>CANSNZ010001037.1:0-1200000 GCA_947646795.1 Beta lomatogona
CAAATGGCTTTTTCCTCTAGTGAACCCTTTTTGAAAACAATTAAGAACGCTAAACAAATGTATTTTCTCATGATATAAGCAAAAAAACAAGTAAGAAACGAAGTACATATTGTTTTTGAATATGTTAATTACATGAGATCTCTCTTGTTTTTCTTCTCTTTCTTGATTACGTTTTGCTTACACGAGTTCTCACTCTCTCTCATTTTCTCTCTCTTAATCTTCAATTTGTGAGCTGTTCATCTTCAATTTCAAATTCAATCAATCGAAAAATACTACTCACTTTGATTGATTGTAGGCCAGTTAAATATTCAAAAATGGTGCGTTCTCTCTATGTTTGCTCGTAGCAAGATCGATTTGATTTTACTTTAATTCGATCTTTTTATCCGATTACATTGTAATTCGGGTTTTGTTTATCTTTTTTAATTTATCTTTGAAAGATAAAGTGAATTCGCTAAAGTAACTATTCGTATATATGTTCTATATGATTATGCGATGCATTGGCTTTAATTCTAAGCGCTCCATAAGTAACCTATAACTATCATGGATATACGATTGAGTTAGTAAGGTGATTCCTATGAGAGAGAAAAGGGGAAATGGGAATAGGGAGGAAGGAAATTCCAAGGTAAAATCCTCTAAAAAAGAAAAGTTGAAAGAAGAAAGTACAATTGTACATACTTAATCTTTGCTCTACAATTGCATATTCCAAATTTCTTTCTTTTTGAATATATATCTATATATACTAATAAACCTAAAAAAATTAGCCTAAGTGTCAACATCAAAATAAACGCCAAAATGTTGCGTCTAAATCATCATCATATTTACTACGCCGCATATCTCTATTATATATGGGAACTCTTGAGCACTTTGAGTGTCCACACGAGTTCCCTAAAATACGCTTTATGTTTTTATTCTTCCAAGATAATTAAGAAGGGCAAAAAAGTCATAGGAACTTTTTTAAAAAAAAAAAACCACCATTTTTTTAGTGAAGAAATGCTTCCATATTTTTGAAAACAAAATAAAGATGCCTGATAATATCACCGACGATGTTCGCGTACGCATCGCGTGCAAAGATACTAGTAGTCTTCTTTAATTAATTGCCATTTGTTGATGTGTCGCCATTCTATTCATTCAATGCATGTGCCACGGTTAAGCATAATTGGAAAAAAATTAAGAAAATTATAGATTAAGTTAACTAGAAAGTAATTCATGTAGATTTGTATTCAAATCAATTAGAATCTTAAACGGGGGAAGATATGTAGAAATCCCGTAATTTAAGCACCCTAATTTGTGGCCAACACCTCCTCTGCTCTTTATCTTCTTGGCTTCATCTTCCTTCTTGATTGTTTACCATAAAAAAAAGCCGTACTATTAGCCTCTTAGGGCTTTGTTCTCTTGACATAAAACTCTTGAAATGAAGCTGATGACTGACTCGAAATGAAATAAGTGACTAAGATAGAGAGTATAACTAATTAATAGTAATGATTATCATTTAGGAAGCTGAGCCGAATTGGGTGGGCGAGCGAAGCTGACTGACGGGCGAAAATAAGTTTGGGAGAAACAGGCCCTTATAAGTTCATATTTTAACATCATTTACTTGCATATTAGGGTAGATTTTCATATATTAATGTAATTGTTTATTGCATTTATGCATATTTCAATATTTTTATAAGCTCACGAGTGTTTTATTAGTTGTTGGTGTTTTATATAATTTCAAGTACTTTGTACTCCTATTCAAGGACTTGTGAGGATTAAGACACTTGAATTACCAGCTGTCAAATCTACCGTATACCCGAAGATGTATTAGAATTGAAAATGATACAAACCACTATTCTAAGTTGTACGAAATATGACACCTCTTCACCATTTTTCTCATAATTTTTTGTAAAAATAAATAATGAGGAAGTAATTTCAATTGGTTTGAAAACTAGACTTCAAGATCTTTTCAACTATATATTACATGTGTCAAATAAAGCTGCGGGTCGAAGTTATAGTTGTTCGAAGTTAAGTTGAAAGAATATGACTAAATCCTGAGGCCAACATGGATGTCACTATTGACACGTGTGTTGTGATTTCTCCCAAGCACTAGCTCTTCTTTGTAGGGTATTTGTGTTGTAGCGAGGTCAACGAGGGATTGTGTCATTATTGACATGCCCATGTTAATTACCGCACCAGCGTACATTTATTATTTTGTCATCTTTGAAAACAATTAGAAAGCCAATTTATTATTTTGCCCCTTTAAAAAACAATTAAGAGGGTAATTTTACTAGTTTGCCCTTTTTGAAAACAATTAAGAACGCTAAACAAATGTATTTTTCCCTCCTTGATATAAGCAAAAAAACAGTAGCCAGAGTACATATTGTTTTTCGAGTATGTTAATTACATGAGATCTACATGTTTTTTTTTCTTTCTTGAATTCGTTTGCTTACTTGAGTTCCTCCTCTCTCTCTCATTTCTCTCTCTTAATTCCTTTAATTTTGAACTGTTCATCTTCTATTTCAAATTCAATCAATCGAAAATACTACTCCACTTTGATTGATTGTCGACGGATTTAATCTTCAAAAATGGTGCGTTCTCTCTATGTTTCACTCGTAGCTTTGATCCATTTGATTTTTACTTTAATTCGATCTTTTTATTTCAATTCATTTGTAATTTAGGTTTTGTTTATCTTTTTAATTTATCTTTGAAAAAGATAAAAAGTGAATTCGCTAAAGTTCGATTCGTGTAGATTTCGGCTTTAATCGAGTTAAATTAGGTTTAATTTCAGACATTTTGCTTTGTTGATTCTTAATTAAGTAATTTTCTCTTAATAATGCGCAGTTTTTTATTGTTTTCAATTTGTCTTGTATTAAGTAGTTAATGTAGATATTGCGTGATTCGTATTCATTTGGATACTAAATTTCTATTTCTCCCTAATTATCCTCCTCGTCTACTTACTCGTATAACTCGCTCGCTCAGTTTCAAGGTTTTAAGGCGCTTAATTTTGCTATCCTTCCTCAATTTAATGCGAGCTTTGTGTGTTGACACATGAGTAAGTTTCATCTCTCTTTGATATTTATACTTTTTGTTGGAAAAGTTAGGGTTTAACTTATAGTGATTTTTTGGAATGATTTGATTTTAAGTGTTTGAACTGTCTTGCAAAGATTTAAGAAAGTGATTTTGTTGTTATCGATTTCATCTTGTTAGCTTGATAATTATTGTGTTTTGTAGAGATGGCTACATCTTTGTGTAAGTTACTTTGATTGTTACTTTCTATTTAGGTTAAGCTTCAATTAGAATTGTTGAATTTGATCTCAATTTGGCATCATACGATCTCAATTAGCTTGCTTATGGGTGGATTTTGTTGCGGCACTAGATGCTTCAATGTGTTCATATTTTTTGTGCTAACTTGATTTCAGGTTGCATTTTTGATAACTTGATTTCAATGTGATCATATTGTGGCAAGTGCTCAAATGAATGGGATTCAATGGAATGATAAACCTCGTGTTTGAGAAGCATGTGCCAGGATGTTTGGAAAGAATGGTCAGCCTCTTCGACTTAACATCTCGAAACCGGCTTCTAACCGACAAGCCTTATAATGATGGTAATTTCCTTTTACTGTAATTTCATCTTTTGTTTCTTTGGGAACCAACTTATATAGGCTGACCAGAGGAACTTAGCATATAAGTGAAAGTGTTGGTATTAGTTGGAGGCGTGGGTGCCACAATTTCTGAGAGAATCTCATGCCCTTTAATGCATCTTTGGTATTAGTTGGATTGTTGGCAGTTTTCTCTTATTTGTATGAAAAATATGATGAACATAGTTTAGTCTTGTTAGATTTCGGAGTTTCACTCTATGACTCTAATAAGTAATAACATCTAAAAGACAAAATTTATATAGGGGGATTAAGAAAGCTCCTTTGGCGGAATGACATAATGTTGGTTTCATAACTTTCATTAAATTCATTTCCTTCGGTTTAGTATAGATATCATCAATGAATCTGTTCCCCCACACTAAATCACTAATGCATGATGATATGTCTATTTCTATGTTACAAAAATATAGTATAATAAAAAAAAAAAAACAGTCCTATAATTGTACCTTTGCATGCATGTGGCTTACTTTTTTTGTTGTAGATTTCTGGAAACTTCAGCAAGGCACTGTGTCCACATTCATGACTTTAAAATAGCATCGCCAACTTGCCAAGGACTTCGAGTAGTAGTCATTTGAGTATTGTTTGCGGATGACTCTCAAGTAAAAGTTTTGTAAATATGGTTGTTTAAAAATACTCGTTGAGTTTATGTTGAGGATTTTTTAAGAGCATCATTGAAGTTTTGTACAGGTTTTATCTCCCACTAAAATGATATTTTTGTTTGATGTAGATTGGTCTTTTAGATGATAAATGGTAATATATTCCCCAAAAAATTGCGAGGGGCAATACTTTATGTTTCCTTGCTTGACAATGAACAAAGGAGGCAACATTTTATTTTTGCCCCGTTTGTTCTATAGCAAATAAGTCAACTTTATTTGCCTTTTTGTTCTAGCAAAGAGGGCGAAAGCTATTGTCTTCTTTGATTACCAAAGAGGGCAAACTTGATTTGTGTTGCTTGAATTGAAGCAAGGAGGGCAAAAATGTCGTCTTTCTCGATCAAAACAAATAGGGTAAAAAATTGATTTGCCCTTAAAACCTAATACAACGGAGCTAAAAGGGCAAATGAAGGGCAATTTTAAAATTAAGTCTTCTTAGGCTAAGAGGATAAATTTTTGTATCCAAGAGGACAATTTAAGTTGCCCTCTTTGATCTTATATGTTGTACTGATATGTTCTATATGATTAGGGAAATGGGAATAGGGAGGAAGAGGGAAAGTCCAAGGGTAAAATCCTCTAAAAAGAAAATTGAAAGAAGAAAGTACAATTTTACATACTTAATGCTGCTCTAAAATTGCATATTCCAAATTTCTTTCTTTTTGAATATATATCTATATATACTAATAAACCTAAAAAATTAGCCTAAGTGTCAACATCAAAATGAAAACGCCAAAATGTTGCGTCAAAATCCATCATCATATTTACTCGCCACATATAGTCTTTAATAATTGCCATATGTTGATGTGTCGCCATTCTATTCATTCAATGCATGTGCCACGGTTAAGCATAATTGGAAAAAAAAAAAAAATAAGAAAATTATAGATTAGGTTAACTTGCCGTAATTCTAGCAACCGATTTGTATTCAAATCAATTAGAATCTTCAACTTAGGAAAGATATGTAGAAATCCCATAATTGAAGCACCTAATTTGTGGCCAACACACTCTCTCTCTTTATCTTCTTCGCTTCATCTTCCCCCCTTGATTGTTCACCATAAAAAAGTTGTACTCTTATAAGTTCATATTATAACATCATTTACTTGTATATTAGGGTAGATTTTCATATATTAATATCAGAGCATGTACCTTGCATTTATGCATATTTCAATCATTTTTTATAAGCTACGGTTGTTTTATTGGGTTGTTCGGTGTTTTTATATAATTTCAAGTACTTTGTACTCCTATTCAAGGACATGAGGATTAAGACACTTGAATTACCATCGAAACAATATATCATATGCCCAAGATGTATTGGAATTGAAAATGATACAAACCACTATTCTAAGTTGTACGAAATATGACACCTCTTCACCATTTTCTCATAATTTTTGTAAAAAAATGATAATGGGAGTAATTTCAACTAGTTTGAAAACTAGACTTCAAGATCTTTTCAACTATATATTACATGTGCCAAATAAAGCTCTGGATCGAAGTTATAGTTGTTCGAAGTTAAGTTGAAGAATATGACAATTACAAGGCCAACATGGATGTGTCACTATTGACACGTACGTGTTGTTTTGATTTCTCCCAAGCACTAGCTCTTCTTTGTACGGTATTTTGTGTTGTAACGGGTCAACGAGTTGTGTCATTATTGACATGCCCATGTTAGTCTGCTCCGCCGTACAACTTTTTTTGTCGGTTTTATTATTTAGGAAGCTATACATACTCTTTTATTTGTTTGATGATGAGTCTTAGTTAAGTTTTTTTTTTACACTTTTAGGGTTTTTAGAGAGAGGTTAGAGAGAGAAACTTGTAGATCTCTATTGTTTTCTAAGACTATACCTTTCTTCCATTAAATCAAATATTCATCCCCTTCTTTTCTCTTTGTTCTCTACTATGGAATTTAATTAATTTTCTCTATTTTAATTTGTTTTATTTTTATTTCAATTATGCTTAGGTAAAGCTTATATGTGTCGTTAAGATGGACCCTAGTATGAATTAATTCATGATTATTTCTTTATTCCCAAATTAGTTGTTTAATTGTTCTTGTTTAATTGATTGTGCAATTCCAATAGTACTAGATTAGGGATATGATTAATATTATTATCATTCCATTGTCTTGATCACAACGAGAGTTGGATTTTGACACATGTGAGTATTTCAATTAAGGACATGAAATTCTCCACGGGAGTAGGTAGAATGGATAATTTAGGAGTTAGAGTGTCGTGTTTAATATCTTTAATCTACATGATTCTACGAGAGTAGACTTGTTTGCATATTAGGAAAGCTATAGATACTCGATAGAGGTTTATGGTATTTTATAGGGTGTATTTTTCCTTACGAACATTTAATTGACTAGTTTAGGGTAGAAATTATTATTGTATCAATTCATACTAGCTTAACTCTTAGATTTTATTATATATATATATATATATTGATTAGTATACTTAATTAGACAATCATTGATGTTAATCTCCTTGAATCTTACCATTATTTAAGGGATGATCATGAACAACATTCTCTCATTGGATTAACCTTGACTTAACCTACTAGATAGTTAAGAGGCTAGTTAGGTTATTTATTTTTGTTAGTGTACGCGACATATCATACTTAGATGCAAAAATCAGAAAACCATTTTTTCCACCTCCAATTAATCTGATTGCTCCATTACCCTTTTGAGGGATTGAAAGAATGGTTAATTTTAAAATCAGAATACCATTTTTAGTTCTCAAAACTTCAATATCTCCTTTTGTTATCTTATTCCATTCAATTTCTTATCATCAAATCAAATCTCTAAACCTAATTTAAGATTAATTTCTCATAACTCACTTATTTATCTTCTTTCTTCTGATTTGTTGTTATTATGAATCAACAATTATTAGTAAATTTTATTGTTCAATTTGTTATGATGTAGGGAAGGATCTAATAAAAAAAAAAATTGTCTACAAGGACCTATTAAAATACTTCCTATTGTTGATAGGAACCAGTTTATGAATTTCGGGCCAAAACTCTAAATTTTTTGAAATTGAAGAAAAATGTATGCGAAATCATCTTCAAGCAATAAAATTCTGTCAAATGTAGTTGTGGTGTCCCAATTGCAAAAAGTCAACCGAAATATGGTGATTTTGGCCTGGAATTCAAAACTGGTTCCTATTAACAATCGAAAGTATTTTAATAGGTCATTTTAGACAAAAAAATTTATTAGGTCATTTCCTACAAAACTTGTATTTTATTAGGTCATTTCGACAAAGAACATATAAAATTATTATTTGAATTGTCACTTTTATCACGTGGTGTTAATGAATGATTATTATACAATATCTCGCGGATACTTCATATGATTAATGTCATTGTTTTATTTAGATTAAATGGCATTTTCATTAGCTTTTGGCTTTTCAATTTGGTCAAACGGCCAAAAAAGTGTTTGGTTATTATTTTTGGGTTTTTTGGTTAGGTCAAAAAGCTGCACTTAAGCCAAAATGAAAAAGTCGCCTGAGCAGGCTTTTGGATTGGACTTGGGCTTATTGGCTCACAAACTCTCTAATAAACGACCAACAACCACAATTAGTTTTGTCAAACACTTTGCAACAGATTGGCTTAAACGACCCAACTTAAAAAACCAATACATACCGCCAATGCTTCCGGCCAGCCAAACAAGCCAACTAATCCGGCCAAAGCCAACAGCCAACCGTCGATTGCCAAACAACCCCTATATGTACTTATTTACGTTTCTCAATGTATTTCAATGCACATTTTTTACCATAAGATATCTTCAATTGTTTTTTAGAAAATTATAAAGATTCAATACTAATAATGTAGTTATTGACACAAATCAAACACGACCTCATACTACTATGTTTAAAATTAATAAAGATTGAATATCAAAATGTTTTGAAAACTTTATAATCCTCGTCTCCTCGACCTTGTCATTGGCTTTTGGACCTTCATCGATTTCAAGCAGTCTTCTATTTTTGGTGCTGTTTTTACAAATCAGTTTCATATAAGGAACGAAGGTAATTGTTGATGTTTACGCAAATCAAATCCAAGCACTTCTTTTTACTAAACGTTCTAAGAACGAATCATCATCTTGATTGCAAAAGTATTAATTTCAAAACGTCAATTATACATTATTTACTTTTGATTCGTAACAATTCATAATTATAGCACTTGTTTATGAAATTTTGACCTAATCATATTAATCACGATGATGTATTCACCATCGGTCCTACAGGAGCATTGGCCATCTTTGAAACGATGGAAACGATTGCGATCTCTTGCAATTATCTCCCTGTTGAAGATCTTAGATATGAGTTTTTGTTGCTGAATGGCAATTTCCACATACCCTTAAATTCTTAACAATCCTAATTGTTGTCCCGGGTTTTGTACTAATCAATCCGTAAGCAATCGCTAATCTCTCACTATGATGACTTAATGCTCCTTCTTTCAAGTCCTCTTCCATGTCATAAAGCACCTCAGATGTATCAGGGACATGCCCATGTAAGGCAAGGAGCCTGTCAACCTCATCAGACATCTCGTATATTGCTTTACTCTGTGGGTGCAGCTTATCGCCTACAAGAAACTCATGAACGATGCTATCTATCTCGATAGAGGTACAACCCGGGACTTTCTTCATTCCTAAGTCGTTTAATCTCGTTCTAACTCTAGCTACATCATCCCATCTATTAGCACTGGCATAAATGTTTGACAGAAGCACATACGGCCCTGGATTGCTAGGTTCCAGCTCGAAAAGATGGTTGGCGAACTTTTCAGCCATTTCAACCTTCTTGTGGAGCTTACAAGCTGCAAGGAGAGAACCCCATATCGCACCATCTGGCTCCATTGGCATAGTACTCATTAAGGCCTCTGCTTCATCGAACAATCCTGCTCGACCAAGTAGATCGATCATGCAACCATAATGATGTACTTTCGGTGAAATCTTATAATCTTGGATCATCGAGTTCAAATAACTCTGACCAAGATCTACCAAACCAGCTCGAGTACAAGCTGACAGGATACCCACAAATGTGATGTCATCTGGTCTGAATCCTTCGTGCACCATCCTTGAGAAAAGATCGAGGGAATGGGTTGCATTGCCATGCATAGCTAGCCCACATATTAATGCATTCCAAGAAGCTGGGCTTCTAGTTTTCATGCTATCGAAAACCTGTTTGGCAGCCTCTATATCACCACATTTTGCATACATGTTAACTAGGCTTGTCGAAAGAGCAGTGTTAGTTAAACTGTCGAAACTTCTGTTTATATATGCATGAATCCATTTGCCATAATCAAGAGCACCTAGATGAGAACAAGCTGGAAGGACATTCAAGAAAGTCACATCATTTGGCACAACACGAAGTTCTAGCATTTCTCGAAATAAACACAAAGCTTCTTTGTAGAAGCTCCCATGTGTGTACCCACCAATCATCACATTCCATGAGATTAGGTCCTTCTGAGGTAATCCCTGAAATAAACTACGCGCTGTCCCAAGATCATCACACTTTGCATACATATCAATCAGCGCATTAACAATTCGAAGCTTTCCTCCAAAACCATTCTCTTCAATCCAAGCCCTAACCCCCACTTCCCCTAACTCAAGATTACCTGATTGAGCACAAGCGGACAGAACACTAAGCATCGTACTCGTTAGGCATAACCCGTGCCCTCATCATTTCTTGGAAAAATGATACTGACTGATCAAATTGACTCCTCTGCAAATACCCTGCAATCATTGCATTCCATGATACAACATCCTTAACAGGAATTTCATCGAACAGCTTACGGGCATCCTCCAAATAACCCCTTGACGAATACCCAGTAATAAGTGTCGTATACGAAACAGGATCCCTATAAGGACTTTTATCAAACACTTGGCGTGCACAATCTAACTTCCCATTTTGTGCATACATATTGATCAAAGATGTATGCACAAAAGCATCCGAATCGAGCCCGAGCTTCCAAAACATGCCCATGAATCTGTTCCCCTTCATGGGTACTCCCCCGATTTCGTACAACACTTCAAAATCGAAGGAAAAGTGTAGAATTCGGCACAACTTCCCGAAGAAATCATACCAACATACAATTCCAAAGCATTCATGAGAGAAGAACTCAAACATTGCCCTCGAATCACAGTGTTCCAAACAAGAGTATTCGGTTCCTCAATCGTCTCGAATATCGAAAGCGCATACGATAGATCTCCAGAGGAATCAATGGCGCAAAATTCAATGAGCTTGCTTAAAGCAAATTGGGTATTATGTAGGCCAGTTTTAATGATTTGGGAATGAATTTGTTTTAGGGTTTCAATGTTCTTGCATTTGGAGAGGAGAGAGAGATTGATGGTTGAGATTGAAGAAGATTGTAAGGTGGGTCTGAATTTGGGAGAAAATGGAGAGGATAAACAACAGGTGAAGTTGAAAAAAAACCGCCATTATTACAAGAAAAATAAAATTTGAGGGTTTTATCTTCATATCTTATATTATTATTTGAAGTATAGTTATTTTCATTACCCGCCAAAAATAACGGTCCAACTATATAACGGTAATTTGACCACTTGGTAGTTGGTGCTTCTTAAAGGTTGAAGGCCACCACCCTCTTCCAAGTTACTAACCTTATAAAATCTCTTCTTCTACAACTTGGTAAATAAATATATCCAAATGCTATCAATAAGAATAGACTCGACACAACTTTTTTATGTGTATCTTTTAAATATTAGTATTTTTTAGAATGGACTAGTGATTAAGAATTCGGTTTAGGTTTATTATCTTTGAATACGCCCGTATATATGATGGTGAAGTTTTTATTTTTTTCAATCCGATAAGATATTGACCAAATAGTAAGAAGCCATTTGGAAACCAGTATGTGATTCCCTAGTAATGGTCACCTTACGACTTTTCCTCCTTCTGTTTTTCTAATAGTAATATGATTCGATTGATTTATATTAAAAAGAATTTTGGTAATGAGTTAATTATTAACCGTATAATGTGCATGTATAGTTTTGGCCTTGCAATTTAGGATCTTTGACGTGATATTTGTTAGCTTTAAATTAAAGTGTATATGATTGAAATACCCTTTTTCCTCTTTCTGCTTTTTCTAATAGTAATATGATTCGATTGATTTATATTAAAAGAATTTTGGTAATGAGTTAATTATTAATCGTATAATGTGCATGTATAGTTTTGGCCTTGCAATTTAGGATCTTTGACGTGATATTTGTTAGCTTTAAATTAAAGTGTATATGATTGAAATACCCTTTTAACTTTTCAAGAACATTATCAGTAATTATTTTCAAGAAGTCAAGAGTGCTAGTTGAAATTACTACGTCATATATAGTGCCATTTTCACTAAGGCGTTCTGCTGGCGTAAAAAAACAATCGACTCAATCGAATTAAATTATAACTAATTAATAGTAAATAATAATTTAGGAACGAATCGAACTGAAAATAAGATGGGGAGAACAGCCCTAACTACCTTCAAATCATTGCCTAATGTACTAATTTGTCAATTGATTAGTGTCTCACCCAATAAAGCTTCATATTGTGTCACTACTAGGTTTAAACTAATATCCACTTTTTTTGAAAAGTTAGATTTATAATTTGTTATTCTTGTGGCCAAAGAATTTTTAGAAAGCTAGCATATTATAAAAATTCTTCTTTTTAGGTCTAGTTTTCACATGCATTTTGATATCAATATCAATATCAATATAAAAAAAAAATGTTTTCACATGCATTTTCTATTATAGGGAGACATACATGACACCAGCTTCCAATGCTTTCCTATATAATGTTCCAGAATCTTGTTAAAAAATAAAAAAAGAAACTATTTTCATAGTTTTGACTTATTTTTTTTTCCTTTCCCATTATTCTTTGTGAGGAGGAAAGAGATGAAGAAAATCTGAGATGAAAAGAAAGAGTTGGATTTTGCATTAGAGTCTTTGACCCACCATTGAGATTGCAAAATAGCTAGGTGTTTGTAAATCTCTGCTTTCACTCCAGAGTATCTGGTTCTAAAATGAATTATTGTCATTTTTATTCTTGAGTTCTGATGCCTAAAGTGTGTATAAATTATTGCTCCTTTGAATAGACGAAAGAGATGACCATTGCCTTTGAAAGTGAATCCTAGGGATTCCTTGAATCTTTCTGTTGGGGATAAATGGTGGTCCACAGCCATTATAATCTCAAATAACATAATCAAATAACTGTCGTACGAAACTCTTCATTTTACCTCAAAATACTCATGTAGTGTAGGATAGTCGTTTATAGATATAGCTAACCATATATACATACACTGATACACATTGAAACATGTTCAAGTCTAAACTTTTGAAATGTATGCATGTCAAAAGTCACTTAACATAATATTTGATACACTAAATGTTTAAATTACATGTTTGTTATATTTCATTTTATCTAACTGGTTCAGATCAAAATGGCATACATGTATTGAGCCTTTTGAATCTTGTGCAACAAAAAGGATTGTGCTTGGATTGTTGTAGGAACCCTAAGAACCTAAACTTATGGTTATGTTATAATCCATTTAGTCAAACCCATGTTATAAATCATGAGCACAAAATTTTGTATGAACCAGGTTCATGATATTTGTTATTATTAATGTACACTAATTGTTGTATACTACAAGATTCTGCACTTTTACCGACACCAATATCGGTTGGTTAAAGTAAATATTACAATGATATGAGTTACCCTTTTCTAAAATATAGGGGCGAAACCAAAAAATTATTTTCGGAGAGACAAGGAAAATTTAAAAAAAAATCAAGAGGAGGAGGGGGCATCGAGGCTCGCCGCCCCGACGCCCCCAATGTCCCGCCCCTAATAAAATGCTTATATAAACAAACAAAAAAATGATAGCTCCAACATGGTCACGTAGATAGGTCGTTTAAAGATATAAATGGAAACTCATGATGAGTGCATAAATTAGTTTGAATCTTCAATTTCAAAGGCCAAAGCGGTCCAAATTAGGGTGCGTTCTCTTCACCTTAAAAAATTAAGTTTCAGGTCCAATAAGTTCAGCTCAGTTCAGATAAATTCAGTTCAGTTCAGATAAGTTTCAATCAGGTCCAATTAGGGCAATAAGTTCCAATCAGGTCTAATAAGGTCCAATAAGTTCTAATCAGGTGCAATAAGTTTCAATCAGGTCTAATCAGGTCCAATAAGTTCCAATAAGGTTCAAATAGTCAATGATCAATAAATATTTGTATTATTGTCCATTATTTTATTATTCATATCACTATTAGCTGATTATGTTATTATTAGAATTTTAATTAAAGTACCACAATGATTATATCGTATTATACTTGTATTATTGTTTAAAAATATTATAATCATGGTTAAATAAGGTTAACAATAATAATCATCATAATTACAATATTTTGCAATTCGTCTTTAAATAACTAGAGATAACATGTTTTCGTTACTAATAACGATGAAAGGTATAAATGTTATCAATTGATTGCTTCATTATCATCACCGAGGTATCTTTCTTCATCGGAGTATCTTTCCATATGTGGCAATTTCTCACTTGTTAGCAATAAATGTTAATCAACTTTTAGTTTTCTACTAGTGCTTTATGAAATCAAAACAAGACTATTAGATATATTAGTGGTGAAAGTTATGTATAGGCAAGTATATAAATAGTATTTTTTTTTTGTTAAATTGTTTATCATAAGAGATAATTAGTAATAATTATTTTTTTAAAGGGCGAATTTTAATAATTATTACTTCATAATAAATTTTGAGGGGTAGTATTTACGTAAGGGGTAATATTTATGTTATTACTCATCAATTTTTTTGTCTAATAAGGTCTAATAAGTTCCAATCAGGTCCAATAAGGTCTAATAAGTTTCAATCAGGGCCAATAAGGTCTAATAAGTTCCAATCAGGTCAATAAGTTTCAATCAGTCTAATAAGTTCCAATCAGGTCCAATCAGGTCCAATAAGTTGAATCAGGTCCAATTAGGTTTAATAAGTTCCAATCAGTTCAGTTCAGGTCCAATAAGTTCAGTTCAGATAAGTTCAGGTCCAATAAGTTGAAGAGAACGCACCCTTAGTCACTCTCCACCTGAAATTAATTCTTACTATAGTGTAATCAAAACTAATAATTTAACGGCTAAATCTGGATGAAAGCTGCAAAAAACAACAGGCTTGTAGGACACAGATACTCGGATACAGGAATACTGCCATAGGACACTTAAGAAAAGTTTGGAAAATGGCTTTACAAACTCTTGGAACATACACATGTCACATGTCAGGAAACACTTCAAAAACACGCTACACATGTGTAGCTATGCAAAAATTTCCCATACTCTATATTGAGCTCCATGTGAAAACCCTTTGCACCTGATAGAGAGTGTAAGCTCCTCCTAGTTTGTGCTAGATAGTTTAAATACTTCTCATGATAATAATATAGAGAAAAAAGAAGGGAAAAAAAGAGCAAGCTCTCAACACTTCTGCTCTTAATACATTCCTCCTGCCAAAAAGAAAAACAAAATCTGTCCCTTAACAAACAGAATACATTATAAACTTAAAGAAGTTGCTTTGTTTCTTTTCTGAATTCAACTGACAAAGTAGTTTCCTCACCAAGATCCCTTGGCGTCTTGCACTTGAAACACTCCATCCTGCAGGCATAATTGTGCACAGCACATCCTGGTCTGCAAAAATAAGAATGACTTACATATGCACCAAATACAACTATGGTAAAATTTAATGTTTTCTTTCATCTGAAAATATCAAAATGCACCACTAATCCTACACATGATACTTGATAGCATGATGCACCATGCGCGTCATGCTCCTACATGCATGTTCTTTGTTTGTTCGAATGTAGTCATCGTAAAAAGAGCATGCAAGTGATATGAAAATTAAAGAGCAATAGAGCATGCAACTAGAAGTAGGATGCATACCATAATACTCCTGTATGTTAGACCTAAATTGCGACCATCAGTACATGCCAAAGACACTGGAGAAATATAGAGATACATAATATATATAGTTACCTGGTGCAAATCCAGTCACCAGTTTTCCATCCAGGAAGGTTAGCCTCAGTCTCAGAACCATATCCTCCACTGGAGGACATGACATTGGTAGCTCCACAGCATCCAAGAGCACAGTCAGGTTTTTGAGCACCACACCTGAAGCAGCTAGTCCTGCTAGCATAGTTATGCGCCGCACAGTTCATGGCTTGGCAATACCAGTCCCCTGCCAAAAATTCTGTTCTATTGGTGTTGCTGTTGTATTCATATGCTGAGGCCTCGACCTGCCCACCGTACTTGGAAAACCCACATCGTTGGCATGCTTCCCGCTTCTTGAAGTTAATGTGTTGGCACGCTCCACACATCCAGTCCCCTGCCCAGCTCATTTCCTCTCCTAAAAAATATTATGAAGCAGTAAAAGAGCAATGTTCGCAAGATGCAGAACAGTTATAAAAAAAAAAGTTCAGGGTTCATTAGGCATTATTTTAAAGGGTTACATACAATAAGAAGTAACTTCAATGTCCCTTCATTTGTCTTAAAAATAGTAACAAACTATATTTTATTAGCAAGCCATGATTTGTAGAGTCAAAATTACCTGGGATAAAAGAGTTGGAGTGAAATGGTTGGGAAGATCAGGGGACTTTCGAATTAGCTAGTAAAGTAAAGATAGAACTAGAAATGATTTTTAATTACGTAAACAATGAGGCCCTTTTATAACAAAGTTTAGGCTTCCTGTGTAGGGACATGAATGTTAACATCATCTTCAGTGTTCCCTTTATCTCTTTCATACTGTTTCCTTAAACTGGATTCCAAAAGTCAGAAAATTACAAAGAGATCCCTGATAAAATAAAAAGTTCTTCTAACTGATCTTCAACTACCAGCATATGTAGCTCTACTCATGTAGGTTAGCAGAAACTGGTAAATTGAATAGCAAAAATGACCTTTCTAATAATAAATCCCAAAAAACGGGGTTCGGAAAGTGGAAAATTACTAACAGATCTTTTTTTATTCTCTCCAATCATATATATAAATTATTAGCAACTCTGTAATCATATATATAAATTAGCAGTTAACATAAAATCTGTTAAGTGATTAAAAAATTAACCTTTATCTTATTTGATTCTCTCTTGCACTATAAAGTTCTTTATGTTCTTATTCTCTTCAATCATCCAATATCCACTTCTAGCGAAGGTGTTATGAGGGGAAGATGTTAATTGAAAGGGGACAACTTTCACTTAGGGCTTTACACTTTCAATCTTCTCATGTGAAAGGATGTATGAATCTGATGCACACAACATCATCGCAAAACGTGGAACTCCCACTCCTAGTTGTTTGTCCTTTAAACAGTTTTAATTTAGTTCAAGTGCAACAAATCAGATTGAATTCGCAAGAGAAATAACCAAAAAAAGACACACGAAAAGTAGTAAAAGAAAAATTCAGAGAGAGAAAACTTCACATCTGTGAAATCAATGCTTTCCTTTCATGCACATCCTAACTAACACAAATAAAATCAAACAAAAATAAAAAAGATGAAAGAAGCTCAGTTCTCTAAGTTACGGATTCCCTTAGTGCAATAATTCAAAGAGAACTCATATCAGATGTGGATGCTGTCTTACTGTCCTGAAAGTGTAAAGCTGACATGGCTAACCTGTCAATTCTGAGTGCTACACCTGTAGTAGAACTTAAAAAAAAAAGTTGCAACAAAACCAAAGGGTCGTTCTATTACTTGATGATATCTTTGTTACATGATTTATAAGATCCAACAGCAACATCATACAAATTAATTTTGTCCCTTGGGTGGTTTTTGGATTAAGGGTCAAAAACGGCAGCAAGGTTATACTCTAACAGTAGATGCTTTTTATCTTACAGCATTTTGAGTAGATCTCAATTTAGTTCCTATACAACTCCATATGACAAGAACTATATAGAGATGTTCTTAGGAATAACACCCTCATTTACCCAAAGACAAAAGAACACACAGAAAAAGGTCCACTCTTAGAAAGCTTCCTATCCTGCTGATATGAAAGATTATATTCTAAACCTAGAAGCAATTTTACTGCATAAAGAACTCAAATTTATGATGATTTCAGCTGATTTTACATAAAGTTAATTCTACTGATTTATCATTTTACTAAGATAAGAAAATTTTAAAAACTTTCATAGTGTCCTACAAAGAAAGAACAATACTCCTCAACTAACATATTATGAGATTGAAGCACATGAAAATAATAATGTAATATCTCAGAGGTAGCAGAGAATATACTGGAATGGAAGAACATAGAAATATGAAAAACAGCATGGAGGCCATACCACACCCTCATGGGGAGATGACAGAGCACATGCTGAGATGGCAAACGTCGTCGATTTGCCACTTAGTTTGTTGACTCAAGATTTTGATAAGAGAGAATCCTCATCGTGAAGTTTTTTTACCAAGCACACTGAATATTCCCACATGAAGGGAGAAAAAAGAAAAAACCTTAAAGACAGATGAGCCCTCCCTTGCATGCTTTTATTCTTTGCATGTGGTCATTGCAAAAACGGCTCTACAATAATACTGAAAAGAATCCCCATCCTGACAGCAATCATACGTCCAAAAATCGCTGTTGCCTTTTCTTTTCTTCTATTCTCTACGCGTTCTGCTAACAGAAAAGAACCCAATTAATACATAAATTATGATGCTCTTGCCTAATACTTCTTCAAAGCTAACATTACTGCACCTGGATGCTTTTACAGGAAAGGAAAACTGTAAAAGATAAAATGAGGTGTCAAAACTCTACTAGGAGGAATCTTTGGTCTTTTTTCTTGCCTTTAGTTTTAAAGTTTGAGAACATCATAACTAGGTGAGACTATTTGGAGAATTGTTCTTGACTAAACATGTGAGATGGGGGTATCTCGGTAAATCTACTTGGCGTGAGGAGGGGTTCAAGCCAATTCCTCCTTTGTGTTCAGTGGAGTCTAAGTTCTATATTTAGCCTTTTTCATTGTAAGTAGGCTCGTCAATGAGAGTGGCCTTACAACTTGCTTAGTTGAACTCATATTGACAATTACATACCCTTTTGAGTTCTGTGTCCAATGGAGCAACAAGATGAAAAATTATTCTCCCTAACCCAACCTTCCGAAAAGAAAAGGACATGAAAGCACATCTTCATGTCAATTTTGATATGCTCCTCTCTTGTCAAGAAAAAAAATTGATTTTGAGTTGAGTGATAATTTAGCTGCCAAAAGAAGCCGTTTTATTGGGGCCGAACATTTTAGATAGATGTGATGCAAGTAGAGCTAACTGTCACCAACATGGTCATATAGCTTCAACCTAAAGCTTGCAATTCAAATTAATGGGTTGGGTTCGGGTTGTGCTCAAAATCCACAAAACATAAGGTTTCTCTTGGTATCCTTAGATCGGATACAGGTCAAGTTATAGGTTCTCAACTGAACCTAATACAAAGTTACTAAGAGAAACTTGACACTACAGGAAACAAATCAACCCGAACTCAACCTTCATTGGACCATGTCACCTACTTATCTAAAAATTTTATTTACTTCTGAAAAAATTTCCGAATAATTAGAAATCACAAATGGACCCAGATATATATACAACCTGTTCACCTTAATTGTCTACTCTTAATGCATGGAATGACTCTAATTTCCTTTTGATAAAAATCAATCGTCTACTCTCTTTTAGGTAATAAACATTGCATGAACTCGGCTGCATATAGCCTTTTAGTGTTGGTCCTGTGCTGCCATAATAAATCTAACAACAACTCAAAGCCTAATTTGGTTTGTAAGTATCCTATATAGAGACTATACATATTCAGAAACAACAAACATTTCCAACTAAAGTATAAAAATATAATCCAACTAACAAACAAGCCAAGATAATTGCCAAAATAGTTGCTGCATGCTGCACATCATGTATCCATGTTGTTGCTGCTTCTCACTAAAAAAAACACGCTGCATGCCGTAATATCAGCATAATATCCTATAATATACTCCACATGCAACTTTACGTTATAAACCATACTCAAAGTTTCTGAAGCCACTCAACATATTGATTGTTGCCACTATGCCAAAGTTAAACATTTGTTAGTAACAGTAGTAACATTGTCCAGCATCGAAAATCTTGCAATAAATCAGACCACCGTGCAACTGTAGTCAGCTAGATATCAACATATTCCCGCAACCCCATATAATTACATACATGACAAAATTTTACCATAAACCCTTTTAGTACAGTCAGACCATTCCCATTCTCCCTGTAACTCAATTTAAGCACAAGCATCTAAGAAAGTCCAATCATAAGCTACCACTATATCAAGAAAGCCGGAAACTTTTTCCGGATATCCTAAAATATATATGAAATAATTATTTCAGGTCAAAAAGAAGTATTGCATTGGATAAAACTTCGTATTATACTATTATCACAAACAGCAAATATAAAAAAGCTATCTTTCTTTTAAAAAAAAATATCTCCAATCTTCCCTTCCTCCCCTGCCCCCCACCCCACATAGCACCTTTCTAGTATGGATATTGTGAAAAATTATGAGATGATATAGAAGGAATAAAAGAAAAAAAGACAGAGGATCAGTCATTGGTCTCTCCCATATTTGAGAATGTGTGCATGAACTTGGTTATTAGTAATAAAATAATCTCCCTTTATCTGAAAATGGAGCAGAGTTCAGAACCCTAAAATAAATCCTGAAAGAGTGTCTTCCCATACTGAAGAATCCCATTTTTAAGGAAACGACTCAAGTGAAGCAGAGCAGAGGAACCCCTGTGTAAAAGGTAAATAAAATACTGCTATATCATGATGTGCACATTATACCCAGGTCCCCACCGAGAAAGATAGTCCCTCAACTACTATAAAAAGGATCACCACTTAACAGACCAAACACCCACCAACTACTTCATACACTTCTCAAGCTATCTACACTCAGAAGCCACTTCTTTCAGTCTTTTCCTAAAGCTCCAATTTTCCCAGGTTAGTTCCCATGCTTTTCTTTGTCTTGTAAACAATGTCCTAGTTTATTGGATCATTCAGCCTAATAGCTTAACTGATAAAGTCTCTAGGAGAAAAAATAAAAAGAATTTCAAAAGAAGAAAGGAATACATCATGATCCTTAGATAACTAGTGCAAATATATATACAGGCAATGCTATTGATTTTCAATATTCTTACTCCTTAGTTACTGTTGGTTTTAACTGCAGATAAAGAAAACAATGAGTTCTCCAGGGGATTGGTTGTGTGGTGCTTGCCAACATGTGAACTTCAAGAAGCGGGAATCATGTCAGAAGTGTAGCTTTCCTAAGTATGGAAGCGAGGCGGATATCCCTTATTACATTGCTAACACAAAGGCTGGCAGGACAGAGGTGTTGGCCGGAGACTGGTACTGCCAGAGCATGAATTGTGGGGCTCACAACTATGCTAGCCGTACAAACTGCTTCCGTTGTGGAAACTATAAGTGTGATTATGGGACTGTTGGTGTTGGTTATGGAACTAATGAAATGATGATGGGAGCTGGAGGATATAGTTCAGATCAACAGCAACAACTCCTTCCTGGGTGGAAAGCTGGTGACTGGGTTTGTGCGAGGTAATTTAATTTAGATTTTCTTGAAAAGAAAAAAAGAATCGTTCTATAACAGCATTTCTCAGGCTGCATTAGTGGTTTGATGACTAAAATAGACATATCTTTGTGGCTGCAGACCTGGATGTGGTTTACACAATTATGCATGCAGGATGGAATGCTACAAGTGCAGATTACCAAAGGATTATGGTAAGATATCTCCTTTAACTGTCCTAGTATGAAGAAAAAACTATATCTTAACATAAAAAATTCTTATCTTAATTTTTATTTTTTGGACAGGTGGAGCAATGTAAAGAGAAGATTTTACAGAAGTTTATCATGATCCGTTTAGGTTTTTGTTGTAGCTTTCATGAATTTCAGCACCTATAGGGAACTCATAGAAAAAAGAAGTATTCCCTACTGCAAAGTGTAATTTTGATAAGTGTAAGGTGCTATGGAGGGGTCAAATGAAGCCCAAAAAAGGCTAGTTTTTCTGGGTTACAAGGAATCCATGATTGATCATCAGTATTCCTTTGTCTAAATTTGTTCATTTTCTCCTCTCTTCATTGTTATTTTTTAAGCAACGGCTAAAAACTCTTAACTTAAATTACAAAAAACTAGATTCACAGAATCACTCAAGTCTAATTCAGTTCTAGGGGGATTTTTATCTCTCTTATTCTATCTTCCTTCCAAAGGAGCAATTATTTTTGAGCCCCATTTGGTATAAAATCTTAAAGAGTAGCAGCATGCAGATAAGAACCCGATGCTCGCTTTAGAGCATGGGTTCAGCAATAGGTCCAATCCTTTCACTGTCTATCTTCTGACTCCTCTAGGCTAAATTTGATGATTTCAGCATATCCTGAACTTGTACCAAATTAAGAAAACAGTTCTGAGAAAATGATGAATTATTTCCAAGTAATTTTTTCCTTTGTTTGAACCCTTGAGTTTGGTGTATTATCATACATGTAAATGTCATCCATAATACTAAGAGCAACAGCCAACAGATCTAGAAGCAGCAAAAAGTAGTCCATAATATTATTATTTCTATGCACAAATAATTTCATGAGTGCACTTTTCAATGATTCTGTGGGTTCTTCTCAGAAGTACAGTTTTAAATTTATTATAAGGGTACGGTCAGTATGCAAAGAAGTGACTAATAACTTCATAAAATACAATTGATTTCGTAAGATCATAATCTGTGACTCAGTGTCCACACTTGCAAATTGCGATAGCTTACTTGGCCACTTCTTTTTCCTTTTTTTTCCCTTTCTGAGCACTATAAATCACTAAAAAGTAAATTCAACAAACAAAATGATTATTTCCCAGATTAAACTCATGAAGATGTGAATAGGAAGATGAATTAAAGTCGTCTATCCTGCTGTTTCGTACTATAAAATGAATAATGTGCTGACATTGGACCATGCTAACGATCTAGCATCGAAATACAGAACTGGCGTATATTACGGTATGTGAAAGTTAAGAAACAGGATTTTCTCACAAGATAAGCAAAACATGTAGAGTGGCATATTTCTTTCATTTTCTGAATCTCCTTTTCTTTAATAATATAGAATCTGTCTGTACCTGTAAAATCTTCTGAATACTGAGTTTTCTACATAGTGAAGCTAAAAATTATCAGAATAAAGAAGCTCTGCAGGGTCAAGACATAGGGCTAAAAACTGAAACTCAGAAGCACAAGTACTTCCAGAATCCATCTCAGAACATACTACTCATATTAGCTGAAAATATGAACAGCATTAGTGCATTTCCAAATTCATGTCTTTATTTTAGATTATACACAATTGCATATAGCTTATAAAACCTACTTAAAAATTAAAAGAAATTACCAAGCAACAAAGTGAGATCAAACTTATCTTACCCCAGAGCACCGCTAATTCCTAATCTTTCAGTTGTCAGCCTTGTGATTCTCCTTATCTTTATTGCTCCCATGACACAAGTGAGGCTTGAACCCTTTCTCCAACATTTGATCCACCTCCCCAATAGGCAAACCTTTGGTTTCCGGCACTAAGAAGTATATGAAAACTAGTGTAATGACTGATACGCCTGCAAAGAGAAGGAAGGTGCCTGAAGAGCCAAGAACCTCAGTTAAGGTCAAAAATGTCTCTCACTAGAAGATTAGCAGACCAGTTAGCCACTGCAGCAATTCCTCACCCTTTTCCTTGGTATCTCAATGGGTAGATTTCCGAGTTTACGATCCATGGTACAGTTCCCATACCAGGAGCATAAGAAATAATGTATGCTCCGAAGAATAGGACTGCCAATATTCCCAACTTGCTAGGACAACATTCTGTGAAATACACTCTATGCTCCCCTTTGCATGAATCCCTTGCATCATTTGTAGCAGCAACACAAGCTCCAGGATATTGCTGTTAAGGATATCAGAGAGTAAGTTTAGGCAATTATGGGAACAATTATTTAACTTACTTTTAAATCTAACTCCACATTTGGAAATCCTAACCTATTTGTTGGAACTAGCTACACGTTATTTTTTAAGAAACATTATTGTCGTTTTCCTGAAACCGGGTATCTATCAGTCTAGAGTATAAACTATTTAGGGCACTTTGCCAACAGCACTATCCACAGGGCACTATTTGTGTTGTAGCTAAAATTTGGTCATAGGTACCCCTAAAGAAGAACATAGGGTATGATGGCGTTAGACTTTAATACCAAAATCCACAATCCAAAGTCATAACAAGTATTCTGATGCAACAACAATTGGAGCCTCATACCACTAAATGGGCCCACTTACATGGATTTAGTGTAAGGGCATACAAGTTGATAACCAATAAAGATAAAGACTTTATGCTCAAACCAACTGGAGATAAAGAAAGATGTCACAAGCCTAAAATTTCTTAATATTAGGATATGATATCAGTTTTTACTAATTTTCTTAATACTAGGATATGATATCAGCTTTTACCTGATTATGTTTATTTGCACAAAATGCACAATCTGAAGCAGCTTTCAAGCAAGTCATGCAAGTCCAATCCTGAATTTGAAGCGGCTACACAGGCATGGCAAGAGGAATTGATCCCAAAATGAGCAAATTCATGATATCTAACCTTAGAAGCAGTGGCAACAGAATGGTGAAATAAACCAGCTAAGACAACAGGCAATAGTTCCAAGTATAGAGATGACCATTAACTTTCTCCTACCAGCCCTATCAACAAACACCATACTAACAAATGATCCCATCACATTAAGACCAAAAGTTATAAGAGAAAGAGCCAAGGCCATACTTTTTGATGTGAATCCTGCTAAATGAAGAATTGCTGGACTATATAGTACATGACAGTGTTAATCCCCAAAAATTGCTAAGCTATTTGGACTGTGATCCTGGCTTTCCGTCCCCTCCTAAACACCTTGGAATCCCATGCTTGTTTTAGCTTCTTGAGAAGATTTGTATCAGAGCCTTGGCCAACTCAATATCAACTGATGCTTTTAGTGCTCTTATTTCTTCCTCTACTTGATCACGCGAGTAGATTCTTGCCAAGATAGCCTCAGCCTCAGTAATCTTATTCTGATAAGAGGAAAAAGAAAAACCATTTGTATCAGAACTTTTCTGTCAGCTTTTCATTTGGTAATTATATTTCCTTTTCAACCGAACCTTTCTGTAAAGCCATCTAGGTGACTCGGGAAGAGATAACATCAGAATGACCTGCAACGATGCAGGCCCTGCTGCCAACCCAAGCATGCACCTCCATGTTCCTTTAACCTGCGAAAGCATATCAATTGCATACAGGTATGCATCAGTTGGCATTGTGTAAACGTCATACAGATCAATACTAAAGTCAGTTCTAGATACGGCAATATAAAGAAGAATATCAACTGACAACTGAAAAACATAAGATCAATAAGTACAGAGATTACATGAAACAGTGCCATAAAGCAAGAAAAAGAGCCAACAAATTAAATGCAAAACAAAGAAATAATCAATTTTGTGTCCTCAAATACTCTTGCTTCAACTTAAAGCTTCCTTAAATTTCAAAACCTGCTTTGATACCATGTAAGAAAAATATTGTCTTCACTTTTAATGGGATTCGTATAAACAGGCTACTGATATTTGGACTTCATACCCGGGTGAAACCTAGATTAGTAAGGTAAGACAAGAATTCGCCACCAGTAATCAACAAGCCATTAATGCTACCAAGGGCACCTCTAATCCTAGCTGGAGAAAATTCTGATATGTATAGAGGTGAGGTCATGGATGCCATTCCAACTCCTAAGCCAACAAACATTCTTCCCATTATGATAATCCAAGGGGCAGGGGCTAGGGCCGTGATCACTGCACCAATGAAGAATAAAATGTCTGCAATAAGCTTATCATTAGTCCCCCCCACCAATACCAGCACCAAATGTAGCTCCCATTACAGCCATGGCCATAATAGTTTCCTGATCAATTCAAACATGCAATTTTGTAAGGACATATGATTTTGGAATTAAGGATTTTGTTTGCATAACAGAAGTTGTGAAATTAGATAGTAAGATTCAAACCTGGAGCCATGTTTTCTTTGCAACTACTTCAAAGTCCTCTTTTATGTAAAGAAGAGCACCTGAAATAACTCCTGCAATTCGAGTAGCAATTGGATATCAACTACATATCCATTTTGGTACTTAAGTACTTAGCACATGCAAGTCTAGTACAAGAGGTAAACTGTTAAAAACATACATGGGTTTATCAAACCTTTGGAAAGCTATGTGACATCTCCAATACTAGATGGTTTCAAGTTTCAACCCTTTAATTCGTGTTCCTACCATACTTCTTCCTTGTATTCAGATACATATCACATCATTCTTTAAGATGTCAAATTCTATTTAGAACTTCTTCAGACATTTGAAGAAAATGTGATTTGGGTGAGGGGAAGTATGTTCTTCCGCTAAAGTATCTTATTTGCGTAGTGTACAGATGACTTTTGTTGAATCAAGGTTTCGAGCATAAAGCATGTGTTATGCATTGGGTATTAAGGGACGGGTAATATGGGAAGCATAAAAAAATTAGGTTAGCTTGGGGAGAAAGCAAGTTAGTTAACTCTATAAATAGGAGAGATTAGTGAGAAAAATGTTGTGTTGAAAATAGATGAAAAATTGGGTGAGCTCTTGTAGTTCAATTGGGAGAGAATCAAGCCTCTCGAAAGCTTGAATATCATTTAGTTTTGCTTTATTTTCAGTTTATCAATCAAATACTCATTATCTTCCTCATTTTCTGTCATCAATGGTGTCAAGGTTATGTTAATTCATAACAGCATGTCATATTAGAGGCACCACATAAACCCATAGATCTAGAAACATAATTTTAGGCATGATGCATGTACAGCTAGTACCTCACAAGTCATAAACCCATAAAAATGGAAACATAATCCAGTCCCGAAACTGATGGATACCAAAATTGGAAAAGGAAAATTATTATCCTCGTCCTAAATCCTATATAGAATTTTCTACAATTTATCCAAAGAAAAACACGAAAAACCGGATTTTCGTTGTATGAGTATTTGGACTTGTAAGTTACACTTACCAGTATCATATCCAAACAAAAAGCCTCCAAGGCCAGCTGAAAGAGCCAGCCTCATGATGTAGGGGTCTCTGCATCTTGTCTTGATACATTCTGTGTACCCAGTTCCATCTGCCTTTACAAGACCACCTTCCACCATTTTTCTACACAATAGGAAGATGTAACATGTAAGTCCTGCACCCAGAAAAATGGTTTCAAGAGGTGATGTCATGCAAAGCTCGATAAAATAAGACGATGCATGAACACGTGGTATTTCTATGGAAAAAAGGTGCTCCTAAAATGACTCCCAGATAACAGTAAAGATAGCTATCTGCAGCAGATGCTAAAAGGTTCAACAAGAAATTAATGATTGTTAACCATCTACATTTAAGGCCTATTTCCCTCCTTGGAACAACCCTCCACAAAAGAAAAAGAGGTTATTTGCATCATAGAATTTAGCTTTTTCAACTAAAAAGTGGACAAGGATATTGCATAAATGATCACTTACACACTGCATACCTGGATCAAGGTTGAAAGCTATTAAAATGGTCCCCAAGCACTTAGTTGGAAGAGAGATAAGTTAAATAAGTACAAACTAATCATAAACCCTCAACAGAACATGGTCGTTTGGTTGAAGCCGTTTAAAATATGATGTAACACTTCCTAGAAAAAAAAATTCCCATCATGTATCTTTGTTAACCAAAAAACTCCACAATATTCAACTTCCGATGAACTTTTACTTCCCAAGTTTTTCATGTCAATCACAAATCCACAATTACACAGGTTCTATTATGTTTGTGTTTTAGAGTATATATTAAGAAGTAATTATTAAGATTTAACCAAAGATCTAGATCATGTTCAATTAAATTAAAATTATGATTTAATCCAAAAGATTGACAAACACTAGTTAAACTGGTACATTACTTAAGATTATTGCTTGATAATTCAAGAGTCCTAACATCATGGGTGGAATAAAAAATTAAACAAGAAAACAAATGCACAATAAACCATAAAATTTTTCAAAAACCGAAAAAAAGTGACATTTTCCTCAACAGAAAGGAGCTAATGAATTTGTCCTTTTCATTCAAGTGTCTCAAGTCTCTATCTTTCCTCCTTTCACTCAACTATGAACTCATCATTTCGTCCTCCTTTTACCCACAAAATTTAACGTCTCACATGAAACAACGGGAAAGTCCAAGTTAATCACCTTGATTGCAAATCAAGGGGTAAAATTGTAATAAAAGGGTGGAAATAGATGAGTAAAAAAAGGAAAAATATAAAGTTGATTCGACACTTTTACTATTATTTACATAAACTTGTTGACTGCAAATCTGATAAGCATTAATGTATACCTTAATCTACTTGATCGCATAGTTGTGAAATATTATTGCATACTTTTACTAATTGACTGCATATTTGTTGATGTTGCAATACTTACACTTTTGCCACTTGATTTACATCAAATGCTAATCACCGTGATTAACTCGGTATGGCTCATGAAACAACCCCAACCTCTCATCTCTCCCCCACCAACCACCCCACAAAAAAAGAGTGATGCTTAATTGCTTATAGCACAAAGCAAACTAGGAAAATATAGTGCATTATATTGTGTCACTTTCTTTCTAACGATGTAGTGCATTTTCTATCTCTAATGTGGGACATCATTAAGAAAATGGCATTCTTTGTGTCTGAATAATTGATATCAACACATGACTAAAATTTCATTTTCTTGAACTTTTCCATATGGACATCATAAGAACAAGAAAAAAATAAACATGTTTCTTGCATTAATCCAAACTAGAATTGACACTAGTAAACTACAGTGGATAAATGACAAGTGAACTCATTTTTGTTGGGCTAAATAAGAGATTACTGGGGCACTTGTTTAATTCCAGAAAAAGCAAAACAAGAAGTATAATTATATAACTTTCTTTTGGGCATTTCATCAAACAGGTGATTTGCGAGGCACTAACAATGTTGTCACACTACAAAAGCGACAACCCATAATTTTATTAAATACGAATACCCATCACAAATTATATACTATAATGCTAGTGGAATTCATAATTCAAGTTGCAGAATCATCAAATTTTGAACCCAAAAAAAAGAATCATCAAAATTTGCACCCAAATAAAGAATCATCAAAATTTGCACCCAAAGAAAAAAAAAAAGAATGATCAAATTTGTCCCAGGTAAGTACGAGGATGAGATGAAATCAGATTGAAAAAGAGTGTATTTTCTCAATGTGGTGTGACTTACTTTGATGCCCATGATTGTAATTTGCTGGAATTCTTTGTTTGTAGATGAGAAGTGGAAGTAACGAGTCTAAACTTTACTCGGGTGCATGAACCATGGTTTTCGCACAACATTCTGCGCGGACCTACGTTGTTGGGCTACATTGAAATTTGACTCAAACTATTCCACGGCCAAATGAATCTTTTTGTAAAGGTGTGTCTTTGAGACCGTGGCATGAAGAAGGTAATGTGTCAAAATTTTGGAAAGAGCGAGAGTACAATTTTGTATAAGAATCAGTTTAAATTACACTATTAAGGTGACTATTGAATTTGAATAAGTAATTGATTTATAATCGGTTGCAACAATAAACGTTTTGAACATAGAGCGAGTCTCGGTCTTTAAGTATTTTATTCTCAGTCACTCGTAAAATAAAATAGAAACTTGTTATATAAACTTGTCTTGGCCATAGAGATCGATTGTTTTCATACAATAGTGAGGATATTAGCCTTTCGCTTGAAACTATCTCTTGCAGATTCAAAAAGTAATGAAAAGTGTAAAAAGTTAGAAGTATTATCAAATGGAGTTGATAAACTAGTTAAGTAGTGTCAATTTAGCGTCAGGTTGATTGATATACGGTTTGAACTATCTGAATCCTAACCCATCTTGTTTATTAGACAGGTCAACAATGCTCAACTCTAACCCGATCCGTTTATAAAATGTGTACATATATATAAACCAAAAAACTCAATCTTATATATTTTTTAACCCACTTATTATAAGCTAATATCTTGCCAAAATAAACCAAATTAAACAACTAAAGAATAAATCTTATATACTTAAATAAAAATATTCAAACTATCACAAGCCGAACTAATAACATTGATAGTAGCACAGGATTTAAAACAGGTTGTCATGTCATATTCGGGTTATAAAGTTCAACGCCAACCCAACCCGTTAATAAACATGTCAATCTGCTTACTTTAATTGGGTTGAAAAACCCTAACCTAAACCTGCTAATGTCGTGTCGAGTGAGCGGGTCGTGTCATATTTTACTACTTTTAGTCTTCTATTTTTAGCCAGGGTTATATCTTTCTTTTTTTATTTGGTAAAAAGAATTCCCTTGCAAGAAGGGGGGATCATTCTTGCAAGGGGTGAGAATCGAACCCCTATCACAGGGGTGGAAGGAGAGCCTCACAACCAGAAGGCCAACCTTGATCCTCGGGTCATATCCACTTTATTGTCCAACAAAATTTTGTACAAGTTGTGAAAAATGAGAGCAAGAAATCCATACTAAAATTTACAAGGATGCCCCACATTTACAATCCAGTCTGGCTTCTACTTAAAACCTAAGCTAACCCTAATTATTTAGTGTTGCTTTCTTTTTTCCTAGAAAAAAGGAAAATATCCATTAAACTAAAGCCATACAAATCTACTAACAATATTATTCCTAAACCATAATATAACTACAATATCAAAACTAATTAATTTTTCAAAACATCTGAAAAATTGCATACTTGAGTTCGGCTCCCGAAACATGGTATAAATGTCACCTTGAAAATATTTTGATGTCATAGCATCCTTCAATTGAATAAATCTACACATCATTAATATATCTATTCTAAAATAAAAAAATCATTCAATAACTTAGATTAATTCTAGACTACGAGCACCCACAATCAAAATTACTGGTTCTACTCTAATAAGCTCGTTCCCCTCTCTTTCTAAAATAAACACTCTCCCTTCTATCTAAACAAACAACACATCTCCACATCTAACCCTAGGAAATCGCTGGAGTTCCGGCGCCGCATTGGTTTCCGGCGGGTTCTCCGGCGAGTTCCCGTGTTTTTTTAACAACCTTTTTCTTTTCGCTTAGCGGCTTTTCCTAGGTTTTGGGTCCTTTCTTCACCGGTCGTCGGTTCGTGGGTTCGTGGGTTCGTGGGGAGAGGCTTCTGCTCGTCGGTTCGTCGGCTCATGGGCATAGGCCTCGTTCGTCGGGTTCACCCTCCACCCCCGTCGCGTCGGTAGAGTTTTCTTTACCCCCTCCCCCGTTCTCGCGTCTATTTGGTTTCCCTTCCCTTCCCCTTCCCCTTCCCCTTCCCTTCCCCTATTAGTGTTAGTTGTCGGTTTGGGCTCCCATCCCCCTTCCCCGTTAGTGTTGCTTTTCGGTTTGGGCTCCCTCCCCCTTCCCCGTTAGTGTTACTTTTTAGTTTGGGCTCCCTCCCCCTTCCCCCGGTTGGCGTCGTTGGTTGTCTATGTACCGTAGCTTTTCCCCTTCCCCTCTAATCTTAGGTCTTAGTGGTCGGTTCCCCTCCCCTTTTCCTTTTTTCGTGGTCTTAGTTCATTTTGCAAACCCTCCTGATGAGCTGGGGACGAAATCCCAACAAGTTCGGTGTAGCGGCGCCACTCCAGTAATTCGGCAGTAGTGGCATGGAGTTGTTAGTTTTTGTGATGATTTATGGGTCATTTGGTTACGGTTTTGCCTTGAATTATGTGTGCTTATTTTGCTAGGTAGATCTAGTTCTTGTATGTCAAGGAATGATATTGGAAACCAGATTAAGATTGTAGTTCATCCTGGATTTTACCATGAGTGGTTAGCTAGAATCTAGGTATCCATGTATTAGCGGAGAACAAAGGTATTTATGCAATTCAAGATCCCTATTCTCAGGTTCAGTTCGAACCTAAATATGTTGTGTTTCGATCTTCTTTGTTAAGGATTGTAAGTTCTGGTTGTGATCTTCGGATCAGGTGGTCGGGTGATGAATTCAAGCAATTCATATCACCCTATGTTTCTGTGATGACTTTAGAAGTCATCACAACTCAAAAATGCATCTCATGGAAGGCCCTCCAATTTAAATTGGGGCAAGTTTCGACCTCCACGAATGCCGAGTTTATGCCTCTTGAGGCAAAACTCATGATACCCTATGTACAGGGTACAGAGTCACAAAAGAAGGTGACTTCAGTAGCAGTTTCATCTTTAGAATCCCAGGAAGATGTCTCATCTCAATGGCCCTGGGATTTACTGTCTTGTGAACTAGTAGTTCCACAAGAATAGATTTGGCAATCCAATTTCGAAGATCGATTTCGTTTGATCTCACGACAATATCCATCACATGTCAGAGGGTATTCAGTTGCAAGTAGACCCGGGCATGGGCCGGGCCGGGCCTGTTCACGGGCTCGGCCCGCGGGCTTGGGGAAATGGCGGGCCGGGCCGGGCCCGAGCCCGAGCCCGTGAGTGGCGGGCCGTGCCGGGCCGGGTTTGAAATTTTCAGGTTTTGTCCACGGCCCGGCCCAGGCCCGCGGGCCGGGCTCTTGCCTCCTGCGGGCCTGGCCCGTGTTTTATGTTGTTTTTTTGTATTTTTGACAGTTTTAGGCTAAAAACACAAGAGAAAGTAGCGTTCGGCCCGCGGGCCGGCCCACGCGGGCTCGTGCCGGTGCGGGCTTGAAATAAAATTTCTTGACCGTGGCCCGCCCACGGCCCACGGAGCGGACAACGGGCCGGGCCTTGAACGGGCTCGTGCTGGACCAGGCCCAAACCGGGCCGGCCCATGCCCAGGTCTGGTTGCAAGGCACAAGAGGCATCTCCACCAACGTTCGCCCCATGGAAGTTCCCTATGTGCAATCGGTCATAGCATCTGCATAGCGGGCTAGCGCCTCAGACTAGTGAGGTAGCACGATGGTTTGTAATGCTTAGTTTTTTTTATTCTAAGTCGGTTGCTGAGCTCACTTTAGTTTATGTTTGTTTGTGTTTTGTTGGGATTCATTAGCATTAAGTTGTACTTGTGCTTTTAATTAACGCAAATTTTCTTGATGTCAAAAAAAAAAAAAAAAAAAGTTACACAAACCTAATTTGATCCTCTCCTTTATATGTTTTTAATATCCTCCCATGTATCTTTTTTTTTTTTTTTTGAAAGGTCCTCTCGTGTAGGTAAACTTCTCTATATAGTATATAGTACCTCTTAAATAGAAGTCCACTAATGTCTAATGTAACAACACTCGGATCACTTGTTCGATGATCAAGTTCTGTTTCCGGGAAAATTAAATATGGGCTTGGAACTTGCTCAAAGTCTAATTGAACCTGACTTGGGAAAAAGTTCATTCAAGATTAGACCCATTATAATCTATATTGGCCCATGGTCAGCTTTTAAAAAAATTGACGGTCTAAGAAGTTAAAAATGGAAATAGTAAGCAATAAATAAGCATTAGTTATATCGATTAACATTTGACTGTGTCATTATTTAATGACATTTTCCTTTACTTAATTCATCATTTTCTTTTATGCGAGAGTAGTAGTGCATTTAGTAATTAACGGACAGTGTGGATATCAACTAGCTTAGTTGGTTCAAATCTTGGAAGCCAGTGTTCAAGATTTGAGATCAGATCCCGTCTACATCATTTTCCTTACATAAGAAACCACTTTCATATCCTTCCAAATAAATATAATACTTAATAAATTAAATAAACTAAGAATAGAATATTAGAGGAGAGAGGTAACACTCCCATCTTATTACTTGTAAGTTTAGAGAAAATTCAATTAGAGCTCCACGTTTCAACTATGGGGTTGACGTTTTGATTCTCATTACCTCTATATATTGGAGTATAGTAGTGTTTTTTTTTTTTCTATTTCTGGATAGAACTCTCAATTATCAGTCTCAATGACCTATGTTAGATATAATATTCTTATCTCCCTCACCTTAAAATGCTACTCCCTCCGTTTTTTTTTAATCTACACACTTTTCTTTTTGGTCCGTTTCTTTTTAATCTACACACTGTTGTTTTTTCTATTTTTGGTAACATGTCATATCTACTTTCTCCTCTTTTTCAACCCATGTCATCCACTTTTTAATATTTTAACCCACTTTTCTATTTCTCTCTCCACCTTTTCAGTTTCTCTCTCATACTTTTGCACTTTCTCCTTGGTTCTCCCCCAAAGTGAAGTGAGTAAATTAAAATGAAACGAATGGAGTATATACTTTATGTTAGGTAATTTCCAAATAAAAATTATGGAGAAAACTCTCAATAAAAGAGGCGCAAATTATTCCAAAGACTTGGAACCATGATGTGAATTGTGAATTATGTCATTATGTGTCCAGAATCACAACTTATTAAACATGGACGTAAAACATATAAATATCTCTAATGGCATCAACACAAGTTTATGATCCCTCCTCGCAACAACATAATTTGTATACGCAATAGGAATTCTTTGCCGTGTTCACACCACAGTACTCCACACATGCTTCTTTTGTACAATTATCCATCTGTTTATGGCAAGACGGACCTACTCCTTCTGTACCAGGAATAATTTGAGGAAGCAGTACTTTATTGGACCTTAGATTCATAGCACCAACATCTGCATTCATAAAACAAGAAATTCTACATATAAATTGATTGAAACCATTCATATCTAACACATGTGCCATGCACGTAATTTACAGATTAACTAGATCATATCAAGTCCAAATTGTCTAGCCACGTCAATAGACAATAATCAAACATCACTCATTGTATACTTTCCTCGTTCGAAAGTAGTTAATATAGGAGTATATCAAGTATCACTTGGTTTAGTGGTTAAGACATTAGTATGTATGCTTGTGATCTCGGGATCGAATCTTACATAATGCATTTGAGCAGCAGGTGATAGCCTAGTGGTGTTGGCACCACCTCCGATCCCAGAGGTCTTGGGATCGAGTCTCACCCCTTGTAAGGAGGGATTCCCAATTTCCCCCCTACTTGCAAGGGACTTCATCTTACCTTATTTTAAAAAAAAAAAATCTAGGAGTATACTTTTAAGTTTTTGGAAAAAAAAATCAAAACTAAAAGAGTAGTTTTTGATTGTAAATCCACCACAATAGATGTATATATTTTAAATTCGCTTGTTTAAGATTGGATTATGCCATATCCATCTCAGATAAAGCCATAAAAGCCTCCCCTCAAAAAAAAAAAAAAAAAGCCATAAAAGCCTTGTGTTATAATGTTAGTTGGCCCCCAAGTCTCCTACCCCTTATCCTTCCTTTCACTATATTATGTACTCTTTTTGTACAATTTCAATTTTCAGCTATATTATAAGTACTATTAATTAATTTTTGTGAATCAATGGCTTAAATTAAAGGTGATATAGGACACAATGAGAATTAAGTATGAGTAGAACACTCAAGAAATGCATGAAGTTTCAAGCAAATTTTTTTGAATGGATGCCCCATACGCTCAAGAACAAAAAAGAAAAACTAAACCCAATAACAAATTCTCCATGGAGTTTTAAGCATGCGTGCAAGTTGTAATTTCGATCCCGTCATCTAGATAGAACTAGTTCCCGATGTCAAGAAAAAAGATAGAACTAGTTATCATGGTGAGTAGTAGAATGTAAACAAGTGGCATGATAATTAAATTTAGATTGAATCATTAAAAAATGCATTTAATATATACTTAATTGATAAAACTTGCAGGTGCTTAACTTGTTAACAAAATATTAATCTTAGGAAATAATAATAGTAATAACACCGAAACAACAACAATAATAATCTTCCTTGGCAATTTGTTTTCGATTTTAGACTATGTGAAGACACCTTATTTTGACTTATCTCATAAAATATAAGCTGAAATAAAATTTGATAAGATTTAATAATTATAATACCACCAAAATTTACAAATAACAAGGAAAAAGTTTTGCACTAAGTTCAACAAGTTCTAATAATAATTTATAGTGGTAAATCATAGAAAATAAGTTCAATAAGTTCCTAGGAAAATTTGAACGTACTAGGAATAATAAATTTTGGCAAATCAAGAAATATGTGAAATTAAAAAAATAAAAAAAACAACATTTTGAGACACTTAAAAACAAATATAATAAACACTATATAAGTGTAAGACAGAGGGAGTATTAATTTCAACACTTACCACCAGACAAAATATGAGTAACTAGTAGCACTAGCATGAGAGGTATAATTGGTGTCTTTCTAGCCATAGGTTAAAAATTATGTAAGAGTTGCTGCTTCTTCTTCTTGCTTTGTCTCCTTTGAAAGGAAGATAGGGTTTAGTTATCAACTACTGTATCAAGAGATGTGAGTGAAATGTTATAGCTGGTCTCTTTATATACTTGTGGATTATTACTACTCCCTTAATTATTTCTTTTGCTTTAAAATCCACCAAATTTCTCACTAATATTAAAAAAAAATCTAATGGGATCTTATCTATCTATACTGATATACTTCTATAAAAAGGCGTTCCTAAACAAGTTACGATGCCACGTGACGCTCTTCCGTATGGTGTTTTACTCCATGTAATCAAAATATAATTTTTAAAAAAATAGAAAATGCATTTGTATAAAGATTTGATCCCGTGACTTCAAGCTTATATATTAAAATTTTAACCAGTAAACCATATAATATCTAAAGTAAGATATTAGCAAATGAAAATTATAATTACACGGGGAATGGCCCAACCTAAAAAATAGTTAGGCTCTCTTCTGTTCAACTTATTTTAAATTATTTCAGAAAAAATAAGATAAGATAAGATAGGATAAGATAAGATGTTAGACACACACAATAAATTATCTTATAAGATCAGATAAGATAAAATAAGATCAGATAAGATCAGATCAGATAAATAATATAAGACAAAATAAGCTGAATCACACGGACCCTTAGAATTGTTATAATATGTATATTCATATACCAATTTTTTGATGGGCAAAGATGTGCATTGTTAAAGGTTGTAAAAAAACAAATGTTAACATCTATACTATATATATATTTATTATAGATCCATTTACATTTAAATGATTTTGTTCATTTTTCATGATGATAACTTTTTGGTAGATATCTGAAATATAATTGATTTCCTTCTTTTTTGTAAAACAAGTGAGAATATTGTATGATTGTTGACTCTTTAGTCTTTTAAAAATTGTAAATTTGTTGACTCTTTAGTCTTTACAGGACTCCTATGATGTTCTTAGTTTGACATGTACATTTATGATGCACATCTTTAACTATTAATATATGTAATTACGTATTAGCAAATAATTATGAAAATATAATATTATTATAGTACTCATTTATCTGATGAATCATATAAGACCCTACATGACTATTTTTCCCCCCTTAATAGTTAATAGTAAGGTCAAGATCGAGTTATATTGGAGGCTTTGAATTTTTTTTTTTTTGACGGGAAACACACACCATTTAACCATTCATAGAAATCAAATCTGAGTTTACAAAAGATAACACCTCACAGGGCACTTCTTCAATCCACACTCTCATTTCACTATACCCCTTGCTAAGATGGGCAAGTTTATGTGCAACTCTATTTCCCTCCCTACACACATGCTTAACAGAAAAAGAGAGACAAAAGCTGCCTAACCACAAAATATCAGACACAATGCATCCAAAGCTGGTATTCTCCTTCACGCCATTTTTGATATGCGTGACAAGCTTGAGCCTATCACTCTCAAGAATGAGGTGTTGAAGGCCAGCTTCATGGGCCACCCTTATAGAGTGTCTAGCAGCGAGGGCTTCCGCGATGTCCACTTCTACACCTCCTTCCAGAACCGCGCACGTAGCCAGCATAACGTCACCCACATCATCACGAACCACTCCACCTATTCCAATCTTTCCATTCTCGAACATCGCAGCATCGGAATTCACCTTGAAGACACCATGATTAGGCGCCTTCCACACTTTCCCACCCACCAGACCTCCACCCAGCTCAATCTTTTGAGTTTCCATTGCAGCCTCGTATTCCTTCGCAGCCCTTACAACACGATCCACAACTTCAACGCATTGAATCTTTCGTTCTTCAAAAATCCACGCATTCCTTCTTAACCATATACCCCACGCTAGGCTCCAAAACAAAGACCACCACACATCATCTGTTACCTGCTTCGAGAATATAGAGACCCAATCCAAAAAAGTATCTGACCCAGCAGCATTCGTCACAAGCCGCAACGGAGAGATCCGCCATATACGCTGGGTATCGGGGCAGCTCATCAAAGTATGGGAAACCGTTTCTTCTTGATCACCACAAATAGGACATATTCGATCAATCTCGCATCCTCTTTTGGCTAACTCAGCTCTCATAGGTAGCCCGTTGTGTAATGCTTTCCAACCAAAGTGTCGGGTCTTCATTGGAACATTAGCTTGCCACAGTTTCTTCCAAACCACACTATCACCACCCTTTGACGATGATGCACGCTCATTTTTCCTCCCTTCGAGCTCCACGAAATAGGCACTTCTAACTGAGAATTCTCCATTTTTTGTATAATGCCATGTCCATTTGTCTGCTTGAGGATTCAAAGGGATGGGAATCTTCATAATTTCCTCCACTTCCCAACGTGACAGCCACTTCCCCAGCTCCACATTATCCCACTGCCCATTCACCATGTACTCATGCACCATCCTATGGCTTCCATCTGGTTGTACACCATTAAGCACTCGGAAATTGGGAAGTGAGGGGATCCATGGATCCTTCCACAGCTCTATGTCACCCCCATTTCCTACAACTTTTCTCAGTCCTTTTTCAAGGAGTTTTCGGGCAGATAATATTGATTTCCAAGTGTAGCTTGCCATAGGACTCACTTTGACTTCCATAAAGGATGAGTTTGGAAAATATTTATTTTTCAAAACTTTTGCCATCAACGAATTCGGGAACTTTAATAACCTCCATGCTTGTTTGGCTAGCATAGCTTTATTTAAAAACCCCAAATTCCTCATTCCCAAACCCCCTTGTTTTTTTGGAGCACAAGCTTTCTCCCATGCCACCCAAGCAACCTTCTTCTCATCTTTTTTCTGCCCCCAAAAGAAACTTCGGCATATCTTCTCCATTTCATTCAATAAACTTGCTGGGATATTGAAGCATTGCATTGTATATGTTGGAATGGCTTGTACGATTGCCTTGATAAGTACCTCCCTGTCTGCTTGAGACAAAAAACCTTCCTTCCACCCTTTCAGCTTCTTCAGAACCCTCTCCTGAGTACTCTGAAAAACCCTTTTCTTAGACCCCCCAACAAAGGTTGGTAAGCCAAGATATTTCTCATGTTCTTGTACAGCCTTAAAAGATAACTTCATCTGAAGAATTTCCTGCTTTTCTGGATCAATATTTCGGCTAAAAGACACTTCGGATTTTTCCATATTCAGTTTTTGACCTGATGCAGCTTCATAAGTAGAAAGAATATTCAACACTCTATCCACTTCCTCCTCGTTTGCTCTCGTAAATAATAAACTATCATCAGCAAAGAACAAATGGGAGATAGCATCAACTTTCTTCCCAATTTTCAAGCCATGGATTTCTTTCTTAGCTTCAGCATCACGCAACAGAGTAGACAAACCTTCAGCACAGATAATGAAAAGGAACGGGGATAAAGGTCACCTTGTCTCAAACCCCTAGACGGAACAAAGCTCCTAGAAGGTTGACCATTAACAAGAATAGAGAAAGAAGTGGATTTGACACAATTAAGGATTAAACTCACAAAACATACAGGGAATCCAAGTTAAATCATCATTTGCTCAATAAATTGCCACTCCACTCTGTCATACGCTTTGCTCATATCCAATTTAAGACCCAAAAACCCCTCTTTGCCTTTTTTCTTTTTCCTCAAATAGTGGAAACACTCATATGCCACCAAAATATTATCTGTAATTAATCTCCCCGGAACAAAACCACTCTGAGACTCATGGATGACAAGAGGGAGAACTTTTTTTAAGCCTATTAGCAAGTACTTTTGACACAAGTTTATAAAGTACATTACAAAGACTTATAGGTCTAAAATCAACAGGAGACTCACAGATTTTCTTTTTTGGAATTAAAGCAATGTGAGTCTGATTTAAAGACCTAATATCACCCCCATTATTCAAAATGTCCAGGATTTTATTCTCCACATCAACACCAACAATACTCCAAAACTTTTGATAGAAAAGAGCACACATACCATCGGGTCCTAGAGCTTTTGTGGGATGCATCTGTTTTAAAGCTTCATACACTTCTTCTTTGACATACGGCTCCTCTAGCATGCTTTTAAAATTCGGAGGCACCTTTTCTCGAACAAGATCAATTATGGGCGCAGCATCAACAGTCTCATTGGCACAAAAAAGTGTGTCAAAATGTTGAACGAAAATTTCAGAAATTTCGTTCTCATCATCGAAATCATTTCCCGTGCCATCCTTGATGCTAACAATGGAATTTCTTTCGAGGCGTTATTTAGCTTTAGCATGAAGAAATTTTGTGTTTTCGTCTCCATGCTTAAGCCACTCTTGTCTACTTCTCTGCTTCCAGTACATTTCTTCTCTGCTCTCTAGTTAATCCATCCTACTATCAAGCGCCTTCATTTGATCTATGACATCTTGAGTTTGTTCCAACTCCATTAATTGTCCCATTTGGGCTTGGCAAACCCGCATCTGTTTTGCGAAATCACCAAATTTCTCTTTACTCCACACACGTAATTTCGATGATGTGCGTAACAAGCAGCCCTCAATGTCGCAACCCCCACTCCACGCCTCCTTGATCACTTCTTCACATGTCTCCTCCCAAGTCCACATTTCCTCGAACCGAAACATCCTTTTCCTCCTCCTCTCAACATGACCTCCCAAGCTTGTTCGAAGGCAAAGAAGAATAGGGAGATGGTCGGACCGTCTCTTTTCTAAATGAGTCACGAAAGATCCCCTAAAATGTTCTTTCCACTGGCTATTAGCAAAGCATCTATCAAGGCGCTCTTGGAGATTTTTATCTCCCCCTTGATTATTTGTCCAAGTGAACGGGTGGCCAATGTAATGTAAATCTTCAAGCATGCAAAAGTCAACCGCCTCTCTAAAAAGGTTAGCATCTTCAAAGCGAAAATCACTACCTCCTTTCTTTTCAGTAGACCATAACATCAAGTTGAAGTCCCCGCCACACAACCATGGCGTTGTTGAATCATAAGACAGAGATTTCAATAACTCCCCAGTTTTATGCTAATTACTCTCCTCCGGCCACCCATAAACACCAGTGAACCTCCACTCATCACTTCTATCCTTACCAATCATTACATCAATATGGTTGACCGAGTAAGAGCACACATCAACCGTCCAATTATCTTTCCAAAGAAGAGCAAGTCCTCCACTCCTACGCCTTCCCTCTCCTGCACAATCTACAGCAATCATACATTTGTACTTAAGCTTTCTTCTAACCGTTTCCATCTCTCCTCTTTTCAATTTTGTTTCTTGTAAAAAAAGAAGCATAGGATGCTCATGTACCACAACACGCCTAAGCGCATTGACTGCTTGGGTGCTTCCCAAACCCCGGCAGTTCCATAGGAGAATATTATTCATTGACCACCGAGAGCCCAGGGTGTGGGGCCCGCCACTATAACTGGATCATTCGCCTGTTCTGCATTCGACATACTCACCATTGTCTCCCCTTTATGCTTCTTATTCTCCTCATCATTGAAACCTCTCACTTCTACCTCTCCTTCACGTTCTTTCCTTCGGGTCCCACTCATTGTACTACCCTTTTTCCCTCCTGCAGCATCCTTTTTGTTGATTCTTTTCCACCCTCTATTATTTTTGTGCTCACACATTATAATATCACTGCCATCAAACCTCTCCTCACCCTCATTAGATCTGTCGACAGTGATACCATGCAACTCCTCCTTACCCCCCTCCTTCACATCTAGATTTTCAGCAGCTCCTCCATCCCCTTTATTGTCGCTGACCAGTTCAGCTTCAGCCTCACCGTTATCCACTACCTTCGGCACCTCCCGCATCGTGCCAATTAACACCAAGCTGCTCTCCTCCCTAATCTCACACTCCTTTAGTCTGCCAGCCATCTCTACTACTTGCTGCCCTAGGTTATGCACCTTTGAAGTTCTCGGTTTCGTAACAAACAAATTACGGGCACACCCAGGTTTCCTTCCCCTCCCTTGCATATCCTCCTCCAGCAAACTGCGCTTCCAAGGCGAAGCTTTTAGCCACCCTCCAAACTCCAACCTCGGCTCCTCTTCATCTCTACAATCATAGCAATCCTTCAACCCATGCCCTAACTTGCCACAAAAATAACAAAATAGGGGCGATCTTTCATATTTAACTATAAAATACTCCTCCCCACCTCCTCTCATCTTGACCTTAACATGCTTGTAAAGAGGTTTACGCACATCAACATTCACCCTAAGACGGATAGATTTATCATCAATTCCCATAGATCCTGAGTTATCAATTTTTATAAAGGCTCCCAATTTATTGCTTATTGCTTCTACTTTCATCACATTCAGTCTCCCTTTAAATGGAAGATTATAAACACGCACCCACATAGGCAATGCATACAACTCCATATCAGAGGGTTTTTTGTTACCTTCAATGTCGCCAAGAATTATTGCGTGCTTATCGAAGTGCCACGGCTGTCCATCCACAACGCGTTGCTTGTCACGCCAATGATGAAATTGAAAAACAAAAGTGTTGTCGCCAATGCTGCTAATGTCAACACCTGATGCAGGTTGCCATACAGACTTCATCGTCGCCATAAAGGCATTTGCATTGATATGCCTATCAGTCCAAAGCTTCCTTACTAACCCTAGTGCCATTCGAGCCTCTTCCTCCTCTTCCCCATCATCAATCCAATCCACAGCCGTCTCGTTTTCATCATCAGTTTCCTTATTCTTCCCATCATTCGAAGCAGAAGAATTTACCCTAGTTTCGATGATCGGTTTATCCATTAATCGCTCTTTTATCACTCCCAAGTCATTGGATGTTGTCATTATCAAGAAGAGAACAGTAATTACCCTCGTCTCAAGATAATCACAAGGCAAAAAACCTCAATCGAGGAACCCCTAAGCCGTCGCCTAGAACTACCTTCCTAAGGAAACCCTAGAGGGAACTATCAACTAAACTAGTTGACATCCACAGAGAACTCATCATTAGGAGGCTTTGAAATTTGGGATAAAGAAAAACAAACAAAGGGATATACATTAAAGCCAATTTTATAATGAATCGAGAATATTGCATATCACCGTTTATAATTTAAAACTAGAAAAGTGTGAAAATTTCTTGAAGGTGTTCCCTTCTTTTAATTATTAAGACCTTTTTAAGGGATGTTCTTATGATGAATTTCTCATAAAAAAGGCCACCATAAGAAATGAATGTGAGGCCCACATCTCACCACATCATACACACAATTAGGGGTGTTAACGAGCCGAACCGAGACCGAACATGTCCAGGCTCGGCTCGGCTCGAGAATGATTGAGGATCGGCTCGGCTCGAGCTCGAAGCTCGTCGAGCCTCCAATATTTGGGCTCGGCTCGAGCCCGAGAGGACAAAGTCCAAGCTCGGCTCGAGGCTCGGCTCGAAACTTGGCTCGAAAAAGTTGGGCTTAGGCCCAACCGAATAGGCCCAAGTCAATATCTAAAGCTTCACTTAGGCGGTAGGCCCAACCGTATAGGCCAAGTATGCCCAAGAAAGTAGGTGAGCTTTCACTCACCCACCATATGCTTTTATAACTTGGTTTCCCTCTTAGCATTGCTAAGATTTCAATGTGGGACTCCATGGTTTGTTGAAGACAAAACAAACTCATCCTACCCATGCTTTTATAACTTGGTTTCCCTCTTAGCATTGCTAAGTTTTCAATGTGGGACTCCATGTTTTGTTTAACTCATCCTACCTATGTTTTTATAACTTGGTTTCCCTCTTAGCATTGCTAAAATTTCAATGTGGGACTCCAGCTTTTGTTTAAGAAAAAACTCACTCTACATATTCTTTTATAACTTGGTTTCCCTTTTAACTTCACTAAAGTTTCAATGTGGGACTTCATGTTTTATTTAAAAATTTCCAACCTTGTAACAACAAGACTCTAAGTGTATTTAAATAATCAATTATTAAATAGTTTAATTATTAAATAATCAAATATTTTAATATATACTTCATTCCTTTTGTGAAGAAAATGGAGTATAAAGTTTGTTTTCCAACCAAGGAGGTACGAAATCAAACTCTAAGTTGAGATAAGGAGTAGTAGCTATTTTAATGTGGGACTTTAGTGCCTAGTGAAGTACTATTTAAGGTCCAAGTTGGATTACATATTAAAATATAAATAGTAATGTAAATTTTATCGAACGTGTTTGCGAGCTTCAAGCCGAACTCTATTAGGCTCAGGCTCGGCTCATTAAGGTCTCGAGCCGATCCCGAACTCGAATCGAGCCCCTCCGAGCCGAGCTTTGACCGAGCTTTGACCGAGCCGAATCCGAATAGTTTGCGAGTCGTCCTGGCTCGTTAGCACCCCTACACACAATAATGCTGACTGTACCGCGTGATTTAAGGAAGTTGGAGATAGTTTGACCATGTAATTTAGGCAGTTTACGAATTAATTCTAAAATTAAATGTATTAAAATCTTTTCTCCATATATTGTATTTATTATATGATATTTATTACCGTTTTTTCACCAAATACTCCTGACAAATAAATTTATTCACCAAATACCTCCACTTTTTTCAAAATTCACCAGATACCCTTGACCCATGAAAAAATTCACCAGATACCCCTGACTTTTAAAAAAATTACCCAAAATGCCCTTTTGGCTAACGGACGTTAGTGCATCGTTAACTAATTAACCTAAAAATCCCTAATTAAATCTAATTAAACCTAACTAAACCCTAAGTAAACCCTAAACACCCTAACTCTCTCTCTCCCTAACCCAACCCCCAGCCCCCTTAACCCTAAGTAAACCCTAACTCTCTCTAACCCAGCCCACCAGCCCCCCACCCAACCCCACCCTACCCCACCCCAACCACCGCATCCCCACCAAACCCCCCACAACCACCGCAGCCCCCACCCTCCCTCCCCCACTCCCGCAACCTCGCCAGCCCTCCTCCCCTTCCCCCACCTCTTTCCCCGCAAACGCCGCGCAACCCTTTTCCCCCCTTCCCCCGCAACGCAGCCGCAACCCCTTCCCCTTCCCTTTCCCCGCAAAAAATTGACGGTTTGAAGGGGTTTCGGGTGCGATGGTTTCAAGGGGTTTCGAGGGTGCGCAAAGGGAAGAGGAGGGGATGGGAGGGAGGTTGTGAGACGGCTGCGAAGGGAAGGGGAGGGGGGTTCGCGACAGACCGACAACAGGTGGGGAGGGGAGGGGGTTCAGCGAGTGGCTGACACCAGGTGGGGAGGGGAGGGAGTTTAGCGGGTGGCTGGGCGGGCGCGGATGTGTCGTTGTGCACCGCACCCGGCCAAAGATAAAATTTCTCCTACTCTCTTTTACAATAAACAAGTATAATGGAAGTAGGGGTCGTATCCACAGGGAAACAGGGACGAGTTTAGTACTTAGCGTGATTCGAAACCTAGATTAAGCTAAGGGCCAAGAAACCTAATAATAATAACAAAGGGGGGTTTCAAGTAGATTATAACTAAACTACAACTAACTAGCATATAAACAAAATGAGAAATCAATATAGGAAGGATCTTGAATCCGATTAACATACACTTCAATTCATTATCGATCATTGAACATCCACTCTAATTATTTCCATAATTATCTATTGTCGAGAATTAATCTCGTGTTCTCCTTATTCTTAGTTGAATAGCACGATCAGCGTGACTATAAAACCCTAACTAAAGGATAACCTAGTCCGATCTGCGTCTAAGTTCAATCCGATAGCAGCAATAAACACAGAGAACCAATAGACCTGCTAACGTCATACAAGCGATAAACATTCAACAGTTGATTCAATTTCCCCAAGAAATAACCAAGATGATCAGCATCTAAATTACTCCCTAGTTTGCTACCAAATGATAGAAGAATAAAACAATCCGATCCTATTCTTAAATCTAGCATTAGATTAATTACACAATCAAACTAGTAACGTTCCTAGCATAATTATGCAAAAACCATTGAAAGCAATCATAGAAATTAAACCATAATCAAAGAAACTAAAGAGAGAGGAAAGATCTCACAATAATGCTTGAAGCTCCATATTAATCTCGTTCAAGAACGGTTCAAGCTACAATCGGCATAGCATAAGCCAATCCCATAATTGAAATCTACAAAAACTAAATTAGAAAATAAAAACTAAAAAGAGAAGACAATAAGAGAGGAGTGGAGTTTTGGAAACTCCATCCCCTTGTGGCTGCTGCCCCCTAGGTCTAAAAACAAAGTTTAGTATTTATACTAAGGCTCAAAAGTTAGCCGTCATTTAAACCGCCATAGGGGTCGCGAGGTGCGAGTCTGGTCGCACCGTGCGATGAGCTACTGCCTTCGCAACGAGCTGGAGACTTGGGCCAAACCACGCAGGTCGCACCGTGCGAGAATCCTCGCGAGGTGCGAGATACAGGTCGCGAGGTGCGACCATGCTCGCGAGTCGCGAGCTGCCTTGCTGCTGGGCGCTGGGCTTGCGCGATGGCTGGGCATGCGATGGGCGATGCTGCTGGGCGTTTGGACGAGCGCTGGGCTGAGCTGCTGGGTGTTGGGCGTGCGTTGGCTTGCTGCGATGGGTGAGCTTGGCTGTGCGGTGCTTCGACGGTCTTCGTTGAGCCGCCGAGCTCTACTGGGTTGGTGATGACGAGCTTGCGGTGATGCGATGCTTAGGCACACGGTGGAGTTCCAAGAGCTCGGAACTTTACAACTTTAACAACAATTAATATACAAAATTCCGAACTTCCGCTAAGGTCTATTTATATGCAAAACTTAACAATTACGAACAAATCCCTTAGCAATGTGCACCTAAAATACCACAAGAACATCGTATAACTTGAGCGCATCAAATACCCCCCACACTTGAACTTTACTCGACCTCGAGTAAACTCAAAATGAGGATCACCAAATGAATCATCACCCAAACTAACGACACCAACCTACACTCCCCATCAACTACATCATCATCATCACATCTTAACAACATCCGCTCAAAAACCTAAACGTAAGGGACGATGATTCCCCCACACTTAGATTCGAGCTCACCTGAAAAATAAAAAGACGCGACAACAATAATCACCAAACGACAACCAAAATGTGAGCTCAAATCCTGAAGGATCTCAAAGGAATTGAACTCACTCCAACGCCACAATCAAAATGACAACTCGCCTAAAACCTCAAAAGATAAACTAAAACTACTACTACTACAACTAATTTAGAATAGCAAGCCATGGAACAAAGACAAAAAGGGATAAATTCCATGCTTACTCCCAAAAACAATCAACCAAAAGAATGTGAAAGCCAACATAAATCTTCACAAAATCAAGGATGAAATAACCAACCCAACCCGAAAATGCTTTCCACCTTATGACACCATCTCCGGCAAATGAGTTTTCAAAGTATATAATTCTCTCTTTCATCTCTCATTTTGCCTAGGAGCCCTTTCGGGTTTTCATCCTAGCTTCTCACATTTTTTTTTATCTCACCATCTTACCCGCTCAATATAAGCCACTTTTTTGCATAGGTTGCCCTTTCGGGTTTTCAACCTATCCGGGCCCCCAATTTTTGCCTGAGTCGCCCATCCTTGTGGGTTTTCAACTCAGCGGGTTTCATTTCATCACTTTTTTTTTTTTTCATTTTCATTTTTTTCATTTCCATTTTTTTTTTCAAATTGAAAGTAATATACACAACATAGATACATGAGAATGAGAATACCCTCCCCCCTACTTAAACTACACATTGTCCTCAATGTGTCGACAATTAAAAAGAAAAAGTATACTGAAAATAGGGGGGAAATTTGAAAATCGGGTAAATCGAAGATCGATGGTCAAAACTCATGAAAAGCAATCCGTCAAACTCAAATTTCTTAACAACACCAACTCAAATCTCCTAACTCAACTCACAACCCGCTCCCTCGAATCACTCAAACAAATGACAAGTTCAAAAGTTTTGAATTTTTGAGATTTGCTCCTAGCTTAAGAGATCGAAAAGATACATTAACAATCTCAATCCTCTAGTGTTACCAACTCCTAGCTATTGAAGTCCTCCCAACGGGTTTTCTTTTGTGGATTTTGGTTCCAAGCGAATTAAGATTGGTTGTGGATCTTTTTAGTGGGTAGGCGGTGGGTGAAAGAAAATTTGTTGTGGTGGTGGGAATTTGATGAAAAAGAAAGGAAAAGAAAGAAAATAAAGGGGTCTCGGGTTGCCTCCCGAGAAGCGCTGTTGTTTAAAGTCGTGAGCTCGACTTAATACCTTAAGCTTAATTATTGGGTTGTGCTCCATGTGTGACAATGGTGGTTCCATGTCAATCTCCACTTCAAGTACCTGCAAAATTGATTGAGAAGAACTTTTGCAATGCATCGTTAATACCTAGCTTACTACAACATGGTTGAGCATATAACATCTGATTACATCCCAAACCTAGCATTAAGGCAACAACAAACATCAACTAGTAGTACTCCTAGCTAACCCAAGTCATGACCATTAATATAAATGTTTAAAGCTAGACAATAACCAAGATATAAAGTATGAGTCAATCAACCATTCCCAAGAGAGTTTAAGCAACAAGTTCCATGCTTCTTGTCCAAAATACAAAAATGAAATACATAGAGCTCAATGGAAGATGAAAACTAGAAATTAAAACAAAAAGGGAATTCTTTATATGAGTGGCCAACCAAAAACAAAGAGCACAAGCAATACCATCCAAAAATCACTCTAAATAAAAACAAGTAACACCGTTTCCCCGGCAACGGCGCCAAAATTTGGGCGGGCGCGGATGTGTCGTTGTGCACCGCACCCGGCCAAAGATAAAATTTCTCCTACTCTCTTTTACAATAAACAAGTATAATGGAAGTAGGGGTCGTATCCACAGGGAAACAGGGACGAGTTTAGTACTTAGCGTGATTCGAAACCTAGATTAAGCTAAGGGCCAAGAAACCTAATAATAATAACAAAGGGGGGTTTCAAGTAGATTATAACTAAACTACAACTAACTAGCATATAAACAAAATGAGAAATCAATATAGGAAGGATCTTGAATCCGATTAACATACACTTCAATTCATTATCGATCATTGAACATCCACTCTAATTATTTCCATAATTATCTATTGTCGAGAATTAATCTCGTGTTCTCCTTATTCTTAGTTGAATAGCACGATCGCCGTGACTATAAAACCCTAACTAAAGGATAACCTAGTCCGATCTCGCGTCTAAGTTCAATCCGATAGCAAAGAATAAACACAGAGAACCAATAGACCTGCTAACGTCATACAAGCGATAAACATTCAACAGTTGATTCAATTTCCCCAAGAAATAACCAAGATGATCAGCATCTAAATTACTCCCTAGTTTGCTACCAAATGATAGAAGAATAAAACAATCCGATCCTATTCTTAAATCTAGCATTAGATTAATTACACAATCAAACTAGTAACGTTCCTAGCATAATTATGCAAAAACCATTGAAAGCAATCATAGAAATTAAACCATAATCAAAGAAACTAAAGAGAGAGGAAAGATCTCACAATAATGCTTGAAGCTCCATATTAATCTCGTTCAAGAACGGTTCAAGCTACAATCGGCATAGCATAAGCCAATCCCATAATTGAAATCTACAAAAACTAAATTAGAAAATAAAAACTAAAAAGAGAAGACAACAAGAGAGGAGTGGAGTTTTGGAAACTCCATCCCCTTGTGGCTGCTGCCCCCTAGGTCTAAAAACAAAGTTTAGTATTTATACTAAGGCTCAAAAGTTAGCCGTCATTTAAACCGCCATAGGGGTCGCGAGGTGCGAGTCTGGTCGCACCGTGCGATGAGCTACTGCCTTCGCAACGAGCTGGAGACTTGGGCCAAACCACGCAGGTCGCACCGTGCGAGAATCCTCGCGAGGTGCGAGATACAGGTCGCGAGGTGCGACCATGCTCGCGAGTCGCGAGCTGCCTTGCTGCTGGGCGCTGGGCTTGCGCGATGGCCGGGCATGCGATGGGCGATGCCGCTTGGGCGTTTGACGAGCGCCCGGGCCGAGCCGGGTGTTGGGCGTGCGTTGGCTTGCTGCGATGGGTGAGCTTGGCCGTGCGGTGCTTCGACGGTGCCGCTCGAGCTGCCGAGCCTCTACCGGGTTGGTGATGACGAGCTTGCGGTGATGCGATGCTTAGGCACACGGTGGAGTTCCAAGAGCTCGGAACTTTACAACTTTAACAACAATTAATATACAAAATTCCGAACTTCCGCTAAGGTCTATTTATATGCAAAACTTAACAATTACGAACAAATCCCTTAGCAATGTGCACCTAAAATACCACAAGAACATCGTATAACTTGAGCGCATCGGTGGCCGACATCGTGGGAGGGGGAGGGGGTCGGCGACGGGCCGACAGAGAGGGGAGGGGGGAGGGGGTTCAGCTAGTGGCCGACAAAGGTGGGGAGGAGAGGGGGTTGAGCGGGTGGCCGACAAGTAGGGGAGGGGGAGGGATTGTTGTGGGTGGGGGTGGTGGGTCGGGGGTGGTTTGGGGGTGGTGGGCTGGTGGGCTTTTAGGGTTTTTAGAGTTAGGGTTTTTAGAGTTTGGGTTTTTAGGGTTTAATTAAGGTTAATTAGGGTTTTTAGGGTTTAAATAAGGTTAATTAGGGTTAATGACTAACGGAGTTAACCGCCGTTAGTCATTTGGGCATCTGGTGAATTTTTTTAAAGGTCAGGGGTATCTGGTGAATTCGAAAAAAAGTGGGGGTATTTGGTGAATAAATTTATTTGTCAGGGGCATTTGGTGAAAAAACCGTATATATTATAAGATTTACTAACTTATACGGTTACTTATACTACAGTAAAGAATACACGACATTATACATTTCGCTATACTTTTTTTTTCAAGGTATAAAATAACATAATTAAATCTTATATTATACGAAATTGTGCTTAACAAATTATAATATATGAAAATCATGACATACAAAATATTGCTGTATGAAACATTGGCACATATTATTTAAACTCCATTAACGTCTTCTTCAATAGTCCAAAAAGTCCATTATTAACGGCGAGCAAACTAATTTGAAGACGATTAGATTGTTTTTTCAAGGTATACAAAATTAAATCTTATCATATACGAAATTGTGCTTTACAAATTATACTATATGAAAATCATGACATACGAAATATTACTTTATAAAACATTGGCACATATTATTTAAACTCCATTAATGTCTTCTTCAATGCCCCATAACCTCCTTTATTAACGGGGAGCAACCTAATTTGAAGATGATTAGGGTTTCGGATTAATTTGAAGACATTTATGGCATATAAAGTTGACTTGCGAAGTTATATGCAGCATGCCATTCAAACGAATAATTCTGAAATTTCCGGTGCCATGGTCGAGTTTTTAGTTCAGTTGGCCGGCGTTGGTGGTATTTTCCGAATATGAATGGTGGAAGACAAATTGCCTTTGGTTTTGGTGCGTTGGACAGTCCCATAACTTGTTTTGGTCATAGCCGCTAATTGGATAGTGATACTTTTTATGGCTATGACCATAGTGTTCTCCTGGCATTGCCAATTGCTTAACTCCTATTAGGTTTGTACTCAGCTTCGAAAAATATGTCGAAGGAACCTTTTGTGAACCTTACTTGTTTTGTCACTGGCATTTCTCGTGGTGGACATGTCCAAATATTGGATAGTGACAGTCCATAACTTATTTGGTCATAGTCACAAATTAGATAGTGATAATTTTTATGGCTATGACCATCTTGTTATCCTGGCATTGCCAGATGCTTGACTCCTATTATATTTGTACTGAGGTTCGAAAAATATGTATCGTTGTTCGTTTGTGAACCTTAATTTTTTGGTCAATGGTATTTCACGTTGTGGACATGTCCAAATTGGATATTGGTCATAGCCGCTAATCGGATAATGATATTTTTTATGGCTATGACCATCGTGTTATCCTTGCATTGCCATACGCTTAACTCCTATTATATTTGTACTCAGCTTCGAAAATTATGTCAACTGCTATCGTTTGTGTACCTTAATTGTTTGGTCACTGGTATTTCACGTGATGGACATGTCCACATATTGATCAAACATTATATCGATATTCAACAATAGTAGGATATACTTAATACATAGGAAAAGGGTTTTTTATTTACAAAAAAAAACATTGGAATTTACAAAATGACAGTTATATTTGATAATACTATTGGTTTTACGCATGTAACTGAAAAGAGAGAATATGATTTTATATTTTATTTTTTTTTGTAAGAAATGATGAATTAGATGATAATAACGTACATAATAATTAATGATCTGATCTATTCTATTAGTTATTTGGATTCTCTAAAATAATCTTTTTAGCATATTTGGAAAGGATATAATTATTCAATTTAGCATATTTGGAAAGGAAAATAATTATTTTTTTTAGCATATATGAAAAGGAGATAATATAATATTATTTATCTTCAAAATTTTAAACGAAGATTTCAAAATTATATTATGCGCAATCTTTTGTACGTGGGTTAGTGGGTGGTTAGGAAGGAAGGTTATGTGTAGGGTTTTTGCATTGTGTCATCACACCAAAACCCACTGAACATCCCCCCTCACTCTCGTTATAGAAGCAGTGGAGTAACAAAAAATGGCGGAAGACAAAAACAACTCCTCATGTGTAAGTATTACATGGTGGTTTTTTTTTATTTTCCTTCATCTATGTAGTCAATCAATTAATCATAAGCAGCGCCAACGATTAATATTGTAATTACATATTCAATATAAATTATATAGATATGCAGTTGGAAAATATATCTTCCACATTTATGAATCCGAAACCTAATTTTGCCTTTTTTTTGCCTTCATTTTGTTTGTGTAGAACTTGGGCGTGATTCTAGAAGCCATCAATGAAATACGCTCAAAAGTTACCAACATCGAGTTGTCATTGGCTCAACTACATTCAAAGCAACAAGATTGTCATGGTGAAGCCAATGGTGGAAAGTCACCAAAGGGAAATGAAGAAGGTGATTTCATACCGGGAGTACAAAAATCAACAAGAACTCCAAGTGCTAGTTGCGCTACTAATAATAGATCGAATTCCCCATTCCTAAAACCTGATGGTGGCTTGGTCGATTGCTTACAAAAATAAAAAAACTAAGCGTAAGCTGGACGTTGATTTGGGAGGACAAGAGGAGGAAAGTACAGAAGAACCCTTAGAAATTGAATCATTTAGTATCCGCAATGTTCGTTTCAATGTGCCTCAATTTCCTCCAGGGTTGGAAACACTGAGAGACGTGAAGGACGAGGCTAAAAAAGAAGTAAAAAAGCCGAAAAGCCTATTGATATATCGAAGACTCCAAACATTATCTCAACATCAAAGGGCAGCGTTGACCTATTTGGAGGAGCGAACACTGAAGATAAAACAATGGAGAAGCGAACTCCTCGGCGGATAAAACAGGAGCATCCAAAATCAAATGAAACCGTAAGTTTTGAAAATGTATTGTTTTGTCAGCACTTATTATTTCAAAGGTGATACTTATGTCCCTAATTTATAGGCAGCAAACCCCAAGGGAAACAAAAAACGTAATTCAAATGCACAAAACGAATATGTACACCTTAACATTTGATTTATAGTAGCCAAATTGTTAATGCTTCCTTTTGGCCACCCAAATAAATTTGTCTGGATATTACCATATTACACTGTATATACCAGGTAGGGGAAGAAGGAAAAAAAATCAAAAACAGAATCTTCGCAGCCCACATCTTCGAAAGCAAAAAGGCGGAAGAAGTGCAACGCAAAAGAGCTTATTGTATTACAGGTGCACTGTGGTCATCATATTTAACATTTCAAGACATTACCACACGCATATCAATTATTGCTATTAAGGACTGACATTTGCTTGATGCATGTCATATTTAATTAATTTGGCAAGGAGAAGAGGTTGTGCCTGGTAATGGTAGCCCTCCAGTTCCCAAAAGACGAAGTTCTAACAAATTGCCAAAGCCAGTATTCCATAAGTATCTACCTCAGATAGTAGATCGGGACAAGTAATATGCTTAAATCTTCACAAGTTTGACAAATATGACGAAGTGTATTGTCCAAGTGAGGGTATGCACATATTGATAGTTGGTGACTCTATGTGTGTATTTCCAGATGGATGGCTGTCTAATCATGTAAGCTGTCTACTCAAGTCTTGACTATCAGTACTACCTAATTTTAATTCAAGTAATATGCTTACAAAGTTGTATTTTTTTTACAGTTTATCAATGTCTACTTATATGACATGCAACTGGCGTTAATGGAGACCAACTCCACGAAGATGGTATTGTCCCCATCTTTCCAGGTACATTATCAATTTTGGGTTACACTAAAATGACTTTCGTACCTTGCGGTTATTTGTACTTAGGTCCGATGAACGGAATCCATATAGAGGAAGTTAAGCCATAATGAATAGGTGTTCAGCCGTGAATGACACCTTTATCCCTGAACACGCCGAAAAAATTGAACAGGTTTTACATATTTGCAAGTGTTGCAATGTATTTGAGATTTAATTCGCCTTATTAGTTAATCAACTCTCAATATCTTCATTTTTTGTAGGTTTTCATTCCTGTGTTAGATAATGAAGTGAGACATTGGTTCCTGTTGGTTTTCCATGTCTTCAAAAAAACGGTGTACATCATAGATTCATTAGGAGCCTCGAACAACCGCTTCAATCTCGCTGAGGAATTGGTAACTATTTCAAGCTAACGCGCTGTACTTTTCAAATGTAGTGACTATAACGTGTGTTGACCCATAATAACTTCAATTTGATCAGATGAGCAAAGCTGCGACAGTGCTTCGAAGAAATCGCTTAGGCGTACTTTTCAAGGAGTACAAAGACTTTTTATATGACGTCGTAGATGTTCCGTTACAGCCAAATTGGTAACTTCAAATATACACATTTAGTTTAGTTATATTTACTATCCAAATAAACTAATCAACATTACAAATTCACCTTTTTCAGTCATGACTGTGGAATGTATGTCCTCAAATACATCGAATATGCCGATATCAAAGCCATGCAAGACATTACATATTCAGTAAGAACCTTCAGTTACTGTATTGGGACTAAAATGTTTAGAAAATACAATTAACTTTGTTTTCTAATTCACCAGACTGACGAGATGCATGCCGAACGATTGAAGTGTTTGGCTAAACTAGTTACAAGCAAAAATAACAACTTGGCAAATATCATAAAATTCAGAGGTGTTGATTCGAGTTGTACTTTGTAGCATATAATTTTGCGTCGAGACAAAGTCTTCGTTATGTAGTATCGTTAGCATTCCCAAATATTTTATACAACAATCTTTTAAAATTTTATATGCCCTCAAAATTATATGTGTACGATTGTTGGAGAACTAAACTTTATTTCATTATTGTGTAGCAATGTTTATAACAATGTTTATGGCAATGTCTAAACACGGACTAGGTCATTACTGACCAACGTCACAAGTAAAATACGTTGTAATCCATGTGCCATGAATCATGACTCATGAATGCAAAAAACAATTACATATATACAAGTACATCAACTTTTACTCATGAAACAACGGTTTGGTTCATTCTATTTGTTGATTCTTAAAGTACCTTTTGTGTTATGCCCTATAATGATCGTGAACATTAACAAATCATAATACAGACAAATATTTGAGTAACACAAGGTCCAAGTTTTCAACACAACACTTCGTTTTACCATACCAATATTATGTGTAATTCAATTGTTCAAGTAGTCTAACTGTCTTTCATGTACATGCAACAAAGTTTATGTCAATCTCCAACCATGATTTTGGTCATTATCAAATAATGTCACAAATGAAATAATTTAGGGAGTCATGTGTAAATTGAACTAAAGAAGTATTGCAACTTATAGTTATGACAAACAAGTGTAGAGTATATTTGTGTCACGAGACATTACCAAATCAGGAATAACGACAAATATTCGACAGTGCACAAGTAACACATGTTCCAAGTTTTTAACACAACTCTTAGTTGTATAGTATAAATATGTCTAAGAAATAGCAAGGAAATACACCAACATCGAATTTCGTTCTCTCAACCCGCCAGTGCCAACTTGTAGACAGTATCTTTCAACTGATTTGCATCCCAATCAATTAACGATGTTAGAGTTTTTTTTGCAATGTATTGCAAGATCCTAAGTTGTTGGAAAACATTTGCACACAATTAGTTGCTTTCAATGGAGCAACAATGCATGAAAAATATGCAAGGTTGGATAAGATTAACCGTAGACATCCATTACCTCAAAGTATTTCTTGTTCGTCCACTTTCTCCTGTAATGTGCTTCCATGTATTTGATTACATGCATCCCACAGTCATATCTAAAACAAAAGTGGGAGACTTTAGAAAAACGCATAGCCGTCTCCAAAAAGAAATTCTAATAGAAAAGTTGGCTTGTGAATGACGTACACGTTCGGCTGTCTTGGGATATTAACCTGCTTGATTTCCCAACCGGAAAATGCCTTGAACCTTTTCAGCCTCTCGTCTGACTTGTTTGAAGACATAAGTGTGGACAGTTTCCTAATGTGTTAGAAATGCGGCCATTATTTTACACACACACGAAAACATCCAACCAACCAGACAATCGAAGACGAATACCTGACATTTGGCATTATCAATCCTTTTTTGCGTGTTTTCATCAGGGTTCGAATCAAGCACGTAAATTTTGGAGTCCTCCAAACAAACAACACACATGTAAAAATGGTCTGGCTTCGGTGACCACATTGGAACCATGATCTACAATATATATACTATATTATTGAACTATTCCTCAAACCAAAAACAGCTATTAGCGGAACAATATAGGCAAATTACAATTACCTCTTTGCATTAGTCTGAATCATCTGGCAAGTATGATGTTCGCATAATAGGTGAATCCGGCAAATATTTTGATCCCTTCCTCGTCCTTTTCACATCCATTGTCTTCAGTATTGAAAGAATTTAATAATATTTAAAAATACATTTTAATTTCATGACAAATTTCAACCATTATAAACAGCGGCTCAAAGACATCGCAACTAACCCAGAGTGTCGTGGGTATGAAAAAACTTGTTTGCCTATTTATTGTCTCTCGAATCCCCACCAAATTGATGATCTTAAATAAATCCCACATTCAATTTAAGCAGCAATGGGTTTCAATCATTTATAAACATTCTTATATATTTAATTTAGTAATGAATTCCTTACTTGTTCCGTCAATTCACACCCCGGACCCAAGGTCCGTAGGTGTCTCCTCTCTGCCGATGTCCACTTTGACTTGAACAACACCTGGCTATTACAAAAGTAAAAACACAAAATTAAAGGTTCAAGTTCACAAAATTTTTCAAGTGAAACCGGCCAACAACTAAATATGGTTGAAGATTAACTTCACAGACTCACTCAGGGTCTTCCTTATCATATAGAAGAAAGTCCAGCATTGCTTTTGTCTCAAGCTTGCATTTTCTCATCGCGGTACCTATCGGAACATGTTTTATATGGAACGTCTCCTCTTCATCAACCTGAACTCATTGACATTACAGTCAATTCACAACATATGTGAGCAACTATAAACAATGATGCTCAAAATCATGAAGAAATTCTATATAATTACGCTTTTTTTTTGGTTTGGTAATGTCCTACATACTTTATCCAGATTGCATACATGAACAAGTACAGTAAATAATATAAATTCTATAATTCATTGATTATTACTTAATCAACTAACTAACCTCTTCATCGTTTCCTTGAGTTGTTTCAATCTTTTCCGCAGGAGCTTTACCTTTGTTTGTTTTCCTCGTATTCTTTGTTTTTTGCTTCTCGTCTGTCGTTGAGGCGGAATGCTCCTCATCTGCTAGGGCGGTCGTATTGGTTTCTTCGTATTCGGCATCATCAACCTTCTTATCATCATCATTCCTATCATCATCATCAACCTTCTTGTCATCATCATTCCTATCATCATCATCAACCTTCTTGTCATTATCGTCCTCATCTTTTTCCTCTACTTCAGCAGTTGTATCTCTCTCATCGACATCTTCATCAGGGACTACGCCCCCAATTACCCCTACATCAGATGATTCATTCGCCGCGGCATCATCCTGCTTCTCCTCAATGATCTTTAATACTATTTGCAGGCTTCTTGGTTTTCTCTTTCTCCCTCGGCATATCCGCTCCTTGACATCCTCAGGTTGTCCTTCTTCATCCTCCCTTTCATAATCAGAATCATCATTACACTCTGTAACATTTTTCGTACATCTCTTCCGTTTGCTTCCTTTTACAATTTCCTTCTTCCGCTTCTTCCTTCTCTCAACCTCTTGTTCATCCCCAGATTCTGCTCCTATTTCTTCTTCTTCGTCATCTACTGCTTGAGGATATGTTCTATCCACGAAGTCAAAAACCAATTTAAACATTGCATTTACAGCATTACCCCCAACGATCCACCTTGTCCAGTATTTGAGTAAACGCTTTTTCTACATTTTGTGCATGTGTAGTTGGAACCTTTCCTGTTATTTAACACTTGTCTCTCTCGACCACCAGCAACAACTACACAGAAAAAGTAGGATATATATGAGTAAATACCTTTTCCAACCAAGGTGGAAAAAACATGAATAAAATTAGTGGTAACCAAGCATAAATCCTGTTTGGCACTATCCAAAACCTACTTCCCACGTATCATATCTAGGTTCTCAAACTTGCCAGATCTTATATGGTTCATGGCAATCTGTAGCATTAAAAATTCACCTATATGTACTTCATGGCAATGTTATAAATTAGGGACACTTACTTTACTCGATTTGTATACCTGTGGGAGCTTGTTAATTACATCATGCAATGCCTTTGTGTTTATGTCACTCCAGTCTCTAATCCTTGGAAGATCGTACTTCCAAATTTCTTGAAGTTTGTCCTTCGGAGAGTATTCACATAAAATAGCCTGCCGAAGATAACAAACCATGAATTTACAACTTTGATACAACTGCCATTACAATGTAATGCCCATAACAAATTCACAATATTACCTAAAAACAAACCAAGTACACTAAACCTGATCACTATATGTGTATATGGCCAGACATAAGAAGATAATTTTTTTTTTGAGGGGACATAAGAAGATAATATAATTATAGTACCTTAGGAGAAATTATTAACACAATACAAATAGCATGTCATACCATTAGAAACAGGGGACATCCGCCCAATTGTTGTGGTGTGTCTCTCCCTTTGAACTCGATGATGGCCTTCACTGTGTCATCAAAAATGTGCTTCGCAAAATTCCAATTAGGAATAAGGTCTTCATTCAGAACGAGGTGAAGCCATTCTGGTTTTGGCTTGCAATCCAGTGTTGGTGAACACAGGGCGGTCATGGCGAAGAGTGTGAACATACCCTTGAAACATGGGTGACCATGTTGTTCCCTTCTGAGTTGCGTGGCCATGCCTCTTATGTCCAATTGTAAAACCCAACCAGCGATTCGTCGAGGTTGTCGCTCTTAAAGGCAACCTCCTCAATTGTAATTCCACTGTCCTTGAAGCCCATAAGATACTCAACATGTCTTGGAGTAATCAAAACCTTATCCTCATAAGCAGACAATGTATTTGTCACTGGGTCAAAATTATCTATCACCCATTTACACATTGTTCTCCTCAATGTCTTGGTGTTGTAATGAAGGAGAAACTCAAACCCCAGTGCCACCAACACCTTTTTTTAACTAGTGGAAAACCTTTTACAAGAGTCACAAGTTCATCTAAATCACCCATTGGACTCTATGTACCCTGATATTGTAAAACTATCATTTGCCAAACAACAGTGATATACAAATAACCTCAAAAATGAAAATTAATATACCTGTGTGATTTGTAATGCTGGTTGTATACATTTATTGCTCCGTAAACGGCTTGGCTCACCTGACTCAGTACCCTTTATCCTTAACACATTATCAGACATTCTTGAAATTGCTAGTAGTTCTGGAATTATAAAACATTTCAGAGTTCAGTATGCTGATCATAGCATAATAATGTAAAGTAATGGCCAAATCTTATATTGGAAATAACTTAGAAAAATATGAATACCCTTGAATTTTGTTGGTCAGATGATACCTCAGGAATGATCCTTCATATTTTGCACTTTACATTATTAAATATTACTAACTATTCACCCAATTGTTAAATACTATATTCATCCTCATGCTTCAATTACTCTTATAGATATTTTCTCGATGGCTGTTTCTTGTTAGTTTAGATCTAACTATATGGTTTGCATATACTTCAGTTGAATAAAACATATTAATTGTTGATCACAAATTGGTACGAAAACTAACAATAAAGCAACAACAATTGTTGGGTCAAATCTTGATGAATTGCAACCCAATAAACAAACATTCAGGCCAACTGAAAACCAATTTCAAACACTAATAGTATAAAAAAAACAACATCTATGCAGTTCATGATTATGAGTACAATTTCAATTTAAGGCATGCATCAACACTCTTTGGCTTCAACCACGAACCCAACTCCACTCCTGATATGCTACAAACACCCAAAATCCAATTGCACTTCAATTACGAAGTCAATTCCTTTCAAATCGATGTACACAAGATTTGAGAAATAATTCTTCTTCTTTTATGATTTGCAAAACAAAATAAAGTCCAAATAAGTGGTGGATGTGAATTTTTTTTTTCAACTGAAAAAACTGTACCTTTCCTCGATGACTGACCCCGCCGCCGTTGCTAGCTCCAAGATTTGATTATACTTTCTCAGAGTTCAGTGACAAGGAAATAAACAAAGTTAATTAATGGAGAGAGAGAAAGTATATGTATTTTGGAAGGCAGAATAGTGACAAACTTAATTCCCTTTTTTTTTTGGGGGAAACAAGAATTTAATTCCCTTAATGACGGTTTTTTGAAATGTTAGCGCTTTTACCTATAATTTTAAAAAGACAAAATTCCAAATTTTCAAGATTTTTAAAAGATTGATATGTGTTCAAAATTTAATCAACTATTAATAGATTATGTAATTTCCAAAATATAACTGCCAAATTTAAGAAATTTTTTAAATTTTTTTTCCAAAAAGATAAATAAATATTTAACCTACCAATCTATTGTTGTCAAATATAAAAACCAATCTCTATTATATATGGGAACTTTTGGGGACTTCTGTGTCCACCATTTTTCACAAATATACCCCTAATTATAAAGGAAAAGTACAACACCTACCACTATATTAGAATAAAAATAATAAAGGGAAAATCAATTTAACATGAGTGCCACCTGGGTTTTTCTAGCTAATTCAGCTTTAAGCCAAAACTCCATCAATCGTTAGCCAATGTACTTGTTGCTTGAGTAGGTCCCACTGAAAGTAAGATATTTTTTTTTCGTAGAGTATGATATAGATTTTACCATAATTGTCATATGGGCCCACAGAGTTAGGTCAATCAAATTGACTTAGCAACTCCAATGGTGCAAAAGAAGTAATTGCTAGCAATTTAGCATTATATTTAGCTAGTAGGTAAACCAACAAAAATGTACTCCATGACTCCAACAAAAATGTTCCCATCAAATTATTAGTATATAACGTTTAGCATAAATATAGATGAACCATTAAATGATGATATATTACCAAAATATATATCAATGCTAATGTTGGAATCAGTTGTACTAATAAAAACAAAAAATAGAAAGCTTTTTAGAATGACATTGGAATTTGACATAAAGAATCTAATACAATATTGAAAAATATAAATAGTTCCAACTATAATCTAACACGCGTGCCTAACAACTTATCTGAACAATGCCATTCCTTTTTGTTGGTCATTGCCACTTGTTGATGTAGTTGCATGAAATGTTTTATATTTTGATTGCGCATGGCAATTACCAACTTCATTTCAGGTCATGTCCAAATGTATATGTAATCTTCTCATAACATTTTTTCATCTTTTCTATGACCCTTTGCCATTTTGAAGCATAATGAGGGTTAAGACAGTTGCGACAAAGGACAAACTAGCAAGTGCAAAGGCTGCAAAGAAAAAGCGAGAACAAAGGACATTAGCTGAGGAAGAGAACCCAGAACCAATGGAACAAGAAATTACCCCCAATAAAAGACAGTGGGAAGGGGTTGGTGAAATCTCAAGTCCGTGTAATAATACAAGATATGCCAAAGTCGCCAAGGTTGCAACTACAGGACCTACACAACCAGATCAAAGGTTCAAGTCAATGAACTACCAAAGGTTGTACAACAAAGTATTTGGGGCAAGGAAAATTGCATCTGGGAGGGTCGTGGATTATAATTCCTTGGACGACGTAAGTGCGGGTTTTGTGAGGTTGTGGTTTCAATATCAGAGGTGGGATAAGCTTCTAGAAGAATCAAATGATGTGTACCCCGAGCTAGTGCGACAATTCTACACTCACTTCGACCACGCAAACCTAGAACAGGGGGTCATACATACTTGGGTGAAGGGAAATCAATAGTTCTAAATGATAGCGAGTTGGGGAAAATTCTGAACATTCCGACGACGGGGCTACACAATTTACCAGGAAATAAATGGAGTACAGTGAATGGTTTTGATCCCACGGCGGCCATCAGGCTTGTGTTGAGTGATCCAGATGCCGAAGGAACAAATAAGCCTTCCATGGATGAACTGCCAATGCCCTCTCGCCTTCTTCACTTAATTCTGATGCAGACTTTTATTTGTCGTTTGGATGGGAAATCTTCCCTTGCCTATCTAGACATGTTGGTGATGTACTGCATCCTTGCCAAGAAGAAGATGAACATGCCGATGATGATGATCAACTACATGGTTGTTGCTCATAACAGCAAAAAAAGGGATTCCTTCCTTACGGGATGTGGCTGACTAAGGTGTTTAGGCACTTCAAAGTGGACCTTTCAAATGAGGTGATTGCAGACTACGAATAGACAACACCGTTCAATAGCAACACAATCACTCTTGCTCTGGGATATACATTCGATCCAACTCTGCGTGTATGGAAGAAGCGTGGTGTTAGGCGTGCGTCGAAAAGGGCAACTCCATCTGTGAAGGCACCAGCTAAGGATCCCGAAGGAGATGGTAGATTAGGTGTGAATGAGGAGCTGGTTTAGAATGCTGTGCTGGAAAGCCTTGTGGTGCAGGAGATGCTTAGGCGACTACATCCGGAGGTCTTCACTACTTCACTTATGAATGACATTCGTGTAGTAGCACGAAAGAGATGGCCAAGCGTTTCGAAACGGGCGACAACAATTCTAAAAATACAGCTTTAGGTATTGTTAACCTTAATTCATACTAGTAATATTGTTTACATTACACTAGTATGACCACTTTCATTTACTCGTATTTTCGCATGAGTATTGGGTAGCTGTTTCTGGCGCTTATGGACATACCCACATATTTTGTTAATTTATTAGATACCATTTAATATATGATTTCAATTGCGTACTAGGAAATGCCCAAATCATGGTCATGGACAGGACCAAACATTGTGGGAACTTGTAGATTCCAATTTGTGTGTATTTTTTCGACTGTGGTCATATTGCTATTGTTAGAATGGAATGCTACTATCAGATGGCGTTATATATGCTTTTTTTATCAAGTGTATTATCTTTAGTCTACACGTCATTAGCTGCATTTTTTAAAAGCAATAAAATTATTATGTGATTCACAGGCGATGACAATGGTAATAACTTGGATGCTGAAGAGGGAGATGATGGTGCAAGCACGCGTCGTACTGATAGGGATGATGATGAGGATGAGGATGATGTTTTCGGTGATGATGATAACGAACATGATGAGGATGATGTTCATTTCAACCCCGAAGATGATTAGGAATTATGTTATGCCTTTTTATTTTGGTTTGCATCAGAGTTGTTATATCTTGATTAACCAAGGTTATGTTGGTTTAGTAAGTGTAGTTGCTATGCTGTATCATGATTTTTTTTAGTATTTGGGTTAGTTATTACCAAACATCCTGCTTTGGAACTTGCACTACAACTTATGGGTTGGTTGGCTACTGCCTAACTTTAGTATATTAAATGTTGTTGAGCTACTTCTGTGAACTTTCACAATTAGAAGCCTGAGTATTTGAATGATTTTCCATACGTGCTTTTAAAAATTCAATATGACCAAGGCTATTAATTATATCCTTAATATGTGACACACTAAAAGAGGCAGTTAACTACTTAAACACTTTGACATGTCCTCCATGGTAAACCACACCACAATCCGTGCTCCATGATCCCCCATAGTGCACAACTATACAATGACTCAACTCAATTTTTCTGCATAATGTACGTTTTTTACTAATAAATAACATATAAACGAAGTGAAGTGTGTAACAAAAACAGTCATTTCATTTCATTCCATAAATCATCTCATTACATATTACTTAATGGCTTAAACACTTTACATTAACAACCAAATAGTGTTTAGCCATGCTTTCCATAAACTAGTACTGTGTCATAGCAGTGACAAACATAAAAGGAAATCATTGTTTGTCACATTCACTTAAAACAAGCTATGACAAAACCTAAATCCAACAATCAACTTAACAATGTAGGCAGCTTAACCCCAAAAAAATGCTATGCCTACCCACCATTTACATCAACAAAAAAAAAATTCAACCACCAACACTAACTGTCATCCTCTAATCCTCCTTGAATAGCAAAGGAAACCCATCAATATAAACTGTTATATCTTTTTCAAAGAAAGTAATGAGGTCCCTAGCATCGTTGTAGATGATATCATCAAGTGCCCAGACATTAATTTAAACCCCTCAAAAAAATGAAACCCCCCTATTACGCCCTTCTGGGAAACCAAGATATCCATACATTGACCATATGCGCCATTTTTTGCAAGTAAATTCAACATTCTTTTAATCCCGCCAGTGCCGTTTGATAAAGATATGGAAGAGCAGAATATCCATATCCCTGCAGATTTCATGTGCATTCTACAGGGCTGTCAAACCTAGTTCATCATAAAAAAAAAACAAAGTCCAGCATCATTCTAAACTAACATCATTTCTAAAAGGTAATAATGGGCCATGATGGTTTATTTTGTTGTTTCCATATTGTTATGTGGACATGGCATTTGTCTTGTTGCCCCTTACAATTTCATTCTAAACTATAAAATGTAGGGGTTCAGATTTATTATTACTGTGTTTAATAAGGTTCAACTACAATTTCCAAATATCTAACTTATACATGTTGTACTTAACTTGTATATTGACAGAGTGATAATGGGACTTAAAAATGATTTTTGGTCATCTACACAGTTTTGTTTGGGCATTGTCAAAATGTGGCTGCCACATGGTAAACTCATTTAATGTAAGTATTAATATTATATGACCAACTCATGGTACGGTGCTGTCCAAATTATAACACTAACCACAACTACTAAACTAACCAAGTCAACTTCACTACAAGTATTATAAAATGACAGACATCAACTTCAAAAAATTTAAGTCCAGTTTTAATTAGCTCAACCACAAACACCATCTAACATAAAAAAAAATCTTTAAATAAGTAAATTACTACAACCACAAACAAATAAACAATCATTGTTTCACACATTTCAGGAAAAATGCCAATAAACAAAAGATTTCGAAATTTTAAAAAATACATAATACTTACCATTAGAGGAGAGAGGTCTGGAAATTTCCTTTGAAGATGGGACCATGGGTTGTCGTCGTTTTGAGCCATCATAAAGGAACAGAAGATGAGAGAAATGTGTTAAAAATAACCTTTTGAGAAAGTTGACACAAGAAGAAAAGCGAGAAAGAAAAAAGTGGCGTACTTGGGAAGAATAAAGTAATTAGGAAGAAGAAAAGTACAGTTAACAGAAGTTCCTGGAAGGGGGTTAAATACACCAAAAGACAAAAAAGGGGGATACAAAGCGCCAAATGGAACAATTATTATACAGTTCCTGGAATTTGTGCAAATGGGGAAGTTAACAGAAGTTGAACTGTTTTTCTAAAGGGTAATAATGGGCCATGATGGTTTATTTTGTTGTTTTCATATTGTTATGTGGACATAGCATTAGTCTGGTGGCCCCTTACAATTTCATTCTAAACTATAAAATGTAGGGGTTCAGATTTAATATTACTGTGTTTTTTTTTTTTGAGGGGAATTTAATATTACTGTGTTTAACTAAGGTTCAACTACAATTTCCAAATATGTAACTTATACATGTTGTACTTAACTTGTATATTGACAGATTGATAATGGGGCTTAAAACTTATTTTTGGTCAACTACACAGTTTTGTTTGGGCGTTGTCAAAATGTGACTGCCCACATGGTAAACTCATTTCATGCGCGTATTAATATGATATGACCAACCCATGGTAAGGTGTTGTCCAAATTATAACACTAACCACAACTACTAAGCGGTTTTTTACGGATAAATGGTTGTTATCTTCTACCTAAGGCAAGTCGAAAAACACCATTATTGTCGGCCAACTAAACAACAAGCTCGACCTAGGCACCGGTAATTTCATATTCTTTTGTGGTTACGCTACACAAACACTGAGCGAATTTCAATTTCATGAACCCTAATTTCTTTCAAATTAAATCGAAATGAGGACCCTAATTGTCCACAAATTACCATGCTCGCCGTTAATTGAGGTTTGGGGGCATTGAAGAAGACGTTAATGGAATTTGAATAATATGTGCCAAATTTTTTTATGAAGTAATATTTCGTATGCCATAAGGTCAAAGTTCATATATTATAATTTGTGAAGCACAATTTCGTATATTATAAGGTTTAATTCTGTTATTCATACCTTGACAAAACAATCATATATTAAAAGGCATAATGTCATGTATTTTATTTGAGTATAACTGTATAAGTAATCATATAGTAAAAGGTATAATGTCATGTATTTTATTTTAGTATAACTGTATAAGTAATCATATAGTAGTATTAAAAAGTATAATGTCATGTATCTTATTTTAGTATAACTGTATAAGTTCGTAAATCATACTTATATACCAAATACAGTAAATAAAGAAAATAATTTATTAAATAGAATTTTTAACTGCCTAAATTAAAATTGCATAAATTAAGGAACTACCTAAATGACGTGGAAAAGTCAACATTTCGTGTAATGCTGATGTGGACAAATTAGTGGTTCTCATTGCACGCTTTCTGTGGCCTTTTTCGAAGAAGGCTATTGTAAAAAAATTACCTTTTTAAGGGTTTTTCTTACAATTTAACAATATTGCCATAGGAAAACGATTATACCTATGCCAAAAAAAAAAAAAAACTTAACAAACAAATGTCTATGTGTGTGTTAAGAAAAAAAGGTTGGACTACAGAAAAAATTCTTCCTTCCTTACTGTTTGAGGCAAAGAGATTACTTCTAAAGTAGTATAAATAAAAAAAAAAAGACCTTTGAGATACACAATGAGACAATTTCAATGTCTCACAGTATAAGAAGACCGTAGTCTCATTTAAGAATTTTATAATAAGATATTGAGAGAAAAAAAGTTTAATAACATGTTTTTTTTCCTGATACAGAGTAAACAATCACTATTTGTTGTTCATGCATATTTTTTTTTTCCTTGAAGGGGAATTCATGCATCAATCAATTTAGATATAAACTAGTGAGTATCCCGGGCGACGCCCTAGTTCGTTACTTTTCGTAACTTTTGTCAAGTAAAGAAAAAATTACTTAATGACATGATAAGTAATTGCATAATTTTTGAAAAATAAACCCTTAAAATTTGGGGATGAATGCAATAGCTTAACTTTCTACAATGAATTGGAGTAAAAGTTTACGTCTATAATAGTCTTGTTATTATCTAAATACTTGTGCAAATCTTTTAATGAGATATAATTATAAGACCTTATGATATTTTATTTTGAAATACTAAACAATGGTATTATGTTGGATTAATGGTTAAGCTTTCATTTTTCATTTCAAATATCACGTGTTCGATACCTTATAACTACACAACATTATTTTTTAAAATTGAGGGTTTGAAAACATAACATTCCTTTTTCGAGGTGAGAATATATCCTTCCTATATTAGTACAATTATTCTCATGCCTTATAGAAAAAAATAGTCATCATGAAAAGTTCCAAGTACGATTTTTGTAAGACCTAAAGCTCCGATCTATTTTTCCCACCCCATTATTTGTGTACCATTATTTGGGACCTGTGTCATACATAGGTTGAGATTTGTTATAAAATTCTCATATTTCTTTGTTGGAAAAAGTACAAAAAACTTTACATATGATTATTGAAAAAGTCACTAGATAATATAACAATATATTGATCCATTATTATTTTTGAAAAGAGTATATATGTGATTATTAAACTTCATTCACTTATCATATACTCTAAAGATTCTTATATACTATGATTACCTAGAAGTATATGCCCGAGGAAGAGTAAATTTTTTTTTTATATAGTTTATGACTTAAAATATGATTATTTTTAATCGTAAAGGACCTAGAGTAATTTTACTAACACATTTATAACTAATATCTATCTTAAGGTCCTTAATAATAACTTTTAAAACTTTAAGTCCTTAACGATAAGAAAAATCTCGAGAAATTCCATTTGGTACCACTATACTTTGGGCTTTTCCATTTGGTACCCAATTTTGTTTTGGATTCTATATGGTACCACCGTAGTTTGGACTTCTCTATAATAACATTCCATTAAATAAAACATTAGTTTTGGGTTAAATAGGATTAGTAGTTTGCCTCATCTACGTGCCTTGTGCATCGAGAATAGTTCAGCTAAGGTTTGGGAGTCATTTTGGTTCTTATGGGTCAAAATTGAAGTCGAAATTGGAGAAAAACGTCTACAACCTCGTTTTACGTGTCAGGAAATGCCTACTTATATTTTTACCAATTAGACCTTAAATTTGGTTGTCGTTAAGGTTAAAAATGACTCCCAAAACCTTAATTACGCAAAATTAGACAAACTCCTAACTCAATTTAACCCTCAAACTAATGTTTTGTTTACCTAATATTACGGTAGAGAATAAGTCCAAACTACAGTGGTACCATATAGAATCAAAAAAAAAAAATAGGTACCAAATAAAAAAAATCCAAATTACAGTGGTACCAAGTGGAATTTCCCATTAGTTTGTCTCGAAACGAACTAATTTGAATTATGATACAGCTTGGATGTGGCTTGGTACCAAGGGAAATTTCACCCCAAAATTAAAATTTTTTATTTGGCTTGTATGGCTTGGTCGCCTCCCCGCCGCTAGTATGTTGTGTACAAGAAATATTCTTACCACCCCTATTCATAACCTCTGTAATCAACAGGCGAAGATATCATTCATGCCTTTAGGGATTGTACGTACGCGGAACGCCCAAGCCATCTGGGCTAGTACTAGTCAACATTACTCATCAAGGCTGTCTTCTAACGGGTGCTTTACATAATTGGATTTCTATTAATTTGCAAACCAGAATCTATGTTGCACCGATACGGGTACGGATACAGGTACGGGGACGGGTACGGGGACGGAAAACGGCAAAATCAAAATTTCTAAAAACGGGTACGGCTCGGATTCGGTAAAAAAAAATAAAAAAATATATAATACATTTAATGAATAATATTACCTTAAATTTTAGTTTTTGTAAATTGAATGGAAATAAGCTTATTAATTTACAGTATTTCAATCACAATTAAAATTAAATTATTAAAGAATAATGTTTTATACTTATCATTCAACAAATAAACTGTACACTCTCAAATAAAGGGACTAGAGACTAGAGACATTAAAAGTCATTTTAACTTTAGTGAGTGACAACTGTATCCCCCCAAAAAAAAGAAAAAAGAAAAACAAAAGAAAAGAAACAAAAAGGTGGGTGACAACTGTGATTGAGTAAACAATCATACTTCTTGTACTATGCGACGTTCTTCCAAGTTGAAAATTGAAATGCATGGGTCTTCCTCTCTCCACAGACCACGAGATCCCCCTCTCTCTCTCCTCTCTCTGACCTTCCTAAAGAAGTAGATCTGTGCGACGTTCTTCTTCCTCCGGCGCTTCTTCAAGAATTAGAATTCCAAGTTTTCTTTTGGTTCTTCTTCCTCCGGCGCTTCTTCAAGAATTAGAATTTAAGTTTTCTTTGTTTAATTTTTAATCTCTGAAATTTCATGAACCATATGGGTACGGTCCATTTAACCCAAATTCGTTTTGAATACGTACCCATCTTCAATCCAGCCGTCCCCGTGAAAAGCCCACGTACCCACCATCTCAGGTACGGTTTGGGTACGAATCCACCGCGTACCCGTACCGTACCCGGTACGGGATACGGCACTCAACATGCGTATCCGTGCTTCATAGACCAGAATTCCCTTGAGCGACTCCAATGGTGAGCTACAACACATTATAGCTTGACTTGCCACATCAGCTTTTTAAGCAACATTGCTTGCTAGCTACAATGTCTCCCAATGGTAAGCTACATCACTTTTTAGCTTGTCATTTTAAAAAAATATAGAAATAAATAAAAGTTTCCACATGGCATATCATAATTGGATGTGTTACCCTCTTATTTTTTCAAGCTACCCTGCTTGTTTGGGCTACACCTGCTTGCAAGCAGGTTTGTTTTTCTTCTCTCCAGTGGTTAAGCTACCGCTACATATTTAGCAAAAATTGCAAGCATACCCTTATATGAAACCATTGGAGATGCTCTACCTTGGATTTCTATCATCTTATCTGATAGCTTGCAGGCAATCAAACTAATCTCAAGTGAAGTAATCCATGATGATATTTATTGCAGGAATTCAAGGAAACCAATATCGTATTCGTGAGGCGGGAGAAGAATAAGCTCGCGGATCATCTGGCTAGGGATTGTAGACGGAATTATATGAGCCTAAATATTGTTAAGGATGTAACCCTCCTCCCTAATGATTGTAATGACTTTATAGTATCGGATTGTCGTAGGCCTATAGGCCAAAACTCTAGTTAATCCTTTTATGTTAGTAAGCCATATTCATCAAAAAAAAAGTGAAATTTCTCAAAAACCTCAAACTTTAGATCATTAACAATAAAATATCCCAATCTCTACAATCCGTAGATGGTGTACACGTCCGTATGGTAAGGAAGGTGCACACGTCCGTATGGTAAGGAAGGTGCGCACATGTACATGGCTAACAAGCCAAATGTATATGAATAACAATTCAAATGAACACATGTACATGGCTAGCAAGCCAAATGAACATATGTACATCTCTATTACTTATGTTCATTGGTATTGGTCTTTATGTTCATAACCTAGTGCTTGATGTTCATCGTACGCACCTTCCTCACTATACGGACGTGTGCACCTACTAATTTGCACAATCTCTAGATCCTCGTCGAATATGATTGTCTAATTTTTTTTTTTTTTTTCCAATGGTGAAGTTAATGCTAGTCAAGTCCCACGAGGAAAGAAGTTTGTTACTCAAACTTAAAAGTTTATTACTCCTCAAAATCGTCTCTAGTCTCGCATCCGTAGCAAACACCACCGTCAACGTTGTCCGGCAACTGTCAATGAACCACCAACTCAAAACCCCATTTCATCTATTCGCTATCTTTCTCCTCTGCCATTCACCGCCGCACACTGTTGCCAGCGTTGCGGGTGTTGTTGTTCAAGGTTGCTGGTGTTGTTGCTGCTTGTTGATCGTTGCTCTGTTTCTTGGTTTTTGAAAACCAAAGTCATCTTTGAGTTATTTGCGAAGGTATTAATATTTTAGATTTCTAAACCATAGTTTGGTGAACTACTATTGGTGGGTTAAATGTTGTGATTATTTTCTCGTATTAGTCTAATAAATTGTAAAGGTTTTCTAAGATGGGAATTGATTAAGGTTAGTCTATTTAGTTGATTGGTTTATTACATTGTTGTTATATGTCTATTGTTAAGGTATTAGTAAAGGTGATTAAGTAAATTAAGGAAGACAAAATGATGTTCTACGGTCTACTCTACTATTCACGTATTTTACTTTGGCCATTGTTTATGATTGTTATAGTCACGTGTAATTTTGATAGAGTTGTCTCAAAATATATATTAAATATATTAACTTTATATAATTATACCATAGAATTTAATGGTCGAAGTTCAGTATTGAAAAGCGTTATATCAAACAAGGGTAGTAAAAAGTATGTTTTTCATTAAACTTTGTGGTAACATAGACACTACAGGGGTTGAATTCAGATACAAATGAATTCAGTGACACTAATGATACAAAACAAACCAAAAGAAATTACAAAAGATATGTATGTATAGGGTGGTGAAAACAACAAAAGTAATTATAATTGCTGCTTCCTATTAAGCCACAGTATGGACTATGTTATAAATGATAGATTTGGCGGGCTGCTTCAATGAGAAAAAAGCAATGAGCACACACCTCTGCCTATCATACTCCTGGCCTAAACCCACACAGTTGACAGTACACTGTACTGCAAGCATGCCGCTGCACGCTCCTCATAATGTTACTTGAATTGTAATCGACTCGAAAACGTTTGTCCAAACCTCCAATTAGCAGGAATTATGTTGTTAAATGTTTGTGTTTGGCCATCAGTAGTAGTGACTTTGAAGGAGAGTGCTTGTCCATTAAGGTAAGCCAATGACTGCCAGTTAGCCCCCCAGTTCCTTGACATCGACATCCAGTTCGTTTTCGATCCTTTGATCGAAACAGATTTGATGGATCCTGCACCACCTACATTGCTGATCAATACAAGCTCAAAGTAGTCCCTTCCATTGATAGTAAATCTCACTCCTCCTCTCTTTATGCAAGAAACCCTGTTACAATTTTACAGATCAAAAGTCAGAATATAGTTCATACACTTCCAAATTCCAATTGGACATATCATATAATAACGGCGATTAATTGAAGAGTCAGATGTATCATGTATGTTCTATGTTCTAACCTTTGAAACAGGACAGGAATGATTCCACCTCTGTAGATGCCAATCTTCTCCCAGATAGGCTGGGCCATGTCGAAGTGTTGGCGAGGAGGGTTGCACCAGCCTCCAGCATTGTTTGGCAATGCATAATTAGGAGGGCAGAAGTTAGTCGCGGTGATAGTGACCGAGCCTCCCTTCCTGCACCACTTAGGATCTGTCTTATAGTCACACATGATCCTGTAGCATTGCCCACATGAAGCACCATTGTTGAATAATGCAGTACTTAGAGCCGCGGTGCTAGTCCCATAGCCACTAGAGTAGAGGTTACCGTATCCACAAGCTCCTCCTGCATAGCAATAAAGATAGATTCAGTCTTATGTCTCTTCGATTAATATCATCACTTCAGCATAGTGGTTGTTTATGGATTGTTCATTATTGTTGTCGTGTTTTTTGAACTAGAAATTAGTTTTGGAGACTTAGACAGTCGATATTAGTTTTTTTTGTTGTTTTTCTTAATAAATATCACTAGTTTACGTGACACATATGCACGTTCACAACTAAATTACCAATGACATGAATAACAATGGCGACATGAATGATATAGATATTTAACACATACCCATAGTTCCAGAAGCGTCGCTACCACCATAGAACGTGGCATGAGCCCTTTGCCATCTAGAAGCCACAAAGGCTTGAACACTAATGTTAAGGAAACATAATCCTAGAAGAGTAGTAACTAGAGCTAAGGCTGTTTTGTTCATATTTTCTTTTGAACTTCAAAAGCAGTAGAGAAATTAAAGAAGTTGAGAAAATAGCTTAGAATTATGAAGATTGAAGAGGTTTGGATTAGAGATTGTTGTTGTATTTGCTGAAATAAATTTGAAGTAACGCTTCCTTATATACACGAGGAGTAGGCGTGTAGCTCTCAAGTTTGTAATCCTTTGCAACTACCTCACATGGAAGGAATGTAGCGGTAGGAGAGAGAACAAATATAAAATCATTTTAAATGAACTACAAAGTTTTTAAAATTAATAAAGTCGTACTCCAAGTTGAAGTATCATTTCTAAATAATCTACGTAAGGATAATCTCTGCAAAATCCTGAGTTTGGAGGTGTTCCAAATAGGTTTTTCTAGATGACTTATTTTTCTGAATTTAATATTATATTACGAATTTATGTTTTATGATATCTACGATAATAATTAATACATATTATATTGGATCAAATATTTTTTTTCAATAAACTACAATTGTTGTGTTTTAGATCTGCTAAGTCTTTATGCCTATTTTATAATTGTTGTTTGATACAAGTCACCGTGAGAAGGGTCTATCGATCTATTGTAATATTAAAGTTGACATTTATTTTATTCAACTGATTGTAGAAGAAAATTTGAAATTTGTATTAAATTTGTATATATTCTCATCAAAAAACAATTAATTGTACTAGATTAATCAGAAGTCTAAACAAAGTGACTACTAATTGCTCCATATTAGGGAGATTTAAAAAAACAAAAAAAAAACTGAACTTAGACAAAATATGCATATAACGTGTAGATTTTTAAAAACCAAATTCACAAGTAAATTGCATTAAACAAATAAAAAATGGTCCAAAACTTTTGAAGAATTTTGGGCTACTTTTGGCCTAAGGTTACCTATAAACTGAAGCACTAAAGCGAAAGAAACTGAGGAAAGATTAAACGAGTACTAATCTATACAATAATTAATAATCTTATATTTTAGTTTTTGTTATTCGGTTTAGCTCAATTCAGCAAATTTGAACTCAAAAAACACTGCCCAAATTACCTTAAATCCATTCAGTTCATATCCATACAATATGTATTGATGGTTATGGTATGTCATGTTAGCGTGAACTCTTGAAGGCCGCCATATGAGTCCATCATATCACGCTTATAAGTTATTATTATTGTTATTTAGTTCAATCTAACAAATTTCAACTCAAAAGAATAAAGTCTTAGGCCCTGTTCTTTTGGGCATAATCTTCCGTTCAGCCAAGTTCAGCTACTTTCTTCTCACAGTTTTACTTCAATTTAATTCAGTTCAATTACTTTCCTCTCACATTTTTATTTCAGTTCAATACAGGTTAGTTCAACCCCAAAAAAACAAAACCTAAATTACCTCGATTGAAAAACATCTTTATAAAGATAAGAGTTTAATGTGAATTGGGGTACAAAGTTCGTACCATACAACATGCTCGAAAGCTGAAACTAGGGGCCATTCAATTTGGATCCACAAAGTATGTCAATGTATTCATGTTATGGTATGTCATGTAGTGCTTACTCTTGAAGGCCGCCCTGTGAGTCGCGACATATCATGCTCATAAATGAAAAATTCCATTATCAAGCTCAATATTCTACGCTAGCAAACTGTACTTCGTGTTTATCCATAATTAAAAAACCTTAAGGACGTTGCAAATTGATACCGTACTACGTCGTGCCAAAAATACAAGGAAACAAAATATAGTTTGTCTAACTTGTACCCACTGCCTATCATTCCTAAATTTACGGTGATTAGTAAACATAAATATTAAAGAAAATGAATTATCTAATATATTCCTATAATATAATGGATTGGAGTTGGTGATTATATAAGAAGCTAATTAAGATATCTTGCAATATAATTTTCAATCACCAATGACCTAATCAACATGCATTATGGCCCGCCTACAAAAAAACTATCAACATGCATTATGGCATGTGCTAATAATTGTAAATGTTGAGCTTTTCTTGGACGTTAATCTAGAGGGAAATGTATTGAAGTACATTTTTAGTAGGTCGCTAATTACCAAGTTGCAAGCTTCAACTAGGTACCTCCTCCCCATCGATGTTAAAAAAAAAAAAAACTAGGTTCCTCTTGAGATCTCATGAATCACTCAGTGTTTTACATGTAAGTGTTGTTTCATATATTGAACAGAGAAGAGGAATAAACAATTTAATAAGCTTAAGAAGTTACTCCTCCTATTGTCAATTGTTTTAGGATGGAAACTCCTATGGGCTTATAAGTTACGTTGTTCAAACTACGGGTACATCTAGATGCATCTAACGTTTGACTAAATTTAATTGTACTGATTTGATGGAGTATGAAATAAATAATTGGAAACCAACTAACTCAAAATTTCTTGATTACACATATAATACAATTAAACTTGGAACTGTATTATTGATTTTGTGATCTCAATCATTTATTCAATAATAACTTCACCAATTCTCAAATCAACATCTCTTGTATACATGCTTACTCACACAAAATCACACAATAAAATTTAACAATTGTGAAGTACAACACATTTATATATATATATATATATATATATATATATATATATATATATATATATATATATATATATATATACAAGTATTTGCATCCTCTAATCTATTGATTAACTATTTTTTTATTCAATCATATATGGATTAAAACACAAGAAGAAAACAAAAGTTAAGAAGATGTATTATCTCTTAGCTTAACCATAAAGAATCATTAAGAACTTAACATGAAAAGTACTCCTTTGTATTATTTTATCTTACTCACCTAGAATACTTTAGTCAAAGTTTGAAAATTTTGACCATGTTTAGTGGTTATTATACATAAAGTAATATAATCGTGTGAGATTTTGTTACATTAATCTTGATGTGTAATTTTAGAATACCAGTTTTTCGTAATTGTTTACTAATGTATAATAATATATACTTGTTACCAGTTAAAGATGTACATTGAAGACTGTGCAAGAGCAAATAGGCAAGATTTTTAAAAAAACTATCGAAGAATACTTTGATTAAAAGATACAATTATGGACGGAATTATTTTGGGTGCAAAGTTAGTTGATAGCTTGACATTTGCCTGTATAAACTGCCTATTTTATGATCAACCGTTAATTTAAAAAAATTGTTAGTCACCCTAAGGATATTAATCTAACATTGATCACCTGTGTTTCCACATTATACGCATGTTTTTTCGCGTTCGAATTCAACATCCGTAACACTTTTTTAGTCAATGCAAAACCAAGTACTCCACTACGTACAAAACAACAAGTTGATGCTTCATTATTGGCTTTTAATCAGCAAGTAACTAACAACTAAATGAGGTCAAAGTCAATATATTAATGGCAACAATTTCGTATAATAATGTTGATTGAGTGATTTATCTTCTCTTGCCTACGACTTCTTAGTTCTTATTGATTAATTAATCATCCAACTTGTTTTTCTCAAAAAAACATTGAATTAAGCCTTTCAAAAATTATACTCCCACTTCTTCTTTTCTTTTTGCCCTTTTTTCCCTATTTTAAATGACAAATACAACGCATTTTGGCGGTTGTGGGCCCAAACCATTAATAGTAGGTTTATACCCAAAAATAGATATGGACTGGTAGAACAACCCAACATTATTATGTCAGATATATTTGATAGAAATTTGGCCCAATAATCAGGGGGTGGATCATTTTTTAGGACCAAGAAACTTGGGCCAAACTAAGTATAGCCAAACTGGGCTTCAATGTTTCAGCTGGTCCTATATCTTGAACCTTCTTTCTTTTGAGGGGTTTTGAATCTTCATTTTAGAGGCAACAACTCAAAAGGTTAGGTATATAGAGGTCTTGTAAATAGATAGATTAGTGCACTCCTATGAACAAGTGTCCAAGTTAGCTTTGTAATTAGTTGGTGTGCACCGCGTTTACGGTTGGGTTCGGTTAAAAATCGACGGGGCTGATTAGTAATGTACAAATATGTAGAATGAATTGTGTTAACCTAATTAGGTTAACCCTGTCATTTAATAGATATAGTGTTTACAATACATACCTAAGACTATGAAAAGTCCCTTTTATCCTTTTACATACAATATTAATCTAATACATCCCCTCAATCTTTACGGAGTGAAATAACGGATAGATTGGAACGATGTTAAGTGAACAAGTCAGTAGATAGGCCTTTAGTAAAAATATCAGCAACCTGAGACTGAGTAGAAACCTAACGAACAATAAGTCCTCCCTTGGCAACCATTTCACGAACAAAATGGTAATCAACATCAATATGTTTGCTTCGATCATGATGAACTGGATTAGCAGTGAGATAAGTAGCAGAAACATTATCACAGTACAATATCACAGGACATCGAAGAAAGTAACCAAGACCAGCAAGAAGTTGCCGTAGCCAAATAGTTTCAGCAGCAGTGTATGCAACTGCCCTATATTCAGCTTCAGTGGAGGATTTAAAAACAGTAGGTTGCTTTTTGGAGCGCCAGGAAATTAAGTTCTTCCCAAGAAAAACAACATAACCAGTAGTAGAACAACGAGTGTTAGGACAACCCGCCCAATCTGCATCAAGATAGGCAATAACAACAGTGGGAGAACTGCTGCTATGTAATAAAAGACCAAACTCCAAAGTGCCCTTTAGATATCTGAAAATTCTTTTCACAACATGAAGATGAGTAGTACGAGGAGCATGCATAAACTTAGACACCATATTAACAGCATAAGCAATATCTGGACGAGTCATAGTTAAGTAGCAATGCACCAACCATGCTACGATAATCTATGGGATCAGCAAGAAGTTCTTCGTCAAGGAGAGACAATGTAACTTTAGAGACAATAGGCGTGCGAACTGGCTTTAACAGTACGGAGATGAAATTTACGAAGTAAATCAGAAACATACTTCTATTGAGACAAAAATAAACCAGATGGAGTACGCACAACCTGAACACCTAAGAAATAATGAAGATCCCCTAAATCCTTCATAGCAAACTAAGAAGAAAGAACAGAGATGAATTTTTGGACAAGATGAGAACTACTACAAGTGAGGACAATGTCATCAACATATAAGAGAAGTATAATGAGATGACCATGGAATTTGAGAGTGAACATGGAAGTGTCACAACTGCTGCACTTGAAACCAATAGATAATAAGAAATTGCTGAAACGAGAGAACCAAGCGCGAGGGGCTTGTTTCAAACCATAAATGGACTTGCGAAGACGACAAATATGAGTAGGTTTAGATGGATGAACAAAACATGGAGGTTGACGCATGTAAACCTCTTCATGAAGAAAACCATGAAGAAAAGCATTTTTGACATCTAATTGACGAATAGTCCAGTTAAAAGAAACAACAATAGTAAGAACCAAGCGAACAGTAGTAGACTTAACAACAGGACTATAAGTTTCAAAGTAATCAATACCTGCCTGCTGGTGATTTCCAAAAACAACAAGTCTGGCTTTGAACCGCTCCACAGAACCATCAGAATTATATTTAATCCGATAAACCCACTTACAACCGAGTAAATTCTTATCATAGTTGCGAGGTTCCAACTCCCATGTATCATTTTTAATTAAACCCTGTTATTCGTCAAGTATAGCTTGACACCAACGTGAGTCCTTAGACGCTTGTTTGAAATTAGTGGGTTCTGACTCAAGAACATCAGTTTTTAAGTTCATTAAGACGCGTGGTTTGAACACACAATCTTTTAACCGAGTGACCATAGGGTGGTGATTTAAGACAACGGGAGAAGAACTAGGCACAGATGAAGTGGGAGACACAACTAGGGTAGTGGAGGGAGAAGAACTAGGAGACAAAGCCAAATTTGGCCCATCCGCATGAGAAGGGGAATGGGAAAGATGGGCAGCAGGCCCAAAAGGGGAAGAAGTAGTGCCAGCGTGTGCTGGGGAGTCCATGGGACGAGCAACAGACACAAGAGGGGTGAGGGGAGATCCAGCTTACGCTGGATCTTTGTGGGGCCCAGCATTTGACGCGGGGAGGATGGATTGGGAGCCAGTGCTCGCTGGTTGGCCATTGGGACGAGCAGTGAACACGGAAGGGGGAGGCTGCAATCCAGCGGGAAATGAAATGCCAGCAGGCTGGGTAGAACTCACAAGAGTGAGGGGAGGGGAGCTAGCGACACATGGGGGGCTGGTCTTATCAAGCGTGGCTTGCACAACTGGGGAATGGGCTTGGGGAAGGCAAGATAGGGGAGGCACACAAGAGACAATAGTGGGACTCCAATCCGCATTCAAGTCCGAAGGAGATGTATAAGACACTAAAGATGATGGACTAACTAAAGTACGATAAGGAAACTTATGTTAATGAAACAGAACATGACGACTAATAATGACTTTGTTGGTAACAGGATCAAGACAACGATAACCCTTATAATCCATAGGATATCCAATAAAAACACAGGCCTTAGATTTAGGTTGAAGTTTGTTGATTTTACAATCCATGAGTAAAGGAAAACACTCTCACAACCAAACGTTTTCAAAAAATGATATGAAGGAGAACGATGAAATAATTTTTCAAAAGGAGAAACACCCCCTAGAACCGAGCTAGGCAACTTATTGATAGTGTAGGTGGCGATGTATGAAGCATCAACCCAAAATTCAGTGTGAAAGTCAGAATGAATACTCATAGTACGAGCCATTTCAATGATATGACGGTGTTTGCATTCCGCAACACCATTTTGAGCTTGAGTATAGGGACAAGACTTTTGAAAAATAATTCCATGTTCACGAAAATGATGAAGAAGAGGAGAATTATCAAATTCCCTACCACCATCACTTTGAAAAATTTTAATTTTGCAATTAAAAAGATTTTCCACCATCTTTTGAAACACAAGAAATTGAGAATAAGCATCCAATTTGCGACGCAAAGGATAAATCCATGAATATCGCGAATAATCATCAACAAAAACAACATAATAGCGATATAATTGATTGGACAATATAGGAGATTGCCAAAGATCACTGTGAATTTTATATAAAGGATATGGAGAAACATGTTCAACTGGTTCAAAAGGTAATCGATGAATCTTTCCTAACTTACAACCAACACAATCATCATGAAACTTAGAAGTACATGAGATAAAATTATTTGAACATAAAGATCCTTAAATCTCTAGATGAAGTGTAACCAAGACGAGCATGCCAAACATCTCCAGACTCCTTAGTGGCTAGCAAAGCAGGAACAGTTGACTCAGTGGCGACAAGTTTGGGTTGAATTGGATATACACCTTGCTTACTGGTTCCCCGAAGCAGAACCTCCCCCGTTATCTGGTCCTTAACAGAAACAAAATTTTATCAAAAACTCACAACACAATCATTGTCTTGACACAACTTGTTCACTGATAATAAATTATGTTTCAATTTAGGCACATGACAAACTAAAGACAAAGTAAGAGGACGACTAGTAGTTTTTAAAGTCAAAGTGCCAACACTTTTAATTGGGAGAGATGTACCATTTCCAACTACAACAGAACTTGACCCAGTGTAAGTAAGAATATTAGAAAGCTTACCCTCCTAAGGAGTCATGTGGGATGCAGCTCCCGAATCCGGGTACCAAACTGAGTCATTTGTTTCACCACCAACATACAGTGCAGCTAAGGCTCGAGTGACACTATCCGGGGCAGAAGGAACAAAGCTAGAATTGAAATGTTGAGGACAATAGGCTGCTTGATGACCTGGAAACCAACAAAGACCACAAGTATCGGAAGTTGGGGTAGATTTTAAATTGCTACTTGACGAATTATTCCCTGCTGATAAACAGACCATTAGTAATAGAATCAATGCAAGGCATACGAGATAATGACAAGTCAGAAATGTTATTCATACCATTTTGGCGTCCCCGATTAGCAGTATTATTGTTGTTACCAGATCCACGAGCATTAGATTGTCCACCGTTGCCACGATTATTATTGTTGCGACCACCATTGTTACCACCTTTGTTTTTGTTGTTCTTGCCTTTATTACGGCCACCAGAATTGTTCTTAGTAGAGGAAGTACTAGAACCAGCTGATTGAACCGCAACCAAAGCATGATGAGAGGAAGAATCCAACCCTTCCTTAGAACTCTTGATACGTTGCTCATGAAGCAAGAGCTTGGCACGTAAATCATCAAAACTCAAAGGAAATGGATAATGCAACAAAGTAGTGACAAGATGATCATAGTCCGTATCACGATCCAAACCAAATAAAGTGTACTGAACTAAATCTTGATTGGAAACAGGACACTGAATAGCAGCTAAAGAATCTGCTATAACTTTAATCTCATGCAAATAACCATCCATAGTCTGAGAATCACCCTTTTTAATATGAGAAAGACGACCTTTCAATTCCATAGATCGTGCCATACTAGCATGCATAAACCGAGTTTGCAAACGATTCCAAATTTCCACATAAGTAGATAAATCATGAACATCAACAAATACATCACGAGACAACGTGGCAAAAATCCAAGATTTAATTTGTTGACCAACATGTAAATATTCATAAAATTGAGCATTAGGAACCGAAACACCATTGGGATAAAAAATATAAGCAGGTGGAATTGAAACAGTGCCTTCAACCATACCAAGTAATTGGTGGGAAAGAAGCATATAAGTAATCTGCGTTTTCCATAATAAATAGTCTTCAGGAGAAGAGAGAGTGATGGTTACCAAATTCGTAAGATTCGGGGCGGACAGTTGAGGGAGACTGAAAACCACGGGCTGCACAATGGAGGAAACCGAGTGAGAAGCAGCCGAAGAGGAAGCTAAGCCAGTGGTGGATTGAAGAAATCCAAGTGGGATGCAAGCAGATGCGCGTAAGGCAGAGCCAATGGGCTGGGGACTTGGGCTTTGAGGCGCACCGAAGAAGTTGGCGGGCAGCGAGGGCTGGGCCATCGAGTAGGCAGCAGCGACTCATGAAGGGGCTCAGAGGCAGCCATAGATCAATGAGTGTGCTGTGACAAAGACGAGACAGCGGCAGCGGAAGGCGGGGGTGAGGGGCTGCTCACGTGCGACGAGGATGAAGGATCATCCATGGAGTATGATAGGCCGAAGGAAGCTGTAGAAGGAATCATGGAAGGGAAAAAAAATTAACCTAGAGCTGTGATACCATGTACAAGTATGTGGAATGAATTGTGTTAACCTAATTAGGTTAACCCTGGCATTTAGTACATATAGTGTTTACAATACAGACCTAAGATTGTGAAAAGTCCCTTCTATCCTTTTACATACAATATTACTCTAATAAGTAAACTCGCCAAAGGGTCGATACGATGTTGCGGGTATATATATCACATTTCATTAGCTTAAGGCAACTAATATCACTCACCTACACTACAAGAAAAAGCTAAAATAACGACCGCTTAACAGCGACGGTCAAAAAAACGGTCGGTGATTTAACATAAAGCGATGGCTTCAAGCAGTCGGTGGTCACCGACTGTTTATAATGTATAGAACGACGGATTAACCGTCGGTGATTATCAGCGATGGTGTTAAGCCGTCGTTGTTGTGGTTAATGTAAATCTGAAATTTTTTTACCTTAGGCGACGGTCTTAAACCGTCGCTGATGTTGGGGGGGGGTTTAAAATCAATTTGCCTCTTCCAGTCGGGTTTTTTTCTCAAAATTAAAAGAGAGAAGCTTCGCAAAATGTATAGAACGACAACCAACGAACGCCGACGAAACCGCCTCCCTCCAACCAACGGACGCCGGACGAAGCTTCGCCGCCTGCCTTCTTCGCTGCTGGTGAGCTTCGATTTCTTGTATTATTATTTTTTTTTTCTCATGAAACCAAACCCTAAAAGTTTGGATTTTGGGATCTAGATACCCGTTCAAGGTATACTCATTAGGAGTATATCTTAAATAGTCCCCGATTGGGACTGTTCTTGGACGTTTGACCTCACTTAGGTGGTGAATGTATGCCTTTTTTTTCAATTCTATGTAATTTCTAGTGATATTGTTTCTCTATGTTGTTCTCTGGGTACATATGTAAGCTTTTACGAAGCTCACATTGTGTACTTGGAGAACTCATGGGAAATGCTGCCGGATTTTACGTAGAAGCGAATAGTTGGCATACATTCACTAGTGGGTTTAGACGTTGAAGAATGGGTTAGGTTGGAGTGATAAGGACCTTTGGACCCCATTTTAGGCCCTATATGCATTTCACACAAATGTTTTAATTGTACGTATGTTGGTTGTTAATGAGTATTGTGATTGAAATGGTTTAGAATTGTAGAATTGGTCACCATGAAACGGAAGGAGCGTTGGTGGATGTATGATAGATATGACAATGTGCGTAACTTGAGGCCCGAGTTCTTGAGGGGGGTTGATGAATTCATTGACTTTTGCAAAGCAAATCCCGAAAACCCAGGTAAGGATGAAGTTAGATGCCCGTGTCCGAAATACAAGAACAGACGTATGCATGACGGAGACACGGTTAAAGTGCATTTGTATAGCAAGGGCTTTATACCTGATTACTACGGTTGGTATTCTCATGGTGAAGAGTTACCTCAATCCGCGCAAGAGCTATCTAATCCATACCGTGAAATGGTTTTCGATGCTCTTGGGAAAAACCCGGAACCGTCCACTGTTGAAGAGCCTAGTGGAATGGAGGAGGAGCCTAATCCTCAAGCAAAGGTGCTTCTTGACCTATTAAAGGCTTCTGAGGAACCGTTGTACGAAGGGAGCTCCATGTCTGTGTTGGAAATGGCATCTAGAATAGTATCTTTGAAGTGTGAGTACAATTTGCCACATAGGTGTGTTGATACTTTTGCTTCATTAATGAAAGAAGCAATACCTAACAACAACAACATGAGTAACACATTTTACGATACGAAGAAGATCTTGGAGGGATTAGAGCTTCCCCACGAGAAGATTCATGCTTTCCCCAAAGGTTGTATGTTATTTTGGAGAACTGATGCACACTTGGATAGATGTAGAGTGTGCGATAGCGATAGATACAAGAGGACTTCTAAGGGGTCTTTAGTTCCAATGAAAGTTCTGATTTATTTCCCAATCACATCGAGATTGCAGAGGTTGTATGCAACAAAGAACGTTGCTGAAGAAATGACATGGCATGCCAAAAATCCAAGAGTCGAAGACAAAATGGCTCACCCTAGCGACAATGAAGCTTGGAAGCATTTGGATATATCCTTTGGCGAATTTGCATATGAGCCTAGGAATGTTCGGCTCGGTTTGTGTACCGATAGGTTTGGTCCACATGGAAAGTTTGGGGGTCAATATTCATGTTGGCCGGTCATCTTAACCCCGTACAACTTGCCGCCATCGATGTGCATGAAAAAACCCTTCATGTTCCTTTCTTTGCTCGTTCCTGGTCCTAAAAATCCGAAGGGAAACTTGAATGTGTACATGCAACCCTTAATCGAGGAATTGAAGCAATTATGGGATGTTGGAGCAACTACTTATGACATTTCTAGGAAACAAAATTTTAATATGCGTGCCGCCATTCTTTGGACAATAAATGATTTTCCTGCCTACGGTATGCTATCTGGCTGGTTTACCGCTGGGAAAAAGTCTTGTCCTTATTGTATGGATAAATCCAAAACTTTTTGGCTCGAGCATGGGGGTAAAGTTTCTTGGTTTGATTGTCACCGTCAATTCCTACCTCAAGATCATCCTTTTCGTAAAAACAAAGTAGCTTTTTTGCAGAAATAAGGTTGAAAAAGGGTCTCCACCACACATCATGTCTGGGGAAGAGTTGTGGTCATGTGTTAAAGACTTGCCAAAGGCTACAGATGGACCAGAAGCACTTAACGCTTTGAAAAAGTTGAAAAAAGGGTGGTTCAAACAAAGCTGTCTTTGGAAGCTCCCATACTGGAAAACTCTGCATCTTCGTCACAACCTTGACGTCATGCACATTGAGAAAAACTTCTTCGACCAACTCATTCACACAGTTATGGATGTGAAAAAACAGACAGCAGACACAGTTGCATCTAGAAAAGACATTGCTAAATTGTGCAAAAGGCCTCAACTTCATGTTACCAAGGATGCGAACGGAAAAGAAACTCCACCAAAAGCACCTTTCGCACTGGACAAGTCCCAAAGGAAAGTATTATGCAACTGGGTCAGAGATTTGAAATCTCCCGATAGTTATGCTTCCGACTTAACAAGATGTGTGGACATGCAGTCCGGTAAGCTGCACAGTATGAAAAGCCATGACTATCATGTCTTCATGGAAAGATTATTGCCGATTTCATTAAAGGAGTTGCTTCCGGTTCATGTGTGGAAAGTTGTTACTGAGATTAGCCTTTTTTTCCGTGATTTGTGTTGCTCCACCATCACAGTTTGTGACATGGATAGATTGGAAAAGGACATAGCCGAGATCCTTTGTAAGCTCGAAAAGATTTTCCCACCATCATTCTTCAATTCCATGGAACACTTACCAGTTCACCTTCCACGCGAAGCTAGGCTATGTGGTCCCGTGCAATACCGTTGGATGTATCCCTTTGAAAGGTACCTTATCCTTCATTTTCATATATCCTTTTTTATTGTTCTTCGCAATTGTGTAACTCTTTTTATAACCACCTTATTAGGTTCCTCAATCATTTAAAACGCAAAATTGGTAACAAGGCTCGTGTGGAGGGTTCTATTTGTAATGCGTACTTGTGTGAAGAGATTACAAACTTTTGTTCAAACTACTTTCAACAAGGAGTGGATACTAAGACATGAGATTTAGGCCGTAATGTAAATGATGAAGTTGATAGGATGCTCGACGAAACTGTCCCAGAGCTATTTAGGGTTAATTGTGGTCGACCGTCTAATGCAGGTGGAACGCCATTTTTAACTGAAGTGGAACTACAACGTGCACACCTATATGTGTTAGCAAATACAGGCATCTTACAAGAATTTGAGAAGTAAAACACTTGTTATTAATCATACTATTTATAAATTTATTTTTCATTTTTAATTTAGACATTAACAATTGTTATCTTTGTAAGGGATTTCGAATACCACATTCTTCAAATTCGACCTACTCTACGTACAGAAGATGTGTGGGATTGGTTTAGATCGAAAGTGAGTTTGTGTGACTATTAAATCTCGCTTGATACAAAGCTGTATTTAACATATGAATGAATTTCAATAGGTTATTCAAGACAAACCCAATGATGATGTATTGTTTGCTTTGGCAATGGGTCCTTCGACATTAGTTCGCACTTGGAATGGATACTATGTTAATGGATACAATTTCCAAACAAAAGGATCAAGCAAACACAAGTCCACCATGAATTATGGAGTGTGTGTGTCTAATGATGGAGGGAGTGATTTCTTTGGGATTCTAGATGATGTTATAGAATTGAAGTTTACTGGTGCCCTTAGGCAATATAGCACTGTTCTGTTCAAGTGCAATTGGATGGACAATGTGAGGGGAATGAACATCGATCAATACAAGCTTGATCCCTTTGTGCTATCATACCAGGTTAGCCAAGTATATTTCGCATCGTACCCAAGCTTGAAAAGAGATCGTGCTCAATGGTGGGCTGTGTTTAGGACAAAGGCAAGGTCTGTGATTGATGCTCCCGTTGACTTCGACTTCCTTCAGGAGACAAGTGCTGGGACTCCAACTCTTTGTGATCCAAATGAAATTCCCGATTATGAAGGGGGTAATGATGTCGAGTGTGTTCAAGGAGATGAGGAAGAAATTTTGTTCGAAGCCCCCTCAGGTGATGATGAAGAAGAGTCTAGTTTCGAGTCTGGAGAAAGCGAGGATGACGACGATGACGATGATGGTTTTTGGGATGGCGATAGTGATGATGAACTAAGCGAGGATGGGAATTCACTTTGATTTGTTTTAGTATATCATAGCTTGTATTAAGGACAACATTTCAATAAAAATATGTGACTTTTGTAATGAAATGTTGAAGATTACTTGTTATGACATTTCCATTTATTCATTCTGGTATTGTTTGTCCGCATTCTCTGTCTCAAAATAGAGTAATGTGAAGAATTCTCGATTTTCCTTTCTTCATCCTTTTTTTAATGAAGTGCATCTGTTGGGTGATTGTATTTTGATGTGTTGTGAAGGGTGGGGGTGCAAGGGGACAGTGAAGGGTGGGGGGGCTATGCGGGGGGACAGTGCAGGGGGTCGGTGAAGGGGCGGTGAAAGGGGGGGAGTGCATGGTGGGGGGCGGTGCGGGGGGTGGGGATTGGGGTGTGCGGGGGGTTGGGAAGGGGGAGTGCATGCGGGGTGGGGGTGCGGGGGGTCGGTGAAGGAGGGAAGTGAAGGGGGTGGGGGAGTGCGGGGTGGGGGAGTACGGGGGGTGGGGGCCCGGGAAGTCCGGGGGGTTGGGAAGGGGGAGTGCGGGGGGTTGGGAAGGGGGAGTGCGGGCGGGGGGTCGGTGAAGGGGGGAAGTGAAGGGGGGTGCGGAGTTGGGGGCGGGGGCGGCACGGGGGGTGGGGACCGGGGGAGTGCGGGGGGTGTGCGGGGAGTTGGGAAGGGGGGGAGTGGAAGGCAGGAAAGCTTATAGACTTTTTCCTGAATCTTATATGACCATTGCATAAATTCAAACATCCTGGTTTTCTATCATACACAGCCTATCTTTAATGTCAATATACTGATGCATATTTGTACACTTGCAAATCAACACATCAATGACTTAGATTATTTTAGATTAGAGAAAGTGGTTGTGCAAGAAGTAGGGTAATCTTTAGTAAATGGATGTCAATCTTCTGGTTCATTGACTTTGGAGTTTGTTCTCATTTTTGTTTGTATTCGATAGTCAAGGATAGAAAAGCTTGAATGACTAATAGTAATTTAAGATGCTTTCCTCATCAGATATGATTTAATGCTCATACTATCTATGATCTAGGATTATGTTTAAAGAGTAATGGCTCTCATGCGGTACTGAGTAATGGTATCTCTGCATCTCAGCATGTCTTTCGTTATTGGAATTGCCAATTGTTGTGGGCCTTGGGGCTATTTAATATTTATGGTCTTACTTATTACAAAAATCTTCTTAGTAAGCAGGAGTGCAGGACAATATAAAATATATATGCCTTTCATTATGCAGTGAGCAGTGCACCAATACATGTTGGTCAGGCTATCTTGTTATGGGATATCGACGGGATGACTTGTTGACAGTAGAAAAAGGATACTAACTTCAGGATAACATTAGAAGACATGTTAATGCTTGTATTCTGATATAAGGTTATGTCCCTTAACCAAAAATGCAGGGGGTTGGGAAGGGGGAATGCGGGCAGGGGGTCGGTGAAGGTGGGGAAGTGAAGGGGGGTGCGGGGTGAGGGGGGGGCGGCACGGGGGTGGGGACTGGGGAGTGCGGGGGTGTGCGGGGAGTTGGGAAGGGGGAGTGGAAGGCGGGGTGGGGGTGCGGGGGGTCGGTGAAGGGGGGAAGAAAGGGGGGGAGTGCGGGGGGGGTGTGCGGGGGTTACTCCTGTTCTTTCTTAACTTACCAAAGGTGGAGTTTCCTATCTTCTTATAATCTTGTTTTGGTATACTATCTTCTTATAATCTTGTTTTCAAAATTTATTTTAATGTTACTTGTTTCTTCATTTATTGCTTGTAGTTTGTGGGTTATATTTATGTTGTTGAATTCTGCAAAAAGAATGTCAGAGATTTCATCTGTACTTTGATTTTGAAGTTACACCTTTCATACTTTAATGTATTTATAATTTATTTCATTTTTTTTGTTTAATCTTGCGCGTTTCTAATTTCTTTCATTTTAGGTAATCATGTCTAATCCTAAGTGGCGCGGAGGTCGAGATGGCTTAGGTGGAAGCCAAGGTCGTGGGAATTTGATTCCCATGGAGCTTTTTCAGTCACCAAAAGTAGAAGAAAGCTAGAACCGTATGTCAGAGACACATGGAGATGATTCACATGCACATGACTTTGGTAACCACGTACCGGAGACTCCGAACACTCATACGGAGGAAGGTGAAGGTTCGAACCGTGCACCAAAAAAGGTTTTAAGCCCTACTGGATTGTGGTAAGTTCGTAAGCTACTATATGCTTCATGGTATTTGTATGAAATGATATTCACAATTCACGTGTTTGTTTGGTTTTCAATTCAGGTTTGATGATAACAAGGTTAGCGGGTCCATCACTGACATTTTCAGGGCCATTTTCGACAACCTTGGTTCAATTACAGTGAGGTAGACAATGCAACAAAAACGCATTGGTGGAACATTTTCACAGTATGTATGAATCGAATTATGAAGAATGAAATTGATTATATTACTTTATTAATAACTTGGTTTAATGTTTGATTAAAGGGTATTTACGAATGGGCTCCTGAGTTAGATGGCCTAGTGAGGAAGGATTACAAGAAAAAAGCTTCATCTCGTCTGAGAGACTTGCGATACTGGGTGCTTAAGAAAGCCAAAGAAAGGCCAAAATGGTTGGGGGAGACGATCTACGAAGACATGAAGAAGAGAAGTGAAGAGCCCACATTTCGGGAAAAATCTGAAAAGGCGAAGAAGAACCGAAGAGGTGGCTCCCTGTCTAATCCAATTGAGCCGTCACACTTTCAGGGTTCTATTTCGGCAGCACAGCATGCTAGAAAGATGGTAAAAGTGTTTCATATCTACTACTTAGTTTAATTTACATGACATTTTCAGTATGAGTAAAATATAAAGCCTTTGTTCAACAATGTGTACATGCAAAGAGTAGAGGAGGAGTACTCCCTACCGCTCCCGAGTTGTTCTTGAAGACTCATTTTAAGACTGTTCCTGGAAAAGGAGACATTCCAGCAAACAAGAAAGCAAAGCAAATCTCTGTACATACTTCTAAACATATATTTATAAGTAGTTTTGATTGAAAATGCATCTTAAACATATATTTTAGGCCATTTAACTTGAAAATGAATGAATTTGAGTAGTTTGATGTCAGTTTAAGTTATAAACACCTCAAACATCATATATATAGTTAGTTTAATGTATTTATAAGTTGTTTTGATTGAAAATACACAATATAAGCAAGTTAGAACCAAATATAGGCCTTTTGAGGCCATTTTAGGCCATTTACTTGAAAATGAATGAATATGAGTAGTTTGATGTTAGTTTAAGTTATAAACACCTCAAACATCATATATATAGTTAGTTTAATGTATTTATAAGTTGTTTTGATTGAAAATACACAATATAAGCAAGTTAGAACCAAATATAGGCCTTTTGAGGCCATTTTAGGCCATTTTACTTGAAAATGAATGAATATGAGTAGTTTGATGTTAGTTTAAGTTATAAACACCTCAAACATCATATATATAGTTAGTTTAATGTATTTATAAGTTTTTTTGATTGAAAATACACAATATAGGCAAGTTAGAACCAATTATAGGCCTTTTGAGGGCATTTTAGGCCATTTAACTTGAAAATGGATGAATATGAGTAGTTTGAAGTTAGTTTAAGTTATAAACACCTCAAACGTCATATATATAGTTAGTTTCATGTATTTATAAGTTTTTTTGATTGAAAATACACAATATAGGTAAGTTAGAACCAAATGTCGCAAACTCGTGCGCTAGCTTTTGGACTCTACTTTATATATTAGTTACTGGTATTGGGACCCGGGCAGATGCTCAGGCTATTCGTGAAGATCTAGACTTTTGAAATATTCACATACCCCAAGGGACCGTATATTTTGTCCGATATACAACAACAAAAATTATTATGTATGTTATTGGATTCTTCTATATGTATATATTAATAATATCAACTTTATGAAATTCTTATATAATACAAAATTAAAGGTATTAATAATTAGAGTTTTCAATGTCAAAAATTATAGTGAAAGTGGTGCAACTATTTTGAAATAAAAGAAATACTTTTATGTTTGTCCCAAATTAACTCTTTCATTATTTTATTTTCAATAAGAAATAAGATATCTATACTTTAATAAGTGAACAATTTTAGTTAGTTTTTTTTTTTCGAGTTTGATTGGTTAAATATGTAATAAGCTTATTTAAAGATCCTTTCTTTTGTTTGGTTTTTTAAAAAATTTGTTCAAGTATTAAATTATAAATGTCTAATTTCTTATTTAAACAAATTAATGAAAGAAATAATATGTAGTACTTTTATTTCAAAATAATTGCACCACTTTCACTATATGCTTGACATTGAAAAAATTTAATCTTTAATATACATCTTTGATTTTGTATTTTATACAAATTTTATAAAGTTGATAATAATATATACATATAGAAAAATCTAATAAAATATTACATAATAACTGTTGTTGTTGTATATCGGTCAAAAAGTATGGTCAAATTGGGTATATAAATATTTCAAAAGTCTACATCTTCTTCTAGAATAGCAAGGGCATATTCCCGAGTCAATACTATAACAACCAATTGACAGTCTCTTTTAGTAATTTCGTCTATGGGCCCTACTTGCCAATTTTCCCTCCATTTTAATGTTGTGGGAAGTGTCTTCTTTGCCCCTTCATTGAATTAGAGCCCAACAACCTCATACATCCATTATTCAATGTTAGCGAATAATTCTTCTCTCAAACATACTCCATCCGTCCCAGAATAGTCTTAACTCTTTCATTTTATGTTTGTCCCAAATTAGTTTGAACACTTCTATTTTTGGCATGGTTCCACTATTAATATATTATTTCTTTTACACTCCTTTGGCCCACACTTTACATTTTAATCAATAAAAAGTTACCCAACTTTCTTTCTCCTCTAATAAAAAATACCCCAACAACTCCTATCACATATACTTTCAAATAAAATAACTTTTGATAACTACACTACAACTTATCACCTTAAAATACGTGTCCCAATAAGTGTTCAGATCTTTCGGGGACGGAGGAAGTAAAAAATTCAATATTCTGAATTCTTCTTTCTCTATTTCTCTCTTTTATTATTTTTTTATGTTGGCCCCTTAGATTTTTCATTGGATCTCCAAGAAATGCAGATTAAGTATAATATCCCGACACTTTAAACTTGTTTAATTAAGTAATTAAGAAGGTTAAAGTTTTGTTTAAAAATAATTATTAGCTAATAAACATATTATGAATTTTGGGTTGTCAAAAAAAAACTAATATTAATGAAGTATAAAACTATTGTGAGTAGACTGCGTTTTATTATTATACACTGAGTTTTCTTTACAATGTTATGTAGATTAGTTATTTAGATAGCTTCACTTCCTTAAGGTAAGTTAAAGTTATTATAGCATAATGAAAAATTAACCCATATTATAAGAAGAAAAAAAAAATTATTTAAAACATGTTTAAATTCGAGATATTACATTAGTAATTACAAATAGATTAATATTTTTATCATCATTGATAATGATAATAATTAATAATATTAATGATAATGATAATAATAATAATAATATTAATACTAATACTAATAATATGCATAATAATAATATTCTTATGAATTGTGTAATATTAATAATAACAAGTAGAATAATAATGATAGGAAGTAATAATATTATTAATATAATATTTTCCTCCAAGATTGCTATTCGCAAGTCAATATATACAAAACCAATAGCATGTTTCATGCCTAATACTGTAGAATAGTAACAATAGCATGCATGACTCCTAATTCTAAGCAATTGAATATTGACTTGCCTAATTTACAAAATACATAACTATATTTACATATATTTGACTACTCCTATATTTACAAAACTATATTTAACATATATATATTTTTTTAAATATTGCTACAATCAGGGAAGACTTGCTACAATCAGTAAACCTTGAATAATATCTTCAAACAAAAATCCCACTTTTTATTGATGAATTAGAGATTTTACCAGAATATGCTATTATATTGCTTGAAAATCACACTTCCCTCCGGTGCTATTGCTTCTTCTCTTTCATGATATTCTAGGTTTTTCTTATGTCTCCTAATATATATATATATATATATATATATATATATATATATATACAAGTTGTTTGGGAATTAAGCAGTGACTTCTACAGATTTCTTCCTTCAGGTCAATTTATAACTCCTCCTTCTCTCCCATTATATTGAACTTTATGACGGAGTTTTTATCACTTGTCTCGCTCCCTTATTTTATATTCAATGGGTTAAAAAATACCCTCCAAAAAGCTTAAAAGTGACATTGTCAAAAAAAAAAAAATAATAATAATAATAAATATAAAATAACAATAATAACAAAAATAATAATAATAATAATAATAATTAGAATATAGTAATAATAATAATAGTAATAATAATAATAAAAATAATAATAATAACAATAATAATATTAATAAGAAGAAGAAGAAGAATATAATAATAATAATAATAGTAATAAATAATAATATTAATTATAATAATAACAGTAATGATGATGATGATGATGATAATAATAATAATAATAATAATAATAATAATAATAATAATTATAATAATAATAATAATAATAATAATAATAATAATAATAATAATAATAATAATAATAATAATAATAATAATAATAATAAAATCAATAAGTTGTAGTCTGAACTGATTTGAACTGAACTGAATAAGTCTGAACTAAACTGATCTAATCTGAACTGAACTGATCTGATCTGAACTGAATTTCCATTTATTCAGTCCAAAAGAACAGAGCCTTATAAGTGGACTAGCTAATTTATGAGATATTGAAAGAAGAAAGAGTATGATTAACAACCATATGTAATAAGAATTAGCTAAAACAACAAAACCTCCGCCAGCACGCTGCAGCACCGCAGCCCCGACGCCGCGGCGTCACCGCCTGCTCCCCCTGACAGACGCCGCCGCTCGCCGGAGCTCTGCTCTTCCTCCCCTGTCTTGCGCTCTTCCCTGCTCCTAGAGAGCAAAGGTATAATCACCTCTTGTTCTTTTTCTTTGAAATTTCAGATTTTTAGTTTAAGTATTTGAAGCCCAATTATACCACATTGTTAAATTAGTTTAAGTTTGGGACCAAATCTGATTTGTTTAGTTAAACCATTTAGTTCAATTAGTTACTAAAATATGTTGGGCTTAAATCAGTTTTATATGATGTTAGAAATAGTCACTTATTTGGGTGTTGGGCTAATGGAGACTAATTAAAACTGATTTAGTGTTCCATTGGACCATGTTAGTTTAATTTATTAATTAAACTTAATTGTTGGGCTTAAAATTAGATTTACTTAGTTAAGCTATTGGGCTAACCTTATATAAGTAGTTAATTATGTTTACTCTTATAATCCGAATTTATAGTTGAACATTAGAAACACTTTAGTTTGTATAAATGACTTTATATTTAGTCCATAAGCTCAACGACAACTATTATAATATATTAGTGGTAATGTTTTGGATAATTAGGTTAATAATAATAACAATTCATCTAATTTAGTAGTAGTAATCATGCTAAGCTTATGTTTAAGCCAGTAATTTGATAGCTTTCATTCATTGATTTAAAGTTGTGAATCAAATTAGAGTTAGAAATAATAATGTGGTTATCATATATATAGGTTTTCTTAAAATGTTCTTTTAGTAACATGATAAATAATTAGGATTACAATGACTTTAGTTTATCATTGGTCATGTATAAGCTTATAATATTATTAAACGAGTAATTATAAGTGGTAATAGTGTTGTAAGTTTTATTACATGTGCTTAAGCCAAGGTATAGGAAATGAAATAATTATAATTTGAAAACCTTATATATAAGTCATTGAATATGGATTACAAGTCAAGATTACTTATGATTATTATCATCACCACAATATAGCTTTTATGTTTAGAAGATGTTGAGAATAATTATATAAATTATAAATTAAGACTATGGTTATAATGTTCACCTAAATATGACTCGTAAGTTGGAAAGATGTTACTGATAACAACATGAATTATAATTCAAAAGTGTACTTATTAATTATGCCTAAGTATGACTAATATATTTAAAAGATCTTAAGAGTAATCACTTAAGTAATTTTACGGCCTAATGAAAGAATGTTTAAGAAAAACCCAAGTATAATTAAATAGTAATAAATTTTAGTATTTAAGCCTCCCCTGGCTATCAAAGTTGGTAAGCAGTATTTCAGGTAACATCTACTGCTAGCACCCGCATTCCCCTTATGAATATATTTTATGATATAATTTCTGTTGATGTTTCCATAGATTGCGGGATATGAAATGCTATTATGAAATGTTTTATGAAAACCTGATGATATGAAAAGTATGTTTTTCTATGTGAAAGAACTATGACAACATTATGTATAACTATGTTATTTCGGATCTCTGATTTCTGGAAGATACTTAAAAGTCATGAAACATGATAAATAAAAGTGAAAGATGGTTCTTGGCAGTATTATGTTCTTTTGGTCGTGCACGTTTCATCCCGACGGTTCTTGTCACCTTATGTTGGGGGACATAGTCTCCCGTGACACCCGCATACGGCTATGCCACCTTCAGTTGGGGGATAATAATCTCATGTAGCACCCGTATACCGTTATGCCACCTTCTGTTGCGGGACAATAGTCTCCCGTGGCACTTGCAGTCGGTTATGCCCCTTCTTTTGGCGAACTAAGGTTCTCCGTGGCTTACCTTCTGCCGTACTTGCCAAGTTACCAATATGATTAAGTAAGATGAAAAGATAATGATGAAGCTTATGATATGTTTATGAAATGATTTGATATGTTTATGAAATGGTTTTACTATTTCTCTCCTCCCTGTTTGCTAACAAAATGATGTGAAATGTTTTCATGATGTTAGGGTAGTATGTTATTGAGCATCGGCTCATGACGTTTTGTTTTATGTTTTAGGTATGGAAGAGTAGTTGCAGTATGACTATTATAATGAGATATGTTGAGGAGACTATGTATGATTCTATGTGGTTTAGGATATTTTGTATGATGGATAAACAAGTATTATTTTATGATGAACAATTGTATAGATGAATTACCATTTTAGGCTATTATTTCATTAGTGGGCTATAACCCACATGCCTAAACTATGATTCCGCTGCCAATTAAGGTTATGTATCTCCTGGGCGTTACATTAAGAAGCATGTGGACTCTCCATATTAGTTCATGTAAGCTCCATGGTGCCTAAAACAGAGTATTGCTAAATCCGACTCATTATTGATGGAAGAAGAAGAATGTTCGTGACCATTGAATTTGGCAGATTGAGCGAACTTCAATTAAACTATAATTTAATGATTTTGTAAAATAAATCTTTTTTTTTTCTTGAGGCACGGAGTTGTGAAAAATTGGTGGAGACTTGATACTGAGGCAGATTATGAAAGATTGATTTATGGTGCTTCGTAGGCAGATTATTTTTGGTGGTACGGTTCAGAATATTTAAGCAAATTATTAACTTTTAATAGAGATTTGAGATACTGCCAAATCAAGAAGATCTAATGAATAGATACTGATATTTTGCTACATTATACTAATACACTGATAGCATGTAATAATTGTAATTTTATTTTGAACACATGCTTAGATCATATACCATGGAATTGTTATTGTAGAAGCTAATGTAAAAATAAATTATGATTTTTAGAGTATAAATTTAGAGACCATATCTTAGGTTGGGAAAGAACTTAACAAAAATCACTTTGCTCAAAAGGTTAATGGTTATACATGATTAATTTTGGAGGTATTGATACTAATTGTAACATGAATAGGATATTTAGAAAAGATGAAATTGAAAACGAATAACTTAGGGCCCGTTCGGTATTACTGTGGTTTTCTGTTTTTTGGTTTTTTGATTTTCAAAGTCATATGATATATGTCCTATAATGAATAAAAAATTAGTCAAATTTATTGGGAACATGATGATTTTGAAAACTGACAACTAAAAAGTGAAAACCACTTTTTCTGGTTTCCTGTTTTTGGTTTTTAGTTTTCAAAAAAACTGTAAACTGAAAACAAAAAACGATAACGAACGGACTCTTACTTTTTTGGGCGAAGACCATCACTAAATGCTAATTGCAATAGGTTTTTAGAAAAGATAAACATGAAAGCGAACTATATGTTACTTTTAGTTGACCCATTTGTCTATTTTTTTTTATTTATAAAAAAAAAGAATTTAATGGCATGCATCTTAGCCATATCAAAATCTTCTCAAATTAACTTAGCTTATTAACAAATATTCAATGATAATATTATTAATTCAAATATACTTGGGAATTCTAGAGAATTAAATTGCTAATTTTTACAAAACTATAAATATAACATAAATAGGTCTTGTTTTAAAGTATTTTTTTAAATGCTTTCCAATGGTACAAAAAATATAATTTCTTGAAATATATATTAAATTTATAATTGATTACTATATAAGTATTTCATCATAAACCAAACTGCATTTCTTCTTATCCAAAGCTCTGTATATGTATTTTTATTAGTTTAGAGCTCTATCTATTTTTAAAATAATGACATGACACTTAATAAGTGCGACAAATGACATCTAATAAAACGCCAATTGTCGCGACTTGCATGTGCTAGCTTTTGAAGTATGCTTTATATACTAGTTATATATATATATGATATGATATATTTTGATTCAGATTATATTAGATTAGATTTAGATCATAGTATATTACAGTTCTATCCAATAATGTTCACATGAAATAATGTTAAAAAAATTCTGTTATTTCACATTTAGATAGCTAATTAATATCATATGATATGATTTATGATATGATATATTTAGATTCAGATTATATTAAATTAGATTAGATTACAGTTCTATATCCATTAATGTTCACATGAAATAATGTTAAAAAAATTATGTTATTTCACATTTAGATAGCTAATTAATATCATATGATTTGATTTATGGTATCATGAAACGATTTATGGTATCATGTAGAGGTGATCATGGGCCGGACCAAGCCTTAAAAAAATTGTCCATTGGTCAGGCCGGGCTGGGCCAAATTTCGGGCCGAAATCTTGCCCAAAGCCCGTCCCAAAGTAAAAAAAATCAGGCCGGACCCGACCGCGGGCCAAAAATTCTGCCCAAACCTGTCCAAAAATTTGGCCGGGCCGGGTTTTTTTGATCAGCTCTAGTATCATGATACGATTTATGGTATCATAATACCATTTATGGTAAATGGTATCATGATATAATTTATGATATCATGATACGATATATGATATCGTGATATGATATATTTAGATTTAGATCAGATTAGATTAGATTACGATTCTATCCATTAATGTTCACATGATATAATGGTAAAAACTTTACTATTATTTTAAATTCAAATAGCTAATTAAATATTTAGCCTTTCTCACTCATGTAAATCATGTTTTGGAACATTATAATAAGCATCAACAAGTAAAAAAAAAATTAAATACTAAAGGAGTATAATGGGAAAAGGATCCCACATGATTTTTTTTATCAACATCATATGGACATCACATCTTTACATCAACTTGTCAAATGTCAACCCCGGCCCATTGCCACGCTGGAAAAGTCAACAAGTTATAGCACGTACCCCCCCTATAAAAGGCTAGCTAAACCCCTTGAGAGAAATGCAAGCTAATTAACCAAAGAGATCAAACACCCTTTGTTACTCCTTAGCATTTCCCATATACAACCAGCCAACTCTAACGGGAATTCCAAAGATGATTTTTCCTATCTTCCTCACCCTTTCTCTACTAATTTCTCTCTCTTTCGCTAACACCGTCTCCAATTATTGTGTTGGAGATTTGAGCCTACCAAGTGGTCCGACCGGGTACTCATGTAAGGATCCTGCAAAGGTCACGATAGATGATTTTGTTTATTCGGGTTTGAGGGTTGGAGCTAACACTACAAACCTTTTTAAATTCGGTGGAAACAATGCGTTCACTGCTCAATTCCCGGGTTTAAATGGTATGGGCATTTCTATAGTACGAGTAGATATGGATATAGGTGGATATTTCCCTATCCACACCCATCGTGTGCCGGAATTATTCACCTTAATAGAAGGAACAGTAGTTGCTGGATTTATTGACTCATTCAACACCCCATTCTATAAAACTCTAAATAAGGGGGACATCATGATTTTCCCACCAACATTAATCCATTTCGCGATAAATGTAGGATCAAGCCCAGTTCTTGCATATGCAACCTTTTCAAGTGAGAATCCTGGTGTTCAATTAATTGACACTGCTCTCTTCCGAAACAACATGCCCTCGGATTTGGTTCAGAAGATCACTTTGCTTGACCCTGCACAAGTAACAAAGCTCAAGAATCTCTTTGGTGGCACTAATTAAATGGTTAATTAGATATCTCGTTCATATTTCATATATGTAATAATAATCTCTTTCTAGCAATGTTGGCGGTTATTTTTCTATATGATAAATGCGTAAGAGCATATATAGTTGTATCATTAAAGAGTAAATATAGCCGTCCGTTTGAACATTGTGTTGTCGACTTCGATTCTTTCAATAGATAAACTGCTGCCTTCTGAAATTCAAAGCTGCACTTGCACATACTTTTTTAGAATATTTGCGAAAATTGATACCTTTCCTAATATGTAATTAGATTTATAGGTACCAAAAAAAAAATACTTACATACTTTTTTAGAATATGTGCGAAAATTGATACCTTTCCTAATATGTAATTAGATTTCTAGGTACCAAAAAAAATATTTCAAAATACTTCAAACGTTTCTCTGGACACGTTTGTCAACGTATAACTATAATTCTGAAATTATATATTGAGACGAATATAACAAGATCTTACATAACTATATTTTTCCGTTCGTAAAATTTACAAAACACGGTCATAAGAATGTGTGTGAATAGTGTAAAAGTCAAACGGTGTCATCTATTTTGAAATGGAAGAAGTATATAATTAGATTACTCAATATCTCAATTTAATGAAGGTATATATATGGGTATTAGGGCTGTACCGATTGAACCATTATTAAGTATTTTTACGTAAAATCATGAATTAAGTATATTTTTATGTATCCAAACTATATATATACATTCCATTGGTCATACAATATTTGCAACAGTTTAACAATCACGATTGCTAGTACATAAAATCGATCGTTATTATCTTCAACTATCTATTACTCTCTCCGTCTCGATTTGATCGAGATACTTGCTCATAGTTTAGAAGATTGACAAATTAAAGTGGGCATATTTCATATTATTTTATTATGTAAGTTGATTTCATGGGGAATGCTAGGGTAGTTTTATACTATAAGTAAATTTAGAATAAAATCCCTTGATTATTTCCATTAGTACATAGAGACTAGGACTGATACTAGGCTACAATTATGGAATGGCAGGATACACTTATCTAATTACAAGATATCATAATCCTAACATATCACTATAATATCTCCACCATATATACATATATTACAAACTAAATTATGCAGATCCTTTATTTTCGTTAGAGGTGATGGATGGGGTTGGGTATCTTTATTGTTGTTTCATCAGTTTGAGAATGATGTGGGTAGAGTGGTAGAATGGTCAGAAATCTTACCCCCCCAGCTTGTGAGGGCTGACTATACTTGGGCCAGTTTAATTGCTGAATAAAAAAAAGGAAAAATTATTTTAAATAAGTTAACCTTGCTGTGATCTTTCCATCTTAAGTCTACCTTTTGATTATCCACGATTGAGTTAGGCTTGTATGTCTTGTTTTCTTCGATTGAGTTTTAACCAGTTTGTGACTTGTTTAGTAGGTTACTTATGATACGTGTTACAATGTCCCACCCCCACCATCGCTTTGTTTTAGAAGAAGGGACTTGTAACACATATCATAAGTAACCTAATAAACAAGTCACAAACAGGTTAAAACTCAATAGAAGAAAACAGACATACAAGCCTAACTCAATCAGGGAAAATCAAAAGGTAGACTTAAAATGGGAAGATTGCGCAAAGGTTGACTTTTTAAAACAATTTTTCCTAAAAAAAAAGGTCATCGTGGGAGCCCAATGGTTGGAGCTCCCACCTCCCAACCAGGCAACCACATGGTCTGGTGTTTGACTCTCATCGGCCCCAATTTGGCGAGTTTGTGTAAATATTTGCTATTGGGTATAAATCTCCAGTTTTCAGTCTTTGAAAGTTTCCTTATGAATTGCGATTCTCCTTCTTATCCCTAGCTCGTGAGGATTGACCCTACTTGGACCAGTTAATTACCGGAAAAAAAAAGGCAGTAGCCAATAATAAACCCACCCTGTCGACAGTCGACATCCTGTTACTGACAGGAGATAGTGTGAACACCTATTTTATCTTTCTCACCCAAAATTAGTAAAATATGCACATACGTCTTTGTCGTCGTCTATATACTCCAGTCTCCCCGTAGAAAGTTAGCAAGGTTATACAACAGACATAAAATAGTCAAGGAAGAACAAGTCACAAGCAACATGCAATCATGCATGATCATTGTTACTTGTTAGTGTCAAATTTTGAACTTTATACAAGGCCGTAGCCGGTAGATGATAATTTATATGGGCCAGTGGCATGCATGGACGAGAAGGTTGCAACAATTCACAAAAGTAGCCACTTAATTAACTACTACAATATTCACCAAAAATATTAACTCCTACAATTAAGGAGAATAATTCCCACTACTATTGTAGGTAGCTGCAATTAGGAGCTTAATCCTCCACAATTAGTTACAATGGTCCTCCACTTCATTATACTATCTACCTTTAGGTGTTTTACTCCTAATAATCAAGTAGTAAACATCATTTTCCGTAAACTTGAAAAAGCTACATATTTCTTTCCACACATATACTTTCACGTCACATATACTCATTGCACTTACTTTTGGGTAAGAGCTCCTCCGTGGTTCTTTCTCTTCAAGGATTTTCTACATAAAAATAAAAACTTGTTATATCTTTATTTTCGGCATTTAATTTCTTTCATTTATTTGCTTTATCAATATTTTCATATTCATTGCATAACTCTTACTTTGGTTGTCAATGTCCAAACTAGTTTTTTCATTTAGATGTAGTTTGGCATAAACACTCCTCGAAGGAATTGTGTCCTTAACTCTAATGCAATTACTAAATACAATATGGATCATATTATGGAGATAATAAATTCATTTAATTGGGTCGTCTTTACGTCTTGCTACAGAATGCTATAGACCTTTGGGTTAATAAATAATAAACCCAAAGCCCACTTAAATGGATCCTACAAGGTCACAGATTATTTCTGGATCAACAAAGAAAACCTAGAGCCCATAAAGGGCCCTAGGGTGGCCGGCCAAGAGGGAGAAGGGGAGTGGAATTATTGCTTAACCTAATTACTCCTATAATTAGTTAAGGGATGAGAAAATAAAAGATATTGTATCTCTTAATATTTTCTCTCTCCTATTCTCTCTCTTCAAAAGTCACGTATTACTGCTCCAAGAAATAGAAGAGTCCCTCTTCCTTCCAACTAGCATTGGTGGAGCGTTGATCTGGATTGGTGGACTTAGTAGAGGAACCTCAATTGCGGTTCTATCTCCGGATCTTGAAGAGCTTAGTGGAAATCACGCATCAAAGGTTAATTCTTAACTATTATGTGATCCTTGAATGTATATGCATGATCTGAGATCCTGTTTTAAGTGCTTATGAATGTGATTCATAAAATTTCGTTTATAGTACTTATAATCCTACAGTGGTAACGATTTTAGCCTCTTGCATATAGGTTTTTGGTCATAATAATTAGATTTATTTTGATGTGTATGACTAATTTTAATTTGATTAAAGGGAGGAATTGAATTATCGATGTTTTATTTAATTGGATTAATTAAATTTGATTTAATTTGCTTAATGGCCGAATTTTAAGGAAAATAAAAACCCTAATTTTCGAAATTAAAAAATTAAATTTTAGATCTCAAATTTTTCAAAAATTTCGAGAATAATATTCATGTTATTAATCTGATTTTTTCATATTTAAATTATTTATGTATGAAAATTACTTTATGTAAAAATAGTTTTATGTGAAATAGAGGTTAATTTATGTGAATAATGCTAAAATTAATTAAAATTGAGATTTTATGTTAATTTCAAAAATTATATTCATATAATTAATATGATTTTTCATACTTAAATTGTTTATGTATGACAAATTAATTTATGTAAAAGGAGTTTTATGTGAATTTCAGGTTAATTGATATGAATAGCCCTAAAATTAATTCAAATGGAGATTTAAATTAATTTTCAGAATTAGGCATAAAGGAGTTTATGTTTAATTTAATTTGATCACTAAATTAATTTACAAGAAGTTGTAATTTAATTCATTTCCCACAAAAAAGGGGGGGAGGAACGACCACGGCTGGGTGGCGCAACCACCTGCTGGTGGGGCCACGGTGGCAACTCCAGGTAGTCGTGGGTGGGCGGCCAGGGTTGCGGCAGCAGCAGCGTTTTTTCAAAAAAAAAAAAATTTGGGAAAATCTTTAAAACAGATTTTCAGAGATAATTAAGCAGATTTTCAGTTAAATAAATTCCATAATTTTATTTTTTTAATCTTATTAAAATTAGTAGGCTAGATCTTCTACGATAGAATCTTTAGGTGGTTAGGAATTACTTAAATATTTTATCTACTTGCTATAATTAAGAATATTTGATATTTTGATTGATGGCAAGAACAATATGTGATATTACGATGTGGCATTTTATATTTGATATAATTAATATGAATGACTAGTATGGCCCAAATTTAAGTTAGAAAATACGATCTGCGTATCGTGATGTATTCTTGTAATTTAAATACAATCTGCGTATCGTTAAGTATTTTTGTAATTTATTTAATTTAGATATTATTTAAATTATTTTGATACTTATGTAATCCAAAGACAAGCCTATCAAGAGAAGGCCCATGGCAAAGGTGGATGGAGATCCATGAAGAGTCCAAGGAGGAGCCCAATCAAGATGCGTAGTTCTTAGGATGAGGGGCCATACTAGATCATATTTTTTTGCATTTTATTATTATTTAAAATGCTTATAAGTTTATTGTATGTTGGTTATCAATGCGCTAGAGTTCACTAATTCATAACAACATAATAAACTTAGGTCCCGCAAATATTAAGGTTAGCTTTTCCAAACATAAAGTGCTTATTAACCCTTAATTAATAGTAATAGGTTATGCCTCCATAGGGTATTATTATTAATTTTGGGAGATAAGGTAAAATTACAAATTTTACTACTTAGTTTAGTTATCCTTAACAAAATCATCAAAAACGTTTTGGGTTTTGAAGCAAGAGATAGTTAAGCATGCGATGTTTACCAATCTAAACAAGAATTATAAAGTGTTGTAATTAGTAAAGGAGTTTACTTACCATGAGAATGTAACATTAAGATAAGGCCTCCATCTGCTTAGTGTTGCATGTTGATAGGATCTTGTTTTCACTTATTCAAATGGGACATTAAAATTGAATAGGTGATCAACCTAGAAACCTTTGCATGTTTTAGGTTGTTTTATAAACACAATATTGAACTTTGCTTTTGTTTATTCTGTTTGTAGATATTATGTCTAACAACAACAACAACAACTCTGTTTTCAACATTCGTCCTTTCCTTGAAAAGAATAGGCTGAATGGTGAAAACTTTATCAACTGGGAAAGAACCCTAAGACTCGTACTGGGAAAGAATAGGATGTCTTAGAAACCCCACTTCCTGTGAATACTGATGAGTCGACTGAAGCCGACAAACGTCGTGTTAAGCAGGCTAATGATAGGTCTGTACCGATCACTTTCCTGATGATAGCAGCCATGGAGCCGGACCTCCAAAAGAGGTTCGAAACCAAGGATGCTTATACCATCATGCAAGAGCCATGGGCTATGTTTCAAACACAAGCCCGAGTTGAGCGGTATGAGACCAATAGGGAGATACTAGAATGTCACATGAAGTCGGGTCAAGCTGTTGGCCCCCATGTTTTCGCTATGATGGGTCCAGTGGCGGAGCCAGGATTCTCAAAGCGAGGGGACAAAATTCGGACGTCGGGTATTCGGAAAAAAAAAATTATAAAAAAAAACACTACAACACAAATTGTTTAATACTTAATATTTTACATCCAAAATTCCAAAATACTTATAGTCTTATAATCCAAGAGAAATTAAAAAAATTACTATAAACTAAAAATAAAAATTACACATTCAGCCTCGGATCTTCATATTTTGAAAGCAAACAATGATTTTTTTTATCCGAAACTTGTAAGAACACATCCTTCTTAATAAAAGTTACCAAACAACTCTTAGCCTTGGACTTGTTATCTCTAGCAGCTAGCCCCTTGAGGTTACCTAATAGATAACCTGGTAATAGGTCCTCCCAATAGTCGCAACCGACATTACAGCTAAGATGTACCAAATTATGGAAAACTGGTATGCCATTGCTATCCAAATCCCTAAGCGAGTTCAACATAGAAGCACCACATAACAATCTAAGAGACCTAACACAAGAAATCCCTTGAATTAATCCTAGTACCTCGCCACGATCGGCATAGAAAAATTGCTTTTCTACCTCAATCGTCACATCTTGTAAATTAGTTGGAATTGTAACAAAGTCATAAAACGCTAAATAGCCATTAACATCAAATTGCACTAACTTAGCGGCATCAATCAGAAACTTGCAATTATTTGACAAGCTGTCAATCATTTCTAAACTCAAACACTTGAGATTAAGGGCAGATATATCAACAATGTGATTCTCCTCGCTCACATTCAGATACAAATGTAAATCTTCCAACAAAGGGCAAGACTTAAGAAGAGCACCCATCAAAGAATAATGTGAATCACGGAGAGAAAGGTGAAGTTTCTTTAGATTAGGAAGATTAATCAATAAACTTCACAAGTATCACACATTCACAAATATCATAACCAAACAATGATAAATCATAAATATTACCCAAAAAGAATGAAATTAAAACTTAGGGAGTTAGGGTTTAGAAAAAAATAACTCAATGCCACTGGTGAGTGCCTGAGTGGTGACTGGACTGGGCGTCGGCGACTGGTGGCTGGCTCCGGCTCCGACTTCATCGTTCCTCACTTTCTTTCCTTCATTCGAAGTTTGTCGTCCTCCTTCTTTCGAAGTTCGTCGCCCACTCGTCCTCCTTCCTTCGAAGTTCGTTCCTCGCTCCTTGATCACAGCCTTCGTGGTTCACTGGTTTGTCTGGAGTCTGGACGGATCGTCGGCTCCTATGGGCGGCGGCTCGTCGTGGCAGGAAGTTAGGGTTTCAAACTTTCTCTCCTTCCTTGGTTCCTCAAATTCTCTCTCTTCCCGTTCCACTCTTTAGTTTCACGCGTCCTCCCAACTCCCAAGCCCAGCGTCCTTCCTTCTTTTTTTTTCTTTTTTTTTGTTTTTTCGTTTTTTTTTTTTTTAAAAGCGTGAAATTATTTTTTAAAAGTGGGGGGACATCTGTCCCCATGTCCCCCCTGCTGGCTCCGCCCCTGGATGGGTCATTTCCAAAACATGGAATGACTTGGATTCCCTTATAGGGTTGAGTTGGCTACTGACATTATTCTCCACTCATTGCCTGACAACTTCAATCAGTTCAGGATGACCTTCAACATGAATGAGTCTGAAAATACTTTGCAAGAGCTACATGGGTTGTTGGTCAATGCTGAGAGGAATATCCCTAAAGAACCAAAGAAAGAGGTTTTGATGGTTCAGAAAGGAAAGGGTTTTAAGAAGAAATGGGCAGGAAAGAAGGACAAAGGCAAGCAAGTTGTCGTTGTTGCTGAAAAACCTAAGCCAACTACCAAGTCAAAGGTTACCACGGAAAGCAAGTGCTTCCATTGTCACAAGATAGGACACTGGAAGAGGAACTGCCCTCTATACTTGGAGGAAAAGAAGTCTGGTGCTTCCACTTCAGGTATAATTGTTATAGAAATCAATTTGACTTCTACTTCATTATGGGTATTGGATACAGGTTGTGGTTCTCACATAGTTAATGATGTGCAGGGACTAAAAAGAAGTAGGAGGCTGACAAATGCGAGGTAGAGCTTCACGTTGGAAATGGAGCACGGGTTGCTGCACTTGCCATAGGAAGCTACAGTCTGCATTTGCCATCTGGCTTTGTTTTAGAACTAAATAATTGTTATTTTGTTCCTTCGATAACTAAGAACATAATTTATTTTTCTGTTTTGGATTCTGAAGGGTTTTGTTTTGAAATTAAGAACAAGTGTTGTTCCATTTCTCAGAATATGTTTTATGCTAGTGCTAAATTGATAAATGGCTTATATGTGCTTGATAGGTCATTACAAGTCTATAACATAGATAGCAAGAAACAAAAATCAAATGAATCAAACCTAACCTACATTTGGCATTGTCGAATGGGCATATAAACCAAAAGCACATCCAAAAGTTACAACAGGATGGTATTCTTCCATCATTTGATTTCGAGCCATTTGATGTATGTGAATTATGCTTGATGGGAAAAATGATAAAATCACCATTTACTAGAAAGGGTGAAAAGACCAGCGATCTCTTGAGCCTCATATATACAGATGTTTGTGGTCCTATGAGCACAAAGGCAAGGGGGGGTTTAACTACTTCATTGCATTCAATGATGATTTGAGTAGATATGGATATGTCTACTTAATGGAACATAAGTCAGAATCTTTTGACAAATTCAAAGAGTTCCAAAATGAAGTACAAAATCAACTTGGTAAGACAATCAAAGCCCTGCGATCCGATCGTGGTGGCGAGTATTTGAGCCAAGAGTTTGATGATCATTTGAAGGATTGTGGAATTCTTTCACAATTGACTCCGCCAGGAACACCGCAGTTACATAGTGTATCTGAAAGGAGGAATCGGACCTTATTGGATATAGTTCTATCAATGATGAGTCTTGCTGATCTTTCGATTTCTTTATGGGGATATGCTCTGGAAACAGCTGCACACACACTAAACAGAAGCCCGTCAAAGGCTGTAGAAAAGACTCCATATGAGTTATGGAATGGAAATACTCCAAACTTGTCTTTTCTTAAGATTTGGGGATGTGAGGTCTATGTAAAACGTTTACTATCAGACAAACTTGCAGCCAAGTCAGATAAATGTCTCTTTGTGGGATACCCAAAAGAGACAAGGGGTTATTACTTCTATAACCGTCAAGAGAACAAAGTGTTTGTTGCTCGTGATGGTGTCTTTCTTGAAAAGGAATTTGTTTCTAGAAAGGCAAGTGAGAGTAAAATAATCTCGAAGAAATTCGAGATGAGAAACAACTGGACGTGGCTCACACCATGTCAGAGACGGCCTGACAAGACGAAAGTTTAGTTCAGGCGATGATGTATTCAACGTATGAACCTCCTATCGTCCCACTTGAATCTTATTCAAGCGAAGATCTTCAAGAAGTTGAAGAGAACATGTAACACCCCGTCCTTCTACTACTAAGATACTAAACAATATCTAATCAAGAAATACTAAAAAGACGTTAGCGGAAATAACGTCAGGACGGTTATGCTACTCTTAAACATTAATTAAAGATAATCCTCAAACCAAAGTTTCATAGCTTCATAAAGAAAAGTAATATCCGAGAAAACATCATAGTTCTAAATAAAAGAAATATCCCAATTATATCATAACATCAATCCAAAACTACGAGACATGCAAGTCTCCCATTAAAACTTAGATAAAAACTAAATGTCCTTGAAAGCTAGCCAAAAGTATGACTCTCTATGGTCTATATAGAACTCATCTACCAAAAACATAACCAGAAGCTACTTCTCACTACAAACCATCACTCTGCTAGCCCAAGCAGTTACAAGTCTAGCAGTCATTTCCATCTGCAAGGATATATATTAAATAATTCCACAGTCAGTGGGGAGTAACTAGCAGCTCTCCCAGAACAATAGCAATCAAAGCACGATGCAGAAATAGATTAAAAAGAAAGGAAAACATGCAATCATTACATCAATAACATGCATCTAAAAACCATGAAAGCTCATAGGTAATACAAGTGATCATTAACAATAAGTAAACGAGATATAGTGAGTGAAACAATTCTAGAATACATAAATAATAATAAATCAAAACTACAACAAGTTATTGAGTCAGAAACCGAACGCCAGTGAATCGCAATTCACTTCCTAAGGTTTGTCAGATCGCAATCTCAAGGTCAGTCTATGGGCTTACGTTCCCCACTGCCTGTGTCTAAGAATGGCCAAACTCCCAATGCAGGGTAGAACACGCAGAACTCCCTGACCTCTCGGACGACAACAATTAACCCAGGTGTACCCCTAGTTCGCAAACCAGGTGACTGGCATGTTCTTCACCGGGGACTACATCTATCCCACCGGATGTTCTTATCTCAAAATAAAATCATGCATATCATCCAAGTATCATTCATCTAAAGTATTCATCAAAAAGGGATGCCACCCGGCCTTATACCCATAATTCATCAAAACAACTCTTCATAATTACTCAAAATTAATAACTTACAAATTTTCAACAAATGTATCTCACAATAAACACTTGAACATCTCTAAACATCATCAATGATATTAAACTAGTTTTTACAGCACCAACAATTCAATCAAAAATACATCACCAATTAACTCCAAAACTTATTCATTAAAAGAGTAGTAACAATTAATCATTTTCTTTCATAAATCAAACATAAACATAAGGTTACCCAATAATACATACTGCATCCTACTGAACATCAGCAACCAAGAACATAATAAATTACAAATTATTTCTGATTAACAAGCTCTCAAATAATTTAAAAGAGTATCCTCAATTTCACAACAAAAACACAATAATAATTATTAAACTAATAAGTTCGAGCAGTAAAATCACACCAAAATTATCATACTACCCTAATAGCTCTACTTATATGGTACAATTTTTATTTATAATTTTCGGACTCCAAAAGTATTTTTAAAAGTTAATATACAGATTACTCAATAAAACCAATATAATAACTAAAAATATAAATAAACGCCCAAAAATTACCAAAAATTTACATAACATGCATAAACTCACGGAAATACATAATATACAAAGAAATGAAATTTTTCGGCCTCCATAAATAATTTTCGTGATTTATATACTGACTAAAATGAAATTGTAAAAACAGATATATCAATTAAATAAACCAGTAAACAGTAGAAACAAATTATTCTAAGGTATGGAATACATACTAAGCATATAACATGGTCTAAGAAAAATAATTTCAGCACTTTTAACATTCGTTTAATAATTATTATGCAATTTATCCAAAAACGCACAAAACACCAATTAAATCAAATAAAACCTAAAAATCAGACAAAAATTATTTTTATCTATACATTATTCACACAGCATGCGTCAAGTATATTCATGTCAAATTTCATCAATAATTTCATTCAAAAAGTATTTTAAATAATTCCTAGCGTAATAATCTAATACCGAATAATACCCTAATCACTATGGTTCTAAGATAACTACTAGTTACCTGGATCGTCGGAGGCGAGCTGAATACTTCTGGAAAATCCCAATATAGGCGTGTACTCCTCTCCTTCTTCAATTCCCAAGCACCAAGTATACTCAAAAGGCAAGAAGAACAAGTCACGAACAATTAACAAGGAGTAGAAAATGAAAAATTTTGAGAGAATGTGGAAGATGGTGATGGCCGAAATTCATGAAGTATGGCAACAATGGAGTTCTGAAATTTAATCAGAATTTGGAGTGTTAAAGGTTGAAATAAATGGGGTTTCATTAAGGAGAATGATTAGGGGGTTATGGGAGTTACAAAACCACAAAGGGTCACAAAAGAAAATAAAAAGAAAAGAAAGAAGATAAGCTCTTCTTCTCCTTCTCCTTGGCCTGCTGTCCAAGCCCAAGTCCACCAAAAACATTTCGGCCCAAATCAACAAGGATCCATGCTACAAAAGTCCGCCACGCGATAAATCGATTAATTTCCTAAATCGTGCCTAAACTTTGAAAATACTTAATAATGAAAATAATTCCAATAAATTATATTATAAATATAAATATAATAAACACATTAACACGCCACATGCGATGCAACATTTCATCACCCAAGTTGGTCCAACAACGTTACAAAAACGCTACGCGACAAAACTGCATCATAAACTCCTAGACAAATAACGACATTAATATAACCTTTAAAATAAATAACTAACAACTTAAAACAAAAATATATAAATATATCAGAACATATAAATATATATACACATTTTCACAACACGTTCCAAAATAATTTAAATAATAAATTATTTATTTTTACGAAAAATATCATTTTAATGTAAACAAACACCAAAAATAAAGGGTGAAAATTACGGGGTGTTACAGAACATTTCTCTTGATGCTTTATCTCCGCGTAGGTCGAGTAGACCAAGGATTCCAAACAAGAGGTTGGTTGATTTCTTGTTAACTGAAAACTATGAAATTATGATTTTGGAGAATTCAGAACCTACTGACCACAAACAAGCTTTGACGAGCCCGGACTCTGAGAAATGGCTTGAGGCCATGAAATCCGAGTTAGATACCATGTCTAAGAATAAAGTTTGGACCCTGGTCGACTTGCCTGATGGGGTTAACCCTATTGGATGCAAGTGGGTGTTCAAATTGAAAACAGACTAAGATGGAAATGTCTATGTCTATAAAGCAAGACTGTTGCAAAAGGATTCAGGCAAATTCATAGTATATACTATGATGAGACCTTTTCTCCAGTAGCAATGCTTAAGTCAATTCAGATACTTTTAGCGATTGCTGCATTTTATGATTATGAAATTTGGCAGATGGATGTCAAAACCGCATTATTGAATGGGTTCTTGAATGAGGATGTGTACATGACACAACCTGAGGGTTTTGAGGATCCAAAAAATCCTAAAAGGGTTTGCAAGCTTCAAAGATCCATTTATGGATTAAAGCAGGCATCTCGGAGCTGGAATCTTCGCTTTGATGAGGCAATCAAAAAATTTGGTTTCATCAAAAGCGAAGAAGAGTCTTGTGTTTACAAGAAGTTTAGTGGGAGCAGCTTAGTCTTCTTGGTATTGTATGTAGATGACATACTACTCATGGGAAATGACATACCAATGCTTGAGTCAGTCAAGGAATGGTTGAAAAGTTGTTTCTCCATGAAGGACCTTGGAAAAGCTGAGTACATAATGGGAATTAAAATCCATAGAGATAGATCTCGAAGGATGATTGGACTAAGTCAAGAAACTTATATTGATAAAGTTCTTGCAAGGTTCAACATGGAAAACTCAAAGAGAGGATTCATTCCCATGTCACATGGCATATCGCTTAGCAAGAGTCTGTGCCCGACTGAGCCTGATGAGTTAAAGCAAATGAGTCGCATACCTTATGCTTCGGCTATAGGATCTATCATGTATGCCATAATAAGTACTCGACCAGATGTTGCATATGCCTTGAGCATGTGTAGTAGGTTCCAAGCAAATCCAGGGGAAGCACACTGGAGTGCAGCTAAGAGCATCCTTAAGTACTTGAGAAGAACTAAAGGCATGTTCTTAGTCTATGGAGGTGAAAGTGAGTTGGTTGTTAAAGGTTATACTGATGCGAACTTCCAAACCGATATAGATTATTACCACTCTCAGTCAAGGTACATCTTTTGTCTAAATGGAGGAGCAGTGAGCTGGAAGAGCTCAAAGCACTGTAGCAGACTCTACAACAGAATCAGAATATCTAGCAGCGGTTGAAGCAACTAAAGAAGCAGTTTGGATAAAGAAGTTCTTGACAGGCTGTATACCATACCTAGTGTTCTGGAAGGGATTGAGTTGTTCTGTGATAACAACGGTGCTACTGCGCAAGCAAAAGAACTGAGATCACATAACAAATCCAAACATGTAATGAGGAAGTATCACCTCATTCGGGAGATAGTTGACAGGAAGGATGTCAGGATCTGCAAAGTTCACACGGATGAGGATGTGGCTGATCCGCTCACTAAACCATTACTTCAGCCCAAGCATGAGCGTCATGCTAGGGCTATAGGCTTGAAGCAAATATTAAAATGGCTTTAAATTGTACTAGGTTTAGAGAAACTTGTTACAATGTAGAGACATGGTTTTGCTATTTTATGTTTATGAGAAATAAATTTTGTCTTATTTAATTTTTGTTTGGTATTAAATAAAATGTCCAAAATATATCTTGAATTCAATGGTTTTGTCAAATATGTGATTTGATAAATGAAACACCATAAGTGAACAGAATTCATAGAATATTATAGTTCCTAATCTAAGTCATTAAATTGGACATAAATGACTTATTAAAGGATTAGCATATAAGATTGATTGATAGCGCTGGTTCATGGGCTATGGGAACATGCAGATGTTTAGTCAATCATATGGACATGTATAGTTGATACATGATCGAACAAGACCTACTTAGAAGTTTCTATAACTTCGTAATTATATTAATGGATTCCTAAGACATGAGTGGAACACTACTTAGCCTAATGCACTAGTGGAAAAAAACGCAAGGGCTGCGGTGCAAGGGCTGCGGTTAGCCCAAAAACCACAGCCCTTTTAGTGAAGGGTTGCGGTTAACCGAAAAACGCGGGCCTATAAGTAATAAAGGGCTGCGGTTTTGGGCCAACCCGCAGCCCTCTATAATTAAATCTCGCGCGTGGGCTGATGGTAGGTTAGATTATGAGCGCACAAATAAATTGAAACTCCTCTCTCATTTTCATTGAGAGCTGTTTCATTTTCATTTTCTCTCATCTTTCTCTCTCCTCACTCTAACCTCTCCCTTTCACAAATCTTCACCACAAATCATTCGCCGGAGTTCAATTCGCCGACTACAAACTCCTCTTCAGCTTTCGCCTCTTCAGAAACTCCTCCATTTTCACCTCTTTTGGCCGCTTCACCTTCGTCGTTTCGCCTCTTCATAAACTCCTCGCGAAATATTTAAATTCGTCCAAGAATCTCCAGAAATTCGCGCACTACAATGAACTCGAATATTATGGCGGTGTCGATCAACAAGGCTTGAAAATCGAGCTTTTGCAAACAGCAATGGCATCTGAGGTTTTCGACTAAAGAAGAACAACGGCGAAGTCAGAGTTCGATTCGCTCCTTCTCTCGTCACACCATTCCTCTCACGCACCATCACACTGTCTCGTCTCGTCACGCAACAACAACCACCTACTAACGCTGATGAATTTCCTACTCTTTGGATGGATAAGAATTATATCCGTACTTGTTTCGCTCAATCAGGCGAGGTAATATCATAGCTTTTATAATGAATCTATTGATTAATTATTTGATGTTTTTTTGAGTTTTTTTTTTTGGTAAATTCGGTGATTTGATTTGGTTAGGATTGACCTTTTTTGATGTTTTGGGAGGTCTTTTTGGGTTGTTGAGGTGTTTTTTTTTTGTGGTGATTGGGAAATTTTAACAATGTTGTGTTTTGGTCGAGATTTTGTTTTATCAATTTTTTTTTGTAATTTATTTGTAACTTGTGATATTTCATGTTTAGTTAATTGTTTGTGACAGTTTTTTTTTGTATTTTAGGTTTTTATTTTATTTTGTGGAATTAATTTGATGTTCTTGTTGAGTTAATTTATAATTTTGTTTTGTTTGTTCTCGGCTTTTCTCAATATTACCAGTTTATGTTGTAAATTTCTTGATATATTTAGGAGTAAAAAAATGCCAAAAAAAAAAGTTATTTTTTTAGATCAAAAGGGTTGCGGTTATGGTCAAAACCGCAGCCCTTTGTACAACGAAGGGCTGCGGTTATGGTCAAAACTGCAACCCTTTGTACAACGAAAGGCTGCGGTTTTTGGCCTAAACCGCAGCCCTTCACTAAACCCTTCACTTTTAGTGAAGGGCTGCTGGCCAAAAACGCAGCCCTTAGGGCAGTTTTGACCGCAACCCTTTTGTTTTTTTCCACTAGTGATGATTGGTATAACTTTGATGTTGTCAAACGTCATGTCGTAAAAGGGGACTATAAAGGTAGCGTTCGGGTTGCGGTTATGGTCAAAACCGCAGCCCTTTGTACAACGAAGGGCTGCGGTTATGGTCAAAACTGCAACCCTTTGTACAACGAAAGGCTGCGGTTTTTGGCCTAAACCGCAGCCCTTCACTAAACCCTTCACTTTTAGTGAAGGGCTGCTGGCCAAAAACGCAGCCCTTAGGGCAGTTTTGACCGCAACCCTTTTGTTTTTTTCCACTAGTGATGATTGGTATAACTTTGATGTTGTCAAACGTCATGTCGTAAAAGGGGACTATAAAGGTAGCGTTCGGGTTGTGCTAAAAGTTGAGTAGGAGTTTTAGTTGCCACAAGATTGAAAAGTCCTCCTATATGAGATAGGACGGGTGTCTTGGGCCCTTGGAGAGTGAAAATTGAAAAATGCATGGCCGTGCTCAAATGTATTATATGATGATCATTTGTTTGTCAATTCGAACTCGAATTTCAAGGATTAATTTGAAGACTAGTATGGATGACATAGAAATGTGATCATACTATCAAATTGGACACTAAGAGACTTAAGGAATTTGAAGATTGCACACTCGTCTCGAACAAGTGGAAGATTGAAGGAATTGTGTCCTTGACTCTAATGCAATTACTAAATATAATATGGATCATATTATGGAGATAATAAATTCATTTAATTGGGTCGTCTTTACGTCTTGCTAGAGAATGTTATAGACCTTTGGGTTAATAATTAATAAACCCAAAGCCCACTTAAATGGATCCTACAAGGTCACACATTATTTTTGGATCAACAAAAGAAAAACCTAGAGCCCATAAAGAGCCCTAGGGTGGCCGGCCAAGAGGGAGAAGGGGGTGGAATTGCTTAACCTAATTACTCCTATAATTAGTTAAGGGATAAGAAAATAAAAGATATTGTATCTCTTAATATTTTCTCTCTCCTATTCTCTCTGTTCAAAAGTCACGTATTACTGCTCCAAGACATAGAAGAGTCCCTCTTCCTTCCAACTAGCATTGGTGGAGCGTTGATCTGGATTGGTGGACTTAGTAGAGGAATCTCAATTGCGGTTCTATCTCCGGATCTTAAAGAGCTTAGTGGAAATCACGCGTTAAAGGTTAATTCTTAACTATTATGTTATCTTTGAATGTATATGCATGAGATCTTGTTTTAAGTGTTTATGAATGTGATTTATGAAATTCCACTTATAATACTTATAATCCTACACTCACAACCATAAAAAACACTAAAATTAATGTTAATTATTATGAGATCAAAGGTACAAAGCAATTTAAAGATAATACAAAATATGAAAGTAGTCAACACTGAAGGCCATGAGAATGGCTTGGTTGCAAAATTTGAATGATTGTTTATAGTTTTAGAATCGAACTAAAAATCATTATGTTAGAATGTTTGGATATATTTACATCTTTTGACAACTTTTTCCAGCCTCCGAGGAAATATATGGCACACTTGCATGTTTCGGGTTGGAAAGGTAACATTCTACTACTTCCTCCATTCCGTTGTGAAATAAGTGAAACATTTCTTTCAAAAATCTCTCACATGTAAAACAGGAGTATTTCACTTAGGCCCCCGTTCTTTTGGATTGAGAGAAACTGAGCTGAACTGAACTGAGAGAAACTGAAATGCAAAGAATAAATGAATTAAACTGAACTGAACGGAATATAATTGAATTGAATTGAACTGAACTGAACGGAATATAATTGAATTGAATTGAATGTCCAAAAGAACAGAGTCTTATTCAGAGCGAATCCAAAATCGACTCCTCCACCTTAGTAAGTTTATTGCGAGATGGTACTGTCGATCTCAAATGATCAATCTCCTAAGTGGTGCATTAATCACAAAGTTCAAAGACAACAAGCTAAGGGTGAGTTTATCCCTCAGACTCAACTCCAAACTTCAGACTGTGCCACATCAGCTTTCCACTACTTTTTAATTCTACAGACTCACTTCAGACTCATTCCAGTTTTATAATCTATCCCTCAGACTCTCTCTAGACTCACTTCATTTTATTTTATGCATTCTAATTATTTTTTTGTTTTCAATACCATTATATTATGAAATGTAATAAATTAGAATAATTACCAATAAATAATTAGTTAAATGAAAAAAAAATTAATTACTTAAGATTTTAAATTGACATTAATATTATATAATTTATATAGCACTAATTGAGTACATGAGCAATAAAGACTTATTAAATTTAAAAGGCATTTAAAAACATAACTAAATGCATAATAATTTCTACAACATATGACAAAAGATACATACGAAATTTGAAAATACACATGAAATTTAGTTAGCGTTTTCTCCAAAACGTGACCAAATGTGTTCCATCAAGTCATGTTGCAATTGGTGACATTGAGTTCGATTAGGAATTCGCGTATGATTTTCAAAGTATCTGCTTCGATTTGCATAGTAATTTCTAAGAAGACCAGTGCGAAGTTGCGGGCTTTCATTTTGATTTCTTGATACCGTATATTCAACAGTAGGGTTGATTCCATTATCATCTCTTTCATCCTCAATAATCATATTATGCAATATTATACATGCTTTCATGATATCCCCTACTTCACTTTTATCCCATAAACGTACCGGGTTGCAAACAATCGCGAATCTCTTTTGGAGCACCCCAAATGCCCGTTCTATATCCTTTCTTGCACCTTCTTGATATTGAGAAAATAGTTTCCTTTTCTCGGATAGCATATTCGCTCGAGTGATGGATTTGACGAAAACTGGCCACTTAGGATATATACCATCTGCAAGATAATATCCCATATTATACGCGCTTCCATTTACAGTGTATTGGATTTCTGGGCCTCGACCTTCAAGTAACTCATCGAATATCGGGGATCGATCTAGTACATTAATGTCATTGTTAGAACCTGCAACACCAAAATATGCATGCCAAATCCATAAATCAGATGAAGCAACAGCTTCCAATACCATAGTTGGTACACCTTGATGACCTCCAGTGTATTGACCTTGCCATGTTGTAGGACATTTTTCCCATTGCCAATGCATACAATCAATACTACCTAGCATACCTGGGAATCCGCGAGCTTCCCCTATTTGAAGCAAACGTTGGATGTCATCCACAGTTGGCCTTCTTAAGTATTCAGGTTCAAATATCTCGATGACACACTTACAGAATTTCTTTAAGCATTGTATCGTTGTATTTCCACCAATGCGCACATATTCATCTACAGCGTCACCAACCACTCCATAAGCCAACAATCGAATGGCAGCAACACATTTTTGAAGTGGAGTGAGAGAGCTTCTACCAAGGGCATCAACTCTTTGTGTAAAATAGTTAGAATGATTTTCAAGAGCATTGACGATGCGAAGGAATAACTCTTTTCTCATCCTGAACCTTCTGCGAAATAGTCGTGCGTTATATACCGGTTGCTTGAGAAATAATCATTCCATATGCGCTCGTGCCCTTCTTCACGTTTTCTTTCCGTGTAACATCGCTTCTTTCTTACTTTTCTATTATTTGAAGGTGATGTATCTTGAATGATATCATTTAGGATATTATCTACTGCATCCATGGAAGTGTCACCCTCCATCTACGAATCACACATTTGATTATACAAATCATCAAATGTGGTAGGGGGTTGGAGTTTGACATTCTCGTTTTTTTTAAGTGTAAGAGACTTTGTAGGTGTTTTGGTTTGAGAATTTAAGCTCTTCAGTGGGATAAATATATAGAGCTGGTGAAACATAATTCATTGCACACGATTCACACAATTCAATGACTAGTTCAACAATGCACTCATCTTTGGTACAATAATTCACAAAAGATAGTACACTAATTCAGCATATAGTGTAATAATAGCTGACAAAGTTACTGAAAAGAAAAATGTGAGTAGACTAGAGCTATGCAACAATCAATATAAAGTAAGAAGTGATGCACTGATATGGACATGGAGTTGACAACTCATTGCAGGTGCAAGCAAGTCACCATTATTTTTTTTATTATAATTTAACCTTTTATTATTGTTACTAGTGTTACTAATAATTATTAATGTAACAAACCAAATCAATAATAGACAAAACTACGAATAACCATTAATATTAAATGTAGATGAAGTTCATGAAACAAAAACACTTAACTTAAACATAGTTGAAATAAAAAAAAAACTTAACATAAACATAGTTGAGATAAAATCACTTAACTTAAACAAAGTTACAACAAACTAATATAACATAAACGAACGTTAATGAGAACATTTAAATATTTTTGCTAGCTTAAATCACCCTAATCATCAAAAGTCCATCCATATTTGTCTGCAGGTGCTTGCAATTTTTTCTCATGAATTTTGCTTTGCAAGGAAGTCATCTTGGTGACATCAGCACAAAGATGTTGATTCTCAAGCTCTTGCTCTTTTAAGTTTGCGATACGGCTTGCTGATTCTGCGCGTGTGTCTTCAATACTCCTTGCAATTGATATAGCTTCATTATGATCACTTTGAATACTTTTTCCCTTCCTTTGAGAAGCTAATAGTTTCTTTGCAGCTTGTTGACCCATTGGTCTGGGTTCATCAACTTCATCGGAACCCCCAACACCCCTTCGCTTGTTGTGTAGTCGCCTGATTCGGAAACTTTGCTCCTCTTCGATGACTCACTGCCGTCGCATTTCTTACGCTTGTTTTTTTGTTCAGACTTAAACTTATCTTCATCACACACAATACTCCACACATGATCGTACTGGAACTTTGACTGGTAGAGACTTTGATATAGTGCACGTGCCTCTGAGAGCTTCAAAGCTTCATTGAACCCACTTCTCTGTTCATATTTGGCATAACAACCTGCAAACTTTCCAAGAGACGCATTAATTGACCACCAATGTTCTTTGCAGGGGTTTACCTCTCTTTCAGCTTGGCCTTCTTGTCTATTTTCATTGAAGAAAGCACAAATTTTCCCCCAGTACGCATCTGCTCTTTGTGCATTGCCATTTACTTCATCTTTAGTAGTATTAATCCAGGCGACACCAAGAAGTTTTTCATCTTCTATTGTCCAAGCTAAAGCCTCTTGCTCTTTTGTTTGACTTTTCCGACGAGTTGTAGTACGGGTAGGTTTTCGAGTGGTTGTAGTGACATCAACATTTTCAACCTCTTCAATGCCCACATTATCCATAGGTTGGTTGTCGGAATTAGATCCAATACTAATGGGTGTAAATGGAGGTTGATCCATATTATCATTTGTGGGATTATATTGGTAATTTGGAGTTTGGAGAAATTGGCTAAAATTTTGTTGAGGTGTATTTCCTATATTACTTGGACTAGGAAAAGTCATATTTGGATTTTGGGAATTTTGTTGTTGGTTTTGCTGACCTAAAGCGGAATAAAATTGAGGATTATTTTGCAAGAAACTCATAAGAGAATTCAAATCAAAATTTTGATTTGGATCCATTATAAATTAAATAGACTTATATATTTTTTTGGAGAGGGAAAATTATTATAGAGATGATAGATTTGGGGGAGTATAAAAAAATTGGAAACAACACACAATATTTATAGAAGAAACAAGATATTACCGTTAAATTAGAGTTTAAACAAAAAAAAAAAAAAAAAAAAAAAACGTGGCAAGTTCTGTTGCAAAAGGGAGTCTTTAGGTGAGTCTTTGAATTCAAAACTCAAGTCAAGACTCCCTCCAAATTTTGGATGCAATATCCAAAAGTCTTGTAAAGACTCACCCTAAGACTGCCGCTCAAGACTCTTGTTAAGACCGCGATATTCATACCCTAAGTCATTCAATTACATACTCTCTCCGCAACACTTTTAAACGAGATATGATATATTTTTGTAATAATACTAGTTATTAGGCCCGAGCTATGTCCCGGGTAAGAAAAATATTCATTTATTAATATTGTACTTTAAAATGATAACACTAAATACCACTTGGTATAGTGGTTAAGATTTTAGTATATGAAGATGAGGTCACTGGATCAAAGCCTATATTATGCAATTTCTAATTTATTTATTTTATTGTAAATGAATTACATAAAGTAAAAAAGCCTTCAGAGAGAGCGTCATGTGACACCGTTCCTTGTTTAGAAGCGCCTTTTAATTGTATGGATATTGTGAAATCAAGTCATTTCAAGTACTTCTCACCTTATTTACCAAAAAGAAAAAAGTACTTCTCACCTTATTTACCAAAAAGAAAAAAGTACTTCTCACCTAAGATTAATTCTTTCTCTTAATAGCACTCTTATAAAAAAAGTCAGTTGTTGGCAGGTAACTCACCTAATTGAGGCCAACCTACGATTACGTTATCAATCACGTGAATCCTTAATTAATATGGGGCATTACTATTTACCGTCCGTATTTACTAAAAATCACCCGTATTTTTTCTTAAATACTCCTAAACTACCCCTACAAATACATACCCCACTCCCACTCACTCACACTCTCACACTCACACTCACACTCACACTCACACTCCTCACTCCTCAAATACATATGGCGGCGTTGAGGGTCCTTCCTCGGACATTTTCGGTGGTGCTAAGTTGGTTCGGTGGTGCTCCGGTGGTGGTGCTCCGGTGGTGGTGGTCCGGTGGTGGTCGTCCGGTAGTGGTGTTCGGAAGGTGGTGGTGGTGTTAGTGCTTCATGGTAGAGAGAAAGAGAGGGTTAAGTTTGATGAGAGTGGAGAGGGTAAAGTGAGGTGAAAGGGGGAGGGGCATGGGGGGTATTTAATGAAAAAAATACGGACGGTAAATAGCGATTCTATTAATATGCTCTACGTATCAATCATATTGTATGCTAGTACGTAGTACCCCTCCAAAAAAATATTGTATGCTAGTAGATTAGTAGGCCATATATTATTGTTTATGTAGCCATGTAAGGTAAAAAACCCGGCCCCTTAGAAGAAATAGTACTAGTAGCAAACTAGCAACAACTCCCTCCGTCCCAGAAAGATCTGAACACTTGTTGGGACACGTAGTTTAAGGTGATAAGTTGTGGTGTGGTTATCAAATGTTATTTTATTTAAAAAGTAGATGTGATAGGAGTTGGTTTGGTATTTTTTATTAGAGGAGAGAGAAAGGTGGGTAACTTTTTATTGATAAAAGGTAAAGTGTGGGCCAAACATGTGTAAAAGAAATAATATATTAATGGTGGGACCATGTCAAAATGGAAATGTTCAAACTAATTTGGGACAAACATAAAAGGAAAGTGTTCAGTCTATTCTGGGACAGAGGTAGTAGTAGTTACGAGTGAGATCTTCTATAGATGAATGTATATTAGTATATAGCAAGTTTTGTGGAAAGATGAATGTATATTAGTATATAGCAATTTTTTTGGAAAGATGAACATAAATTTTGGCTAACATTGTAAACAACTATCGATATACTCCCTTCGGTCTTTATTAGTTTACCCGTATCCCTTTTTAGGATGTCCCTTATTAGTTTACCCATTTCTTTTGTTTCTATTTTTGGAATGGGACAATTAACTTTCCATCACACATACATTTAACTTTAATATAAAATAACAGTTTCTCTTTCTTTCTATGTGCCACAACATTATTTCTCCTAAAGCTCGGTGAAAAAGAAACGGGTAAACTAATAAGACCGGAGGGAGTATATAAAAACTATAATACAGACCAATATAATAGTCTCTTCTATTCTTTACATACACAATTTCATATTATTAATTAATGTGTAGGAGACACAACTCCATCTGGTGGACCATCATTCTATCCGTGCGAAAAATTCCAAAAACTATTGTTAAACATTTTATGACGTGTTCAACAATAACTTTTAAGCACTGTTTAGAGGTTTGACCAAATTAAATCTCTAATAATGATGAGAAGTGGTGCTTAGTAGAATAGTTTAAAGTAGCTTATAGCGATTGAAATAACATTATTTAAAGCTAAACAAGTTAGATTTAAGTTAGTCGTAACATTTTAAGTAGCTTTTGAAAGTTGGACATGGTACTTCTATGTTCGTTTACTAATTCGACAGCTAATTTTATCAAACATTAATTATTATACGAAGAAAACCTCTAATAGCTAAGGAATCATATATAACATCTAAATTAGTTTAAGCATGTAGTGCCATGCAATAGATGAATAATTACTTTAAGTATGTTATTGAAAGCCGTCTGGATACCTTAATTGAAATTATTGTAGTGCCATGCAATAATCGGTATACAATGTATACTTATACTTAAAGTAAACACACACATATTATTCTAGTTATTTTTCGCTTACCGCCTTTTGAATAGGCGACTTTGTCAATTACACTCTTTTAAAACAAAAGTTAAATTCAAGACCCAAAAACCAACCTATATTTAATTTTGATACATATTCTTATATCCAGGTATTTGAAACTTGGAACTCATAAGTTGCAATGATAACGAACAAACTTTAAGCAAAAATGAAGAACAGAAGAAGATTGTCCTACTCGGAACCGACATGCGAACAATGGAGAAGCAGAATCATATACATCCATAGAGATTTCACATCCATAGAGATTTCAATTGTCAACTAATTCTTTCCCATTACTAGGGGATTGATAACGTACACAAAGATGAAAGTCGAGTAACCTGCGTGTTCAATTGAACATAATTTATGAAACTGACCTTCTAAACGTCGCCCCCAAACTACTTAAAATCGCCCCAACTCCCCTCTAAAAATACCATTATGTCCTTACGATTTTTTTTTTATTTTTACTCCAACTTAACTCCTCCCTTAATTCATATTATCTCTCATCTTCGCCATCACCACCCACGATCACCACCGCCAATCACCACCGTCGAGCTCAAAATTCCGACGACTTTTTTTTAAACGAAATTTTTTTTTTTAAAAACGAATTTCATGGGGCCAACGTGTGGCCTGCACGTTGGCCCCATGAAAATCGTTTAAAAAAAAAAATTCGTTTTAAAAAAAATATCGTCGGAATTTTGTGCTCATCGGCAGTGATTGGCGGTGGTGATCGTGTGGTGATGGCGAAGATGAGATAATATGAATTAGTGGAGTGAGTTGAGTAAGAAAAGAAAAAAAATCATAAGGGCATAATGTATTTTTAGAGTGAAATGTGCGATTTTAAAGTAGTTTGAAGCACTTAACAATCCTAAACCACCAAAATCAACGTACGCTTATTTTGAGAGCCAAGGTAGTAATTAGAGTATGAAACGTACATAAGAATTATTTGCACCAAAAGATCGATGGGGTGGAATGAATGCTTGCAACAGTTTGAACTCAAATAGAGTTTTCCTGGTAGGGCCCCTTACAAATTGGATCATGAAAGTGACATACTAGCTAATATAGATAGTGGGCATCCCTTTTTTACACCGAGCTTTGCCTACTTTATCAATCACGTTGTTGAGTGTTAAAAAAGTTTCACAAGCAACAAGAGGATATAGGCATTTAAATATGGCCTTTCAACTGAAATGCAAGTAGCCAAATTTAGAAATACCTTTTGTTATTATCATCCACCACATACAACATACAATTACTCAACCAACGAGTGATTATCATTCCAAAGATGATTCTTCCTATTTTCTTCATTTGTTCTCTTCTTGTTTCTGTCTCTTCAGCTAATACACCTTTCGACTATTGTGTTGGAGACTTGAGCCGACCTGGTGGACCAGCAGGATACAATTGTAAGGATCCTGCAAAAGTTACGGTAGATGATTTTGTTTACTCCGGTTTGAGTGTTAAACCCAACACTACAAACATTTTCAAATTCGGTGCAAGTTTTGCATGGACTCCTCAGTTTCCAGGTTTGAATGGTATGGGCATTTCTATGATACGAGCAGACTTGGGCGTGGGTGGAGCTGTACCAATCCACAGTCATCGAGTAGCAGAACTCCTTCTCTTAGTAGAAGGAACAGTAATTGCAGGGTTTATTGACACAACTAACAAAGCATACTATAAGACTTTGAAAAAGGGAGACATCATGATCTTTCCACCAACACTACCCCACTTCCAGGTTAATATAGGATCAACACCAGTTGTTGCATATGCAAGCTTTGCAAGTGAAAATCCTGGTGCACAAACAGTTGACTCTATGTTCATGAGCAATTTACCATCGGAGTTGGTTGAGAAGGCGACTTTGCTTGACCATGCACAAGTTAAGAAACTCAAGAAAGTCTTCGAGGGTACTAATTAATTGAGTAATTATCCCTATCACCTATCTTCTTTATATTTTATTGATCCATGATTGTAATCTTCTTAATGATATGTAGAAGTATATGTAAACATAATAATATAAACATCTCTTCATTTCCCCTCCTCAAGTTCACCATGGACTTATGATTATTGACGACTTAATTAGCTACGTTTCCGATAATAATGAGAATTCATACTCTGAAATAGGCTTACTTGCACGTTGAATATTAAGTGATAAGTAAAGATGGCACAACTGTTAGGATCGGTGGCATACTCAATTATGTGTTTACAAGCAATAATAAAGCTAAGCGGAATTAACACAAGAAACAACAATAAGGATCACACAAGGAGATTTAATGTGGAAACCCGAGAACCGGGAGAAAAACCACGAATCAATGCAGTAGGACTTTCAATGATGTGTATGATACGATGAATTACAAGGCTTCCAAGATCTCCCTGATCTAACCTAATCACCCGAACCCGTGTTTACCGAAACACCTCACATCTTGGCTTTTTCTCTCTCAATACTCCTATGCTTGGCATATAATACAAATAACAATAAACGGCTACAACATATTTATAATAGGGTAACAATTAGGAATCTCTGTTGAACAAGGAAAACTAATTAACTTAGAAAACGTGTAAAGAAGCCTCGACAAAGCACACTCCTTGGACGCACAATCCAGCGGGCGCGGGGAACAAGCTGTGGTTTGTCGAAGGATCCCACGGGCGAGCGAATACCCTGCGGCCTGGCAGCAGCATCGCTGGTTGAGTACCAACACCCTGCGATGGGCGCGGGATTTGCTAGCTACGGGTTGTTGCTTTACTCCCTCGCTCACCATACACCACTAACACACCATCTTTTACTTCTCCATTCCATACCCAACAACAACATCTATCTGCAAGCTACTCAAATTTTGAAATCACCCCCTCCCCATATATGGATCCCGTCATGAGAGAGCTTCGGGAAATCTAGATGTATAGTAGGGGTGTGGTATTTGCATCTCCCTTCGGTACAATTTACAAAACATAACACTAACCAAACCGCAAAATATGCATGGTTAGTTATTTTGTCAAATTGTACGGCACCACATCTTTTTTCTAATAAAAGAACGTTTGATAAACGCATGCAAAACGATTTATCTCTTTAAACTACGTAATCTAACAAGTTTTCATGTTATTTTAGGACAGAAGTTGTAGCATACTTCTATTATTTTTAGTTGATTATCTAACTGTACATTTAATACAGTTGCCTGAATACTTCCTCTATACCATTAATAATGCAACATCACCAGTTGAACATTATCTAAGAAAACCATGTAAAGAGAAGAGAGAAAAAGATAGAGATAGATAAAGAGTGGAATCTATGTGATAAGAAAGAAGATAGAACCAAATAAATTAATATGAAACTTTCAAATAAAAAAACTATTGCAATTAAAAAAAGAGCGGACAAAATATATATGTTACAAGTTGTATAATTCATGCTCAATGAGAATTATATGGGAGCCCAATGGTTGGAGCTTCCACCTCCCTACCTCATGGTTGGGAGTTCGACTCTCATCAGCTCCAAATTTGGGGAGTTTGTGTGGATATTTGCTTGTGGGTATAAATCTCTAATCCGTCGACCGTGCACCCGGAAGCACCATGAGAACTGTGATCCCACAATATAAAATAGAACATTTACGAATACAAAAACGAACATTTACGAATACAAAAACGAACATTTTGCGGTTGAAATGAAACATTACAAAAATTCATTTACGAAAACGAACATTTTACCGTTGAAGTGGAACATTACTAGTATCCAATTACGAAAATGAACATTTTATAGTTGAAGTGGAACATTACTAGAATTCAATTACTTAAATAGAATATTTGCTTATTAAATATAGAACATATTTTCATGGAATATATAACAATTTTTTTTGCTGGAAAATAAGCTTTAAAAGAACATTTTTTTAAATAGAACATTTGTTCATTGAAAATAGAACAATTTTCACAAAAAAATAGAACATAATTTTCTGCTGAAAAATAAGCTTAAAACGAACATTTTTTGAAATAGAACATTTGCTTATTGAAAAAGAACATTTTTTACGGAAAATAGAAAATAATTTTTTGCTAAAAAAGAAGCTTAAAACGAACATTTGTTCAAATAGAACATTTGCTTATTGAAAATAGAACATTTTTTACGGAAAATAGAACATATTCTTTTGCTGAAAAATATGCTAAAACGAACATTTGTTGAAATAGAACATTTACTCATCGAAAATGGAACAAATTCACTGGGTGCATATTGGTGCGCACCGTGCTCCTGGGAGCACAATAGAATTTTCAATAAATCTCCAATTTTTAGTTTCTGGAAGTTTTTTTATGGGTTGAGATCCCTTTTTACCCCCAATTAATAAGGGGATGACCCTGCTTGCGTAAATTAACGAATAAAAAAAAATCCATGCTCAATGTTGAAGCAAATTCCAAACGTGCCCCCATATGGTAAACACACCGTTAGACAAACAAGATGGAGCTCTACAAACATAAACAATGACGATTGGAGTAAAGAGAGAAGACATGGACAATTCCTAATGGGAATTGCTAAATGACGCCATTTTTTTTCTTAGTAACGCCATAAATACATGTATTAATACATGTATATTACTATTCCAAGACTCTCCTCTCCTACTCTTTCACTGTCCTTCTCCTTCACTCCTTTCACTAGATCTATCTCACTCTCTCACTCCTTCACTCTTTCACTGTCATTTTTTTCCGGCAAGAAAAGGCTCCGGCGGCGGCAAGGAAACCAAGGCTCCGGCGGTTTCACCATTTAGGCGCCCAATTTAGGCTCCGGCGGAGGCAAGGAAACAAAGGAAACAGATGAAATTGGGTAGGGGCGCCTAATTTAGGCGGTTTCACCATTGGTGAGGCGCCTAATTTAGGCGCCTCCACCACTGGTTGGGCGCCTAAATTAGACGCCCCACCAGTGGTGGAGGCGCCTAATTTAGGCGCCCAACCAGTGGTGGAGGCAACCTTCGGTGAAGGTGCCTAAATTAGGCGCCCCACCTGTGGTTGAGGGTGTCTATTTTTTGCATACTGCTGTTGTGGGTGGTAGCACCGGAGGTGTTGTGGCGGTGACGCGGGAGGTGGTGTGGTGGAGACGCCGGAGGTGGTGTGGTTGTGGTGGCTCCTGTAATGAAGTTGAGGTGGGAGGAATGAAGTAAAGAAAGGGAAAGCAAAGGAGGGATGGAGGAAAGAAATGGTGTATAATGTACAAAAATACATGTATTATACACGTATTTTTGGCGTTAGTAAGAAAAAAAATGGCGTCATTTAGCAAATGAGTTCCTAATCCACACAAAAAATCACAAAAATCTTGGATGCAACACGTCTACATTTCTCTCTTTCATTACTCATCATCATCTTTCTTCTTCAATGAAACAAATCAACATCAAATTCAATGCTCTTGTTTTTCTCTTCTTCAACAACTTCCCTCTTCCTTTCTCTCTCTAAAATCTCCCCTCCTCTCTCTCTCCTCCGCTTCTCCACCATGTCTGCAATCAACCTTCAAACTCACGCTTTCGCCGGAAATCCAATCAAACCCAAAACCCCCAAATTAAACGACCCGTTTTCCCCTAATTTAGCCCTTCAAACCGTCAAAACTCACCTTTTAAGCAATACCCATGAACTCATTTCGCCTGCATTTCGGGTCTTACCCTTCAGAAAGGGCCGCCCTTTGACGGGTTCTTCGGGTTCGGGTTCAAATTGGCATCTGGGTTGGCTTAGTTTGGGGGATTGTAAAGGTTTATTGGCTGATTCGTGTGTGAAATTGGAGGAAAATTCATTGGTTTTTCTGGGTTCCAAATCAGAAGAAGATTATGTTTTCTGGGCAATTGATGTTTCTGAGGATGATAAGTTGGTGGATGAATTAGGGAAGAAGTATTTTTCTTTCGTTGAACTTCGGACTTTGATGGTTGCTACTGATTGGTGTGATCCTAATGCTATGGCTGATTTAGCTGTTGCTGGCCATGTAAGTTCTACACTATGTTTCTGCTTCTTGTTGGTATTTCAATTATGTTGTATTGAAGTAAGGTTGTAGCTTGTTTAGTTTAAGCCAAATCGTCGAATTGCTTTAATTTTATTGATAGAATATAAAACCAACCTTGGGGTTCCAACCATCAGCTTAAGCTTAAGTACAATTAACTATATTATATCACTTATCTGTTCTAGAACTAATGTGATCTTGTGCAATTGAGTGATACTATGGAATGATCAAGCTTGATGGAACATTGGACTATTGGAGAAGAGAGAGTGAGAGATGAAAGGAGCAATTTTGGAGGATTTCTGAAGTTAGAGATGTATAATTTTTAGTTGGTCTCTCTTGGGTTGAGCTGCAAAACCGTGTTCGTATTTTTGGTAGTGGGTGTATATATGAGGATGTATTTTTGGTGGATTTACCAGGTTCCTTGCCAAATACCAATGCTTCTCAAACTTTGAAGAACAATAGCAGACACCAGCAGATGACAGAAGCTGAAGATGGATGGACAGTGGTTCCCTCGAGAAAGAGTAAGGGTCGAAAAAATTAGCTTGGGACCTAATGATGCATATATCGAAATAGTGGATTTACATGTACCCAATCTTTCTCTCTATCCTTCTATGCAGCCTAATTCAAGGATGTTACGTCCTTCAGCGTGGTGTATATTGGGGGATCACAATTTATTCATTCTGTAAAAGTTGATACTATAATCTTCAACTTCATCCTACCAACTTTATCAACTAAAGACGCCCTAACATTCCACTTACCTGCAGAGTGTGATCAACAATCTACCATCATTATCAACTAAAGATGCCCTAACATTCCACTTACCAGAGTGTGATCAACAATAATCCACCATCATTATCAACTAAAGACGCCCTAACATTCCACTTACCAGAGTGTGATCAACAATAATCCACCATCATTATCAACTAAAGACGCCCTAACATTCCACTTAATTACCAGAGTGTGATCAACAATCCACCATCATGCTCACCTTGTTCCTTTTGCTATCTTTGGCTATTACCTCTCTTTCTCCAGGAAAATGCCAAAGCTCTATATCAAACTTCCAAAATCCAGGTGAGTGGCAAGTCTTGCAAGAAAACATTGGCATATCAGCCATGCACATGCAACTTATGCAAAACAATAAGGTTATAATGTTCGATAGAACCGACTTCGGACCCTCTAACCTTTCCCTTCCTTTTGGCCGCTGTCGGAATGACTCCTCCGACATTGTCCTCAAGATGGATTGTACGGCTCACTCAGTGCTATACGACATTGCTACCAACTCCTTTCGGCCCTTGATGGTCAATACCGACACTTGGTGCTCTTCAGGCTCTTCCCTTCCTGATGGAAGCCTAGTTCAAACAGGTGGATATAACGATGGTGAACGTGTGGTACGTATGTTTAAACTTTGTGGAGATGATAATTGTGATTGGGTTGAGTATTCTAATTATTTATCAGAACGTAGATGGTACGCAACTAATCAGATTTTGCCTGATGGTCGTGTTATTATAATAGGTGGTAGAAGAGTTTTTAACTATGAGTTCTTTCCGAGTAATTCTAACTCTTTACCTACTTCTACATCGACTTTTTGGCTAAATTTCCTCTTGGAGACTCGCGATGATGAGGAAAACAATTTGTACCCTTTTGTTCACCTATTACCAACTGGTAACTTATTCATCTTTGCCAACACCCGTGCTATATTATTTGATTATACTCAAAACGTTGTAGTTAAAGAGCTCCCTTCTATCGCCGGTGGAGATCCTCGAAACTACCCTAGCACAGGCTCGTCAGTACTCTTACCTATAGATGAGAATAAAGTCATTGAAGCAGAGATCATGATATGCGGTGGCTCACAACATGGCGCATTTACACAAGCATCAACAAATAGGTCATTTATACGTGCAAGTAGCAATTGTGGACGCATAAGAGTCAGTGATGAAAACCCTCATTGGAACATGGAGGACATGCCAATGGCTCGTGTTATGGGGGATATGTTACTTCTTCCAACGGGCGACATTCTCATTGTAAATGGTGCAGAACTTGGCACTGCAGGATGGGAAAATGCAGCTAATCCAGTAACTACTCCGCTAATTTATCGACTATATGATAACATTGACAAGCGATTTTATGTTATGAGTTCATCACCAAGGCCTAGGATGTACCATTCCGCGGCCATTCTATTAACGGATGGGCGAATTCTAGTAGGGGGAAGTAACCCGCATATTTATTACAACTTCACCAATGTGGAATATCCCACAGATTTAAGCTTAGAAGCCTATTCACCACCATATTTGGCCATTGAATATGCACCCATGAGACCTAACATTATATACGGTGATCAAGTTGTTGGTTATGACCAACCTTTTACAGTCACCTTCAACGTGCAACAGTACCAAGCCGATGAAGTTGTTTCTGTTAACCTTATCGCGCCATCGTTTACAACACACTCATTTGCTATGAATCAAAGGATGGTGGTATTGAGGATATCAAAGATTTCTCAAGTTTCCTTAGGGATGTTTAATGTAGGACTTATGGGACCAACAACGACAAATATTGCACCTCCTGGTTATTATTTGTTATTTGTGGTTCACGCTGGTATACCAAGTTCTGGCTTATGGGTAAAGATTCAGTAAGGCTAGTTGAAGATTGTGTTGATGCTCAGGAGATAATTTCTTTTTTTTGTTTCTTTTTGTTTTTGTAAAAAAAAAAAAGTTACAAGTATGATTAAATTTTTTTTGTTCGTCTTTGCTTTTAAACCTATAAGGATTACTATATAATTTAATAAATGTACTGCATGACTCCATGATGTCAACAATACTTTAGTATCATAAATTCTAGGCTTCTAGCCCAAGAAAAAAGTATCAAATTCTATGTACTTAATCCTAGCACACAAATGCTAAGCAGAACTCAATCATCTCTAAGAGCGAAATTATTATTGCCTTAATAATTGTAGTAAAAACACGATTAGGAAGTAGATACATTAAAAAATGATACCTTTTTACTAGAAAAAATCATTTTCAATACATTGATGGTTCAATATAATTTTCTCGAGAGTAACCTTTTTTGTGATATTTACTTGATTTAATTTGATGTAATTAGATATTGGATGACTATCATCAATAAAAGCATCTAGTGTATTTTTTTTATATAAAAAATTAAATAGCTTGATATAAGGGCAAAGTTAATCCTCTTGTCATTATTCGAATAGGGGATTCATAAAACCATCAAATCATATGCGTGGATACATATTTTCATCAATTATATTGACCTTAGCCTTTGAGTTTTTTTGTTAAAATAATTCTTATTATTTTCCATAACAATTCTTCAACAAAAAGAACATTAGTCGATAATTAAAGACATGCATGGAAGCCATTACTAACAACATATTAAGTTATAGACTGATGGAAGAATATACATGATAGTCCTTACATTGATTAGGACGTACATTAGTTGATAAGTTTGATCAAGCTTAACATCATAAACAACTTTTTAACCATAATGAAAAGTTTTTTATTAGATGAAATCATGAAATAATTTATGTCCAGAAAGACCTTGCAGGCAAAAACTCCTCGGTGAGGAGAAAAAGCCCTCTCCCTCGTAGGGTGATCTCCAAAGGAGATACTTGAGTTGGGTTCCTAAGAAGAGGAACCCAAGACCGTATACGTTCGGAGAACATCAATCCAAACCACACTACTTTATCACAACCTAAACTCGAAAGGAGATTTGGAGCTAAGTACAACTTTACTCAAAACCTTACAAGAAAATTACTACTACCTTGAAAACAAAAACTAAAAAAAAGACTAAAACGTAATGACTAATTAATAAGCTATAATTGTTTCTAACAAACTTCATTGGTCAGTTCCTATAATAAAAAGCTACTCAAAAATCAACTTTCTTGGTCGATCATATACCATGCCATTGGATCATCATAATCATCAAAATCAAAATCAACATCTTCATATTCTTGAACACAAAAAGATTCATACCCTTCCATGCAACTAGAATTATTGGAGTAGGCGACTGAAGAAGCAATAGTAGGTGCATTCTTACCAAGATCAGCATCAATAGTATCCATATCATCATCCATATCATCATTATCATCATCATGAACCTTATCTTTAATATGAAGACGGTCGAAAAGCTTAAGTTCATTGATAGAGTTGTCAAAGACAACGTAGGGTTGTTCTTTAGGGGGTGGTTGAGAAAGATGATCAATATTCATCGTACTTCCAGGGTTGTTGCTATCGACGGACATTGTAACCTCCTTAACCGCATCATATAACCCGTAAAAATTCTTGTAAAGATATCGCATACTTTCTCCGCTTAGGCCAAACTCGTTGCTGTCGTCGTCGTCGATGGTGTGGTCGATACAACTACGTATTGTTTCTTCAATAATAGAGGCCTCCATATTGTTAGTGAGGGTTTAGTTTTTTTTGTTTTCTTGAACTTTGAGAGATGAGTCTTGAGAGATTTTAGCTAGGATCTTCTGGGTAGAATGGTATCGGCATAAATAATGTGTGTGTGATGTTTATATACTAAAATAAATAAGTTAGCTTGGAAATTAAGTGAAAACACACTCAAGGCGGTTCATTTATAAACGTATATGTGTTTATAATGCCTCATGTAAGTTACAATTATCAAATTTATTATTACTAGGTTTGAAGTCCGTGCGTTGCACGGGTTGTTGTTTATTTTATTTTATTGCAATTTTTTTGTTAAAATTATTGTTGATTTTGTGTTGTTGTAAAATGAGATTTTTCAATATCATTGTATTTACATACTTCCTCTGTTCTTTTTCTATTACAACAATTACCACTTTAGTTAGTTTCATCTTTTGGAACCATTCCACTTTTGGTAAAAAAAGAAACTACAGTTGACAATATTACATTTACTTTATGTTAATAAAACCATCATTAATTACCTGAATTGCTTTATAAAGTTGCGTTTACTTTAATAAGGATTTATTTGTCCCCTACTCTAGTTAACTAAAGAGGTACCTCTATGCTAGGCTATCCATTTTTTATTTCCTTAAAAACCATGTCCAAATCAATTAAATGGTATCCCAATAACAGGTATGACTAACAATATATAATATAATTTTAACATGAATAATACCCGAATGATACTTTAATAAAGTAGAGGGTAATAATTTAATTGATGCAGGACGGAAAGAATACTTTCTTAAAAATTAATAAGAATGACATGGCATGCTTAGGTGAAGCTCTTTATAATATTCTAGGGATGTTTTATTTAAATCAAAGTCTAATTTTTTCATAATTCAAAACTTTAAATGTAATTTTATCGCTATAGATTTTAGTTAATAAATTTTGTTGCAATACTATATTGTTTTAGTTTAGTTGAGTAAGGTTGAGGTTTTGAAAGATAATATGTTTAATCCTGTAAATTGGACCTACAATCAAATGTTATAATCACATATAATACACTATACTTAATACTTCTAGCCATTATTTTTTTTTTTTTGGCAATTCAAAATTGTTATTGAAAACCCAAAAAAATGGTGTTTGAGATACAACCTAGACAAGCAAGTCAAGGCTACAGACAGCCCAAACCAAAAGAACATCAAATCAAAAATGAAAACTACGAAGCTACAAAAAGCCTCAAAAACAATTACATAAAGCAGCTACTGAATGAGCAGACTTCTTTCATGCTCATTACAGTTACATGCATTATTAAACAAAATCTCATTTACTAGCATTTGCACGTAAAGATTGATAGTGTCAAAGAGCGTCCTGTTTCTTTGCTTCCGAGATGGCATAGATAGTCTCGGTGAAGAGGATCACATACACACGAGCTTCGGGCTTTTTCCTCTTAGCTTTGTCAATAGCCATTCTACTTTCATCATCAAAGCAAGAGGGATTATGATCCACCTGAATCTGCTGCAAAACCTTAGCCCACACTTCAGAGGAGTAGCTACATTGAAAAAATAAGTGTTGAACAGACTCATACCCAGTAGAACATAAACAACAAACCAGATCACATCCAGGATTCTATCTAATAATCCTATCACAAGCAGCACCACATTTGTTTTCTAATAAAAGAATGTTTGATAAACGCATGCAAAACAATTTATCTCTTAAAACTACGTAATCTAACAAGGTTTCATGTTACTTTAGGACAGAAGTTGTAGCATACTTCTATTATTTTTAGTTGACTATCTGGCTGTACATTTAATACAGTTGCCTAAATACTTCCTCTGTACCATTAATATTGCAACATCACCCGTTGAACATTATCTAAGATAACCATGTAAAGAGAAGAGAGATAGAGATAGATAAAGAGTGGAATCTATGTGATAAGAGAGTAAAAGAGAGAAGATATGACCAAATAAATTAATATGAAACTTTCAAATAAATAAACTGTTGCAATTAAAAAAAGAGCGGACGAAATATATTTTGCGAGTTGTATAATCCATGCTTAATGAGAATCATGTGGGAGCCCAATGGTTGGAGCTCCCACCTCCCCACCTCATGGTTGGGAGTTCGACTATCATCAACTCCAAATTTGGGGAGTTTGTGTGAATATTTGTTTGTGGGTATAAATCTCCAATTTCTAGTTTCTGAAAGGTTTTTTATGGGTTGAGATTCCCCTTTACTCCTAACTAATAAGGGGATGACCCTGCTTGCGCCAGTAAATTAACGAATAAAAAAAAAATCCGTGCTCAATGTTGAAGCAAATTCCAAACGTGCCCCCATGTGGTAAACACACCGTTAGACAAACAAGATGGAGCTCTACAAACATAAACAATGACGATTGGAGTAAAGAGAGAAGACATGGACAATTCCTCATCCACACAAAAAATCACAAAAATCTTGGATGCAACACGTCTACATTTCTCCCTTTCATTACTCATCATCATCTTTCTTCTTCAATGAAACAAATCATCATCAAATTCAATGCTCTTGTTTTTCTCTTCTTCAACAACTTCCCTCTTCCTTTCTCTCTCTAAAATCTCCCCTCGTCTCTCTCTCCTCCGCTTCTCCACCATGTCTGCAATCAACCTTCAAACTCACGCTTTCGCCGGAAATCCAATCAAACCCAAAACCCCCAAATCAAACGACCCGTTTTCCCCTAATTTAGCCCTTCAAACCCTCAAAACTCACCTTTTAAGCAATACCCATGAACCCATTTCGCCTGCATTTCGGGTCTTACCCTTCAGAAAGGGCCGCCCTTTGACGGGTTCTTCGGGTTCGGGTTCAAATTGGCATCTGGGTTGGCTTAGTTTGGGGGATTGTAAAGGTTTATTGGCTGATTCGTGTGTGAAATTGGAGGAAAATTCATTGGTTTTTCTGGGTTCCAAATCAGAAGAAGATTCTGTTTTCTGGGCAATTGATGTTTCTGAGGATGATAAGTTGGTGGATGAATTAGGGAAGAAGTATTTTTCTTTCGTTGAACTTCGGACTTTGATGGTTGCTACTGATTGGTGTGATCCTAATGCTATGGCTGATTTAGCTGTTGCTGGCCATGTAAGTTCTACACTATGTTTCTGCTTCTTGTTGGTATTTCAATTATGTTGTATTGAAGTAAGGTTGTAGCTTGTTTAGTTTAAGCCAAATCGTCGAATTGCTTTAATTTTATTGATAGAATATAAAACCAACCTTGGGGTTCCAACCATCAGCTTAAGCTTAAGTACAATCAACTATATTATATCACTTATCTGTTCTAGAACTAATGTGATCTTGTGCAATTGAGTGATACTATGGAATGATCAAGCTTGATGGAACATTGGACTATTGGAGAAGAGAGTGTGAGAGATGAAAGGAGCAATTTTGGAGGATTTCTGAAGTTAGATATGTATAATTTTTAGTTGGTCTCTCTTGGGTTGAGCTGCAAAACCGTGTTCGTATTTTTGGTAGTGGGTGTATATATGAGGATGTATTGCATTGGAGAAAATGCTGAATTTACCCGGTTGGTAATTTACCCATTAGAGATAGGCAAAGGAAATGGTGCTCAGCACTAATGTCTAGCTTTAGTGGGTGAATTATCCACTGGGTAGATTAAGTTTTTTTTCCAGCAATACATAGGAGGGAATGATTTAATAGAGGTGAAATGTAGTTAGTTTTAAAGCTCACTATTTCTAGACTCGAATGGCCGACATAGGAACAAAATATCCTCTTTGGGTTATCGTATTATTACATGTGATTGCCTGATAATATGAATTATGAAGTAACTTTAGGCTTTCGATTTGCCTTCAAGATGGATTGTCCTTTTCTATCTACCCTGGAGGACAAGAAAGAAAATATAGTTATGAGATAAGTTTGTTAGGCTAACAAAGTGCGCTTCGTGATTGAATAAAATAATGTTTTTCAAACAACTTTTTGACTCAACCGCCTAGAGTAAAATAAGATTAACACTTTGTTTGGATAGGAGGAAATGGAGGGGAACAAGTTCGCTTGTTTGGATAAAGGATTGGAGGAGGGAAGGGGAGGGAGAGGGAAGTCCATTTTCCCTCCCTCTTAATAAACATCATTCCTCCCAAATTGGAGAGATTTGAAGGGAAAATGGAGCTCCATTTTTCCCCTCCCCTTCCTCCTTTATCACTCCTCTTCCTTTCCCATCTGTATTGCTATCCGAACAAAGTGTAAATGAGGTTAAGATATTGTCTAATGGTTGATGTTTCAAATGTTCACCTTTAAAGCGAAGGAACATGTAAATTGGCTTAACTGAGGGAAGGGATTTACAGCCTAATGAATGATACAGACGGTTGCCTTGGACGAGCTATTGTGTGAGAATCTTACGAGTACCAAAGGTGGGCTCTTTTGACTCCAACATCAACATGATTGCAGTGAATGAAGATGAGAGAAACATGGGTGCAATATCTGCAGAAATTGATCTTGCATCCAAAAGCTAGAAATGTATGATGAAGATATAGTCCATCCATTCAAATGACTAGCAATGTTAGCCAATTAGATTATTGTAAGCATTAAAGAAAGATCCAACGCCCTTTCCCACTCTCTCTTACACACTATCTTTTTGGGCTTGTTAGTGGATGTGATTATAAGTTTCTTATAGTATGCGGGTTTGGCTATCACCTTATTAACTGTCATATTGTGAACAACTAGTTATGTAGAAATTACTAACTTGACATGTTTTCCTATATTCTGTGGATATATGGGTTGAGACTCGATGTCGTCTCAACTCTCGATTAGCAAGTTTGAGCCTTTTTAAAGTGCTGGAATGTCCATTGTTTCTTTCATATAGTGTAAAGCTTCTCATTATGTATATAGATTTGCTTTGTTGAAGCCAGTGTCCAGTTTCTTTGTACCTATGTTGCTCGGACTCGGGTACCCATGTCCGACACTGGTACGTGTCAAAGTGTCCGAGTCGGCTATTTTTTGGAACTTTTTCAATTTTTTGGCCCAAAATGAAGTGTCCAAGTGTCCCACCCATGCTCGAGTGTCCCACCCATGCCCGAGTGTCGAGGGTCCGACACGGGTACTTGAGGTGAAATGAAGAGTCCGAGCAACATAGCTTTGTACGACTGTCTGATAGTTCAGTTTCTTAGCTCAGTATATTTCTTCTAATATTTCATTCATGACAATGAATACAAGATACACATTGTTATCTTTTAAGTTTATGATGCAGACTGACCGACACAACACAACTAAGATGACGTGTCGAATAAGATGAAACACAAGAGAACAAGGAGAAAAGTATCAAAATGACTGATAGGTCCACCAATTTGTCACATACTCACATTTACTCTAGCTCCCCCCACCAAAAAATAATATTATCTATACAAATATATTAAAATGTGTTCCTGTCAAAGGAACGGTGCCACGTGGCACTCTGCTCAAGGTTTTAATACATATGTTTATAATCTCATTTAAAAATATTAACAATATGTAGTTACTAGGATTCGAACACATAACCTTTGAAATAAAATGTGAGTGTTTAATCACTAATTCACTACAATTTCAATGTTTAATGTTTCAAAGTAAAACATACTAAAGTCTTATAATTATATGTAATCATAAAGATATAGACAAGCTTTTTGATCTCTAATAACATTCTCTTACCCTAATTCCATTGAAATTGTTATTTTTATCCCAATTCCTTAGAAGTTATTTTGAAAACAATTTAACATGCCATAGCGTCCATTTTTCGATTTTGCACTAGATAGAATATTAAGAAAAGCTAATAAAATCAAGTATGAGATTTATGAATAATAATATGTTTGATAATTGTAACTGACCCACGGTATCCCCCGGGCCAAAATACTAGTTAAAACATACTTTCTCTGTTTCTTAATAAGTACAACACTTTGACTTTTGCACTATTCACACACCTTACTTTGACCATATTTTTTTTTTACTAATATATAATAACAAAATTGATCACATAAAATGTTCTTGGATTTATTTCAATGAACATTTTCATAATATCAACTTTTTATAACTTTTACAAATGCATAATTAGAGATATTAATGGTCAAAGTTGTGTGTTGGCAATCGTGAAAGTCAAACTGTTGTACTTATTTAGAAACAGAGGTAGTATTAGGTGCATCTTTAAGTCTGCTTTCTTTCTGTAAAAGATACTGTACGTACTTGCAAAATATACTTTCAAGTTTCAATTAATTTGAGTTCGTTAATATTAGAGCTGATCATACCTAGCCTGAATCTGGGCCATGAATCCAGCCTGGTGACGCAGCCCAGCTCAATTTTTTGAGAAGACAGGCCTGGCCCAGAGCTTAACTGCTCTCTAGCTTTCATGCGAAGTCATTCGATCTGCTAGATTATTACTTTTATAAGTGGATTTATGCACAGCCTTCTTACTGAAGATTCTTTACTAGTTAAGAGATTAGCAGGTTAGTGGTTTTCTTTTCCCAACAAATTATCGGCTAGTACGCCCTTAAATAGGGACTTCCTTAACACACCTGCTTCCCTTTGGCTAATGTTTGAATGGATAAGCTGCTAATTCTGACTCTGGCTTTGGTTTTCTGCCTCCGGTTTTTGCAAGGCTAGAGCATTGCTAGAATGGCATGGTCTATCACGCTTTTGTGGGCACTGTGGATCTATAACTATCCCCATGGAAGCTGGTAGAAGAGTGCAGTGCTCAAATGAATCGTGCAAGAAGCGGATCTATCCTCGTGTCGATCCAGTATGGTGATGCCAGTCTCTCACTCATTCTGCAATACTGATGAACCATTTGAATACATGGGATAATATTCTTCTTTTTGTTTGCCCTGATGCCAGGTAGTCATTATGCTCGTAATTGATGGAGAGAATGATCGCGCACTTTTAAGCAGACAGTCGAGATTTGTACCTCGAATGTGGAGCTGCTTAGCTGGTTTTACAGAGGTGAGTGAGTGCTCTGCTGACTTTGTGATCAAACTAAAATTTGAAGTGAATTCCCCCTTTGTTCTTGAATAACAACCATTAATATCAGTTTTTACTTAAGAAGGGTCCTCTCCTCCCCCTACTTTTTGAAGCAATTTCGCCTAGGTGGGGGTGTCTGACCCCATGTTTCTCTTTTTGTATTTTCAAAACATTTGCACAACTCCAGTTTTGAGCTGTATGATTTTCTTCGATGGCCAAAGACATCGTTTTCTTCCCTTCTGTTCTCACTCTTTGCTTCAGTTCCTTTGTCCTTTTTCATCACTTAACAGATCTCAAATTTTGCTTTCTTTAGCCAGGAGAGAGTTTGGAAGAAGCAGTGAGAAGAGAAACGTGGGAGGAAACTGGGATTGAAGTAGGAGAAGTTGTCTACCATAGCTCTCAACCATGGCCTGGTAAGTTCTTTCGGCTCTGATGTTCTTTGGATTGTACATTGCCTGTATGATTTCCTTTACTGTTGCTGCCTTGGAATGTTCATAGTCAATAAATTCCTGCAGTCAGTTTCTTGTATAAGTTTAACTCCTAGTTTCACTTCTGACTTTTTTTGGCTTTTGCAGTTGGGCCAAGCAGCATGCCATGCCAGTTGATGGTAGGGTTCTTTGCTTACGCAAAATCTCTAGAAATAAACGTGGACAAAGATGAGCTGGAAGGTATATGCTGACACAAACTTTCTCCTTTTGAACATTTTCATACTTCCTTTTACTTCTAAGAAATTAGGACACCAACGTTTGCTTGGAATTCTATTTAGACCTGGTTTTACCTCCTCTCACATTCGGACAATCAATTCAAAGCAGGACCCTAGTGTTACTTCAGGAAGAAATCAGAAAAATTTGTCAATTACTACCTTTTCAGCAGGTCGTCAATTACTACCTTTTCAGCAGGTCTTTGTGTGACTTAGAGCCATCAGAAAAACTGTAAACTATTATAGATATTAAACAATTTACATTTATTATTGCTGCCATTTGTTAATTTTCAATGGAACAGATTAATTGTATACATTATGACATTTTTTTCAGCAAAAAAACTCCACCAAGAATCTGGTAAGATTTATGAGGTACAATAATGAAGTAAAATGTTTTAAAAGGTAGTAAAATTACAGGTATTTTTGGGAAAGTTTGTATGTCACAAAATGATCTATTGAATAGGTAGTAATTGAAAAAGCTCCCTAAAAAATTATATTGACCTACTCTTTACCTAATTAGCTGAATACAGATATCTACTTGACTACTCATATCTTGTCTAATTATGACTACAAAAGAATTCAGTTCCTTTTTTTTTTTTTTTTTTTTTTTTTTTTGCGTTTTCTGAATGTACAAGTGCTCCTGGTTGTGTAGACGCTCAGTGGTATAGCAGAGAAGATGTGAAGAAGGCCCTTTCATTTGCTGAATATGAGAAGGCACAAAAAACAGCTTCTGTCAAGGTAGAGCAGATATGCAAGGGTGTCAAGCAGAGTCAAAACCTCTCCTCGGATTTTAACACCGAAAGCGGAGAGCTCGCACCGATGTTTATTCCTGGGCCTTTTGCGATCGCCCACCATCTTATATCGACTTGGGTCTTTCGAGGGGATCGAGTAAGCAGTTCTGACAGTCGACTTAATAGTTCTCTCTCTAATTTGTAGTAAATTGTCAATCTTTTCTTTTCTTATTTGTAGTTTTGTGTGGTGGTTTTTTTTTTTTTTTTTCATATGGCAAATAACTATTTTTGACTGTGATGCAAGATTATACATATTTTGGTGCAATATGATCTAATAGTCTTTTGTTAACATTATTACTGGATTATGGAAGTATGTAAACATTTAAATAGAAAAGTATAGTGCTACATTTTGGTAAATAAGTTTGGCTGTTTGGAGAATTGTTCCCCACCAAATAGGCGAGAAGGACATAATTTGGTAAATTCACCTGATGGCGGGCCTCACACCAAATTGTTCTCTTTGTTCAGTAGAGAACAAATTCTGCATGTAGTTCTTTCAATTGAATCAATTTTATACTTCTATATTGTGCAGAAGCTCTGGTTTAAGTTTAACCTCAAGACTTTTGACTGTGACTTCCAGAACTTCGAGTACTGTTAGCTTCACTGGGTATGTTTCATTGGTAAAGTGTAAACGCTGGATTTATTATCAAAAAATGACAAGTACAGTACATTTAATTGTATGTGATGAAAACTAACCATTTTTAGTCTATGATACAATGATACATATGTTCTCGCTCGTCTATTTTTGAACTCGAGCATCCATTTTCAGTTTATGTATGGCCTTTCATGGGTTTTACCATGGTAAGTCATAAAAAAAATTCGGGTTTGATAAGTTGTGAAGAGTTTAACCATAGATAATCTCTTCATCATCCTATTTTTGTAACGTTTGAGATCTATAGGTCTTTTAATTTTGTATTTCTATAATTCTCTTTCTTTGTGCGAGTATAAACTATTTTAGCTCCTGTTCGTTTCAAAGTCGAGTTCTTTTTATTAGGTTACAAATTGAATGTCAATTCCAATTTTTCTCCATTTTTTCTATACTAGTTATGTGGATCTCCATTATAAAGATGTTTGACATTGATGTAAAATCATGGTTGAGGGGAGTAAAAGAAAATACATCAGTAAAAGAGAAGTGAAATTTACGTCTGCGTGTTATTGGACAAATTATTATTGTATGTGCCCTCAAATTATCATTAGTGAAAACATTTCCTTTTCTTTTAAAAGCATACACAAATTCTCAAAACATATAGTATTATGTTAAAATCACAATCACTTATCAATCAGGCCAATTTGTTATAACATCTTAATCACTACCTGAAATATTAAGTGCGCCAAAGTAGATACTAAGTGATAAATTTTGTCCCTAGAGAGGGACGTTTAATTTCAAGCAGCTGTTGTGTCATTGAAAAGATAGTGCCTCAATAATTCTATAACAAAACAAATTCACATCTTATTACTGCCGTTCATAGAACTGTCATGGATCAGTAAAAGTACAAAGAAGCCACCAACCTTGAATCTTGATGTCTAAATCTAAGCAATAAACATCTATCAATATTCCCAAAAAGACCTGACAGAAACCATGGGTGCATCAGTAAGCTTTCCTTTTCTGATTTGGAGTTCATGAGAGGCCAAGTAGCAGCAGACAGCAGTCAGCAGTAGTGAGCTTAAAACTGTGGAAAAGTCTATTTGCCTAATTAACTGGAGCGAAATATCCTAAATATCCTTAATCAAGAAACGGTAGACTATGAGAATCAAGTGAGAGCTCAATGATATCACCCCCATGTAGTTAAACTCTATAACTGTAGTTAGACTCGAGGTCGGAACGAAATAATCTATATATCCTAATTCCTGAAACTACATACTCTAAACCAGTAGACCATAGTTAGACTCGGTTTAAGAGCACTACTGACATATCATTTCCTATTACTCCCTCCGTTTCCGAAAGTTCTTCCTACTTGGACTACTTACATCACTGAAATCACTGATCAACTCATCCCAAGTCAGTGGATATTCAGGCCTAGGATCTTCCCATTCATATGCATCTAGGAAAGATGTTTCTGTGCTGCGAGGATGGGTTTTTTGTGAATCAGATTTACTTTTAGATTTGTCTATCTGTGGAACTGTATTAGCTTTAGGAGGGTTTATCTGTGAAAGGGTTTTAGATACAGCAGGAGTTTTGGCTTTAGGAGGAGTTTTGGCTTTAATTAATAGGTATTGTTTTAGGAGGGCTTGTCTGTGAAAGGGTGTTAGAAACAACATGAATTTTAGCTTTAGGAGGAGGTTTAGCTGTAGGAGGTACTGTTTTGGTTGCTGGGTGGTTTTACGAGGGGAGTTATTGAGCTGTTGTGAGGTAATGTTGTCCAACAAAGGATTGGATTTGCTTTTATTGACTAAACTAGGGTTTGAGTGTGTGGATGATGTGGCAGCATCTTTTTTTGTGGGACCAGTATTTTGTGGGCCCTCCTTGGTTTCAGCTTTTCCCTATACCCCAAACCAAGTACAGGTTCTGTTGGATTCTCCTGTAAATTAGGCAACTTATCTCCATGTAAAACATATATATCTACACACCTATTGTTCATTGCCACTTTAGCCAACTCCACAACATCTTTATCTTCCACAATCCTCACAAGACCATTGACCAACCTTCTACCTGGGACCAAATAGTACAGTGCTCCCACTTTCTCATAATCCCCACACGTCTTAGCTAGCTCAAGTAAGTCCCACCAACAAACTAAATCAGGGTCTGTATCAAAAGTCCTACCTTTCCCTCCCTCATACACTAAGTCTCCATTAGCTTCATTCTTAAAAACTCTACCATGCCAAAACATCAAGGTAATACCAGTAGCCATTCTAGCCTACCAAAGTAAGGAAAAAATACACCACTGTAAAAAATAAAGAACACAAAAAAGATCACAAAATAAAAACCAACAATTTCAAAACAAGGGAAAAAAACGCAACTTTAACTGGGTATTAGCCCTAAAATTGAAAACCTACAAATTGACCTCCAACATTATCATTCTACGCAATTTCAGTAATCAACACAGTAATTAACATCAATACAATAATCCACCACAATTCGCATCTTCAGAATACTAGGGTTTAGCCTTAAATTTCAGATTTTTACAAAATTGAATAAGAACATTATAAATGGGGTTACAAGAATTACCGGAAAATGTGATTTTTGGGTACGAAATTGAACTCCCTTTCTTCTGTTGCTCTAGCTTCCACTTCACCAATGTCGCTATGTAATTCGCTTCAGTTGAAGGTGCAAAAATGGAAGAATTTCCACCGATTTTAATGTGACAGAGATAGAAGAGAGAGATAGAGAGGGAGGAGTTTGAGAGTCTGACTATGGTGGTTGAGCATTTTGGGAGGGAAATTAAAACCCAAGGGTGAACATTGCAAACGTTGACATTTTTTCCGGTTTCCAATCACTTGGGTACATTAAAAATTAAAAAAGGTCAAAGGTTAGATTATTAAATAATAATCCAAAGGTTGGATTATTTTGAGCGAATGGCCAAAAGGTTGGATTATTAGAATCAAAAGAAACACCCCAGCATAATGCTAGGGGTAAGGATCGAACCCCTGACCTCAGGGGCCAAGGGGGAGTGCTCTATCCATTTGAGCTAACTCCTATCCTTTTTCTTTTTGTGAGTATAAACTATTGTAGCTCCCGTCCGTTTCAAAGTCGAATTCTTTTTATTAGGTTACAAATTGAATGTTAATTCCGAATTTTCTCCATTTTTCTATACTAGTTATGTGGATCTCCATTATAAAGATGTTTGACATTGATGTAATATCATGGTTGAGGGGAGTAAAAGAAAATACATCAGTAAAAGAGAAGCTAAATTTGTATTGAAATTTACGTCTGCGTGTTATTGGACAAATTATTATTGTATGTGCCCTCAAATTATCATTAGTGAAAACATTTCCTTTTCTTTTAAAAGCATACACAAATTCTCAAAACATTTAGTACTACCTCCGTCCCAGAATAGTCTGAACACTTTCCTTTTATGTTTGTCCTAAATTAGTTTGAACATTTTCATTCTTGGTATGGTCCCACCATTAATATATTATTTCTTTTACATATCATTGACCTACACTCTACCTTTTATCAATAAAAAGTTACCCAACTTTCTCTCGCCTCTAATAAAAAATACCCCACCAACTCCTATCACATCTACTTTTTAAATAAAATAACATTTAATAACCACACCACAACTTATCACCTTAAACTATGTGTCCCAACAAGTGTCAGCTCTTTATGGGACGGAGGGAGTATTATGTTAAAATCACAATCACTTATCAATCAGGCGAATTTGTTATAACATCTTAATCACTACCTGAAATATTAAGTGCGCCAAAGTAGATACTAAGTGATAAATTTTGTCCCTAGAGAGGCACGTTTCAAGTCAGCTGTTGTCTCATTGAAAAGATAGTGCCTCAATAATTCTATAACAAAACAAATTCACATCTTATTACTGCCGTTCATAGAACTGTCATGGATCAGTAAAAGTACAAAGAAGCCACCAACCTTGAATCTTGATGTCTAAATCTAAGCAATAAACATCTGTCAATATTCTCAAAAAGACCTGACAGAAACCATGGGTGCATCAGTAAGCTTTCCTTTTCTGGTTTGGAGTTCATGAGAGGCCAAGTAGCAGCAGACAGCATTAATGAGCTTAAAACTGTGGTAAAGTCTATTTGCCTAATTAACTGGAGCGAATTATCCTAAATATCCTTAATCAAGAAACGGTAGACTATGAGAATCAAGTGAGAGCTCAATGATATCACCCCCATGTGGTTAAACTCTATAACTGTAGTTAGACTCGAGGTCGGAACAAAATAATCTATATATCCTAATTCCTAAATCTACATACTCTAAACCAGTAGACCATAGTTAGACTCGGTTTAAGAGCACTACTGACATATCATTTCCTATTACTCCCTCTGTTTCCAAAAGTTCTTCCTACTTTGACCCCTTTCCTTTTTGAAAAGATTCCAAATAGGAACAACAAAAGAAAACGGAGGGAGTAGTTGCCTAACTGTTAAACAACTAGCCGAACTCTAAAATCATGTACACACTGATTGTATTCTATGTGTACTCTTATTGTTTTTGTTTCAAACTGCAGAGTTACTGGTTGATTCTCTGAACCACTTTCTGGTTTTGTTTAATATAATTGTTCCGACTATAGGAACCCATGAAAGATTCTGCAAAGATATGAGTTTTTTTTTAATATATAGTCTCATAAAGTACTACGTAATATTGTAAAGTACACATAAAACCAAGAATGAATATGTAGGCCCTTGTTCAGTGATACAAATGGCAATAATTCAGATTCCTTCATTGTTCCAATGTCAATAAGACCCCCAAAACTTTTGGGGAATCTAAGCCTACCTCAATTATCTTCGTGTTAACTTTACATATTTTTGTAACAACTGGTAAATTTTAGTACCCAACTCTTGCTGTTCTTTCCTGTGTTCTTCATGTTAAGTATTTCTTAGCAAAATCTTGGTAGTCATCAATAATTTTTGCATGGCATTGTCATTTTCTGCTTCAAGTTATCCCCTGTATGTAGCAAACAATGGAAATAAACATAAGAAGAAACCTAACATTATAAGGTCACTTCCTTCTTCATCTTCCTTTATTTTACGGTCATCCTCTCTTCCTATAAAAGCTGATCATAACACAATCAATTTATCAGAACCTCAGAGAATCTATAGCCAAGAGAATACCGTAGGTATCATTGGAGGTGTGTCTGTTCTTTCCACGTTAATTTTCCTCGAGAAGTTCGTGTTATGGAGCTCGAGAGAGGAACGTGAAACCATCCCTTTTATTGTCTGCAGTGATCCAATGCTCGTACAGAAAGCTTATAAATCAAGCATTGCAACGTCTTCTTCAAGTCGTGAATCTGTTTCTGATAGCAATGGTGAAGAGATCTCTGCAGGATTAGATCGAGTTAGATTAGTCGAGAATCTGAGAGAAAAAAGGTTGTTTCTTGAAGGAGGAGGAGCGCGATGTATAGTCATGCCTTGCCACCTTTCCCATGCTTGGTATGGTGAGATTTCGGAAGGTTGTGAGCAACCTTTTCTTCATGTGGCTGAGTGTGTTGTTAAGGAGCTTAAGGAAGCAAGATTCAGGCCTTTAGAAGTTGGCAGTTGTGTAAAAGTTGGAATTCTGGCAAGTGATGCTACTTTAGTAGCAGGAGTTTATCAGGAAAAACTACAGGATCAGGTTTTTATCTTTTTTATTTATGCTTATTGTATTAAATTTATGTTGTATCTTTATGCTTCTGCTGTAGATACTGTCAACCTATGTAGCATGGGTACTTCTTCTAGGTCACGTACTCGTACCCATACCCGTGCCCAATACGATACGTATCCTGTGTGGGTACGCGTACCCATTCCTAAAAATTCAAAATTTTGCCGTTTTCCGTCCCCGAACCCGTACCCGTACCCGTATCTGTCTCTGTGCAACCTAGCTGTCAACCAAATCAGAATACACAGTAATGAAATAAACTTCCTCTGAAACAGAACCGACTGAGAGTTGTGCAGGCTTGTAAAAAAAAATCCTTGTTTCTGTAGAGCAAGTTGAAAGATATAAGTAGTTTACATATTATTTCAGATTTTTGGAGCTTAAGAGACTGAATTAGATTTTGAGGAATGTTAGACACCTTCCTGGGAAGGGATAAAAATGCAAATATCAGCCAAGAAAAAACTGGTAGTATAAAATGTGTGGTGGTGGCTAGTGAAGGGCACTGGGCTGTGCTCATGCCGGAGGCTTGGCCAGGCACTGTACATTGTCCTTGTGCTCTTGTCGACCGGCCAGACCGAAAACCAAGGCCCAGTCGTTGTGTCATGTTGTGCCTGAGTAATGAAATTTTATTTTAATTTGCTGTACTTTTTCGTGCCAAAGTTCGTGGTGTGTTGTGCTTTCCCATCCAAATACCCAGCATGCATGCAGAGTCCATCTAAATACTAGTGTAAGCTGGTGGCTTTTGCTGGTGGTAGAAGTGGGTTTGCACCTGGAGGGGACAAAATGCAAATCTCAGCCAAATAGGGCAGGTAGGAGTAGTGTAGAAGTAGGTGGTGGCGCAGTGGTGTTAGTGGTGGTATAAAATGTCGGTGTAGTGGTATGGGGGAGAAGAGGATCTGACTTGTGAGACAAAAATACAATTAGGTCCCCAGGATGCTTAAGCTTGGTACATCCCCGGGACACTGCTAGTAGCCTATTAGTGTGATTCGACACTAATAGCAGTCTACCGGGGTTAATTCTTTCTCCATTTTGTAAATATCACTTCACAATGCTACCTACTTCTGAAAGTCATTTTGTAGTTGAAAGTTTGAAACTGTCAAGTTTTTTGACAGTTTATATGCAGGGGTTTGAGGTAGTGTTGCCAGATAAATCAACCATGGAGAACATCATAAACCCGGCCATAAACTCGTTGAAGCAGAAAGACATGAAGGGAGCGCGCAATCTGTTAAGAGTCGCGATCCAGGTCCTTCTGGTGAAAGCTGTGAATACCGTGATCATTGCCTCCCATGATTTGCAATGTCTGTTACCTCATGATGATCCCCTTGTGAAGAAATGCATTGATCCTATGGATGCTTTGGCAAGAGCAGCTGTAAGATGGGCAAAATCTGCAAAGCTACACAAGAGAAACTTAAATGGTATTCCTAATTATTAGTTCTGTTCTTGGTTTTGTTGATGGTAATTAATCCTGTACAAAGATTCAGCCAAAATAGTAGAAGTTTTCTTCTTGGTTCACATGATGATTTTCATCATATGTAATTGTTCATTTGTTTGTGTCTTTGTGATGTTATATGTAATATATTATGTTTGATATGATTTCATATTTCTGATTGATAGCCTTGCTATTTCCCTTCCATATCCAGTTAATCATCAACAAATGTTGTTCGTGTTCCTCCATTTAGAACTCTTCTCCACTATGTGCATATACCTGAAATAGGTGGCCAGACATATTGCTCATATGTACCAGTAAAAAAAATGATAAAAAAATCAATTGAAAAGAATAGCTTTTAGATCATTCTCTTATGAAAAAATGGTTTGTCAATCGTTTCCCTCCATTTCCTCTAATCCAAACTATATATTTAGTTCACCTTAATTTTACTGATCTGAACTGATCTGAACTTATTTTTTCAGATCTGATCTGGCGTGATCTGAACTTATCTGATGTGATCTAAACTTATCTTTTATAAAACATATTATTACTAATATTATTATTACTTTGTATTTCATTATTAGTATCACTATTACTATTATTTTATTACTATGCACAACTTTTAATAATAATAATAATAATAATAATAATAATAATAGCATAATTTTTTTTTAAAAAGAACACATATTATATGAACATACAATTAAAAATAATAAAACACATATTTTAGGAAAAACTAGTGAGTGTCCCGGGCGATGCCCCGGGTTGTTACTTTTTGTAACTTTTTGTCAAGTGAGGAAAAATTAACGTAATGACATGATAAGTAATTGCATGATTTTTTAAAAATAAACCTTAAAAAGTTTGGGGATGAAAGCAATAGCTTAATTCTTTCTACAAGGAATTGGAGTAAGAGCTTATGTCCATAATAGTATGTTGTTATTATCATAAAAAGGTTAGGTATCTAACTACTAATGCGCAAATCTTTTAATGAGATATAATTATAAGACCTTATGATATTTTATTTTGAAATACTAAACAATGGTGTTATGGTGGATTAATGGTTAAGCTTTCACTTTTCGTTTCAAAGGTCACGTGTTCGATACCTTGTACAACATTATTTTTTAAATTGAGGGTGTTACTTGAAAATAAAGTATTTGCATTAGAACCTTAAATGAGAGTGTCACGTGGCACACAAACTTTCTTATGAACACCTTTTAATATATTAGTATAGATATATTGTTTATAGTAAAAAAAAAAAAAAAAGAAAAAAGTTCATGTCTAAGGTCCGTTTATAATAATAATAATTTAGGTAGTAATGAAAGAACATATAGGGATAATAAAAAAAGAACATATGTTGAAAGAGCGTAAAAAATATATTTAAAGAACACATTCTAAAAATAAAAGTTAGATGTCCCCTCAAAAAAATTGAAAGGTAGATGTTATTTTTATATTGATGACATGTTTGGATTTAATTAACAAATTTTTGTTATATCAATCAATTGTTCTTTTTTCATTATAAATAAAACTATAAATATATATAATCATATGATCTTGAAGAAAATTCTTAAATATTCTTCTTATATCGTTGTCATGTTCTGTATAAACTTTGTTTTGAAAGACAAGTTGAAATCCTGCGTAGGGGAAAATTTGAAAGTTATGCCAACACCATTAGGTGATCCGTTATCCCTTGCTACTTGTTATAGCCTAAAAATCTACGGCTCCTTTAAAGACACTTGGGCTCATCAGAGCCGTACACGTGTCCTCTCCTAATAAATAAAGAAAAAAATGATTTAACCCTTGGGTTATAGTATTCAGTTGGGAGAAAAGGCTTACTTTTCTGGCCCAAAAGATAGTCAGAGCCCAGCCCCTTGGAGGTGGCTACAAGTGAGTGGTTGATAAACTCTCACAAATCATGGCCTGCCACGTGTCATGATCTGATTACTTAGCCAATCAGATGCCACTGTTGTAGGGTAGTTTATAAGGATACATGTCATCTAACAATCACTATAAATACCCCTGAAATCAGGAGAAAGATCATTCAAGGCAAATAGAGTAAAGTTACTCTGAAAAAATACTCTCTTACTTTCTCTCTCTATCTCTACTTTCTCTTACAACTCCTGATATCTAACTTAAGCTTCGGAGGGGGAACCACCACCCAAACCTCCAGGGTGGGTCCCTTTTTGCAGGTTCGGGAACGAAGCTCGGGTTCGGACCGGGCAGATTCAGACATTGTTGCACAAGTCTCCAAGTGAAGAACATCTAAGGGACACTAGTTTACTTGCTGGACAGGAAAGCTAAACCTCTAGCTTACTTGTTGGGCAAGAAGGCTAAACATTTGGCGCCGTCTGTGGAGAGACACAACGATGATTGATTGTCAGTCGTCCAATGTGGCTAGGAACCGAAGTCTTCAGGTCAATGTCGAAGACACAGTAGAACATGAGAGGCCGCCTCGAGGAAAGGATAGACCTCCGTCCATCGTCAATATCCTTGGACCAAGCCAGCAGCCTGTCATTCAGGAGAATCTTGAACGACCAGTGACTGCTGCCCATCTAGAGAACGCCTTGAATGACTTCCAGACTAAGATGGCAGCAGTCGTCTAGGAACAAATCAAGAGCAACATGCTATTTTTCCATCTAAACCCTGAGCCAGCCGTTAACAATCCAGCTCCTTTTAGGGGACGTTCTCAAGAAAATCGTCCAGTGCCTAGTCGACCTGTTCGTCAGGAACTCTCTAAGAGGACGACCAAAGGAAAGCAGCCAGAAGGTAGTGAGCAGCGATGGAAGATGGACTGGAACCTGGTGGTTAGGACCCAGGATCATGTTCGACCGAGCGGGCACCGAATGGAATCAGATGCAAGGGAATATCTAGAGGCGAAGAAAGCTGCTGCATTACAACGGTCAGCGACAGGGTCTACACCATACTTAAGGGACCCTCCTTTGAGGTTGCCGTCCAGGACGGAATGACGAAGTTTAAGCCTCTCTCTTGTCCGTCCAAGGCAAGAAAAGACGGTGGTTCAGCCCATGGTTTATAGACGTCCAGCACCTGCAAACACTTCGTCTGATCCTGTGTTAAAGGAATATCGTGAGGAGTACATACCCATTGAGGGACAGCTGGGAGCCCTCCGGATTAACTGGCCCATTCCATTCTCGGCCAGGATCATGGAGGCACCCCCCTTCCCAAAGGTTAAATTCCCTACTATAGAACCTTTTGGTGGAACAACAGATCCAGACGATCACCTATCTGCTTACAAACATCAGATGTACGTCCAAGGAGTAGATGATGCTACTTGGTGTAAGAACTTCCCAGCAACTCTGAAGGGAGTAGCTCAGATGTGGTTTAACAATCTTTCACCCCATTCAGTCAACAATTTTACTGAACTCAGTTTCTTATTTACTAGTCACTTTGTTGCCAATAAGCAAGAGTAAAAAACAAGCATGCACTTGGGAAAGGTCGTCCAAGGATCTAAAGAAGCTCTTAGAAGTTTTGTTAAGAGATTCAATCTAGAAGCTCTTTAGATTCAAGATCTCAATGCCGGGGTGGCCTTTGACGCCTTTATCAGGGGACTAAGGCCAGGAAGTTTTAAGTTCGATCTCGTTAAGAAGAAAATCGCCACTCTTGCCGAGGCTTTAAGGGAAGCAGAAGCGTTTATACACGCTACAGAAGTGTGTGCTGAGGCAAAGCATCCTGAGTTTAAGAAGCCTGAAGAGGTTGCTCAGCCAAGGAAGAGCAACCCCAAAAAGGCTGATACTTGGGCCATAACCTCCACCACTACTTTGTCCAGAAGAAGCAAGAGGAAAGAGTCTGAGCCTTCTTCATCCAACCCCATCGAATTCAGCAAGGACCCGGCACTCCATTCTCATGGAAATAAAGGACCAATATGAATTTGAAGGCTCCAATTGAGATGAAGACTCCTTACAGAAATAGGGACAAGAGCAAATACTGTCACTTTCACAAGGATTGCGGTCACGAGACTAATGAATGTAAGCACCTTAAGAGGGCTTTGGAGGATCTAGCTCGAAAAGGAAAGATGAACTCCTATTTGCCTTAAGGGGGAAGGAAGTTTCAGAGGAAGGATGATCGGCAGGCTAAGAAGAAAGAGAGTGAAAGCACGGACGAGGATGTTGTCCTCGTAATTTCAGGAGGTTTTGCTGCTGGAGGACCAATGGTGGGACGCGGTCGTACGCGCTACGAAAGATAAAAGTTTATTTTCCTTCTTTCCAATACAAATGAATGTAAGTGGCAAGTAGGGTCGTATCCACAGAGACTTGGGGACTAACTCGTGTTTATAATATATCAAATGGGGGTTTTGTGATTAAAGAACTGAATAACTAAATAAGAAGAACTAAAGAACAATCAAGAAGTAATGTAATCAATAAGAGAAGAATCTTGAGTTCGGTTAATGGCCACTTCGATTCATACTATTGATCATTGGTTTCTCAAATGTGTAACTTTACTCTTAATTACTCAAAGCTGGAAATCAAATTCCTTTCCCTCAAAAGTACCGTTAAACAATCATGCACAATCAGATGATCATAAAACTTGAACTACAGATTAATCTAATCTAATCAGAGATTAAATTCAAATCAATAGAACGTCAACGAACAAGGAAACCATGAGCCAATTAACAAATTGCTAGCACAACATATTCAAATTAGAAATTGTGATTTCCCTAGTGATTAATCAAGAATAATCGGATTCATTAATCAAACCCTAGATTGCTACTCATGAAATAAGAACAGATGATTCAAAGCATCAATTCTAAATCCTAGCAAAAGATTAATCGGACGTATAAACTAGTAGTACTCCTAGCAATACATACAATAATCATAGATCAAGAACAAGGAATCACAATTATAATTAAGATAAAGTCAACAAAGAGAAACCTCACAATAATAGACCGAAGCTTGATTAACCGTTCTCAAGACTAGATTTAGGCTACGATCGACATCATCCATAAAAGAAATCTTCAAACTAATGATTCGAAACTCAAAAAGGGAAAAATAGGGATTAGGGTTCTTCCTCTCTATTCTCTCTAATTAGGTCCAGGATTACATAACATCAAAACAAAACAATGTTTTTTCTCATTAATAATACCTAAGGGAAAGCTGAAAAGCGCCGAAGAATCATAACCGCGTCGAAGTGCGCGAGTCGGGCAGCTATGGCGCGCGGCTCGGGCCTTCGCTGCTGCCAAATACCAATCTCCGCTCGAAGTGCGCGAGTCGTGCGTGAGTGGTGCCCGGCTCGGGCACTCGCTACGCCCGGGACTCAATCTTCTCCACAAACGCCCGAGATGGGCTCTTCAACGCCCATGGTGGGCAAACACCGCTGTAGAAATACTAAGAGATGAACTTTGACAACACCCATCGAACTCTAGACTTCAAAGGACTTTGTGAGTTAATCCACCTGTAAATGATCAAAGCATATAGAACCACAACATGTCCTTAAATCTCCTCTAATGCATCAAAAGTATCATAAATCCCTCTTCTCCATACTAAGGTTTAGATGAGTCAAACTTTCCCTTTTAAGACTTAAACCTTAGTGAAATGGACTTCTCCACGCTCTATAATTGCATATAACTTGGTCACATCAAGCAACCAATAGAGGGCACAAAAACTACCTCAGGGAACTCGGCCAAGTCTTACTAGCTGATCAGACAAAGGCCAAGCCCTTCCCAAAAGTGGTGGTTACTGAACAAGATCGGGGGAAGCTGAGAACTCCCCATGATGACCCTTTGGTTGTAAAAATGAAGATAGCAAACTTGAGAGTAAGAAGAATTCTGATTGACACCGAAAGCTCGACCGACATCATTGGTGCTGTTTGCTTGTCCAGATTGAAGTTTGATGAAAAGAACTTGGTTCCCGTCCACCAACCCATCATAGGGTTTGGGGGAGGAATCATTCATCCTATGGGAACCGTTACTTTGCCCGTTCGAGTGGGAGAGAAGGAGGCCTCAAGGACTCTGTTTATTAAGTTCTTGGTTGTTCGAGATTTGACAGCCTACAATGTCATACTTGGACGGCCAACTCTGAATCATGTTAAAGCTGTAATAGTAACTCACTTGATGCTTATGAAGTATGAGTGTGATGATGGCAAAATTGGCTCCTTGTATGGAGACCAGCAGGCGGCTAGGGAATGTTACGTAACTACCCTCAAGTCGTCCTCATGGAAAGCAGACAATGAAGACCAGACGAAGATCGGTGGCGGACGAAAAACGTCTGAAATTGGGAAAGATAAGACGAAGATCGGCTGCGAAAGGAAAACATATGAAATTGTAAAGGACCAAGTGGCCTCGTTGAAGATGGCAAATGAGAGTCCTCAGACGCCTGTCGCGCCCTCAAGGAAAACGTCAGAACTTCTTCCCTGCAAAAAAAAAGGAAGTATGAGCTCGTCAAGGAGGAGCCACCCTCGTCTGAGGAGGTGATGGCCATTATGGGGCTGGCACTAGAAAGTCCAAAGCCGGTGGAAGTCCTAGAAGATGTCTGTTTGGATGAGGCTCGTCCAGAAAGATCTTTGAAGATTAGGTCCTCACTCTCTCCTGATTTGAGGGGCCTTTTAATCAGCTTGATGAAAGAATTTCAAGACGTGTTTGCTTATTGTGTTGAGGAAATGCCTGGAATTGATCTAAAGATAGCCGTCCACCGGCTTAATGTTGATCCAAATTTAAAACCTGTTCGTCAGAAGAAAATACATTTGGGACCGGCCAGGAAGCAGGCGGTCGACCAGGAAGTTCAGAAGTTGTTGGAGTCAAAATTCATCAGAGAAACCTATTATCCAGAATGGATAGCAAATGTGGTCATGGTGCCAAAGCCTAATGGCACTTGGAGGATGTGTGTGGACTACACTGATCTCAACAAGGCTTGTCCCAAGGACAATTTCCCTTTGCCTAAGTTGGATCGTCTAGTGGACTCTACAACCGGCCATGCTTTGTTAAGCTTCATGGACGCCTATTCAGGTTTTCATCAAATACCCATGTGGTCAGAGGATCAGGACAAAACGTCATTCATTACTGAGAAAGGGTTGTATGGCTGGCTAAGGATGCCTTTTGGCCTCCGTAATGCATCGGCTACCTTTCAAAGATTGATCAATACTGTCTTCCAGCCGTAGTTGGGAAGAAATATGGAAGCATATATTGATGACACTAGTGGAAAAAACATCAAGTGCTCCGGTTAAAAACCGTACAAGTGCTTCGTATTTGACCCGTAGCAGACGCCATACGAGCACTTGAGTATTTATCAAGTGCTCCGGTTGAAACTCGAAGCACTTAGATTTACAAGTGCTCCGGTTGTCTTAAAAACCGGAGCACTTGTGAAATTTATATGTTTCAAATAAGTCAAGTGCTTCGGTTGTTAGGAAAAAACCGGAGCACTTGATTCACAAGTGCTCCGGTTTTTTCCTAACAACCGGAGCACTTGACCTTTTTTTTAAAAAAAAAAAATTGTACAACAGCCCACCTTGTAGCAGTAGCACACTAGCCAAACCTGCATATGCAGCACATCAACCTACATCATGCTTCCTCATTACTCTCACTTTTCACCACCATACTTCCTCATGTCCATCCCTTCAACCATCACGCACACACCTTCCCGTGCCCCTCCCATTTACCACCATAATATACATTCAAACTTAATTTTCTGCTGCATAGAAACTGAACACTTGCTCCATTGTAGAGGTGTTTCAAATACCACTTCTATCAACAACAAATTCAGTCCATGATTATGTTCCCCGAAACCCTAAGGCCTAAAGTAAGTTATCATTATATAGCAAGATAAAAGCTACAACCATTCAGTTCAAACTAAACCCAAGCAAGCAATAAGGCAATAAGCAATGAACCTAAGCTACAACGATGTATTTAAACAAATAGTAGAGAGAAACATAAAGAGAGTGAAGAGGAAGGGGAGAGGAGTTAGAAGTGTGCATGTGTTATCAAGGACGATGGCACTTGATTCCTTTTTTAGTCCACATTCAATTCAACTGGAGAAAACATAATTTAATCTAGCTTATCCTGCCAGATGACAATCACATTTATAACCAACAAAGATTTGAACTGGTAGAGAACACCCCAGAATCATCTGTACATAGAATAAGCGGATGCTTCTTATTATATAAATCAGCTGACAGATAAACAAATTTATCAGAGGATAAATTGCAGATATCTTTTTTAAGAGCGTATGCTTATGGAAACTATAGACTAACTTTTGACATTTTTGAATTAAATATACAGCTGGAAAGGAGCCAAACCAAAATGATGAACATCGATGGAGGAAATTGTATTAGTTCTGATGTTTGATGTCAAACATATCTCAACCTGCAAAGATAGAAATGATTCAAGATCATGAATGGGCACAAACGCTTTTAACATATATAAACATTGATAATCCATTTAAAAAAAGACCAAAGACAAAGTTTATCTACTGAATTACTCTAAATGCCTAACAGTATACATATTGCTATATTTTGTCATACATTAAAATCAGTGAGCAAAGATTGTGGTGGAGGCTACAAAGAGACCTAAGATGGCTAACATGTTAGGCACTTAGCCTCACTATTTGTCTGCGTAACTAAATGAAAAAAAAAACTCTTGGCATATACCATTCTCCCACTCTTGGATTCCCAGATAGATCAATACCAACCACTCCGACATCTTTCATTTCCAATGCCAACTTAATCTGTAATCATTTTTTTGCAACTTGTCACCTTCCAGAGTAATATGAAGGCAATGGAAGAAAATGATTGGTGTATATGAAAAAAAATTCTATGTAAGATAAAATTACAAACTTCTCCATTTATTTTGCTGAGACAACCACCAAAAAATCAGAGCTAAACCTCATGAAAAAGCAAGATACATACCGTTTCAATTGCAGCTTCAAGCATCTCACGTCGATCAATGCTGAGGAGAAGTCTAACATATATCTTCTTCCTAGAAATGCCATCACACTCATTATTCATATAACATGACTTTTTCTTGTTCTCCAAGACAACTCCAGTTGAAGCAAAATCACATTCAGTTCAACTGCAGAAAACATTGGAACTAGAATGAAATGAAGTAACTTTGTTAGAAACAATAGACTGGAAATGCAAAAGAAGATGATTTGGAGGAAATCCATAGATGTTTGTATTAGCAATGCTAGGAAATCATCATTAAGGAGAGTACAACCACAGTCCACAGGCCTTCGAGTGGCTGGACACTCCAACTACAAACTAAACAAATAAAATAAAATAAATGAATTTTCGCTTAATTTTATCCTAGCTGATAAACTATATATATAGCCTTCTGACTTCCTTCTAACAAGCTCATTGTCCCCCTTATTTACAGTACCCAAAGTGGCCCTTCCCCTAAAATAAATGCATTGCAGTATGTCTTTAGAGCGAGGAGGGAGATGAGATTGTTCTCTTATTTATTAGTTCATTCAATTGAATGCAGGCAGGCGCCCTTGTTCAAGTTTATACTTAAGGCACAATACTTTACCCATGGAGGTGTGGAGATGGGACAAGGCTTACATACAAAAGTTGCCCAGGTTGCTACTTCTGCTTTTGATGTTCCTTTTAGCTCTGTATTCATATCAGAGACTAGTACACACAAGGTAACAATGCAATAGAAAATGTCTCATTCTAATTTGTACTACCTGACAAGTCATTAACAAAGTGTAGAAATGATTTTCTAGAGCCATAGAATCCACTTAAGCGCATTTTTATTTGTTTATGTTTCTTTGCCAAACAGGTTCCAAATTCATCACCCTTTGTAGCATCGGCATGTTTCGATATGTATGGTGCTATAGTTCTAGATGCTTGTGAGCAAATAAAAGCAAGGAATACTTCAAAAATTAATCATCAAAAATTAAAAAAAAAATTGATGAAGGTCTAGACTAGTAGATCAAAGGAATACTTCAAAAATTAATCAAAATACCATGTAATCGGTGATGATGAAATGATTATATTGTTGACAGCGACGAGCTCAACATCGTCCCTCTGGAAGATCACCCTTGTGGCCAAACGTCCGATTCTTCCGAATCCTCCATAAATTCAAAAATCAAGATTAATCGAGATTAAATCATTAAAAAAAAGATCAAATATGCACCTGTTGTATAGCTCACACTACAAGCTTTTAGTTCCACCATTTTTCACAAGGACTATATTATTAATAAACAAAGCTTTGACCAGGCGACTACCATTAGATAATGGTTCTTGAAACTTAGATTATCCTATACTCGGATATACCGGCTCCATATGCACTCATTCGGCTGCAAGTGTCACTTGAATTTTGACTTTTGTCCATGTAAAAAACCCTTTTGCTAATCTAAAAAAAGTGACAAATTCAGCAATTATAGTGAAGTTTGACCAATTTAAACATTGAATAGTTATACATTACGATAGAATGAAGTAGTTCTAATCTAAAAAAGGTGGCAAAGACCTCCTACGGAGATTAAGAACAATGATATGATACCAAATTGACCATTGTTCATCTCTTTGCACACACAATCATACCATAAAGAAGATGGAAACCACTGATCAAATTGACAAAATCGTTATGCAGTGAGCAAGTACTCCAAACAGGCACATATGATATTTGAAACTTAACATGAATCATACAAGCTACTTGTAATACCCCGAACTTTAATATCGTTTTATTAGCTATTAATTATGTTTATTAGCTTAATTGCGTCCTAAATGTTTCTGAAATGATCATAGTTAAATTATTTTCTAAAATAAATACATTTTGGGTTTTATGTGTAATTAATTGGGTGGTATTTGGCCAAAATGAGAAACAAAATGGGTTTACTCATCTAACACCTACGTCGGTTTAATTTGTTAGAAGCATAACCCAACCCTCCTTTCCTTTTTCTTTTGTTGGTGAAACAAAAGCACCCCAACTCAAAACTCTTTCTCTCTCTTGTCATTTCTCTCTCATGAAGAAACCCCAAAACCCCAACCCAGTTTTCTCTCTCTCCCCTCGTTTCTTCTCGTCGGCGTCCCAAGCTCGCCGAACTCGCTGCCGTCTTACCAGTCTGGCGCTCGCCGAAGCCCAGAACTCAGTTTCCCCCGTTGCTCTCCTCTCCTTCGTGTCTCCTCTGTTTCGTGCGGCTATGCTGTCGCGGCCCCAATGAACGTCACCAGCCACCGTGTCACACCACCTGGCTGCTGCTTCCACGCCTGCCGATCGCCGTTGTCGTCGCCTCACCGGAGCTCAGCTCCCCTCTCATGCCTTGCTTCGTCCCTGCTCAAGTTGAGCAGAGGTATAATTACCTCTTATTCTTCTCTATAAATTTCATCGTTATGAGTTTAAGATTCAAACCCACTTATTACCTTTGAATAATTAGATGGATTTTTGGAGCTTAAGAACTATTTCAAATGGTTGAATCATTTAGCTTAATTTACGATTTTCTTTTGACGGGCTTGGATGAAGATTACATAACGTTAGATTAGTCATTTAGTTATCTAATTGGGGGTGATTTTATAAACTGATTTTGTTTTTTTTTTTAATTTAGCTAAACCCATTTAGTTCAATTGATGCTTTATTTGGACTGATCTCCTCACCTTCTTCCTTGATTTGCAAAATGAAAATCAGATTTCACTAAGTTCACTTGTGAGTTTATTTGCAGTAGTAGTTGAGATTAAATTTAGAATAGTTATTGTTATTATTGTTGGAGTAATTGGAGCTAGCTTATGGGATTCATATTAATTAGTTGATGTTCAAAGAATAGCAATGAAGTGAGATCGGTGAATGGGATTATATTAGAAGGAGTAAGTTAGACTATTTTTCGAATATAAAGATCCGTGAGTGGGTTCTGATTCTTTTTGTTATTTATATTGTGGTTTCGGACGTTGGTTTATGGAGCTCAAAGGAAGTAAGACAGCTTATAAGAAGTTTATCCTTGGAAATGGATTTGCGTTTGAGGTAATGTTCATGTCCAGCAAATCTATGCATGCCCGTATGTGTTATATGTGATGTTTTACATGTACTCAAATGCGTGAATACAATTATATGATGTTGATTATGATGATATGATTATGTGTTATAATCTGTTATGTGGCATGATAAGATACGTTATGATGTGACGATGTTTATGTATGTTATGAAATGTCCTGTTATGATTCTATTTACGATTTATGGATGATTCCGAATTAAGAGTATATGATGTCTGATAAGTTATGATAATAAAAGTGGATGGTTCTGCTGGTTTGGAGTCATGAACTGATCCGGTAAATGGGAGAGTCACAGGTGGAGGAATTCTGTTACGATGTACGATACGGACCAAAATGGTCACATGTTAATGTTACGAATTACGAAAGTTATGCTATGTCCAAAACCTGTACTTGCCAATGAACTAAAGTCGCGTAAATGGTCCTTGCCAGCAGACTATTCAAGGCTAATGATAATGTTTTCTGTTAATGATTACTAAAGTGTTATTATATATGCTTATATGTGAAAATGTTTACGAACTAAAACCGTTTTTACGGGCTGGAGTGAAGTTACTGAGTTTTCAACTCATTTTAGTTTATTTCCTGTGTTTCCCCTTTTCCGGGGTCTATGAAATCATTCAGGTAGTATGAAGACGGCGAAGGATCAGTTATGTCAAGGATGCTCCGGAAAGGTTAAGTTGAAGTAACTCTGTATATTTGGGATATTTAGAATACTCTGTATATAAGGATAATAATTATAGCTTAAAGACGATCATTTGTATGTTTAAGAGGTCATTTTAGGCTATTATCTTATTAGTGGGCCATAACCCACAGGCTTAAGTTGTGCTTCTGCTGACGATTAAGGTTATGTATTTTCGGGGCGTTACACTACTCCTCTCTCCACGCAAAAACCAAGTAAATCTTCACATATACTCCAAATTTCAACTTAACTACGAGACTGCAGCTTTTAGCGAGTGGAGGTGTGCTAATAGAAGTTGAATACACATTCATACAATCCCTAATTTCATAATTCATATATATAAACAACACCAAACTGATTATGAAAAAAAAAAACAGATTTCATTGAAGATGATGATCCAATCAGATCTGGTTGGAACTTGAATAATATAATAAAAGTCATATGACATAAAAAAGAGAAGAGCAAAGTGAGATCTGAAGAAAAGGGAAAACGAACCAGGGATAATACAAAGGAGGAGAGCTCATCATTTTCGTGTTTCGACATGCTCTGAAACAGCAACATCGGCACAACAGTCACGCGGTGGCTGGAATGGGAAATCGAGGTGAGAGACAATTTTTGAATCAAGCAAAAACCTAAATTTTTAAAAAAAAAATCCCCAAATCTAGAAAATCAAAATAAGAACTAAAATACAACAATAAAACTCGAGCGACATTACCTGGACAGGCATTAGTGGATCGAGAGTGAAGAAGGGAAGAGAGAGAAAGTGAAAAGAGAACAGAGATTATGCAGTTTAGCAAAAAGGCCACCACCTACAACCTTTAAGTTCTTATCCATGGTGGTGGACTAGTTGTGCGAGTCACGAATGAGAATTAGGGTTAGGGTTTCAAATTTTTGATGACATTCGTGAGAGAGGGAAGAGAAAGGATTGAAGAACTAGAGAGAGGGGAGGGGACAATGTACGCGGGTGGAAATTAAAAGGTAATTTATGAATACCAACTCTCTAGTGCTTCGGTTAATAAAATCCACCGAAGCACTTGTAATGTAATTTTTTTAAAAAAATAAAAAATTGAACCAAGTGCTCCGATTTTAAATTAACCGAAGCACTTGCTAAGTAGCAAAAGCATTTTTTTCCACTAGTGTGATATGATAGTCAAGAGTCGGCAAGAGGAAGGTCATGTTGCTGATTTGAGAGAAACTTTCGAAACTCTCAGAAAATACAAGCTGAAATTGAACCCCAACAAATGTGTCTTTAGAGTCTTGTCCGGGAAGTTCTTAGGCTTTTTAGTAGATCAGAGGGGAATAGAAGCCAACCCTGAAAAGATTCAAGCTATTCTAGACATGAAATCCCCGTCAAAGATAAAGGAAGTTCAACGATTGACGGGTTGCTTAGCTGCCCTTGGACGATTCTTGTCTAAGTTGGGCAACAAATGCCATCACTTTTTCGCTACTATCAAGAAGAAGGCCAAGTTTGAGTGGACAGCAGAAGCTGAGCAAGCGCTTCAGCAAATCAAAGATCACCTTCGTCAGTTTCCTAGGTTGGTCAGTCCAACAAAGGGGGAGAAACTATTTGTATACTTGGCTGTGTCCACTCAGGCTGTGAGTGCTACTCTGCTGGCTGAAAGGGAGTCTGTGCAAGTTCCAATATACTTTGTGAGTCATGTGCTCAAGGATGCGGAAAATAGGTACACTCTAGTCGAGAAGTTTGGATTGGCCCTCGTCATGGCCAGCAGAAAGTTAAGGCCCTATTTCTTGGCTCACAGTATACTCGTCTACAATGACCAACCCTTGAAGCAAGTTTTGCAAAAGATGGAAGCCGCCGGACGGATGTTAAAATGGGCTGTTGAGCTTAACATGTTCGATATATCATTCGAACCAAAGAAAGCCATTAAGGGGCAAGCCTTGGCATATTTTATAGTTGAGCTTACTCGGCCAACTATAGAACCAATATTTGATCCAGCTGAAGGGAGGAAGCATTGGACGCTCATGGTTGATGGATCGTCCACTGTCAATGGATGTGGGGCAGGAATCATTTGTCAATCTCTTGAAGGAGACAAGTTTGAATATGCGCTAAGATTCCAATTCCAAGCGTCCAATAACGAAGCTGAATATGAAGCACTTCTAGCTGGAATCAAAATGTGTAAAGCGGCAGAAGCTCTGGAAATTGAGGCCAAATCGGACTCTCTCTTGGTCGTCAGTCAAGTCAATGGAGATTTTGAATGTAAAGAAGCATCAATGGGCAAATATATGCGTCTGATCAAAGATGAGATTGAGCCTTTGAAACGATTTGTTCTCGACCAAGTACCAAGGTCAGAAAATCATCAAGCAGATTCTCTCTCAAAATTGACCAGCTCTACTGAAGGTGATGCGCCAAGAACAATGTTTTAGGAAGTTAAACCCAAAAAGAGTATTGACCAAGAGCAAATCATGTTTCTTAGTCGAGGGGCAGTTTGGATGGAGCCTATAATAGAATACAAGAAGACGGGACGGCTGCCTTCAGACCCTGTCGAGGCCAAGTATGTGAAGGCTCGAGACAAATGGTTTGAGCTTTGGGATAAGACCCTTTACAAGAAGTCATTTAATCGTCCTCTCCTTAAGTGCATCACCAGGGAAGGAACTCCATGAAGGAGCTTGTGCATCTCACATTGGGGGAAGAGCATTGGGAGAAAAGGCTTTAAGGACGGGGTATTACTGGCCTACATTAAAGGAGGATGCTCTCGTCTATGCAAAGAGGTGCGACAGTTGTCAGAAGCATGGAAATCTGCATCAGAAGTCGTCCAATTACATGAATCCTATCTGGTTCCCTCTGCCCTTTGCCAAATGGGGCATGGATATTCTGGAACCTTTCCCATAGCCGCTGGGCAAAAGAAATTTGTAATTGTAGCTGTGGACTATTTCACTAAATGGATAGAGGCTGAAGCCATGCGGGGTATAACAATGAATGACGTCAAAAGCTTTATTTGGAAGAGCATTATAACTCGTTTTGGTATGCCGCAGTCCATCGTCTTTGATAATGGTCCACAATTTGAAACGCCTAAGCTGAAAGATTGGTTGGCGAGAAAGGGAAATCAAAGCCCACTTTTTGCGATCGCCCACCCACAAGCCAATGGGCAAGTAGAGTCCTTCAACAAGATTCTATCCAATGGAGTCAAAAGGAAGTTGGATAATGCTAAGGGACAATGGGTTGAAGAACTACATCTAGTGTTATGGTCCATCAGAACCACCGTAAAAAACTCTACAAGGGAGACACCCTTCATGTTAGTCTATGGCACTGAAGCCGTCTTGCCCATTGGGATTGAGGAACCCACCCTGCGAGTCATGCTGTACAAGGAAGATGCCAACTGGGCGGCATTGCGCACAACTTTGGACCAAGTACCAGAAGTCAGAGGCAACACCTTGCTAAGAATGCAATTGTACAAGCTGCGACTGGCTCGAGACTTTAACAAGAGAGTCGCTAGACGACCACTCAATGTGGGGGACCTGGTTCTAAGGAAAATGGAGGCAGTTGGACGAGCTAAGGAGCTGGGGAAACTGTAATATCCTGAAAATATAAACATGCTTAATTATCTAACTAGTTGGTGTTTTACTAATTATGTTATCAATGAAATTCTAATTAAACTATTATAAGATATTAAGGTATTTTATTTCTATTATAAATAAAAGAGAAGAATGTAATTTTTATTAAGTAGTTATGAATTATAATTAGCTTAACAAGTAAGTAATTAAAAATCACAATATGCATAACTTCTCTTTTAATATGAATTATCCAAAGTGAAATTATTTTAGTTTAATAATAATAATAATAATAATAATAATAATAATAATAATAATAATAATAATAATAATAATAATAATAATAATAATAGTAGTAGTAGTAGTAGTAGTAGTAGTAGTAGTAGTAGTAGTAGTAGTAGTAGTAGTAGTAGAAGCAAAAGAAAAGAAGAATATGTAAAAGAAGGAAGAAGTATCAAATAGAAACTTAAGTTTGACTTTTGTTTTCCCACCAAATTTCTTTCTTCCTCCTCCTTCCACCTCCTTCTTTCTTCTCTTACATGGCAACCAAAGCTACATTCATCAAAATTTCTCACCTCTAAACTGCTGCCACCATCAAACCCAAGAGAAGAATTCTCATCAAAATTCTCTTCTATCCATTGTTATCTTTAAAGTACTCTAGAAACTCCATAGCTATAAATAGCCATTGTCACCCATCTTCAAACATCACCCCTCCTTCTCCTCTGTTTATGGGCTGCTGCCCACGCCACCACTACACGACTGTCGAACCACCAACTCAACACCACCCCGCTCGACCACCAACACGCCAGCCAGCCACCCCTCCCTCGATCGCACCATCCTCTCTCTCTCGCTGCTCTCTCTTGCTCGCTGTTGTGCCGCGTCGCACACCACCAGACTGGAACCCAGCCTCGCCGGTGCAGCTTCTGTCCTCCGAAGTCGCAACTCTGTCCCTGCCGCTCACCGGAGCTCCGCCCCCTCCCTTGTTCCCTGACCCGTCACTGTTCGATTAAGTAGAGATTAAAAAGGAAAAAGGATATTACAAGCCTCACCCGGCTACCAAACTCACTACACAGGATTTCAGGTAACGTCTACTGCTAACACCCGCACTCCCCTTCCAACTATGTTTCATATGATGCTTTTATGAAATGTTTATAATGCTTTTATATGGTGTGCGGGATATGAAATGTTGGTTTATATAAACAATATTTATTAAATGATTTGATGCTATGAAGTATGACGACTTTGATATGATTATGATTGCAATTACGTTTTAAGATTACGGTTACAATTATGTAATGTGATTATGATTCGTAAAAGAAATGAAACACGATAAAGTTAAGATAAAGAGTCGGGTCGTGCACGTACCTTCTGGCGGCAACGCTACCTTCCGATGGGGGACAACGTCCTCGGTGGCACCAGCAATATGGCATTATGCCACCTTTTGATGGGGGACAATGTCCTCGGTGGCTCTGCCTTCTGTTACTATTGGCATTATATGCCACCTTCTGATGGGGGATGAATATCCTCGGTGGCTTTTGCCTTCTGTTATGATTTATGGCAATATATGCCACCTTCTGATGGGGGACTTATGTCCTCGGTGGCTTTGCCTTCCGTTTAACTCAAATAACTAATGAAAGTTTCCTGATAATGATTATGTTAATGAATGATGATAATGATAATGATAATGATAATGACAACCTGAGTGGTTCTTAAATTCCTGATTTGAAGTGCATGTTTATGAAATGGTTTGACTATATTCTCTTCTCCCTGTTTGCTAATAAAACGAAGTGAAATGCTTTTACGATGTTAGAGTAGTATGTTACTGAGCCTCGGCTCATGACGTTTTGTTTTTCTGTTTTAGGTACTGATGGTGCTAATGGGATGACGTAGCAGTGAGAGTAGTTTAGTATTTAAGCTTACGTAATCATTTATGGTTATAATTTAAGTTAATACCAGACTATGTACAGTAACTAAGTTTCAACTTAAGTTTTTATAATAGATAATTATGATTTCTAGTTATAATATGTTTAAGCTTATGAAATCATGTTTGCCTTGTGCTTTCCAAAAAGGAAAGTACGGCAGTAACACACCGACTTTCTAGGTTCCGCTGCTAATAACTCATTGATTAAACTAATGATGTTGGTTAGTAGCCGGGGCGTTACAGAATGGTATCAGAGCAAAGGTTCTGAGGACTGCAAATGAAACCCGGGATTTTCATGCCAATGGGTTTTTAGGAATAAAAGTAACTTGTGGAAAAAAAAAAGTGAAAAAAAATAAAGAACATAATGATAAATAATGACGAGTATTTGAAGTAAATTTATTAAAACGTTAAAAAAAAAATTATACAGGAGCTAAATTAAGGATTATTAGAGTAACAGTAATGATAATAATAATATATGATATGTAAATCATTAATTATGAGTGTGAGTGTTAGGATTCGGGACGGGAATGTTTTTTATATAATCTCATTGATGTTATGACATTGCTTGTCATAAAAATATGCTATTAATGTGAAATGTTTGACGTGCCAGAGAATGGCAACAAGTGAAAGTGAGCCTACTAATGGAGAAAATAGAGACCATGGGTCCGATGCGACGCACGAAGAAATGAGGGCAAGGATTAATGCTCTGCGAAGTGACCCTGTTTCCGGAAGTACGACTAAAAACAAGAATAACAACCAGATGGATTTGATGAAGCTAATGATGATGGAACTTCTGCAAGGCAACCGACAAGAAGCCAAAACAGAGCAAGATGAATGCTCAAACATGTTTAATAGGTTCTCTGCTCATAAGCCACCAACCTATGACGGAAAACCAGACCCCACAGAGTTTGAGGAATGGATAAATAGTATGGAGAAATTGTTTGATGCTACTCAATGCCCTGATAAGTGGAAGGTTAACTTTGCGGTGTTTTATCTCAAAGGGCAAGCTGATCTTTGGTGGAAAACCGCCAAAAAAATGCAAAGTCAACCTGATTTTGGATGGGAGAACTTAAAAGATGCCATGAGAAACCAATTTTATCCTCAATCTCTACAGCTCCAGATGGAATTTGAGTTTATCCATCTAAAGCAAAGGAACATGTCTGTCCTAGAGTATGTTGTGAAGTTCAATGAACTTGCCCGATTCACTCCTGACTTAGTATCAACCGATCGTCAAAGAATGAATCGATTTGAAGGAGGTTTGAACCTCGACATTCTGGAAAGGCTTGCAGCACACATGAGCAAATCCTACCAAGAATTATATGATAGGGCCATCAACGTGGAGTGGAAAATGAAGCTTCGAAAAGAGGTGTATGAGAATGGGAGAGGAAAAGGAAAACCCTATGGTAGCCAAACAAGTAACGACTCGAACAAAAGGCTGAATATGAGAGAAAGTCATCATCAAAGACAATTTCCTCAACGTAACAAATGTGGTAAGCTAGGACATTTAGAAAAAGATTGTCGCCAAGGAACAGGCCAATGTTATCGATGTGGTAAACGAGATCACTTAGTCAAAGATTGCCCTATGCCGGATTCCCGAGGCCAGAACAAGAACAACTACGACCCTCGAAGAATTCAAAATTTACGATTACAATAGAAATTTAAGTAATACTAACCCTACATGTGGGTCTACACAAGCGGGAAGAGCATACGTAATGCAACAGACAGAAGCTAATGACGTCTTCTTTAATCCCTCTCTTGCTATTTAAAAAGTATGGTTGGACGTGGATTGACGAACTCGATGTGCGTACGACTGTCGTTGGTTTTAACTAATAATGATCAAGATACTTGCATTTGTTTGCTTGAAAGACTTATAATTGTGCAAAGTTATGTGTGCGTACTACTTACTACTATGTATATGTGTTATGCACGTATATGTGAATGTGACGTTAAAATTTTATGAAAGGCCTTACTCGGCACTTGACTATGTTATTTAAGTTTCGAGGACGGAACTTTTTCTAAGGGGGTGAGGATGTAATATCCTGAAAATTTAAACATGCTTAATTATCTAACTAGTTGGTGTTTTACTAATTATGTTATCAATGAAATTCTAATTAAACTATTATAAGCTATTAAGGTATTTTATTTCTAAAATAAATAACAGAGAAGAATGTAATTTTTATTAAGTAGTTATGAATTATAATTAGCTTAACAAGTAAGTAATTAAAAATCACAATATGCATAACCTCTCTTTTAATATGAATTATCCAAAGTGAAATTATTTTAGTTTAATAATAATAATAATAATAATAATAATAATAATAATAATAATAATAATAATAATAATAATAATAATAATAACAACAACAACAATAATAATAATAATAATAATAATAATAATAATAATAATAATAATAATAATAATAATAATAATAATAATAATAATAATAATAATAATAATAATAATAGAAGCAAAAGAAAAGAAGAATAGGTAAAAGAAGGAAGAAGTATCAAATAGAAACTTAAGTTTGACTTTTGTTTTCCCACCAAATTTCTTTCTTCCTCCTCCTTCCACCTCCTTCTTTCTTCTCTTACATGGCAACCAAAGCTACATTCATCAAAATTTCTCACCTCTAAACTGCTGCCACCATCAAACCCAAGAGAAGAATTCTCATCAAAATTCTCTTCTATCCATTGTTATCTTCAAAGTACTCTAGAAACTCCATAGCTATAAATAGCCATTGTCACCCATCTTCAAACATAACCCCTCCTTCTCCTCTGTTTATGGGCTGCTGCCCTCGCCACCACTACACGACTGCCGAACCACCAAATCAACACCACCCCGCTCGACCACCAACACGCCAGCCAGCCACCCCTCCCTCGCTCGCACCATCCTCTCTCTCTCGCTGCTCTCTCTTGCTCGCTGTTGTGCCGCGCCGCACACCACCAGACTGGAACCCAGCCTCGCCGGTGCAGCCTCTGTCCTCCGAAGTCGCAACTCTGTCCCTGCCGCTCACCGGAGCTCCGCCCCCTCCCTTGTTCCCTGACCCGTCACTGTTCGATTAAGTAGAGATTAAAAAGGAAAAAGGATATTACAAGCCTCACCCGGCTACCAAACTCACTACACAGGATTTCAGGTAACGTCTACTGCTAACACCCGCACTCCCCTTCCAACTATGTTTCATATGATGCTTTTATGAAATGTTTATAATGCTATATTTTATATGGTGTGCGGGATATGAAATGTTGGTCTATGTAAACAATATTTATTAAATGATTTGATGCTATGAAGTATGACGACTTTGATATGATTAGGATTACAATTACGTTTTAAGATTACTGTTACAATTATGTAATGTGATTATGATTCGTAAAAGAAATGAAACACGATAAAGTTAAGATGAAGAGTCGGGTCGTGCACGTACCTTCTGGCGGCAACGCTACCTTCCGATGGGGGACAACGTCCTCGGTGGCACCCGCAATATGGCATTATGCCACCTTCTGATGGGGGACAATGTCCTCGGTGGCTCTGCCTTCTGTTACTATTGGCATTATATGCCACCTTCTGATGGGGGATGAATATCCTCGGTGGCTTTTGCCTTCTGTTATGATTTATGGCATTATATGCCACCTTCTGATGGGGGACTTATGTCCTCGGTGGCTTTGCCTTCCGTTTAACTCAAATAACTAATGAAAGTTTCTTGATAATGATTATGTTAATGAATGATGATAATGATAATGATAATGACAACCTGAGTGGTTCTTAAATTCCTGATTTGAAGTGCATGTTTATGAAATGGTTTGACTATATTCTCTTCTCCCTGTTTGCTAATAAAACGAAGTGAAATGCTTTTACGATGTTAGAGCAGTATGTTACTGAGCCTCGACTCATGACGTTTTGTTTTTCTGTTTTAGGTACTGATGGTGCTAATGGGATGACGTAGCAGTGAGGAGTAGTTTAGTATCTAAGCTTACGTAAACATTTATGGTTATAATTTAAGTTAATACCAGACTATGTACAGTAACTAAGTTTCAACTTAAGTTTTTATAATAGATAATTATGATTTCTAGTTATAATATGTTTAATCTTATGAAATCATGTTTGCCTTGTGCTTTCCAAATAGGAAAGTACGGCAGTAACGCACCGGCTTTCTAGGTTCCGCTGCTAATAACTCATTGATTAAACTAATGATGTTGGTTAGTAGCCGGGGCGTTACAGAAACTAACACCAAATTGGGAAGGACCCTATCTGATTATCCAAGAGGTGCGAAGCAGAACCTTTCGTCTCCAAGATCTGGATGGACGACCAATACAGCGCACTTGGAACTCAGACACTCTGAAGAAGTACCACTTCTAACTCAGTTAATTTCCTGGAAGCTGGCCAGTAGTTTGTAATCACTCCAAAGTGCCACGGCACAAGCAAGAGAAAAATAATTGTATACATGTATCTTGGCATTTAGTCAAGCAAAATGCATATAATACAATTCCTACTTTCTTCCTGCCTTTGTTTATTATTAACCAAGTTGGTTCACTTTGGGACATTAAATTAGTTATTAGTCTAAAAAATGACAGTAACTTGGACAAAATTACAAAGAGCAATAGAGCGTAAAAAATGCTTACTTCTCTGCCGAACATCACTCCCTTGAAGAGGCCAGACAAAGTATAACAACCGAAAGGTTAAAAACACATAAATGGCGAACAAATTGACAAAAATCTCTAGTAAGAGAAACGTCAAAATCTCTAAGAGAAAGCTGACTCGAAATAAGCCCTTAGTAAAGAATGCTTACTTTCAAATACACGGTCAGCTAAGTAGTAAAGACCCTAGTAAGGGATCACTACTTCTGACGAGTGTTGCTCCCTCAAAAAAGCCGGCTAAAACATCGTTCGCCCATATCTCTAAAACTCGTCCAATGAAATTTCAGCAGGCTCGGCCTAGAGTTGGCCGGTCTCCTTCTTGGACCATGGCTAGTCCAAAATACAAGTTCGAGCTAAGCCCAAGAAGGGGGGGAAGACGCTGTGCACCATGAAATTTATTAGGACGAGTCAGGATTAAATGACGAGCCACAATTATCCTTGAAAGCTAATGTCGTCCAAAGACCATGGCGACCTAAGCAATATAGGCCCTAGTAATGGTTCACTACTTCAAGACGAGTGTTGCTCCCTCGAGAAAAACGGCTAAGGCATGGCTCGTGCATAAACCACAATATATTTGCCGTTTTCCCTCATAGGGCAAGACTCGTCCATGTTTGCAGATCGTCCGAAACCCAGGACGAGTCTGATTAATACATGGAAACATTTGAATGTTTTGCGATCGTCCAAAGACAATGTTGATAATCTATCGAAAACTAAATTTTGCAAACCGTCCAAAAATCCAGGACGAGTCTCATCTTGTACTTGATTATGTCTCCGAAAGATTCACGATCGTCCAAAGGCAAGGGATACCATTTCCTTAAAAATGCGTGTAGATCGTTCAATAGTCAGGACGAGTCTCGTTTTATACTTGATAAAAATTGAAGTGTAATAAAAGAAAGGATAAGATTTGGCAAAAAGTCTTCTCATTATATACTTGACAAGAACTTACAACTTAAAGCTAGAGGAGACAAAGCTACGACGGCAAGCAAGCCAATAAACTTAGAAAAATAAACCTAAAGCTAGGCATCTCATTCAGCAGCAGTTTCTTGGTCGTCCTCAGGGGTTTCATCCTCGTCCTCAGCTTCTTCATCCGACTCCAGGAATTCAGGAGGCTCTTGAGCAGTAACCATTGCATTGTGAACACTCTCCTGGTAGTCCAGACGCCGAACAAAGCTGGGGACCTCATGAGGCTCTGCCAGCATCTCAAAAGCTTTGACAGCCTAGTCTTTGGACGTCTCAATGACTTGATTCAAGCCTTCTTTGGCGTCATCAAAGGCTTGGGCCGCTTCCTTTTGCAGACGAGCATTCCTCGCCCTTAGGATGATATTCTCCCTCCTCAGTTGGACCGCGGCCAGAAGAGCAGTGTCCCTTTCGCCCTTCAACTCAGCTGAGACAGTTTTTTAGTCGGTCTTGTTCCTTGTACAGCTGGTTGATGGTAACAAGATAGTTCTTGTTTTCGGACTCCAAGACTGCTGATCTCTTCTCCAAGGCATCCAGTGATTGACGGTGGAGGGTATTAACCATCTCAATGTCATGGATGGCCTTGTCGCCAGCCGTCGTAGCAAGGTGGACGAGTTGCTTATTTTCCTTCCTAAGCCCCCTCGCCGACTCCTCAGTCAGCATACTGCGAGCAAAAAGCTGGAACAATGAAAACAAAGCAAGTCATTAGACGAGTTACTAAACAAACCAATTTTGTGCAAGTATAAAACAAAAACGGCAGCAAGTTATACCTCAGCGGCAAGTTGTGACAAGTAGCCCATATGCCCGGCTGATGCTCCCCTCAACCCCTTAATATAGGATTCAGGGTAACATTTGAAGAGCTCCTGCTTGAGCCGATCTCGTTCTACTTTTGACATCTTGGCAAAAGCAGCAGAAGACTCTTCGTCCGAGTCTGGGGAGGGAACAACTGTGGGTAAAGCGGGGCCTTTGCCCTTATCTGAAAAAAGGGGGGAGTCAGTTATCTTGATGGAAAAGACAATGGCTTGTCTATTGGACGGACTCATGGACCGTCCGTCGACCCGCACCGTCCTAACTATATTTGGATAATACGACTCACCAGACGAGATGGAGGTCGTCCTAACAGCTAGTGGCATCTGCGAAACCAGCTTCGCCACCGAGCCGCTGAAGCCCGGGTAGTTCTCAGTAGCTAGCCATCCCCGACTCCGGAATAACCAAAGCCAAGGCCGACTCTGGTCTGATTTCTGCAGAGTCCGCAGGCAAAGCGTCCACACGACCCGGCGGGGTCGAACTCTTCTCCCCTCGGTAGGGACAGCAGCGGAAGGCTTCTCTTTCAGGACCTTGTCCTTCGGAGGAGGCATGGCCTTTTCTCCAACTCCACCAGCCGGAGTAGTCTTCTACGTCTTCTTCCTTGTAAAGCCCTTAGGCTTTTTTGCTGGAGGCTGGTCCGCGGCCGCTGTAGGCCTCTTCTTGGACGAGGATGACTTCCCAGGTGAAACTTTGTTGGTAGGGGCATTTTTCTGCAAAAAATGAACAAGTCATCACACTGCTTGTCCAAAGAGCAAAAGCTATAAACTATTTATAAGGCTTCATACGAGAATCAGCCAAAGAAGGAAGGCGTCCTAGAATGGACACCCCCTTTCCTAAGGAAACCTCGTCCAAAGTAGTTTCCACGCGCAGATGCAAGTGATGCAAAGAAGGAAGCCGTCCAAAATTGGACAGACTAAAATCATTATCGTCTAAGGACTGGAAATAAACTCTTCGTCTAGTATTGAAACTCAAAGTCGCTAAGACGAGAAGGGCCCAAAGAAGGTGGCCGTCCAGCCATGGAAGCGCTCCTTCTTCGGGTGATACTCATCCAAGGATTGAGATTCAATCTGGACGAACCAGAATGACCCTCGTCCAAGGCCGATCATCATCTCAGACGAGAAGGGTCCAAAGAAGGTGGCCGTCCAAGCATGGACTGTAACAGCCGGCACTTCCGAGCTGCTAGCTAAACATACTTAGCATTGACAAGTCTCAATTATCATTTAATAAACCATAATTAGTCATTCACTTACAACAAAACTATAAACTCAAATACGATCCTTGAAACAGAAATATTTATTGCTCTTGACTCAATTTATCTTATACTAGATCCCCGGAGTACACGATAAGGGAACATAAGAATCATCCTTCATTAACCATCACATTCTCCGGGACATTTCACTTTCAACTTTACCCCTTTTATGCTTCCGGTCCTTGAATTACTCTTGTCAAATCCTTAAACCTGCAAAAACACTTAATCATGAACTCTGCCCCCACCAGGACAGGTTCCAAGAATAAAATCAGCGAAACTGAGTACACATTGTCCAACCATAAAATTTATTTTGGTGGCGTAAAAAGTAGTTTCGTAGTTAAGCTTTTCTTGCGAGACATTTGAAATCAAGATACAGAAAAGTCATAATGAAAGAATTATATAACACATACTTGAACACAATAATGTTACTTCTTGTTTCAAAATAATAATACGCATATCTCACAACAAAACTAGTATATACTTTAATTGGCGGAACTATGAGAATTCTATAGAATTAATACGATCCTCTAAAATCAAATCTAACTCTAACATACTTAAGTCATAAGAATATCTCCCAATTCTGTGTTTCAGATATAACAATAATATCGTAGCTAACTCCTTTCATCAATTCTGAACGAGTTTCTTGGTAAACCATTCCCGAATTCCATAACTTGGGTGAGTAAAACATCACTTCGGAAATAGAGTTTGAAACAACTTTCCATGAAACCATTTACACATTCAAATACATATTATATTTTCTTTCAGAAATCATACTATACTGGGGAAGAGAACACGAAGAGAGTTGTCATTCTGGCGAATTCTCTAGACTTTTACAAGGGACGTCTCCCTCTTCTGTTTTGTACTGCTTGCAAGACTTTTCAGGACATGTCCCCAGAATACAGATATACAGAATACATAATGTTGTTCATCACTGCTCTAGCAGCTTCTTCCTCTCACAGAAACAGAATCAAAATACATAATTCTCAATTCAATATTTTTTTCAAAACTCAAATTCATATCATATATCAAAATCTCTTAACATAATCGCTTATTCCCCTTTATGAAACGGAATCAGAATATATCATTCAAACAGAATACATATTTCATAATTCAATATTATCTAAAGCTCTTATCCATAGTTCTCAAATCAAATATATCAAATTTTCATAATATAATCGCATTTGAGTAATTCATATACAAACTCAAATTGTTTGATAAACGCAGTATACACGAATTTCCAATAACTTAGTATAATTCAATCTTTTATAGAATTCATTTGCTAAAAACAACTCAAATATAATTTTAAATAAATTATGGTCCAGTTCTATATGCTGACCAAAAGATCAAAACAGAATTCAAATCTTATATAAACTCTGTATAGTCAAAATGTAATAATACAAATAAATTGTTCATCGCTCATAATCATAATAGATTTCAAAGTTTGTATCACATATACTTACACTTTATGATACACACATCTCATAACCTAATTTTGTAATTTAAATATATGGAAACTTATAACTTCTAGAATTCGGATTTATATTATAATTATAGGTGCTTCCTCCAAAAGACTTGATGGTTAATCCCACATTTTAATTATTCAACCCTTCGTACTTGAACTCGCGATCTTCTAGTAACTTAGCTATATTATGATATCAGGACACAACTTTATAATCAGTTCATATCACTTATTTTACGATACTCCAACACAAAAGATTCACATTACCCTAACTTCCCTTTTTCTTGATCTTACTATTTTAGTTTAGAAAGTGAAACATATTATCTTTATTATATATCCTAGTTCGACTCTCGTATTATAAAATTCCTATTTTAAATTATATCACATCCTCAAATAGGGAATTTACAATTCCCATGACTTCGGCAATACAATATCAGATTACTTTCAGATACTCCTTTAACACTCAAATATTGAACTCTTATATTATTATTATGACGTTCTCATCCTTGACCTACTTAACTTGATGTCAGTCATTCACGACATACCTTTAGTAGTTATCTCATCTTTTAGACTCATAAGTTTTCCAGACAATTTTATTAACCCATTCTTAGATATTTAAATATGAAGCTTGTTTTCTGATTACGACTTTAGTCGTCAACTCAACTATCTCACACGACAATTTATATTCCTCAGTTGAACCCCTCAACAACCAATTCACTCCTCAATTACTTGACATATATAAAACCAAACTTCCCCAAAGTTCCTTGAAGATATCTCCAATTGATTTAATTTAACTTTTAATTTAGATTCCTTCCCCTCACAAAACCAAAATTGCAATACTTAGTTCGTTGCTTTCTAAACTCGTATCTTCCAAAAGCCAAGTACATATGTCTCAAAGTTGATAACAATTACATCTTAAATATTATTCCATAATGAGATCTTCCAAATAGATACACGAAGCTCAAATCTTAACCTCTTGTCAATCACAATCTACTCGAATTCCCAATAACTTAGAGTTTAACCTCTATGCGATTAAAATGCAAATCTTAGTGGAGATATAGACATATCCGATACACTTCCAATTACTCTGAAGTAGAGCTCACCAGTTATATCAAACTCACTGAATTACTCCTTTAAGTTTATCATAATTATCATAATAATACCACGCATACACTGAGAAATTCTAAATAGCATAATTAACCCTTTAGTAATACACAATTAAGATATGACGTATTGTATAATACTACTTCTAATAATCTTCTTCCATAAGTTCATAATTGCATTTCCAAAATCTCTATCAACTCTCTAATTCAGAGATCACTTATCAAAATAGTAATCTTGAAATCTAATTAACTGACAATAAACTATAACATCGAAATTCCATAAACTTTAAATCATATTCAATCGTCTCTCATTGGAGACTTAATCTGATTCTTCGAAATTCAGCTGATCATATGTCGCATAGTTATACGAGGTTGCCCAATTTAAGACCCACAACAATTATAAAAACATTGAGATATATATACGTACGAATAACAGTAAAACATAGTGGAGTTCCATAAGCTTGTCAGCCTCCTCGAATCAAAGTCAATTACTTCTTGTAAAGCATACAAGATTGCGCATAGTATTTAACTAATAGATACATTCAGAAATATATCGACAACTCTTACTTAAGTACTTATAATCCACTTATACTATCAAGATTCATAAACCAAAATACACTTTAGTCTGAAACATGATTGGCTTAGTGTAACATGAGCTAATGTTGTTGGACAACTTTTATGTACTTCAGAATATTCGAATGAAACTATACTTAATAGCAAAAGCTTGTAAACATATCTCAATCCATAAATGGGGAAATTAAGGTTTATCCTTATATAGGCAAAACACTTGGAGTCAAACCACATATTTATGAAATCGAACAAGCTTATAACTCATAAATCATTCCTTCCAAACCAAAGTTGAACTTAAAATCATAAAGCCATAGCAAGTCCAAGTCAAAATCTGAGTTCCTTATTGGCAAATCATGAAACTTTATACAACATACAATTTTGCAAACGTAATTTAGTTCATAAGGTGGAGGGACAATGTGTACCTTTTTCCAAGAATACTGACATTTCACCATAACCTTGTTCGACTTCTGATAAAGCTTGCATTCCATAGACTAATCCTTGAGATTCATCTCACACCAATAATAACAAGGTATTAATACCCATTTTCACAAACATTCAAATGATGACCTTACATTGATAGGACTTTGTTTACATAAATTCTTCCATTAGTCCAATTCAACTTTTTAAATCAAAACTAAACCTTTGCATAGTTGACTTTTTTTCTACTCGTTACTTGCATCAAACCTAACAAATGATTATAACCCACTAACAATATTAATAGATCACAACATACCTCAACTTAAGCCCATCAAAGGATCATTCCAACCAAATTTCTTTTGAATCAAACCATTCATTATAAGAATTCAGATTTCCAACAATCTGACATAATAAGACATTCTCAATTTCAAGTTTAATTCTTTACAAAAAGTTTAGTTTAGCCGAAGGAAAATACATAGTGTGGTCAAGCTCATAAACTACTCAATTTCTTAAAACAAGGTTCAAAAAATTGATTTGGCACTTATGCCAAGATCAAAATTCAATTTGAGTAAATTCTCATAAACTTTTATACAGCATTAGTTAGCTTTAACAAACTGAGTTTTGCAATTAACACAAAGATTAAAACTAAGCTACAAATGGAAGTCACAAGACAACTAAACCATCAGATTTAATTGATGAAATTGGAGAAAACACCAAAAATTATACCTTTGACAAAAGCTTCCCAAAACTCATTTGGGTTTCCTTAAAACATGAGCATGAGTTAACGAAATAATCAACACCACCAGCAGCGGCGGCGCCGGAACACCGGCAAGGAGCAGCGGCAGCGCACCACCACACAACCGCAGCAGCACGGTGGCAACAGACCACACGAACGGTGGCAGTAGCACACCACAGAAGAACGAAGCAGAGGAAAGAGAAAAACTGGAGCACAATACCAGAAACCCGAAGCACAGTGACGATGAAGAAGCAAAAGACAAAAGCAACACTGACGCATCACGACGGCACGCGATTCACGACAGCAGTAACACCATCGCTGAAAAACAGAGGGGAAAAGATGATTGACGAGAAAGAAGAAGAAATTTGCAAACCACACCTCGAGGATGCCGGCGAGAGGGCACTTCAGCTTCGGCGAGACCTATCTCGTTCTTCAGGAGGGAGTGAAAGTGGTACGAGAGAGAGAAAAGGTGAAATGAGGGTTTGAGCTTTCCATTCCTAATTAAAGATCAATTGGGAGAAGCTAGAACTTTTGACAGCAAGGCAAGATCTTGGCTTGTCCATATTAAGCCACGTACAAGAGGAAACATTTCTCTTTCTTTTTTTTTCTCTCTTTAAAACACTCAATTTGTTTAACAAAATACATCAAGTTATTCTAAAAATATCATCATTAATTTAAAACAAATAACTAGCCTTTAGTTAAACATGCTTAAGGTATTCGACTGTTACATGGACGCCTTCCTTCTTCGGGTGATTATCATCCAAATAATGGAGACCGACTTGGACGAACCCAGAAGGTACTCGTCCAAAGCTGTTCAGTATCTCAGACGAGAATGGCCCAAAGAAGGTGATCGTCCAAGCATGGACGCCTTTCTTCTTTGTGTGATTCTCGTCCAAGGGTTGGAAGTAAATTCTTGACGAGTCAGAATGATCCTCGTCCAAAAAAAACTAAAAAAAAATTTTTTACCAGTGTTTCAGCCCTCTTCTCAGCACTGCTATTGGCGTACTCTTTCCATAAGTTGTCATAAAACTTCGACATACTTATATCCCCCGTCCAAGAATGCTTGAGACGTGCTCTGGCCGAGTCTGCAAAAAAGAAATGAAAAGGGTTAGTCCGATATGGGCTATGGACGAGGCATTTTACTTTGGGGATTTGAATGTATACCTTTATCTTCGGCCAACCGCAAGCCGGCGGCAACCAAGAAGTCATCACTATAAAACATTTCCTTAAAGGGTATCCAGTTAGCTGGCCCTTTAAAGGATGACTGGCCGGGCCTGGAGTACTCTTTAATCCTAAAGTACTCCACTACCTCTTCGTCGAAATTGTCCTCCAACTCCAGCCAGGACTGCTTCCGCCCAGTATTCGTGACGGCTCGATTATAAAACCGATAGCCATCAGTGGCGTAGTCGTTGGCCGCCCGTAAGAAGATGAAGTCGGCTTTCCATTAGTGCATCTTCGACGGTTTGCCCCAAGCAGTCATAAAGCCGGGGCGGTTGCAGATGCTGAGCCATGCCCGTCCACAGCCCCAGGTACCTTAGCCGCATAGTGAATATGGGTAAAGGCTTGGAGAGAAAGAGCCAGGCCGCGCAGCTCGCAGACGGCTATGAAAGTTAGAACAAAGAAAAGATACCTGATGAAACGCCTGGACGATTCGGTGAAGAAGATTGAGATTAGACGATCTCTCTCTATCTCTCTAGAAAAAAAGTTTGCGGAGCTTCCCTCTCTAGAAAAATTCAATCAAGGTGTGAAATGATTTAATGTGCTCACACCAAGGATATATATAGGGGGGGTAAGAAACCCGTTGAGCCGGTCAAGGATGACCGAAAAAAGGTGTAAAACGGTCGATTATGACCGGTAAAACCCAGGAAAGGGCGCGTCGTTGCCTCCATTTTTAATTTGAATAAACTACCTTGGGTAAAAGGGTGTTAACCGTCATATGGGCTAATAGTGAAAACCCTTTTAGGGGCAAATGTTGTAGCCTAAAAATCTACGGCTCCTTTAAAGACACTTGGGCTCATCAGAGCCGTACACGTGTCCTCTCCTAATAAAAAAAAGAAAAAGATGTAACCCTTGGGTTATATTCTGTTGGGAGAAAAGGCTTACTTTTCTGGCCCAAAAGATAGTCAGAGCCCAGCCCTTTGGAGGTGGTTGCAAGTGAGTGGTTGATAAACTCTCACAAATCATGGCTTGCCACGTGTCATGATCTGATTACTTAGCCAATCAGATGCCACTGTTGTAGGGTAGTTTTTAAGGATACATGTCATCTAACAATCACTATAAATACCCCTGAAATCAGGAGAAAGATCATTCAAGGCAAACAGTGTAAAGTTACTCTGAAAAATTACTCTCTCACTTTCTCTCTCTATCTCTACTTTCTCTTACAACTCCTGATATCTGACTTAAGCTTCGGAGGGGTAACCACCACCCAAACCTCCAGGGTGGGTTCCTTTTTGCAAGTTTGGGAACGAAGCTCAGGTTCGCACCGGGTAGATTCAGACATTGTTGCACAAGTCTCCAAGTGAAGAACATCTAAGGGATACTAGTTTACTTGCTGGACAAGAAAGCTAAACCTGTAGCTTACTTGTTGGGCAAGAAGGCTAAACACTACTCATGTGTTTTATATAAGCTAGTAACGTATATTTATATTATTATGCAAAAATTGTTAAAAAAAATAAACATCATATACTATTATCATGTTCTTTACATGTACAACATCAAAAAGAACATCGCATATCAAAATTGTTAATTAGAACAAATATAAAAAAGAACACGTACAAATGCCAAAACAACATTTTTCTTCTTGAACACAAATAGCTTGAAATAGTGATATCAATGACATTTATAATAATAGCAACGACATTAATAATAATTACCAATATTAATAATTAATAAGTACAACAACGACAATAATAATAATAATAATAATAATAATAATAATAATAATAATAATAATAATAATAATAATAATAATAATAATAATAGTAATAATAATAATAATAATAATAATAATAATAATAGTAATAATAATAATAATAATAATAATAATAATAATAATAATAATAATAATAATAATAATAATAGCGTTAGTAATACTAATAATCACGATACCAATAACAATAACAACAACAATAATAATAACAATAATAATAAATTTTTAAATATAAGCATGAGCTGAACTTATAAGATCTGATTTGAACTTATCTGATCTGATCTGATTTGATCTGAAATAAGCAAAAATAAGGTAAACTGAACATAGCCTAAGTGTAAAGGTAAAATATAAGCAAAGCAAAAAGCTCTTAGTATAGATTTAATTTTGAAATTCAAGATAAAATCATTTGTCAATTGACGTTATTAATTTATTTAACTATAATATTTCTACTATTAGCTTCTTAAATGAAGACTTTTCATCAATATTCACTCATATTAAATAAAATAAAATATAATTAAAATTAAGTTCAAGAATAATAAGGACTATTTCGAAGTTAACTCACAATCATAATATTCATATTCAAGAATAAAAAAGAATAAGTTCTAACAAGTTTTGATCAACCAGGTAAAGTTGAATTTACTGCAATAAGTTCTCATAAACTAAATTCGAGATTAGTAAGCTCAATTCAGTTTAAATAACTTTTGAGAAGTAAAATTTACCTGAAAAATAAAGATTAAGAACTCTTAGAGCTACATATACTACATATAAAAACACATATAAGCTCAAAGTTTACAAAAAAGAAAAGCGAACAAATGAAGCATCAAAGAAAGGAATATGAATCCAAACTCTTGTTTTCGTCACCTTAATTTCACTTATACAAAGGATAATATATTTAGATAAGTTAGTTATATATGTTCAAACAATATAAGTCGAGGACTAATAAATTCAAATCATGTCCAATAAATTTGAATTAGAGCTAACAACTTCAATTCAACCTACAATAAGTTTTAACAAGTTAAGATAATATTCTTTTTTTTTGTTTGAAAAAGAAGGTAAGATAACTTTATTTAAGTTCGTAATTAATAAGTTCACTATGTTAAAATTCTAATATGCATAAACGTACCACGTAAGTAAACCAAGGAGAAGAAAACCGAGTCGATATCTCAAGTAATGGATGGTTCATTTCTTTCTTACATCAACGATTTGGTTGTACCGCGTGGCAATTACTAAGGCCCTGTTCTTTTGAACTTATTTTCAGTTAATTTCAGTTCAGTTAATTTAATTTCGGTTTATTTCGGTTAATTTCGGTTCGAGTTAATTTAATTTCGGTTCGGTTAATTTAATTTCGGTTAATTTAATTTAATTTCGGTCCGGTTAATTTAATTTCAGTTCAGTTAATTTAATTTCAGTTTAATTCAGTTTATTTCTAGTTAATTTCAGTTTAGTTCATCTTATGTAATGTTTTAATTATTATTTTTAATTTATTATTATTATTATTATTATTTATGAAAATAATAATAATTAATATTATTATTTAATATATATTATGATTATTATTATTATTATTATTATTTATGATAATAATAATAATAATAATTATTATTATTTATTATGATTATTTTTATTATTATTATTTATTATTTATTATTTATTATTATTTTTTTATTATTATTGTTCATTATTACTATTATTATTATTATTATTATTATTATTTATTTTTTTATTTTTTTATTATTTATTATTATTAATTATTATGATTATTTTATTATTATTATTTATTATTCTTTTTTATTTTTATTTTTTATTATTATTATTATTTTTTATTATTATTTAATATTATTATTTATTATTATTATTATTATATTATTTATTTATTATATTATTATTGTTATTTATTTATTTATTTATTATTATTATTATCATTATTATTTATTATTATTATTATTTTTATTATTTTTATTATTTATTATTTGTTATTTATTATTTATTATGATCATTTATTATTTATTTATTATTAATATTATTATTATTTATTATGCATTATTTTCATTTATTTTTATTATTATTATTATTTAATATTATTATTATCATTATTATTATTATTTATTATTTATTTATTATTATTTATTATTTATTGTTTATTTATAATTATTTATTATTTATTTTTATTATTATTATTTATTTAGTATTATTATAATTATTATTATATTTACTATTATTATTATCATTATTTATTCACTATTTGTTATTTATTATTTATTATTATTAGTATTAAATTATTTATTATTATTTATTGTTATTATTTTTTATTTTTTATTTATTATTTATTATTATTTAATATTATTATTATTTATAATTTATAATTTATTTATTATTATTATTATTTATTATTATTGTATTTATTATTATTATTATTTATTATTGTTTTTATTATTATTATTATTATTATTAATATAAAATTGAACTTAACTGAACTTAAATTAATTAATAAATAATAATAATAAATAAAAACAATAATAATAATAATAATAATAATAATAATAATAATAATAATAATAATAATAATAAATAATAATAATAACAATAATAATAATAATAAGTAATAACAATGATAATAATAATAATAATAATAATAAATAATAACAATAATAATAATAATAATAAATAACAATAATTATAATAATAATAATAATATAATAATAATAATAATAATAATAATAATAATAATATAATAATTATAATAATAATAATAATAATAATAATAATAATAATAAGTATTGATAATATTATGTTAATACTTATTGATTATTATCGATAATTATTATTTTAGAAAATTAAATATACAATTCGGTTCGTTTCTCTCATTTCGGTTAATTTTCGTTAATTTAATTTAATTTCGGTTCGATTAATTTAATTTCGTCTAGTTAATTTAATTTCGGTTAATTTAATTTAATTTCGATTCGATTAATTTAATTTCGATTCGGTTAATTTAATTTCGGTTAATTTAATTTAATTTAATTTAATTTAATTTACGTCAAAATAAGCTTGAAAAGAATACGACCTAAAGGTGTCGTGACTCGTGATCCTATAATAAAATGGACAATCAATCAATAACCTCCACGTAAGTTCAAAAGGTATACTCGACTGCACTAGATCACTCTTTTTGCACGCACCTCCGAATCTTATTTCTTTTCGTCTTCTTCAATCTTCATTTTCTTCTAAAACCCTTGTCTTTCTCATTGTGATCTCATAAAAATGGCGATGTTCTTCAGAAGACTAGCTAAATCAGCTCCCATCACATTTTCCAATGCAATTAGGAGTTCACAAAATTCCAGTTCTTACAGCTCTCGAGCCCCTTTTGGAGTAATTGCGGCAACAGTTTCTGGTGGAGTGCTTTATTACTTTACATCTTCCCCTAATTTGGTAATTTTTTGGGATTAATTCATCTGGGTTTTTCTTCAATTCCTCAAAAAAATACCCTTTTGTTAAATGTTGATGTTTTGATTGTGGCTTTGTTGACTGAATGATGGGGATTTTAAATCCTTGTTTTTGGGGTTGATTGATGAATTTGTGGTTTTAGTCATTGAATGTCAAAATGGAATAATGGGGTAATATTTTTTGGTGTGCAGCTCATGATACATGTAATTTAATTTCATTGTGTGTGTTTTTTTTGGGTGCAGAATCAATTTTGATTGTATTAATTGTTGGTATTATCGTTGTTTGGAACTCCTCTATTTAAGTTGTGTTAATGATGAGATTTTGAATATTGTTAGCCTGGGATATTGGTATAATGTTGACTTTTATCTGGGATTTTATAAAAACTTGATGATTAGTGATAATGCAATTGCTATCTCATATGCTACTAGGTTCTATTTTCGAGTTTCGGGTTATTGGTGAGGAGCAACTAAATGTTGTTTTTCGGCGTATGTCATAATGGGTTGTCGCAAGATAATTTTTTGTAGGGAGTCCAAAGATTAGTGATCTGAGGAGTTGGATATATTATCCAGGTAGGAAAAACCGAGTTCCTCGTATTGGTGCTTACATGTTTAGATATGCTGGTGCTAGGCTGCATTCTGAGTCTTACTAATGGTTATTATTTTTATGACCTGTATTTTTTGATCGGAATCCTAATTGGATGATTCTCTATGAACAAATTTAGTTGGTTCTCGTATCATTTGATAATTTATGGGACTTTCTGATGTCAAGCTTAATGCTAATCATGTTTAATTCATTGGTTTGTATGACGAAATAGGTCATTGCCTCTTCATGCCCTTATATTATCCTGTATTTTAGTCTTGGATGACGAAACTATGTAGGATTTTCGTGTTTTCTTTTTAATGTTTCAGTCTAAGTGAATTTTTTAATCAAGTTTTACGATTATGACTTGGTAGGCTCATCTGGATTCAGTCAATGAAGAATCACAGAAGAAAGTAGGTGAGCTTTCCTCTCACCATTGCTTAGTTGGCGTTATTCCCTGCTTTTGTATGAACTGGTTTGCCTGTCATTTTTCAGTCTTTAATTGTTCTAAAAAAATATAGAAAAAAAAGAATGTGTATGAGGAACATATACAAGTTCAAAAATATTTGGCTTAGTAACTTAATTGCTAATTTGCTGTAGATACATTTGGTGCCTTTTTTTTGGTTTTATATTTACCTTCCACCCCCCTCTTAGTTCTATTTATCTGCATGATTTATTGTTTCGGCATGTTTTACTCTTCTATTGGAATCAGATTTTTTGTCCCCTTCTGTTTCTATGGAATTCATCTTGTTGCCAGGCTAGCACTTGGTCGCTCTGATGTTGGCCTGCATGATAGTGACACTGCATAATTGTGTGATATGTCTCAAGAGTTCTTTCTGTTAATCCTAGATATACACATTATGAAACTTTAAATTTCAAAAGAAAATTTAAGGATGAGATATTAAAATTGTCTGACATTATTGTTTCGGCATGTTTTACTCTTCTATTGGAATCAGATTTTTTGTCCCCTTCTGTTTCTATGGAATTCATCTTGTTGATAGGCTAGCAATTGGTCGCTCTGATGTTGGCCTGCATGATAGTGACACTGTGTAATTGTGTGATATGTCTCAAGAGTTCTTTGTTCTGTTAATCCTAGATATACACATTATGAAACTTTAAATTTCAAAAGAAAATTTAAGGATGAGATATCAAAATTGTCTGACATTACAACGATTGTTACTCTTAGCTGTCTGCTCTATACATTTTATAGACTAATAAATTCTGTAACTTCCAGCGTTGAAGTCAGACAAGTGGCTTGAGTTCAAACTCCATGATACTGCGAATGTCAGCCATAATACTAAGCTCTACAGGTTTTATTCTTGCTCCATGCATAATAGAATTTCATTTACTTATGGAATATCATAATAGTTGGTCAATTTCTAGCATGATTCTGCTAGCTATTATTCCTCACGAAAAACCAGAGATTCGACTTGAAATGTGCATGAGAGTTGCAATGTGGATTGTGTTTCAACTAACTTAGGAGGCTTTTGCCTATGGCTACCTGACATCTGAACATCTGATGAAGTCGTAAATTTCATATGTCTGATGTTTTGAAACTTTAGGTTCGCATTTGATTCTGATGCCGAATTGGGTCTTGACATTGCTTCTTGCATCCTCACAAGGTACATTGATGAATTCAAAATTTCCAAATTGTAGGAATGACTCAGTGCCCTATAGCACTCGTCAGTTTGTAGCATATTAGATTTAGTTCTTGCTTGCCAAGTGCTGCCATTTAATTCTCTTTAAGGAGAAAAAAAAAATTAACAAACATGTTTCTTTTGTGTAGAGCTCCCACAGGACAAAACGATGAAGGGAAAACGAAATATGTTGTTCGGCCGTAAGTGTCTTCTCGAGCTAACCATTTTTTTAAATAGATTTCCTCTCCCTTTCTTTTCTCTTTTCTGCCTTGTGATATAATATATTGTCTACCATGGTATAAATAAATCATGAACTGCTTTTTATGGGTGAAAATATACAACCAGCTACAGGTTGCACTTGCAGTTTTGCACCCCATATTCCCATTGTCATGGACTTGAACTTTATCATTCTCTTTTCCAAGATTATTTGTATTTATTTCGGAAAAGTTTTGGGTATATATAGCAAATAGCTTGATATTTCAGCACCCCTAATTCTATTTCTCTTGTCTCAGCAATGATTCAACATATATTTACATTCCATCAATCCTATCTTAGCTCTTTTATCTGCTTCCTTTAGTCATAAACACCCTGGTCATTCAGGTTGAGCATTATAAGTATAAGATTAAATTAAACACGCCCTATTAGCTGGCTAGCTGCTAGTAGGATGGCTATCAAGTATCAACTAGTATTAAGTATCGTAAGCTTATGATATATATACTTCCTCCGTTCTTTTTTACTTGCAACACTTGCCATTTTGGGTTGTTTCAACTTACTTGGAAAATTACCTTTTTTGGATATTCTTTCTCTCTATCTCTCTCCTCATCGGTCGCCTTTTTCTCTTTCCCTCTCTCCTCACCTAAATTATTGTGCCCCCCTCCCTTGTTGCAAGTAAATCAGAATGGAGGAAATAGAAATTTCTACTTACTGAGACAACTTGGGATTTGGGATCTGGAAGTTTTTCCCTTTAGAGGGTTCATGAAGGTTGGGGATCTTGGTTGTCCCAGCGACGAAGGGAGCGTGGAAGGAGGCTCCTTGTATGAATTTGACTTCTACTGACTTCCAGGGTCTTCTTTATGAGGCTCTCAAACCTTGATTGTTAGGAACTCTAGTTAATTCTAGGGTTCTACATGCAGAACTTGACTTTGATATTCTTTTCCACTAGGAAAAAGCATCACAAACAGATTATCTTATGATTATGCATTTATGTGGGGAAGTCAAACAGTACTATTCTTGTTTGGTGGGTACATGTATAAAAAAGTTGTCTGGTAGAACCACTTAAAGATATCCTGTGTTTCTAGTCTGTTTAGGTTCAGACATTGCTTTTAGTAATTATAGTAGATCTGAGTTTTTGTTGTCCATGAGTCGTGACAAGTTATATAGTTTAATTTTGAAGGCTTTTTTAACGTGATTGTTAGACTAACGGTCAGTGCAAGTATTTGTCTATACCTGTCTTGGAGAGCAATGAGCATGCTGCATCAATTGCTTTGTGTTAGGAAGATATGATGTACTCAATTAGTGAAATTTTTTATGGATGGTTCTTTTGGTCCATGACTTTGAATTCTTAGTTTATGCACTTTCATTTCAGGTATACTCCCATTTCTGATCCAGATGCTAAAGGGTATTTTGATCTAATGATCAAGGTCTGTCTTCAAATTTTGTTGTAGACTTTAATTTACTCATTTGAGAAAAAAAAAAAATTCATAAATCGTGCAAGTTGCTGCTATTGTTAGTTAACCACTATGTTTTGCTAAATGTAGCTATATCCAGAAGGTAAAATGAGCCAGCATTTTGCAAAACTCAAACCAGGGGATGTTGTGGAAGTCAAAGGGTAAGATTTTTCACTCTTGATGGTGTTGGTTAGAAGTTCTGCAGAATTGTTGATCAACTCAAACATTTGTCTTCTTGTGCAGGCCCATTGAAAAGCTCAGGTATACCCCTAATATGAAGAAGCATATTGGCATGGTAAGAAATGGTTGTCTAGAAATCATGGTTATAATTGTTGAACTCTATTTATTATAATTAACTTGACTTGTATTAAAATCTTGAAATGAGTGTCTGAGCATGTCAGTTTTATATGTGCATTTGAATTTTGAACATGCGATATCCTTTTCTTGCTACATGTAGTTGATAATATGTGATTTGATCTTTGGTTTCCAATGAGAAATATCCAAAATTGTAACTCCTTGTCTTTGCATGTTGTCCCTTATCTGAACTTACTGGTCCTTACCTTTACTTACCTGTTGATGTGCATGCTGATATTAATTTGAACTTTTGGTGTCAGAAAGAAACAGTGGCTTGTGAATCCCAATGTTATTTGCTTCTTAGAATTGCTCTTTGTATGTCGAAGAATTGATATTTTACAAATGCATGAGTACCAGTTTAATTCAGCATATTTGCTCCTATACTGCCTACTAGATGAGACTCAGGAGTTTGTCGCCTATGGTAGACAATGTTGTAAAGCAGAACTTAGTAAAACATACTATGTGACGATGTTTTATAATTCTTTTAATCCTAATTGGCGTCCAGATTGCTGGTGGAACTGGTATTACTCCAATGCTTCAGATAGTTGAGGCTATATTGAAGAATCCAGATGATAAAACCCAGGTAAGCTGCATTTTCACCTTGGTTCCGCATTTCTTTTCAAGGAGCAATGCTAAGCATTAGTACTAATAGATTTATCTGACTTCAACATCTAAATGTAATGAGAATAGCTAGTTCGAAACATGAGTCCATGTGGTGTAACCTCACTTGAAGTGGGGCACATATATGACATTTAGATATCTATAGATTATTAAATGTATTTGGCTGTTGCATTTATTAATTATCACTTAATGTGACAGGTTTCACTGGTCTACGCAAATGTCTCCCCTGATGATATTTTACTGAAGCAAAAGCTCGACATACTTGCCACTAGCCACCCTAACTTTAAGGTATCGGTATTTCATTCCCCATCAAATTCTTATCAAAATTGAAAGTATGGAATGCTGAAAGTTTTGGATATAATTTTGCAGGTATTCTACACCGTTGACAATCCATCAAAAGACTGGAGAGGAGGAGTAGGCTATGTCTCAAAGGATGTGGTCTCAAAAGGCTTACCTGGTCCTGGAGACGATTCTCTCATCTTGGTAAGATAAACATAGCCATTTCGTACTACTCATTGGTTTGTGACTTTAAGTCTATGACTGGTGAAATGAAGCATTTGTGCCAAGGCATGACATCATTTTACTCTTTTATCTTATTGTTTTCTAACTTTCATCTTTCTTCTAAATCTAGGTATGTGGTCCTCCTGGTATGATGCAACACATATCCGGTGACAAGGCTAAAGACTATTCACAAGGAGAGGTATCAAAAACACTTACATTACTAAACTGTTTCTAGATTTGCATTACCTAAAGTACATTCATAGTTTAGTTTTCTTCTCCTACCCGGGGCACATTGTTAAATATGAGTTAAAATACCTCAACTTTCTATCTCTATATACCTTCACAACGCCAATGTAGTCTTTCACAAATATTTAGTCAATGGCATCATTTACAGTATATGGGAAAGTACAAAATTTTATATGGGAAGTATTACTTTGGGATGACCTGAATTAAATTTATGGCATATTATTTCGGAGGCGAGGGAGTATCTGCTTGCGCCTCCTAAGGGCTTTTTCTTAAATGCATGAGCTTGTTTGATTGTCGATGATAACCTACGTTAGCAACGTTGTACTGTTTTGCAGCTAAGTGGAGTACTCAAGGAACTTGGATATACTGAAGAAATGGTCTACAAATTTTGAGGGATCTCACCAATTTACAGAATTTGAAAAAGAATTTGGATTATACAATAGCATCTTGTAGCTTGAAGAGCACATCTGTGTTGTTCAGTTAGAAATAATTTTGCTCAGTGGATACTTGGTGCTCTACTTTTATGGGTCTTTAATCTTCATCCCTTGGAGAAGTCCACACCAGTTGTTTTCTGTGCATTGGAGAAACATTTTTAGGGCATTTTTGAAGCTCTATTGTTCGAAAATTGAAATGAGAAGTATAAGCTCATTTTGTAGATTTTTTTTTTTACTAGTTTTAATTAAAATAAGTGCATGATTATAGATGATGATACTCGTGAGTATTTTACCCCTTTAATGACCATACGATTATAGTATTTTTACCTACAATGACAAGTTGACAACTATAATAATGTGACCTGCTACACAAAAATATTAATACCCCTATTATTGTTTTGATATCCAGATAATAATAGCAATATAGTTCTCCATTGTCAATAAGACTTTTGGATCGCCTTGTAACCTACTTATAAGTATATTTTAGGTGGTAACAATGTCCGCAACTTATATTTTGTAACAATTATACCATACGTTATGGAAAAAGAACTTGGTGGTTTGTTCACGTTTTTGGTCTCAATCATGCGATTGAATGTCTAAAAATACTGAAGAGGTCTGTAGGGAACAAGTCCGACTTTAATCTAAAGAAAAAAAAAATGATTCAACATTGAGATATGAAACTACCAATAAGAGTTTACAAGTGTATAAATAGGAATATCAAATTTTAATTTTATCTTGGGTAGAAGGATTCAAAATATAAAAGATAGAAAAGTAAAAGAGATTAATTGACTTCACTAGTTAACATATAATGGATATTAACTGAATCAGGTCAATTTTATGAGGTCTATTTATTCTTCACGTCCTATTAGGTCAACAACTATGAGTCTATGGCACGTAAAAGTTCAAACCCAAAATAAAATGGTTGCACGAAACATGCCATGAACAACTTATTAGATCATCTGGCCTCGGCTAAGTCTGGAAAAGGCCTTAGAAAAAGTCGTGATGCGTCATCCTCATGCCAACTTTCTTAAAAAGGGTTCCCATGTACGACTAACTCATGTGTCATGTTGTGTCGTGCCATGCTAATCTTCGAAATTGTTTCTCATACACGACTAACCACCGTTCTTCATGGGCCATACCGGGTTAATAACAGGCTTGCTCCGGGAGCATGCCCGGTCCATACCCATACCATACCTACTCGGAATTCTTAAGACTAGAAAAATATTCTAGCCCTAGCCCTAGCCCTAGCCCTAGCCCAAACCCAAACCCAAATTTATAAACATAAACCTCCACACATCTCACAAGTCTCACAACTCCCAGCCCTTAATTTTCTCTCTCTCTCTCTCTCTCTCCTCCCTCTTTCTCTGCACAAATGTCCTGAATTTCGAGCAACATCCATGAATCATTTTCCTCTCTCACATCTCACTCCTCACTAACAATTACCAAACACCTAAATTCTTCACAAAACTTGATTCAATCAACAATGGAGGAAGAATTAATCAAACGTAACACTGATTGTGTTTATTTCTTAGCCTCTCCTTTCACATGCAAGAAGGTTCATTTTTTTCTTCCCTTTTAAAATTCTTTTCTAAATTCGTACCTTTTTTTCGTTTCTAATTTACCTTTAATTCTCTTTTTTTGGTTATTTTCCCCCTTTCTTTTGTATTTCTTTGATTGCGGAAGTTAGATTTGTTATTGTACGATTTTATTTTGTAATTCGAGTTTCTTTGTGTGTTTTTGCTAGGGTTAGGGTTTCGGTGTTATTTTCTCACACATTATGTTTAAATATAGCATTTTCATGGAGTTAGTAGGGAATGTAGTTGTTGAGGAATTAAATTTCTTTTGTAATGTTGTGTTTTATCAAAGGGTTGAGAATATTAACGTGGATTTTTCTGATAAACAGGGTGTAGAGTGTGAGTATCGGCATAGTGACATGGCGAGGTTGAACCCTCGGGATTGTTGGTATTGGTTGTCTGGGAATTGCCTCAATCCGACTTGCGCGTTTCGCCACCCGGTGAGTTTTGTACAAAATCGCCGTCAATCCATTGAATTATAATGTTTGATATATTTTTGAATTTTAAGATTGTATAGTTGATATACTCTTTTGGGAAATAGTGCTATAAAATATTTGGCATTGGCAAATTGGAACTTCGACACATACTCGGAAGTTACTTGGTCTTAGCTAGAAGTGTCGAAAATGGTATCTTGTCTAGAGTTGTATATGGGTTATGTCGTCATGTTTAAGAGTGCAAATTGAAATGTATAGAGAGGTAGAAGCTGCCCCTATTAACTAAGCATAAGGCGTTATAATTGTAGATTGTGAACTCGAGACCCACTTGATTCATTGTGGTGCTTTAAAGGGTTTCACTAAGCGTTTTTGGGAGAAATTTATGTTAGGTATTTTGTGCTATTCTCTTTTTTGACATGCTTTGTTTTTGAAAAAGCTTTCAGTTGATGAAATAGGTATGTATGATATGTTTACAGGTGGTGAAATGGACAATGTTTAATACTTACACAATTAGTCTTTCTTCCGTTGCTTGGAAGTTACAGCTGAGAGACTTTAACTTCACAGACTAGCGAAAAGATAGTAGCAAGGAGAAGCATTTGGTGGAGATAAATCTTAATTTTCACTGGGTGGGAATAAGATCTCCCAATCAATGGGGATAAATGGATAATTAATCATAGTGTGCATATCTTATAAAAAAAAATACCATAGGAAGTTTCTTGGCAAATAAATGAAATGTGCCAAGAGTGTCCAGCTTCCTCAAGTTTATTTGTTTTACCCTCTGTTCATTATATATGATCTTGTCATAGGTGTTACATGACGAATGACAAATTTTTTAATGTGCTTTGAAACGACTATTATATAAGCTGATCAGATTAGAAGGATGATTATTGATCACCTTTGAGTGAAATCTCACAACATGTATATGTTCAGCATGTATATTGGTCAAAATTCTACTATCATTATAATTTATAAATGTATTTTTTTTTTGGTAATTTCACAACTTGACGTGGTTGAAGAGCATGGTTTATTTATTTATCATGCAGAATGAAAATTCTGGGTGTTATTGTTCTTCTGAAACTTTTCTTTCCGTGTTGTGTCAGATATTAGTCACCTGTTGTATGTTGATTTACCATCTTAAAATAGTCCTTTTAGAACTTTTGTACAATCTTCCTTTTGCTATATGGGTGTGTATATCGTGATAATTTGAAGTACATGTGGTGGACGCAATTACTTGCAAAACCCACCCCCCTTTTATCAAATCTGTGGTTTTTCAAAGGTTCCATTGGACATATATCATATGTATTTAGGGGTAACGTCAAATACATTTGGATCATTTTGACTTTTGTGCTATGCATTGTACAACTTTGAGCATTGATATCTTTAATTAGTTATTAGTAAATATCTAAAAAGTTATATCTTAAAATACACATTGTGATTCGGTCGGTCGGCCATGCACAATTGTGATGGATCAAACTTCTTAGTTTAATTTTCGCTTTTATTTATTAGTCTAAAAGTTGCAGTTAGATTTAGTTATGGATGGTGGAAAAGTTCAAATGATGCAAGCAAAAAAAGAGCAGACGGAGTATATAAAACACTTTTTAAAATAAAGCATGAAATTGGAAATCTTTGGGAGCATTGGCAGTAATAAAAAGCATGAAAACCCATATGCAGTTTTAGAGGTGAACTTGTTTTCATGGGAGCTCTCACAGTTGTTGCACCATTATTATATTGGCCTTTGAATGTACTTGATCCTTGTTACTCCTATTAGTATGTGATAAGTAAAGTCATGATCAATCGCTGAGATGAGCTAGATGAATCTTACTTCTTGAATAACCCCCTAATCCCCTCGCAAACATACACGAGGAAAGAGGGGGGGGTGCTCTTAGATAAAAAAATAAAGCTCATTATTTAGTTGTTGACTTACAGCCCTTGGATGTACATAACGAAGGATCAACTGAAGCTGTTCCGGCTCTGCTGAATCAGTCTTCCATGCCTGCAACAAAGACCACAGTTCCATGCTACTACTACTACCAGGGATTTTGCAGCAAAGGTGACAAATGTCCTTTTCTTCATGAACCTGCTAATGCTTTTGGTTGGAAATCAAAGATGGCCAATGCAGTTGCTGATGCACCAGTGGTTTCCTTCGATTGTAAGGCATCTGGGAGAGCTGATGTAGGGCCTGTAGCTGCTGACAAAGATTCAATTCTATCTGAAATAGCAATGACTGGCAACAGACTGCAGGTTGAGCAGAAACAACAGGCTCAACAATCAGCTATTGAATTTATTCCAGAACCAAATATATCAGAACCAACCTATATTCCCCAGTGTGAAGAGACAGCCGCTGTTAAAACAATGTTCTTGCCTGCAGAAGGCTCCATTAAAAGTGAGCATGACGTTAGCTTTGATTCTGACCAGAATTCGGAGGAGCTAATTGGTGGCAACATGGTGCAAGATGAGTTGTGGGAATCATCTCCAGGTTTTGACGTTCTTGTGGATGGGCAGACTGAAGGTATGGTTTATGAGGATGATCCAGATTGCTTACATGCCCTTGATGCGAATGATGGGGACTGTGAGCGCCTGTTTATGCCCCATGGTATTGCCCATCAGACTGACTATGATGAAAGAGGGTTCTTTGACAATGGCTTATATGAGCCATCTGATTTTGTTGAAGAAGACCTGAGAAATGATCTTCGTGAATATTCTTCGAGACACACACGGGACAGAAAAGCAAGATGCCTTGTGGCACACAAAAGAAATTCTTTCTCTGTGGAATCACCAGTTGGTGCGTGCCATGATGTAGATCTACGTGATTATCTGCGGAAACGGAGGATGGATGATGATTATATGGATACACGTGACTTGAGGCATAACATCTTGACTCGTGTAGGAGAAGGGAGGCAGGAGAGGCTTCAAAGGCATGCTTCACTTCGAAGATTACCCGGAAGGATAGCTTCAAAAGTGGAAAGATATGGTGCTAGATTGCCTAGGAGAAGGAATTATGTAGTTGATGCTGAACAGCAAGGCAGACCTAGGAACTCACAGCATGATGGGTACAGGCAGTATAACGGGATGCAATCACGGCAATTTATGACTGAACGAAGGTCAACCTCAAAGAGAGAGAGATATGCTCAGGAGTCCAAATTTCACAGACCCAAGAGCCTTGCTGGGATCAAAGAAAATGGGACACCTGGTAATGTCAACAAAAATGGATCGGTGGACTTCGAAGGTCCCAAACCTTTGAGTGAAATCCTTAAAGACAAGAAGAAAACATCCTCTTCTGCTGATTCATGAGCTATTGACCTTTTTCTGTCAATGATAGGTGAGCTTGCTGATCTGAAGGTTGTTAAGTTGACAATGTCGCTTCAAGCTTCAATATCTTGATTAGAATTTCTTTTTGACATTTTACTATGGTATGCTATATTCTGGCCATGTCTCTAGCAAATAGCTTGCTCTTTTTTTCAGTCTTCTGTATTTTGGGGTCTGGGGGTGTTTGTGGTTGCCTGTATGTCTATTTGGCAGCATTTTTTCGCCTCTTTTTCTACAGGTTCAGATTTCTGAATATCTTTTGCTCCCTTTAGATGCTTCACCAGCTTTGGCGGTCTCATTATACTTATTTGTGAGGCTGCTTGGTTTGCTTATAAGATACAATCCTGTAAATAAGCTAAAGTCGAGTTTTTCTTTTGCACTTATGGAAGTGAGACAAATGAACCAATTGGTGGTTGTTCTATATAAGGTAATCTTTTACTGCGTAGATTGTGTTTTCCTTTTTTACTCCATTATGTCTTTCATGTTTGATACTGTATATTCTAAGACAGAAATAGCTACATCTTCCCACTGGTCACTAGGTAGAATAAACATATCTAATACACTATCAATATATTTGTTGTTACTGAGTTGGATCTCACTATCCCTTTGATTCTATTATAATTGGGTAATCTACCCATTCATGGACCAAGTTTGGTTGAATGTGAACTGTGACTTCTTAGGAACTTCCAATACTCTAGGAAGTTGTATCTCCTAAAAAGTATTTAAATGGTTTGGTTGGAGAGGTAGAAATGCTCATGGAAAGTCCGACTTACCTAGGTAAGTGACTTAATCCATTTTGTAAGACGGATTTCCTAGGAAGTGGCATTTTTTACACGCGGTTATATATCTTTTGGAAGCTTTCACTTCCAATGGGTTTTTATGTCAACTAAATAAACACTAGGATGCCGCTTTAGCCTGTGGCTCAAATCAACCATGTCCCAAGTGATAGGGAAGTCGGTACCATTATTTTGAGCTAGAATAACACTAAATCCCATACAATGTATGTGGAACTTTTGGGAACATAATATCTCTCCCTTTGTCTTTGCGTTCACATTTATGTGCTTTCTTGCTGGGAAACTTAATACTATTATATGCAATGGTAGGCCATGTTTGGTTTACATTAAAATTGTTCAAACGAATTGGGAAAACATACTGCTTTAGGGTTTATGGAGAGTATGACTTTCGATATGGTGGAAAGATTTGGTCTGCAGAGTGCAGAATAAGTCCACCAATTTGAACGTACCAACATTGGTGGATCCAATAATGTTTTTTATTATTGTTTTTTATTTCTTTTGATTGATTTAGAAGTTTAGCTTTATTTATCTTTTTACATCTGACACTAAATATTATATTTCTCCCTTTTTTTATTATAAATAAGCCTCAAGTGAGGAGGACATCAAAAATTACCCCCATAAATAGTGAAAACTCGCTCTCAAAATAAAATGTTTACCATATGTAATTATAAATGACATTGAATTTGCCTCATATATATATCTTGCCAGAAAAATAAGTGCCAAAACATCTCTATCAGACTATATTTGTTTGATAAGATTTGGATCTATCTAGGGCCTAGGCTGATAAATGATAATACGCATCACTTTCACAAGCTATAGAGTTGGATACCCGTTTAACCATCCTACCCTTCAATTACTCATTTGGTCCCAAAACCCAAATCGGTTGGGTTTTGTCACAAGTCACATCCCTGTTATTATGATGTACTAAATTAATTAAAGCCTATTTAATAATTTAAAGTTATTGATAAAAGCCAATATATATCAGTGATTATTTTAGTATTCAAGTTTCAGAAATAAGATTAATTAAAGCCTCTTTAAGATTTGGGAAGTTAGTTTGGATGGACGAGTGTCCTATGGACTCCTTCTGTTGTAGCGGACAAGGCTCTAACTGAATGAAATTGGTTTCTCGTTTTTCCCGTAAAAAAAAAAAAGAATTTGGGGAAGCCAAATTTTTTTTTTTTGTTGTTAGAGAGAAATCAAGTGCAGTGTTGTAGACGGAATTAGAGATAAGTTTTTGTTGGATAAACCATTACACGGTTAGTTGTTAGAGAGAAATTACTTTTGTTGAATATTATTTGTATTGAATGTTATTATTTTAAGTTGAAGAAAATAGAGCCTAATGTTTTGTTTTGATAGAAGGAAATGAAAAGAGAAAGGGAAGGAAGGGGAAAGGGGGAATGAGAGGGAATGATCCATATTCCCCACCTCTTTAAACTTTCATCTCTTCCGATTTGGAGGGAAAATGAAACTCCATCTTCCCCCTTCTTTCTTTACCTTGTCCTTCCTCTTATTCTCTATCCTTTATTCCTTTCCTTCCTATATATCCAAACAAAATACTTCCTCCGTTCCATAATAAGTGAAACATAGGGATTGAGCACAAGATTTAATAAACATCACTTTCAAAAGCCAAAAAGTCATAAAATACCCTTTTCCTTATCAAAAGGAGGAGAGAGAAAAGCAAACCACACAAGTTTGTGATGAGTATTCTTGTCATTTTAAAACGTTCTAAAATAGTAAGTGTTTCACTTATTATGGAACGGATGAAGTATATATCTAGATTGACTTTTCATGAAACCAGTATGTTGAAATTATTCAAAGTTTTGGGGATCTTGGGAGGATGCTTGAATTCATGCAATATAGCCAATGTTTGAAAAACTACTCAAAAATGGCATGTATTAATTTATGCAAACAATAATACAATATATGCCAACCATACCATATTATCCGTATTTGTTATCTTGTAGGATCTTGGAAGGATTTGTTATGTGTGTCTAAATGCTGACTAATGTTTGTGGTGAATCTATAACGTTGAAGCACCACTAATTTTATTTTAACATTAAAAAAATTAGTGGTGAATCTTCTACGTTATAGATTATGTTTTTTAGAACCATAAAGTTTTCGCATTTAATTTATATCGATGAGAATTTCACTATATATATTAATTACTCCACGGTAAAATATACTCCTAATAGTAAACAAACTAGTTATTAAGGTCAGGTTATACCTCAGGTAAGGAAAATTTTAATTTATTAATATTATACTTTAAGATGATAACACTAATATTACTTGATCTAGTGGTTAAGACTTTAGTATATATTCCTAAGGTCGCGGGATCAGATCCAATATTATATAATTTCTATTTTTTTTATTGTACGTGGATTACATGGAGTAAAACGCATTTAGGGAGAGCGCTACGTGACATCGATCCTTGTTTAAAAACAGCTTTTGATATATTAGTATAGATAGATAGATTACATATTTTTCTTCTTTATTACTCGCGTATTAGTCAAACTGCCAAAAAGGAATCTGGTTAGGTTTGACCACCTGTCCCAAACGTAACTAACTCATCGATTTGGGTTAGTTCTGCCTAAAGCTGAAATCGCAGATCTGTACCACTAATGGTCACATTATGATCAAAGCTAATTTCCAATTCTTTTTTTTAAAAAAACATTAACTAAAAATTCTTTTTTTTTTTTCCAATCTTTCTTCTCATGTTTCTCTTTTTTCAATCGGGATTGATAGTTTCTTTATGTTTAAGATTTGTTTGGCATAAGTTGTTGTAGTAGAGCTATTAGTTGTCAGAGTAGCTATTAATGGTAAACAGTTAGCTGTCAACTATTAGAGTTTGTCGTCAAACAAAATACTTAGTGCTCCGTAACACTTGTTGTTTAACTATGTTCTATCTTAGAAGCTAACTGTAACAAAAATTAACTAATCATTTTTACGTTTCAAAAACCTAACTCAAGTACTGAACTACTAAAATCTACCTTAATATGCTACATCACAAAGCACAAATTTTTAATTAAATACCACTTGATTTGTTGCCGAATATGCCCGTGAATGGGATAATACTATAATTGAATAATATCAATGGATATAGTCAATTTTTCTATTTGTAGTCGAAAATCAACAGTATATTTTTCTTATTCTAAATTGACAAACATAGAAATATATGAAAAAGATGTACATCAAACCATACTTTTGCAAAACCATCATTTTAGTTTATTTTAATAATACGATTGTTAAGATTAATAATATTCAAAATAATTTTAACATCAAAAAGTTAAAAGCCACAATTAATATTTAAATATAAACTACACTATATACTACTTATGATGCTATTTTCAATAATTAAGTCTCTTAATTGTAATGGTCTCTGTTTGTTCACGAGTAGCATGATACACTCATACACATAATGATTGTAATAATTTCCCTTTTTCTCACTTTCCTTTTCTTGTGCAAATTATAAACAGAAAGTGGAGTAAGTTGTTTGTAATTGCCAATAGTTGTTAACGGACGTCCCGGGGCGCTAGATAAGAAATATATTGTTCTACTTAATTACTCATATTTATATAAAATAATGTAATAATGTATAATTCCAATGCAATGCATTTAAATGCTTTGCATTGGAATTAAAAGTTTTTCCCTTTCCTATTAAAAAAATTAAATGCTTTGCATTAAAATTATATATTATTCTATTATTTTGTATAAATGTGAGTAATTAAGTAGAACAATATATTTCTTATCTAATACCAAGTCGTCCGTTAGCGGGATCGATAAAAAATTAGTATACAAATATATCTCTATCCCCACTCCCCTTTACCTTGTCATTACCTCTTGACTTTCTCTCTCCTCCTAAACACAAAAAATAATATTTATTGGCACACCAAAAAACACCAACACTAGTTTTCAATTTCTCATATAATTTCACCAATTCATATTTCAACTTCTTAGTTCTTCCCACCCCCATAACCATAAGAATTCTCTAGACAACACCCAAATTCTTAGAGGGAAAAATACTCAAAACAATTATCTAGAGAGAGACAGAGTCTTTTCACGCCGTAGTATAAAAACCCAAAAAACGAGTAGGTCTAATCACAAGCCTACCCTAAGCTCTGCTTAAATTTTAATTATGGAAGGATTACAAAGATCAGCAATATCATTTAGAAGGCAGGGATCCTCTGGTTTAGTATGGGATGATAAACTTGTATCAGGTGAGTTGAATAAAGAAAAAGATGGTGATGAATCAACGGATCAGAATGATCATCAGAAATCTGAATTAAGAAGAACTAAATCAGACAGTGGAGGAAGACAGACATACCGTACTATTAAAATTGAGCAAGCAGAGGATCCTCCCTCTCCTAGGCTTTCTGGGTGTGGATTTTGTAGTGTTTTTGGTAAGCCTGCTGATAAAACTGATAAGAAGAAAAAATCTGGTAAAGTTAAGCATAAATAAAGTTTCATTTTTTATTGAGGAGAAAAAAAGATTTGATTAGTGTTTTTTTTGATGGAGTAGAATTGGATTTTAATGTTTTATACTTTATATGAAGAAAAAAAGGATACATTAAAATTCAATTTGTCATATGTTATTTCTGTTCGGATTTAGTTGTCACGTTGCTGGTTTGAATTACGCTATCGACATGACTATTAATTTTCGAGGGAAATAGTCTAATGTTATGTATGTTCTATCTTAATTCAAAAGAAGGGTTCTTGTAATTGAATGTTTATGGGAGTTTTTTTTTTAATTTCATATGATAGAGAGATGTAATTTTGTCCAAATCTTTGTGTATATGATGATGATGATGATGATAATGAGTGGTCATGATGATGTACAAAGAAATCACTCAAAAAAATCTTGTTCGAGTTTTATAATTTTACATTTTTCTCTTTGTTGGTGTGTTTAATGGTGTATGTAATTTGATACCATGTGAATTTTGTACCTTTTAATATTATTCATAGGGTTTATATTTTTATGATTCTTCACATGGAATCTATCATTAAATTTATCTTTTTTCTTTCTTTCTTCTTTTTTGATTATGGTGTTTGAAGTGGAAATGTAGTGCAGATTGAGTTGGCATTAGATTAGACATTGATTATTATGGCATATGATTTCAATGTGGATGCACTCCTGTCTTTCACAATCCATTTTTATTTTTTAATCGATTAAATTTATGTTGAAGTACTTATTTGAGTAAATATTGATTTTATCAAAACCTTCAAAAATATGATTGGTTTCTAATTTGTCTTACTATAACAACCAAATTTACCGGACTTCCTTTCTCCTTCAAATCAAAGTGTAGTACAGGTACTATTCATTAGTGGGTAGCTAGATTTTAGAGCTTATTATCGAATCCTCTTCTATTCTCATCTATGATCCTCCTCCTTAAATTAGTACACTTTTTTGCTTTTTTAAAACGAGAAATTGGCCTATGTAACACCAACTATAGCTTAGATATAGGGAGTAACATAAATTAAATGTGTAACTTCCGCATGAATTATAGTAACGAGTGCATACATTGATACGAGGCTTGTCGATATTTGAAGATTATTGGAACCATAGTAATAAATAAAAAAGGCAACCTTTTTTTTCTAATATAGTTTAATTTCTTGTAATTTTTATATGGCAAAGTGCCCCCTCATTTAATGAGATATATGAGAAATTGGTTTAAGGATAAGCTCTATCTAGTAGCCAACACGATGACTAGATGAGGACTTGAATCTGCGTCTCAAAGGAAAAGTAGGGTTAACACAATAGTAGTAGTATTTTTGAGTCGTGTGAATATTTGCATTATTAAGCATCATTCTGTTATTGCATTATTACCTAAGATCCTAAGCGTTATCTTTTTCTTTTGTGAAAGGGAGCAATATCTTGTCAAAGTACCCATAAGATGTTGACTGTTTTATATAATTATATACTAGCTTTTTATGCACGCGATGCGTGCGATGACATTTTTAGGTATAAGTATTACTAAGTAGTAAACAAACAGAAAATGAAAGTTAGTATCTAATTTCACCTCCATTTTGTGAATAAGATTCTTTGAAATACTTACAAATAGTATTTAAAAACACTTTAATAAATAAGTATAAGTAATGAAAGATTCAATTCAAACAATATACAAAACTTTTTACTAAACTTTTTTTGAAAGTGCAAATTTTTATAACTTAGGTGAAGAAGAGTGGCTATTATTATCAAATTTGTTAGTGAATTAAATGCTCTACTTAGTACTTACTTAGTAGTCTCTATTGAAGCACATTTTTCTATCAATTTGCCGTCTACATCCTGTTCTTTCTTTTGCGGTCATTAAATCTTTGCATTTAAGTAGCATTACAGTATTACTCCCTCAGTTAAACTTATATCTACTGAACAAAAAAAATTGAGTGACGTGTTGAACTTTTGATCTACACTTTTTTGCAATGCAATAGTTACTCAGTTAAACTTTGTTTTAAATCATAGTTTTGAGTGACTATTTTAATTCTGCAAGAACAAAAATGCAGTATATATGCGTGCGTGACGTGTTGTGCGTGAACAAAAAATGCAGTATATAACCAAAAACTTATATCCAATGCAATAGTATTATGATTTGGCTAATTTATACTTTGATCTACAATCTATACACTTCTACTTTTTTTTTTTTGATAATTTTAGTCGATTTTCATTAATTCAAGGAGGCATTACAGCCCAGAGTTACAACTAAGGAAGCTGCATACTAAGACTATGCGACAATACTGTCCAAGAGCAGCCCCAAAACCATACTATAGTCCATGAAAGAGCTTAGAACACTACTGCCGAAATGCCTGAAAAATACCAACAACATCCAAGACTCTACACTTCTAGTTGAAAGTTGAAAATGTTGAGTGACGTGTTGTCACATGCTTCTAGAAATCTACAACCCATATTTTGAAGGAACCCCCTAGTTCTACAGCCCTACCCAGTTTATTCTCTCTCTCCTCTCACTGTATAATTCCACTGCTTTTTCTAACTATTCATTCTCTTTCTCCTCTCACTACAAATCTACAACCCATATTTTGAAGGAACCCACTACCTAGTTCATCAAACTTTGCACTATAGAATAACAAAATCAGCCATTTCAAGTCTTAAGAAGCAGCAGTAGATCTAACTCATCAAAAATTTACTTTTGAAGGAACACAGTTCATCAAAAATCCATCAGTTGTTTGAACCCACTTTTGAAGGAAGCAAACCAACTCAAGTTTTTTCTTGGGTCGATTTTGTAACAAAGAAAGGTAATTCTTAAATTAATGTAAATTTTTTTTTCTTGGGTCGATTTTCGCAAATTAATGTTTTTTTTTTCTAAAAATGGTTTTCGCAAATTAATGTTATTTTTTTTTTTTCTGAAAATGGTTTTCGCAAATTAATGTAATTTTTTTTTCCAGAAAATGGATTTTTGCAAATTAATGTAATTTTTTTTTCTGAAAATGGATTTTTGCAAAAGTTGTTCGCAAAAACTTGATATTGTTTTTTTTTTCAAAATTTATTTCTGAACATGGATTTTTTGCAAAAGTTTTGGGCAAAAATTTTAATATTGGAATTTTATTAAAAAAACTAAATTTGTTACTTGTATCTTGTTTTCTTATTTCATATGAAAATGAAATAAATTTAAGTTTAATTGTATAAAAGCCCTTTTCAACTTTGCTATCATCTCCATTTTTTCAACTACATAACAGTCGACTAATTTGCTATTGTTTTTTTCAACTAATGTGAAATAACTTTCAAGATTAAAAGCATTATGTACCTTTTTGGAAGTTCGCAAATAGCCGATGGACGAATGTGTGATATCCCGTCGAAATCTTATGTTTTTCTCATATTTGTGTTGACGTTGTAGTTTATAGGTAATTCTTGTGAGCTAGAACAGTGATTTGTAAGTGATTTTTTGTGAATGTTTTTGTATGTATTGACGTTCTAGTGTATTAGTTGTAGTTTGTAAGTTAATTCTTAGTTTTGTAAAGTTTTCCGATCATTTGAGTTTCTATAACGTGATTTTCTCAATTTTATGAGTGATTTGTGAAGTTTCCTTATTTTAGTGATTTGTGAGTGATTTCAGTAGAATTTTTGTGAGTGATTGTTTCCAATTTACTTTGAACCCCGATTTTGGTTTTGAGATTCGGTTTGTCATTAAGAAAGGGAAGGGGGGTAAAATGGTATTTTCAACTGAGGACACCATAGCTCCCCCCTTCCCTTATATAATAGAGATCTAAGTTTGGTTATTAACTTAACAAATTTGTCATGTTTTCTTCTTTATATCTGATGACCTAACCCCAACATAAGTAACCATCAACAACAGGATCAGATGAAATGACTTCTTATATTATTGATCTAATTCATCACCACTACAAAAGGGCCTATACATCAACATCCAATTGTATCATTTATTTGTTGACAATTCCACAAATGAGTGGCTTCTTTAATGATTTTTTTTACGTTATCAGAATTCTTTTTTTATTCATTGTTGTCATAGCTGAGCAATCTAACCTTATCACATTATTATACATTTGTCTTGATCATGTCACTTTATTTGTGCAAAAATTTGTACATTGATACATGAAATTGTGGTCTGAGACAAAGACTTTGGTACTGACTGAATCAAACATGTAAAAGCAAATCTTTTACATAAATTAGAGTAAATCTTGCTCAAGAGTGAAGATGGTGATAGGATTAAATAGGAGTGACCTAGGATGTGTTTTCCTCGCCTTATTGATATGTTTTAATAAGAAAATTAAGTTTCAATAAACTTAATATTTTCTATTAAGTTTTAATAAATTACAAAAGTTTAGATACATTTTGGTAAATCTTGTTCAAATTAGTTTTGCAAAATTCATTCTGGTTAAAATAAAAAAGTTGACAATTCTTGTCCCATGGCATGAAAATGTCTAATTGCATACTAATTTGTATGGATTAGGAAAAGTATTAGGATGACACAACCAAATTGGAAAATAAAGATTCAGTGTCACTTGTCCTTATATACTTGTTGTGTAAACACCCTTTTAAGAAACAACTAGTGTGTGGCCCGGGCGATGCCCCGGCTTCATACATTGAGTACTTTATTTTTTATTTGCATTTGAGAAAGTTTCAAACTCTTTTTTTCAGTCTTGTTCATTAATTTTTCATATTTAAATGAGGGATTTACATATTAATATGGAGAGATATCTCACAAGTCATTGCTAGTTAAGATGGTAATGACTAATGAGTGAGAATTTCAACCTAAAAGGTCTAGTGTTCGAATCCTCCTCCATGCATTTTGATTGTTAGTTGAATGGATAATAACATAATGCAAGAAAAAAAGGAGGGGTGACAAGTGGCACGTAGACTTTCTTATGAACGCTTTTTAATATATTAGTATAGATTTTTTCATCCTTCAACCATATATATTTCATAGGAGTAGTATATGATTAAAGCTAACAAAAACTGACCCGACGTAACACATGACACGAGTTTAGTGTATTGTTGAGATTTTTATGACTTGATCACTAAAACGGGTGTACACGAGTTTTATCAATTAATAGATATATTATACTACATCTGTTTCACAATACATGCACCATTTGCTTTTTCACGCACTCCAACATTCTTCTTACGACATTAATATCTTTAATTGTGTATAAGTAAAAATTATAAAAAAGTTGATACTTGAAATCCTCGCATTGAGACGAATTTAGCAAGATTCCACTTTACTATGTTTTTTCTTACATAAATTTGAGAAAAAAGATTGTCAAAATTGGTTGATGAATAGTGCCTAAATGAGAAATGGTACATGTATTGTGAAACGGAAGTAGTATTAGTTTTGAGATTTTCAACTCAAAACGGTTGTTTACTCGCCTGTTTAAAGCGAACATACAAATATTTTGGCTTTTCGTCTGGGCACCGGGCACAAAAGAAAATCCATCGCAATCATGGTTAAATCATAAATGGGCCATAAATGTTGAATTTATTGGAAAAAATTAGAACCAAATTGCAATTGCCTAACGGGACCAAAATAAATTTGTAGATTGTAATGAAGAGAGCTAAAAGCCACGCTTGATAACCTTCTATATGCACCTACTCTAAGGTCCAAAGGTTTTCTACCACATGGCTTGATAACTTTTTTTTTTTTTTGAAAGAAAGAGAAATTTCATTAAATGAAGGCCAAACGGCATCTACAATAAGTATTAAAGAAAAACAAGATATAATCAGACAAGATCAAATCAAATTCGTCTTCGAAGAAACTACAATGAACAGGATCGAGCAATACAAATGCAGCCCCTTGTATTCTTTGAATCACGCAGCTATTGATGGGGAAGTCTATCATTCGACATAGTTTGGGCAAGAAAATTCTTGATTTAACCATGTTGACCGCCTCTGAATTTCCAATACTTCGATGTTGATGGTCTTGAACTTCAACCAATAGGAACAATCTCTCATACCAATTTTTAAACTTGCACGTGGGAAGAGACTAGAACTAAACTCCAAACTCCCATAAGAGGAGAGAAAGAACCCAAAAATTGGGTAGAAAACTCTCAAAAAGAGAGAGAATGGAAGATTATTAATAACAAAAACAATAAAAAGTAGAAGAAAAAAGAAGAATTGGGGGCTTACCACCATCGAAAGGATGATGGCAGCCCCAAACTAGAAGAAAAGGATTAAGGTTTTTTTTTGGAGGAAGAGAAGATAGGGGAGAGGAGGAGGCTAGGGCTTTTTGAAAATTATTTGGAAGTTACTTCATACTCCCTCCGTTTCTTTTTAATCTACACACTTTCCTTTTTGGTCCGTTTTTTTTAATCTACACACTGTTGCTTTTTCTATTTTTGGTAACATGTCACATCTACTTTCTCCACTTTTTCCACCCATGTCATCCACTTTTTAATATTTTAACTCACTTTTTAATTTCTCTCTCTCACTTTTCAATTTATCTCTCCACCTTTTCAGTTTTTGACTCATACTTTTGCACTTTCTCCTTGGTTCTCCCCCAAAGTGAAGTGAGTAAATTAAAATGAAACAGAGGGAGTACATCACATGGCTTGATAACTTGATTTACTTGTTCCTTGTCTAACCTTGCAAACGAAAATACTAATCACATTTCCCTCATTATAGGAAAAAAATATAAATCACATATAAAAAATTAACATGCTTAAATATGTATCTCTTTTTATGAAGAAAAAAAAAATCATATTTTCCAATATATTATCACTTAAAATGCATAATGAAATCTTAGCTCTTTAGCCTTAAAACATAGAAAAATGAAGAAAAACTAGTTTTAATAAAAAAAAAATTGAAAAAAAATCGTTACTTAATCATCTTTTCACTTTAGAGTATTGTTTCTTTCTTTCTTTAGATTTGTTGTTAGCGCCATTAACAAAGATTTGTGGAATATAAAGTCAATTAATGTATACAAATTTATTAATGTATAAATTTTAATTATAGTTTAATTAAAAAAGTCAATTTGATGAATGGTGCTGATCTAAGATTTAAAAATAAATAGTTTAAATCACATAAGTTATAATGGCTATAATTTTATGGTAGCCATTGTAAAATTATCCTAAGGGCTAAGTGGAGTAGGAAGTTGAAGCACTCTAACTACTTATATGCTATATTGAATAGATAATTACGAACTCAATGAGAGAAAGAAACAATGTAACCGAGTGGGTAGGAGCGGCAAATAATATCCATTAGAAATATTAGCCCTTTGTAAAAACTAAGACACATAGATAGAGAATAATCTTGCATAAGAGAGAATGACAGATGCATAAGATTGGCTTAGCTTTGTATGGGATTTGTTATGACCATTATGCATCAAAACCTCTATGAGAATCACTAAATTGTACAGATATGGGCCAAATTTTAAGTACAAGAACTAGGTTTTAGGCACATGCTACACACCGGGTAATATGACTTGGTTTAATGGTTAAAACTTTAATATATGAGCTTGAAGTTACGGGATCAAATCTTATACTAGTACAACACATTTTCTAATTTTTTTTTTATTGTATGTGAATTACATGGATTAAAATCCAAATGCAAAGCGCCACGTGGCACCATTCCTTGATTATTTAGGAACGCCTTTTAATATATTAGTATAGATCATATATTTTCCGGTCTTTATTAATTGTAGTATATACTATTTTAGTTAGTTTTATATTAATTGTAATAATTCCCCTTTTCGTTATAAAAGCTAGTTAAGTAGACTGAATTGTCCAACTTAAATCTAACTAAAACTCTCATCAATTAACCACCAACATGGGTATTTTTGTCCTACCCTACATCATTTTCATTTCCGTAAAAAGTGAGCTAAATCAATATATTACAATCAGTAAGGAATGGGGGAAGTATAACATAATCTATGCAAATACTCTCTTGGTTCTCTAAAGATCTTGTAGCTTTTCATCTCTATCTGTTTCATATGGTCTTCTTACTTTCACTTTATTCCCTATTTGATAAATGTTTGTTCCATTTTTCCACTATATCACCTCACTTGTTGAACTCGCATAATTCTACAGTATTCTCGTGCAGCCACATTCACTCTTCTATTTAATAAACAAAAACTAGTTTTTTTGCCCGGGCGATGCCTCGGGTCAGTTACAATAAACTAATATGTTATTATTTTTAAATTTTATAATTTAGGAAAAATTCACAAGAGAGGACTCAACTATTACCCATTTTCTTTTTTTAAGTCCCAACTATGTATTATTCCCTACATGTCTCAAGTTTACTATCTTTTGATTTTCATAGGTCCTGAGTTACTTATAATCGATTTAGATAGTAAGATTTGTAAACATTGGTCCAGGTTTATAGGTCTCTGTCACTTGATGAAAATGTTCGAAGATGATAAACGTTTAAAAATCTTACTCTTCTAAACCGGTTATAAATAACTTTGGACCTATGAAAATCACAAAATGGTAAACTTAGGACCTGCAGGGAATAATTCATAATTGGGACTTATAAAAGAAAATGGGTAATAGTTGGGCCCCCTCTTGTGAATTTTTCCTATAATTTATTTTGCTATTTTTCGTATTTTTTGTCCATTAAGAAATTGAAAAATTCACGTCACAACGTGATAAGTAAAGAAAAATTGAAAGGTTTGAGTTTGAAAACAATACCTTAAAAGGAATTGTGGTAAGGGTCTGTTCCGTTCAACTAATTTTGTCTTATCTTATCTTATCTTATAAGATCTTATAAAATCTTATCTGATCTTATCTTATCTTATCTTATTTTATCTTATCTTATAAGATAGTTTATTGAGTGTCATATTATTTTAGATCTTATCTGATCTGATCTGATCTTATTTTATCTTATCTTATCTGATCTTATAAAATCTTATATAAGTTAAAATAAGTTGAACAGAACGGACCCTAAGAGAATATGACATCAATATTCTCTTGTAAGTTACGTAATAAGAGTGTTAGAGATGTATATACTTGTTCAAGTCTTTTTAGTTAAGTATACTTATTACAAGACTTTATCATATTTTATTTGAAACATTAAGCAACAAATTCATAGTGTATTGATGGTTAAGCTCTAACTTTTCATTTCAAAGGTCACGTGTTCGATACCTTGCACTTACATATTTCTTTTTTTAAAGTGAGGAGTACACATAGACATAAAGCATTTGCATTAAAAAGTTGAGGAGAGTGCCACGTGGCACATAGGCTTTCTTTCGCACGCATTTTAATATATTTGTATAGATATACTCTAACTTGTCTTAGTTTTTGTTGCTATAATAATAGAAAAATCTTTAGTGGACAGGGAGTACTATCTTATTGAAGGTTCTTCAAATTTGTTGTTCTCTGACACTGGAGTCCACGCATTTTATACATAAGTGCAAAATACATAATATCATATATATATATATATATATATATATATATATATATATATATATATATATATATGGTATTTGATTTCAGAATTCAATACATCCATTAGAAATATTTCTATATAAATCGAAGGAAATGATATATACATCCTTAAGGGTTGCATATAAGAAGTTAAAAATGAAAATATTAAGCAATAAATAAGCATTACTTACATCGTTTGATGCGTAATTACGTCATACATTCATAAATTAATACTATTCTAGCAAACGTATGTAATGCTTATTTGCGACCCTAAAGGTTAGAATTATAGGTTTTTTTTTCATAATTAGGCTAGAATTATAGGTTATCCATTCATTCTACAATCAATATATATTTTAATGTCATATAAAAAATGATATTGTACTTTAGTTTAAATAATTTAACCATATTCTAATAAAGATCAAATATAATCCGCTAAATTATTCTTATATTTTTTGAATTAAAGGAAGTAGTATATAATAATTATTTGAGTACGTCTTGGGTGTAGCATGTTACACCATAACTTATTGTGTAACATGCTTAATGACATAGATTCCAACAAGGATGACATGGACTATACAAATAGTGACATGAATCTCATGTCACTATGTGTTCCGTTTCGTTCAGATATTGATCGGTCTTGGTTTGACATGGTTTACACGTTATTGGTTCATAGATGGATGAACTGGATTTGACTTCCTCTTTTTCGAGTGGGAACATGCAGATCTCTAACTAGATATCGTTGTTCTACGAAGAGTGATATGTCTAGTGGAGATATTCAATACGAAAACTTCTCCCAATCCACGAGGATTACGAGCCACTGGGTCAACGTTAACTCCATAAAGATTTTCGAGTTAGCTTCTGCTTACCTGCATTATGATTTGAAGTCAAGGGCTCCGAGTGAGGAAATGGTACCGTGCAGGCTGAAAGCTAGATATAGTAAAAGGCAGAAAGAAAGGTCCCCCATGTCATTTGAGTTCTTTTTACAAAAGAAGCAGTGGTTTGTGGATTGTTACACCATAAATTATAGTATAACAGTTACACCTAGCAAATTGTGTAATTTCTTGCCTTTATAAGATTGTCAAACTTCATTAAGGATCCTCTTTCCCTGTACGATTTTTGTGTAAAAAGTTGGACTATGTTTGTATCTTATTAGGAAATTTTTTCATATTTTTGACGGGTATCTTACTAGTATCTTAAAGAACATAAACAGTCAATATGGTTACAAAATAATGGTTTGATTATCATAATTCATAAGCAAGGACCTGTTCTCGGTAAACGAAATAATTTATAGAAATTGTATTGTTTTTTTTGTTTTTTTCTGAACAAAGAAACTGTATTGTTTATTAAGTCAAAAATAGAAATTGTATCGATTTTCAGAATTAGCTAGACTTTGCCAACTTCATTATTTAACTGAAGAAATACAATTGAGTTATTTCGACATTTCTGCTATGTTATAATTAGATATTAATGAGCATTTTGACGGAGTATTACTTCTACAATATAAGTCAAAGTTAGCATGCAATTATTAAACTTCCAATATGACTTCTGTATGCGTCATGTTGAACCTTTGTTTTTTTTTTTTTTTTTTTTTGGTTTGCATATTTTACTATGTCTTATCCAAAAGTGGAACTTCAAATTAATAGAAAAAGAAAAAGTAATCAACAAAGCTTAATTTTGATGGCTCTGTTATTGGCTCGTCGTCTTGTGCTGGGAGTTATCCTTCAAGATTCTTGCGGCTACCTTGTGTCAACCCAAGTATATGACTTTGGCTCTACGTTAGTTCTTGTCTCATAAGCCTCGGCCTCCTACTGGTTCAATTCCAACAAGTTAAGAATCTCAATATTGAAGGCGATAATCAGTACCTCATTCGAGTCCTTCAAGGCATTCACTCTTGTGCATGGATTATTCAAACCTTCATCGATGATATCAGAACTTTGCTCAATCGATTTTCTTATTACTCCATGGCTCACATTTTTCGAAAAGCCAACATAGTAGTAGATTACCTCTGTAATTAGGTAACTATATTTCCGCTACCTAGGTTGACTTCGTTGATGGTGTTGATTCTACTCTAGATCATTTTGTTTTACTTGATTTGTTAGGTTACTCCCTCAAGAGAATGGTGATCTAAAAGGAATATAATACTCAAAAACGAAAAAACTGAAATTTGTATCCATATAACTCGTGCGGCATGCCAATTGTTTAATGCCTAATGCGGTAATGCCTGGGCAATCTCCCAAGGTCTTTTAGATCCATGCCGGCCATATAAACCATACAGGTTTTGGGCCCAATTCGATTCTAACTCTTGATGAAGCCGAGTCACAATACGATTAATTATCAAGAACCTATGTTGTATAATATTTCATCGAGCTATGATAAAAATCTAATTGCTAGATGTTAACTAACATCTAGCAAGGAATAAAAAAATAAAATAAAAGACAATATAAAAAAGAAAAAAATATATTTTTGTTTGCAAATTTTTTATTTACCTTTTAATATATAAAAACACTAGTTGTTTTGCATGAACACTATTTATTTTTCACGAACACTATTTGTTAGTTGTGTAAACACCATTTGCAGATACATGAACTCTATTTGTAGCTGCATGAACACAATCTGTTAGCATCACAACTTTCGAGGTCACTTTTTGTTTGATTGACAGCTTCACCTTTACTCTGATTGGGTTGCATAAACACTATTTATATTTCATGAACACTTATTGTTAGCTGCATAAACACTATCTGTAGTTACATGAACACTACTTGTAGTTGCATGAACACTATTTATTAGCATCATATTTTTCGAAGTCACTTTTTTGCTTGATTGACAACTTCATCTTTATTGTCTCTTGTACATTTACAGTTTTAGCAATTAGATGTTTATCGTAGCTCCTGTTCACACATAAACGTCCACTAATTATAAAATCAACGGGTGGGTGGTCAATGAAAGCCTAGTACGGTAATAAGATAATTGCATGAATTTGTAGTCCAAAGGTATATTCTAATGCTATATTGTGAAATTTGGTTTTTAGGTGGTGGTGATTAGAAAGATGAGTGGTTGTCATGATGATCTTGTTGTTTGATGAATTGGTTGTGAAGGGAATTTGTTGAACATATCATATGAAATAAAAGTTGTGGGTTTAAGCATTAGTGACATCTCTTTCACCTTATAAAAACTAGCATTTTTTGCACGCTATGCGTGCGAGTAATATTAGCGTTTCTTTTCTCAATTAGTTATTCATCAGTGTTACAAATTTTTTAATTCAAACAGACATTTGTAATTTTTTTTTAGTTTTTTTTATGTTTTTTTTTTTTTTTTTTTTTTGAAAGTGAAATTTCATTAACTGAAGGCCAAACGGCATCTACAGTAGGTATTAAAGAAAAACAAGATACAATTAAACAAGGCTAAATCAAATTCGTCTTTGAAGGAACTACAATGAACCAGGATCGAGCAATACAGTTGCAGCCCTTGTATTTGTTGAATCAAGCGACTATTGATGAGGAAGTCTATCATTTTGATGTAGTTTGAGAAGAACATTCTTGATCGAGTCATGTTGACCGCATCCGAGATTCCAATACCTTCATGTTGAGTCTCGAACTTCAACCAATGAGAACAAATTCTCATACCTAAAAACAAAAAAACCAAACTCACAACTCCCATAGGGGAGAAGGAGATTTCCAAAACAGAAACTAAAAAACCCCATAACAGGGTTTGAAAAGATCTCATAAAGAGAGACTAATTTATTAAACAAAACAAGAAGATAAATTAAAAACTGAAAATAAAAGGGGAAAAGGGGCTTACCATGGATGAAATATCTATGTTGTGGATGGGCATTTAAGTTAATTCCAAGGGGGACACCATTGCTCCTCCCTTGACTTATATAATAGAGATATTGTACATTTTTAGGTTTCTGTTGGTTTGACAGTAAAAATGTAACCTTTCAAACTAGAAAGTTGCGGCTTTAAAGTTCATATGTGGATAATATTAGACATTAATATGTCATAATGTGCATCCCATGGAAATTTTTTGTCATTTTGCAACGAAGGTGTGATTGGCGATTCTTTTTTGGCAATCAAAATGAGTGATTTTTGAGATTCGAGGAAGAATATATAGTAGAGGAACATTCGCTATTAATAAGAACTATATTGTTGACCAGTTTTATAATACTCTCTTCATTGTTTAGAATTTTTGTAGGAGATGAAAAAAAGAAATTAGAAAGAACAAATCCGAATGAAAGGAGCTCAATGTTATTATACAAATGAAAGATCTTACTTCAAATTAGTAGTTTGATGGGCATCATAAAACTCTCATGATACTAATATCTTACTTCTGGTGGTACTAATATGTTGTGCCAATGAAAAATTCTACTGACATAAAGCTTCTTAATTAGTACCAACAGACATGCTCGTTACACATCTGGAAAATACACGTTGCATCTAGTTCATTAGACATCTCGAACAAAATACATACATGCATCATAAAAATGGGTAATTTGGAAGCTTTCTCATGGATATTCTTCTTCTTTCTTTTAAATGAATATATACTATATGCACAAACTTACATTGTCATCATTTACAGATTTTAAGTATGAATGACCAATCCCAATTAAAAAAAATAAAGAAGTAAAAAGTAAATATAAAAAGAAAAGAAAAAAGTATACATCAAAAGGCCTATATATCTAAAAAAAATAGTTCAATATCCTCATGTTAGTTATTGCTGTACTGCTTTCTGAACTTTGGTTCTAAACAGCAAAATGCACAATTTCTCCATTGAGAAGTATAGGAAGCAGCCAGTTGCATGGGTTACAAAGGACCCAAAACTGGAGCCCACTATACAATGCCATGCAGGCCCATATACCTTATCAAACTCCTGTAATAAGCCCAAGAAAAAGAGTTTTTAGTTAGAATAATGTTGTAAAATAAAGCCCAACTAGTAGCCTAACAAAAAAATGCCAATTACAGTGATTGCACATGGATGACTAGATAAGGCATTAAATTGTATAAAAACTTAGGTAAATACTGACAAGTTACAAAATTCCAGTAGTTATTAGTTGATGTTAACTCCTTATGATAACACATGGGGTGTTGGATCTTTCTTAAGGTTCTTTTAATTGAATTATTAGCTCCCTTAACCATTTGTTAATGTGCAAAGTATCTTGCTAACTAGCAACTAATAAGTAAAGTCTTGATCTATATGGTTGGTTTTTGTTGGTCAATTTGACCAAGCTAACTTCTATGCTGCATTATGTTTGTGAGTAGATCATAAGATGGGATCTTCATATTTTAATATTCTAGGTCCATAATCATTTATAAGACATGGCACATTATGCACCTTGAAAGAAAAAATAAGAAGATACGGCACATATTTGATGCAATGAATTCAATGATGAAATTTGTCTTCATCATAGTAAAAAAATGATTTAACATAATGAGTAATGAAAAAGCTCTTATTTCTCTTTTCTCCATTGCCTTAATCTTTTGTCCTATTCAGTATCTCATCTTCTACAATTTCGCCAAATCATCCACATTCACCACTAATATAAAATAACTAACTTTAAGTTGTTGATATAAAGGAAGACCGAACACAAGAAAGGACATACTTGAAAATTATCCTTAAACCCTGTCATCATTATACCCTAATTTAAAAAAATATTGAGTATATTTTGAAATATATCAAATCGTGAAAAAGGAAATTTTGCTTAGTCTAAAAAAAGTTTCTAAGAAAAGTTGATTACCACAAGTTTCACATGATTTGGGCAAATATTCACTATCGTTTATATTTTAAATTATTAGTTGCATTTGAAATTGGCGTGCGTGCTTTTTAAGAAAAGTAATAAGAGAAAAGTAAGTGGGTGAGTATGCCTATGTGAGACTTAGTTTTAGAAAAAAGATTAAAGAAAAAAACATAAATGACATGAAACAAATAGTATAAGATGGGGATCGAGTTTCCTGTTAGATTTTTCTATCAAAAAACTTTTAGTGTAAAAAAAAAAACACTATAAGCCTTACTAAAGGATATTTTATGTATTTTATGACACTTTTGATTGTGTTTAAGTATCTTTTAATAAATTTTATTCATTCCACTAATTATTTGATAAAAAAACATCAGGATTTAGAAAGATTGAATGAGAGTGAAAGATTGAAACTTGACAAAAGAGAAGGACCAGGACATTTTATCATACAATAGAGTTTGCAAGAATCATTTCCATCTAATGTGTTATCAGCGCAATCTATCTAAAAACTCTCACCTCCTAAATCCCTCATGCTCCGTATTAGAGATGGCCAACAGTGCGGGCCAATCCAGCCCAGCCCGCCTCTTGGGCCGTGTGGGCTGAGCCCGCGAAAAGCCCGGTTCAGCCCAGCTCGAACCGTGAAATTGGTGGGTGGGCCGTGGGCCAGATTTTTTGAGCCCAACACACGAAAGCCCGCTACTAAAACCGCCCAACCCGATCCAGGAAACCGGTCCAGCCCGGCCCATGAACCGGACCAGCCCATCCCAAGTAATTACAATCAAATCGTGTATATTTTAATCAAATTGCAAATTGCATATATTATAATTCAATCAAATTCAAAAATAATGAAATTATTTATTAATATTAATAATTGTATATATTTTAATTAATTTTAAAGATTTTATGTAACAATAATAAATGATTCCAATGATTAAATAATTTTGAAAATAAAAAATTCTCATGCCGGTCCGCCGGCCCGCTAGGCCCACGAACCGCCAGAAGCGCTTTCCGAACCGTGAAAACCGGTAACAGACCGGTGTGGGCCAAGATTTTTCATCCCGTGGACCAGCCCGCCCAAACCGTGAATTTCACGGTCTGGTCCTGGGCCGTGAAATCTCAGCCCGGCCCACTAGGGCCCACGAACCAGCCCACCCAACCCGCACCAGTGGCCATCTCTACTCCGTATGAAAATCAAACTCCACCACAAAAGAGAGGTAAAACTTAAAAGGAGCTACAATCACTCCTTTACCCCTGATCCTTTCAAAAGAATTATACTCTCACCGTCCCAGAAATATCTAAACACTTATTGGGACATGTAGTTTACGGTGATAAGTTGTGGTATGGTTATCAAATGTTATTTTATTTAAAAAGTAGATGTGATAGGAGTTGGTGGGGTATTTTTTATTAGAGGAGAGAGAAAGTTGGGTAACTTTTTATTGATAAAAGGTAGAGTATGGCCCAAAGATGTGTAAAAGAAATAATATATTAATGGTGGGACCATGTCAAGAATGAAAGTGTTCAAACTAATTTGGGACAAATATAAAAGGAAAGTATTCAGACTGTTCTGGGACGGAGGTAGTACTACCTTTGTCTGGCTTACATACTCTTAACTCTTGACAAGAGTTGTTATTAAAAGAAACAAAAAAAATTCTCTTGATAATACAACTTATAGCTTTACTATAGTTCATGAAATAAAGTATTAAAATGTCCACAAATTCTTGAGTGTAATTGTTCTACAAACCGCCGTTTCTTTTGTAAAAAAACTCAAATGACATGAAAAAAAGACAAAATGACATGAGATTCATGTCATTATTTGTATAGTTTATGTAATTTTTATTGAAGTGTATGTCATTACGCATGTTACACAATAAATTATGGTGTAACATGTTACACACAAGACACACTATATCTTACTCTTTTATAAGTATGTAAACAATGCTCAGGTGATCAACATTTTTTGATTTTTCCATGCACAATAAAAATCCCATGAAACCATTTATAAGGGAGTGGATCTTGTCTCGTGAATCGTGATATAGCATTAAATTTGGTTGGACAAGAATTAATGGATGAGTAGAGAAAGAAAAAAAAGGGCAAGTTGTACTTCTCTATATTTTCACAATATTAATGTAGGCTATGTTTAGTTCACCTGAAATTTTCTGATCTGAACTTATCTGATCTGATCTGATCTGATCTGATCTGAACTTATTTTTTCTGATCTGATCTGATCTGAACTTATTTTTTCTGATCTGATCTGATCTGATCTGATCTGATCTGATCTGATCTGATCTGATCTGATCTTATCTTTTAAAAAACATATTATTAATAATATTATTATTACTTTGTATTTCATTAAAGTATTACTATTATTATCATTTTATTAGTATGCACAACTTTCAATAATAATAATAATAATAATAATAATAATAATAATAATAATAATAATAATAATAATAATTATTATTATTATTATTATTATTGTTATTATCATTATTATTAATAATTATTATTATTATTATTATTATTATTATTATTATTATTATTATTATTATTATTATTATTATTATTATTATTATTATTATTATTATTATTATTATTATTATTATTATAGCATAATTAGTTTTTTTTTTTTTTTTGAAAAAGAGCACATTAGTATATGAACACACAATTACAAAATAAAAGACTAAGGGCTCTTGGGTCCAATGGCATTGGCTTCTTACCTCCCATGGGAGGCCAAGGTTCAAATCTTGGTGGAAGCATATATTTTAATATTGTTGTGGGTGGGGGAGGGGTTGGGGGGCTAAGTGGGTCTTTAGGTGAGTGACCTTGTGCGAGAAACCCGGAAAATTCATCTTACCACGGGATTCCGAAAGGGCTCAAAAAAATTAAAAATAAAAGAACACTCATGTTCAAGGTCCGTTAATAATAAGAATTTAGGTAGTAATGAAAATAACATATAATGATATTAAAAAAAGAACATATACCGAAAGAAGCATACAAGATCTATTTAAAGAACACATTTTAAAAATAAAAGATAGATGTTATTTTTATATTGATGACATGTTTGGATCTAACTAACAACATGTTATTTGTTATATCAATAAATTGTTCTTTTTTATCATAAATAAACCTATAAATATATATAATCATATGATCTTGAACAAAATGGTTAAATATTCTTCTTATATCGTTGTCTTGTTCTATATAAACTTTGTTTTTAAAGATAAGTTGAAATCCTTTGTAGGGAAAATTTTAAACGTGATGACAACACCATTAGGTTATCCCATACTACTCATATTTTATATAAACTAGTAATATATAATTTATATTATTCTACCAAAATTCTTTTAAAAAATAAACATCATATACTATTGTCATGTTCGTTACATGTACAACATCAAAAAGAACATCACATATCAAAATTATTAATTAGAATAAATATAAAAAAGAACACTTATAAATGCCAAAAGAACATCCTTCTTCGAACACAAATAGCTTCAAAATAGTGATATCAATGACATTTATAATAATAAGAACGACATTAATAATAATTACCAATATTAATATTTAATAATTACAACAAGGACAATAATAATAATCTTTTTGACAAATGTACTAGTAAATAGTAATATTAATAGTAATAGTAATTGTATAAAGTAGTAGTAATAATAATAATAATAATAATAATAATAATAATAATAATAACAACAACAATAATAATTATTACAATAACAATAATAGCATTAGTAATACTAATAATCATAATAATCATGATGATAATAATAATAAGTTTTTAAATATAAGCATAATCTGAACTTATCTGATCTGATCTGAACTTATCTGATCTGATCTGATCCGAACTTATCGATCCGATCCGATCCGATCGATCCAACTTATTTTTTTCCGATCTCGACTCGATCGAACTTATTTTTTCGATCGATCCGATCCGATCCGATCGATGGCCGATCGATCCGATCCGATCTGAAATAAGAAAATAAGGTGAATCAACATGTAGTAGACTAAACTATATATCCTCCAAAAAAAACTTCATAGCTCATAATCTAATATATATATGTATGTATATATATATATATGTATGTATATATATATATATATATAACCCATTAGTTATTTAGTTGTATTATTAAATTTTAGACTTCAACACTAAAGCATTCTACACTTGCAACTCAGAAATTTGTAAATAGAAGTACACTTTACATATTATTCAACTGTAAAGAGGGATAGTGACATTACTTAAAGCTTTTGGATTTAATTAGGTAAGCTTTTCACACATTCTTTTCCTTGTCATTAATTGATTTAATTCCCAAGTTTTTCTCACAATAAAGAGGACATTACTCTTATACTTTAGGCATCGATCAGTGCTACTAAAGTTTAGTTTAGTTAATGCTTAATTAATATTTTCACGTTTAGCTTTTTATATGCAATTCTTTAAGGCAAATATATAATTTGACAAATGCTAACAGTTATCTTCAGAGCTTTGGATAAGAAACCTATATTTGTATATTATTCTCTCAAAGTAAATTTTTTTAAATGACTTTTGTAATAAATTAAAATAAGTTTCTTATCCAACACTCCGGAACACTCGTTAGCAGAATCGATTAATACAAATAATCAAACTATCTAATTTGGGAGCTAGCTAGCATTGATTTAATTATATTTAGATTACATACCTTCTTCAAGTTATAAGCCACATGCTTAGCACTGAATTTCTCCAAACTATCATAAGTCTTCCTTGCACATTGAAAAGCTTGAATTTGCATAAACCCAGGCATATCAGTAACCAAAACCTTCACTTGTAACAATTCAATGGCAGAAATCATATCATTTTCCATTTTTGCCCCTACTGATTTCCTTGCTTTCTCCACAAAATTCCCTACATATGCTACATTGTTTTCTACATGTGAAACTGATTTCCTCCCTCCTTCTCTTTTCCCTTCCATACCTTGTGGGAATGGGATTCCCTTTCTTCTTTCCTTTACCTCCACCTCACTATTACAAACTGATTTCCTTTCCTCCATAATAATCTTACTATTATTACTATTTGCTAATCTCATTAATATACCTTCTACACTTGACACTGATTTTCTTTCCATTTCATTTCTTCCTTTCCCATGATTCATTCCCTTTCTATCCTCTTCCTTCTCCTTATCCTCACCATTATTTGGTTTCGGTTTCGATTTCGACTTTCTTAGAGTACTCCATATACTTGAAGGAATGATTTTCTTCGTTACCGACGTCGTCGGAGGTTGATATTCCGGTGTCCGGCTACCGGTGGCGAATTTGTACACATATAAGTTTCCCTTCTTTTGTTTCTCTAGTGATGTTGCATTCATTTTTTTGTTCTTGGAAGTCTTTTTTTTTGGTATATGGTACAAATTAAACAATATAATGTTCTTGGATTTTGCTAAGGTGTAAGGACTAAGGATATATAATGTGTGTAGGGAATGACTAGGGAGAGTGTTAAGGAATAGTGGGACTATAAAAAAAGTATGGCCCATTTTAATATTAATGGAATTAATAATGTTAAGTTGTTATTATTGAGAGGTTGGGTGAAATAGATGATTAATTAATGCAGCAGACCATGTGATAGTGCCCAATGATCAAGGATCACATAAAGTAGTTGTGGGTTGGTTGTGGAGGGATAAATTTGTTTACTTTATGTGATTATAATTTATTTCAAGGTCTTAATTTGATGGAATGATTTGATTAGTCTTTGTTTCTTCAGTTTTGTTGTTCTGATTGAATAATTAATTTTAGGCAAGGAAGTATAATGGGTATGATCTGACCAATTGGATCCTTTAGGTGGAGTATATTTGTCTGCAAATCGGCTATGTTTCTGAGCTTCCTAGCAATATATGTCCTACCACTCGTTTTGTTATCATCTCTTTGAACAAGCCAGCTTTGGAATTATTAATAGATGTATAGTAATTTGGATAAACTCTATTTTCACCTTGAAAGGTTAAGTATGCATTGTGTTTAGCTTTAGCAAGTGACACAATTAATGGTTATAATAAGCCTTTGTTTGTCAAGTAAGTTGGTCGTTAGCGGTTCGCTGTTGGTTGGTTCCTTTTAACTTATATTGACCAGTCGGTAATATTTAATAAATGGTAGCTAGTTGTATTGGTTAATTAAATCAATTGGTATTATAACTTATAAGCTACATGCAAAAATATGTTTGGTAAAATCATTTGGATGGTTCCAAGCTTGCTAATGGTCAAATTTTGTATAGCTTTGTTATCGGGGACTATCTGGGTAATGTCCAGTTAGCTAGTGCCAAGTCTCTTGGTAGTCATATGAGCATTCTGCAAGGTAAGGCTCTTGGTTTGCTTTATGGTATAAAAGGAGTTCTCTCTATCAATACTTCCTATATTGAGATTGAAGGAGATAATCTCACTGTTGTTAATCATACTTCTAACATTAACTAATTTCAATTATTTCTCGGTTCGCCATTGCTATCAGGAAGCAAATAGAGCCGCGGATTTGATGGCACATAAGGGTCATTCCTACGCCAACACTTTGTTCTGGTTGCCCCTTTGGCCCCTATTGTATTGATTTCTCCATCCTTATCCGTAAGGATATTTTAGGCTGGCCTCCTGACTAAGGAGTTCCAGTTTAAGGTTTTTTTCTCCTAATAAAAAAAATATATTTGTTTGTTGCTACAATAGTTGTTTATATGTAAGATAACTAACTACGGGACAAAAATTATCGGAAAAAAAAAAACTAACTACGGGACAAAACATTCAATTAAAGGCAGTGACTAAAAGTTACTTCTAGTTAGTTTTTTTTTTTGTTTCTTTTTCTTCTTTTTGGCTCAAAGTTAGCTTTCAGCAAAATTATATATCAATCTTTCTTATTAGCTATTGAACACATTAAAAGGTCAAAAGCTAATAAATCAGCAGTAAGTCAATTGCCAAATAAGATTGTTGTAATATGAGATTAACAAATTTGAAAAATTATGTGAATATTATGAATCAAAAAAGCTAATAGATTTATTTAATGAATCTCCCTTTCCCTTTCTCTCCTAAACCCTAGCCTCCATTAGTGAATTTCAAAGGGGCTTCTATCGATTTATCGGTGGATAGCCCCACCTTAATTTTAATTTTCATTGTTGTTTAGCTTTGTTTATGTTCGTTCTTGTTTGAATAATACTTCCTCCTTTAAAGAGATGATCGTTTCTCCCTTGAGTTTATTCTCTTCTTCTTGGGAGAGACTTTAGTTTACCCCTTTGTGTTCTAGATGAATTATCGTAATTTTGGATCATTGATGAAGAATTATGCGGTGTCGAAGCAGATTTCAGATCTACAATTACAATCAATGGTATCAGATTTAATTCTATTTCACAACTACAGCATATCGAAAGACCCCCTCGTTGAAGGCTGTATTAAACAGCGATGTGGAAGAGGGTATGCGGAATAGTTAGATCTACTTCACAACGATCGTGGTTTTGCAAATTCTGAATTTTATTTGTTCAAAACTGTTATGTATTTGTTATTCCTGATTTATATTGTAGATGTCGTACGACTCTTTTATTAATGAATTAATTTTACTTTAAAAAAAATTCATTTACTCAAAAAAAAATATTAATACAATTTTAGAGCTTTAACAAAAGGTACCAACTGAAATAATTATACGTACTAATATGTGTGATAGTTCACACTCTTCTTTCTCTATCACAAATTCACACCCTTTTCCTCTCTCAACTTCAAAAATTTCTACTATATTTTCTTTTTCTTGTTATAATCTAATTCTAAATTCTTTTATTTTACTTTTCACTAAAAGAATTTACGTATAAGGATCATTATAATTGTGCATTGATATAAGTAAAAAATACATTGTTGCAAAAGAAATCATTATAGACTACGTGCTCACATAAAAATTCAAGGTATCCTATCTTACCTAAACTGATAAACACATCCACAGACCACAGTTATTTTAGGGCCCATGAATTTGTTTGTAGCATTTGTTAGCCATCGATATGTTGCATTTTTGGGATGAAAGACAAAAGTGAATGACGATTAACAAACCAAGAAAGAAGTGAGATGTTTTTAGCGAGGGTTTCTGGTTCTTAACTACATTAGCCAACTTATGTAATGTTTGGGAGTTTGTGCAAAGTTTGGCCTACTAAATTAAGGGTCAAGCTAAGTAAAATACAATTAAATAGGTAGCCTTTCATTTTCGGGGCCCAAAAAAATTGGACCGTGTCGAAGAATTGTAAGACAAAAGAGGTCATGGAATAGCTTCTTCATGCTAGATATCAGCTGATGAATGTAATATTCCTTATCAATTATCATTTTAGCTGAAATTTAGGGCTATAGGCTAGCTAGGAAACTAGTTTATCACTAGCTTCCATGATTATTTGTCAAAATGTCTAATAAGACTTCACATTGATACTCACTCCCTCCTTGTTTATTTACTCCATCTAAGCATTTTTTGACATATTTGATTGGGTGGAATTGAATTGATTCGAGATGAATTGATTAGAGATAAAATTGGTGAAATGAAATATAGTCAATGTATGAGTAAAGTGATGGGCCTTTATGATCATTTTTAACATAAGAAACTTCTTAAGGACATCTCCAAATTAAATGAGACAAACTAAAAAGGATGTAGGAAGTACGCAATAAGTACTTTGGTCATACACAAACTTTACAACCATTTTTTTTATATAAAGAAAGGGATAATAGCACAATTTTATGAGGTTTTTGGGGTTGAATTACACCCTTAATAAGTTGGGATCCGCTATAATCCCCCAAATTTGAAAAAAAAATTCTTGGTCCCAAATTTAAAAAAATAATAAAGAACTTTACAACAATCTAAAAATTGTGTAACTAACAACTCCAACAACATGTTTAATATAGACCTGATCAAACACCGGGCCGGGCCGGGTTCGGGCCGGGCCGCGCCAAAAAAAAGTGCCCATCTTGCGGGCCGGGCCCAAATCCGGGCCAAAAAATTGTGCCCAAAGCCCGGTATTTCGGGCCGGGCCGAGCGGGCTTTTGCGGGCCTAAACGGGCCGGGCCCAAATTTTAGGCTAAAAAGTGTTTTTTTGCTTGTCCAAAGCCCGCCCAAAAAAAAAAAAAAATTTGACCGGGCCGGGCCCGGCCCGGCCCGCGGGCCCAAAAAAACTGCCCAAGCCCGCCCAAAAACCGGGCCGGGCTGGAGTTGATCAGGTATAGTTTAATATAATGAAATATTTAGTGTTAATGGCAACAATTGAATACTCCCTCCAGTCTTTATTTTTTTTCTTACTTTGACTTATATGATCAAACTTTAAAGAGTTCAACCTTTAATATCTTGGGAATTAGAATATATAATACTACATACATGAGATATCTAAATGAGAGATCTTTATGTTTAAAGTTTATTCTTACAAATCACGAAAAGTAAAGTGAGAATAATGATTAAAAAGAGCAAAGAGTGTAATTTTTTTTTCCTTTCATTCAAGTAAAAGAAATACATTATCACCTAGTCTACTACATAATATCTTCTTTTTTTCGTTCATCTTCATTATTATTTATCATCATGAGTGGTGATAATATGAAGAAAAACATTGTTTATTTGTGATATAATTTCATTACCATAGGTACTGGTATTATTTTGCTCTTGCCTTATTAACTAGTATAGTTATAGCCTATTTTACTACCTTCTTGTTCTGTGAGTTTTCGATAACGATATATTTGGCCATGTATGATGCATTGTTACAAAAGTCTACTCCATGCAAAGAGCACTGTTTGTAGGGACAGTTGGATACCTAAACCATCTAAGTATTGACCACTCATGATAAATGATTTGGGCTTGGGTTCCAAACAAGGATCTATCTAGCTCTGTATAGTGGACCTCATGAAATGAAATTATAAAATATCATGCCTGTTTGAAGACCACATAACTAAAATAACCAAAAAGCTACCATCACAGAATTATTGCAGCATACAAATTTGTAAAATTGACTACACTTCAAATTACTTCCACATAAGTTGGGATATAATTTGTGGGGCTGATTTTTTTTGTTACGAGAGGTGACATTGATTTGTTGTCAACGTAGATCTTCATCCCCTCCAATTTTCAGCAAGTTAAAGATATACATAACTGTAATAAGCACATTCATGTGTAAATAAATAAAAGGGTAATTGGCTAGAACAGCATAACCTTTGGCTCAAGTGCAAGGAACTAGGGGTGTGCAATATCGGATATCGGATCCGATCCGATCCGAAATTCCGGATATCCGAAATTTTGGATCGCCGAAAACCCGATCCGAATCCGATCCGAAAATTTCGGATCGGATCGGATCGGATCCGATATCCGATCCGAATATCCGAAGTATCCGAAATCAATAGGAGCTTTTTATTTTTTTTGGGCAGGTGAAATCAATTGTAGTATCCGAAGAGTTGAAGTCTTGAATATGTTACTGACTACTCCACCCCCAAAATCCCAAATCCCCAAGTCTCCCACGTCACCAACTCCTCTTTCTCTTTGATACCCTACTTTCTCACACTTCCACTTCACCTCTTTTTTCCCCATTGAAATTAAACAGGCTAGGAATTGCCACCTAACTTCTTCTTCTTCCAAAGTTTTTAGCCACCTTAAGACCTTTTTCGGCCACTCTACCTTTCCCCTCTCACTGCTCGCCGAAAAGACACGGCCCACCTCGTGTTGGACGCCGTTCTATTTGGAGGACTAGAGGTTGCACCAAGAACCATGGCTGTTCACCTTTTTTTTATTGCTGGTGCTGGCGTGATGAGAAGCAGGTGAAGTGGATTGATCAAACTCGTGGTTGTGGACTGGTGGTTGAAGTGTTGGCAGTCCGACGTGAGGAGAGAGAGACAGAGGCGTGAGATGTAGATTTTAGGGTTCTATTTTAAATATCACACAAGAATAATGTAAGCCTGTACGCCTTTTTTGGATATTTTTTTTAAAAATATTTTAAAATTCGGATATTCGGATATCCGAAATCTAAAAAACCCCGATCCGTATCCGATCCGAAAATCCGAATTTTTTCCCGGATATCCGATCCGAAATATCCGAAAACAAAAAATCGGATCGGATATCCGAAATTTCGGATCGGATCGGCGGATTACCGGATCGGATCAATCGGATCGGATTTTTTTGCACACCCCTACAAGGAACAACACAACCTTAAACGGGTGCAAAGCGTAGCACCAACTTAAACACGTGGTGCAGAAAATAGCATAAATGGCACTGGAGCACGGAGATTCCACCGAAGCAAGGGATCTCCGTTTAAGGTTGTGCTGTTCCTTGCACTTGAGCCAAAAGTTGTGCTTTTCTAGCCAACTTCCAACTTCAATCTCAAAAAAAAATTGGTCTCCTCTTTACTCTTCTTTGCTGCTATGCTACTTCCTCATTTTGCGATCTCTGTTCGGCACACCACACATCTTCACATCATCAACAAATTGCATCAGCGCTTGCTCCGAGGTGAATCAAACTTCCTGGAACTCTTCTGTTTTGTGGTGAATTAGTACGGAGCGCCTGCTCCTGTGGACTGGGAGTAATGCGAGGCTGTGGTGGAGATGGTGTTTGGTGTGGTGGTGCTGCAGTGTTTGGGGCAGAGGATGTCGTTGCTGGAGTAGAGGTGGTGTTTGGTGTGGTGAAGGAAGATGATGGTGTTGAGGGCAATGGTGGCGTTGTAGTGTTGTGGGCTAGGGAAGAGGGTGGTGGTGATGTAGTGTGGTGTAGGGTAGATTTAGTCTGGTGGAGGTTAAGGAATGGTGTGTTTATTAAAATAAGGGTTGTGTTGTTCCTTGCACTTGAGCCAAAGGTTGTGCTGTTCCTTGTCAATTAACCCTTAAAATAGTGGAGATTCCCTAGCTCCGGTGGAATCTCCGTGCTCCGGTGCCATTTATGCTATTTTCTGCACCACGTGTTTAAGTTGGTGCTACACTTTGCACCCGTTTAAGGTTATGTTGTTCCTTGCACTTGAGCCAAAGGTTGTGTTGTTCTAGCCAATTAACCCTAAATTAAATAATGAAATATATATTTTTAAATGAGACGATTTTATCTGTCTCACTAATATTTTTTTAGAGATCATTATTTTATTTATCTTTTATAGACCAACTAATAATGAAAAGTTTTAGATTCAGATCATAGGAAGTGGAAAAAAAGATTTTCTTCAACACTCTTTTCGAAATGCATGATTGACTTATGATCAGAAATATCTCTTATGTCCTGTAAAGTCATAGATAGATAGTAAAGATAAAATAAAATGTATTCATATAATTTACCATGATTTTACAATATAAAAGACTTTTTGTCCAAACATTAGATATATAACAAAAAAGTAGTACATTTTTGTTGATTGCTAATATGCTTTAGGAAAAATGGATCAGAATACCCCCAACTTTGGGCGGTCCGCTTTTGATACCCCCAACTTTGGATTATTTTTAAATACCCCCAACTTTGGGGGTGGTCCGCCAAAAATGCCCCGAGATGACCTGTAATAGGGTAGTTAGGTATTTTTTTTTTTTCCATCCTCTACTTCTTCTTCCTCCATTACAACCACCACCTAGCCACCAGCCCACCACTACCACGACCTCCCACCCAGCCCCACACCCCATCCCCACCCCTGACCACCACCTTTGAACCCATCCCCCCAACCCCGACCCACCACCTTTGCCCCTCCCCCCCCACCCAACGCCCGACCACCACCTTTGCCCCTCCCCCCACCCAACACCCACCACCACCTTCGAACCCCTCCCCCGCAGCCCCCCTCCTCATCCCCCCGCAAGGCCTCCCCCTCCCCCACAACCCTCCCCACCACCCCCGGCCGGCAGCCTCCCGTCCCTCACCCCTCCCCCTACCCCTTCCAATCCCGCAACCCCCTCCCCCACCACTTCGAATCCCGTATCCCCCGCCCCTCCCCCCCACCCCTTCGAATCCCGCAGCCCCCCTCCCCCCACAGCTCAATCCCGTATCCCCGCCCCTCCCCCCACCCCTTCGAATCCCGCAACCCCCCCCCCCCACCCTTCGAATCCCACAACCCCCCACGGCTTCGAATCCCGCATCCCCCCCACCCCTTCGAATCCCGCAGCCCCTCCCTTCACCTCACCCCTTGGAGTTTGTTGGAGGTTCGAAGAGTGGGTTGAGGTGGTTGTTGGTGGGAGTGAAGGGAAGGTGACGAAGGTGGGAGAAATCGGAGGTGACGAAGGTGGTGGGTGAGGAAGGTGACGAAGGAGGAGAAAGAAATGGTGGTGAGGGAAGGTGGCGATGGGGGGTTGGGGGTGGGGGGGACGAGGAGAGAGAGAGAAAGATGAGCAGAGGGGGGTGGGGGTTTTGGTTTACCGGTTCAACAGGTCATAACAGGTAAATGGTGCATTTTTGGCGGACCACCCCCAAAGTTGGGGGTATTTAAAAATAATCCAAAGTTGGGGGTATCAAAAGCGGACCGCCCAAAGTTGGGGGTATTCTGATCCACTTTTCCTATGCTTTATTGGTTAGGTTAGGTCTACTGATGTTAGGGCATACAACGGGTGTAGCTGATTAGTGAGGTCTTAAAAACTGAATAGAATTCATGATCAGCCATGAATTCTATTTGTTTGTGCTTTCAGAATGTAGACCACTTTCCCCTGCATGTGTCTGAATTTTTGCATATCTTTTGGTGTATAATATAATGGCCTAAGTTTAGGCTTAATGTTGGGCTTAATTTATGGTAATGCGGCAGCCGGCTAGCAAATTTTTGTAGTACTCCATTAGTATATATTTCCTTTGTTGTATGTGGAAGTAAGATACTTTAGTTTAGAAAGCATACTAGCTAACCACTTTATCCTAGGGATAAACGGAAGTTGTAAGGGACCATTTGTCCCTAGAAGCTAGATAGGATAAGCCGACAAATTTCTTTATAATTTGAGTTGGGGTGTTAAAACAATCCGACCCGCAATACATGACACGTCGACCCGCTAACCTGAATTCAAAAAACCGGGTAGAAAAATTATTTTATCCATTTTTAGTAGACCGGGTACCTGACCCTGGAAAAGCCAATCAACCGAGTGGTAGAGGAGTGTTTATAAATATTCCACCCGATTGATCCGATTCGTGATCCGGTAAAACAAATATCCGATCCCCATTTGGGTCTTCGGGTATTTTCGGATCGGATATCCTAAAAATTCTAGATATGGATCGGAAAATTTTTCATTTTCGGATATCCGAAACATGCGGATTTTTTTCTGAAATATCCAATTTCATAACCGGATGTATCAGAAAATATCCGGTGATCCGATCTGAAACTTCTTTCGAGTTTTTCATAGAAAAATTCGAACTTTCTAGTTATCGGATATCCGATCCTATCCAAAATTCCGGGCATCTGAAATTTATTTCGGATCGCACTTTCTCAGATTCGAAATTTTCGAATATCCGAAATAAACACCCCTACCGAGTGGAAACATGGGCCGATTCTTTCCAACATTGGCAGTAGGTAATTGTTACTCAATTAGTTTTAGGATAAATTTAATGGAACTACCTTTTATAACAAAAAAATTTCAAAAAACTACCTTATAAAACAAAACCCGTTTCAAACGATCACCAATTAACGACATCCATTAATTTTGACCGTTAACTCTTCCTTTGACCATCACATGATGGTCACGTGAGTTCATTAAAACTAACAAAAACTCAATTTCAACCCTAAAATAATCCAATACAAATTCAAGATCATGACTCACGTGAGTTTTAATGAACTCACGTGACCAACATGTGACGGTCAAAGGAGGGGTTAACGGACAAAATTAACGGATGTTATCAATTGGTGGTCGTTTGAAACGGGTTTTGTTTTATAAGGTAGTTTTTCGGAAAAAAAAATTATAAGGTAGTTTTTTGATTTTTTTTATTATAAAAGGTAGTTCCATGAAATTTATCTTTAGTTTTATTTTCATTTGCAAGCATTTAATGATTAGTGTTTGCATTGGGTTGTCGTAAAATGTAAATTTTATTGATTTTGTTTATGTGTTCCGTGCACTCTATGACCCGACCTGTGAAAATCAAGTACCTGGTGCACAAATATTTAAAATAAAAGTTAGTTAATAAGAGTAAATTATACAGTTTCAATTAATATAATTATCATTTATCAACTATGAGCCATTTATAATTTGCGATTTCGTCTACAAGTATTAGGTCCATACAAAACAAAAGTATCAAATACAAATTCCGATATGTGACTCAGTGTTACATATAAAACAAGAGTTAAGCTAAAGTATCAAATATGTAAGAGTTAAAATTCATTTCACTTATTAGTTGAACAGAACTTGGGCTGTTTGGGATTGTCTGAGCTTTCAGTTAAGCACTGGTATTTTATTCAAGCTCGATTCATATATATCACGTGATTGAGTTCGACTCATTTGTCAATCAAGCCAAGTTTATAAGGAAAATTTGGGTATAAAGTCAAGTTCATAGATAAAATAAAAAAAGAAGAAGAGGAATATATGAGTGCCTGTGAAAATGATTTAGAACAAAAACAAAACTATATGCAAGCATTTGAACATATGGTACATCTCATACTTATCGTCTAAAGTCGATCGTGATAAATATGCGCTCTTGAATCTTTTTCTATTTTCCGCCAGAACAATTTCCATGCTATTTTATTGAAATGACATACATGTACTTTATTACAATTTATTGAAATGACATACATGTACTTTAATATTTTTATATTATTTAATTTTTTTATTAAGGTAAGGAAAAAAAATTATTAGGAGGCCCTCCACACTAGGGGTAATCCTAATATATCAGTTACACGGATCGAATGAAGCGAAGAGTTAGAACAAAGATCAATATAAAACATAGAATCCACTAAATGACCAATATTAGTTATCCAATCCGCTGCTTTATTGACTTCCTTAAAGATATGTTTGATGATCTAAGAGTTAAACCCATTTAGTAGCAATTTGATGTCATCGATGATGTGATCAATCACTAGGGGGATTCCCACTCGCCTTGGACTGCTTTTATGGCCATAATATTATCTCCTTCGATGATGATATTTTGGATACCTTGTGCGACGACAAACAAGAGACCTTGTTGAAGGGTTGTGGCCTCACCAATGAAGACTTGGGTACCGCCGAGGTTGTAGGTCGCAGCTTTGATGAGATGACTAGTATGATATGCCAACTTATAAGTTGACGCTACTTATATATACAATAACCTTATACAGTTGTTGTTGAACCCCATGTTTGTTGTGCACATAAGAGTTGTCCCAAATTGGAGAAAAAAGAGATAAAGTACCACATTATAAGCTAGAGGAGTTTTTAAAGAAATTGCCAATTGGTTTTAGTATGGAACCTCCTTTGGGCTTCTAAGTGGACCAAACTCTCCTCCTCCTTATTGGGTTGCCCAGTCTCATTTCTAATTCCTATCTAATTTATCATGGTATCAGCCCAGGATGTTGGGCCATTTATATCGGCATTTGTCAAGCAACTGGATAAGGGTCCTCTATTGGATATTCATTCCCAATGAGGATTATTATTGTGTATCTTACCAGTGTGCTCTAATTCTAAGGACACTCACATGTGAGGGGGACTGTTGAACTCCATGTTTGTTGTGCACATATGAATTGTCCCACGTTGGAGGAAAAGGAGATAAAGTACCAAATTATAAGCTAGAAGAGTTACTCCTACTATTGCCAATTGGTTTTAGTTTGCAGCCTCCTTTTGGCTTGTAAGTGGAACGAACTCTCCTCCTCCTTATTTGGTTGCCAGACCCATTTAGAAAACTTTAGCGGCCTGAGATATGACAACATGCGATAAGTTTAATATTTCCTCTATACCAGCATCTTGTAGATATCCCTCACGTTAGAGTCTTCAGATTGGAATGTTATGGAAACTATCAGCGAAAGTCTTCACCAGTCCACAAGCTTACCATTCAGGTGTTTCGATAGGACTAATCATTCCCCATTCTGAACTATGCAGCTGCTTATGCTTGGTCAACTTCCCTTTATCTCTTATCAGACTACGAACCCTATTTACATGAGATAAGGTAGAAGCATATGAAAGGCGATTTAGAAACTGTGAAACTCCAGTTGTGGTACCAGCAGCATTAGCCTGCCCCCAGTTACATGAGGCTAATGCGTGCTCAAGCCCACTAGTAAATGTCTTAGCACTGATAGAAAGGCTAAGATTTAGATCCTTTCTTTGATCATCAAACTTCTGAAAGTAGGCTCTAACGTCCCTAGTTAACTTTCTAAATAACATTCGAAAGAGACCTCCTAGCAATGGACCGGCAAGATCCAGTCTTTTCTTGTCATAATGATCCATATCATCCTCAGGCGTTCTACCGAGTGCACACAATAGAAGTCGATGAATCATGTATCTAAAATAGTTAGCTCTATGAGTCGCACATTATTCATCAATACTAACATGTGGAAGCAGTTCCTTCTGGAGAATCTCCCGAGCATACTTGATCCTCTTTTTTCTAGTAACACTAATTGTGGCTCCTCTTTTACCAATAATGTAATCAAGAGCAACTTCTTGATTCCGAATTACAAATGCCTCTTCTAGTGAAAGGCTAAGCAAATCCACCATATGCTTATTAGAGAGATCATAGTATATATGCTCCAATATAGCTTTATTGGCAATGAAGCCTAATGTTTGAAAGACTATTATTATAGGAATATCTTATTTGATGCAAGGCAAAGTACAACGAATACATTGCCCAGAAGCACCCCATTTAGCTCCAGTTCGAGAGTGCATTCGCACAAACATGGTACTGGGAGGCTTAATTTGGTCGTCTACTACAATTTGAACTTCTGGCACATAGGCGAGCTTGTTGGGCTGCCTCTTTTTAAAGACATAAACATGATTTATCTTCATTCTCTCCTAAGCGATAACCACCCTTAACCTCCATTAGTTATGAAGTATCTACTTTGATCATAAGGGCACTCACTATGCTGTGAAAGAACCTAATTTGAATTCTGGTATAGTATACAGTAGCTTGAGCAAAACATAATTATTGGGACCTTTCCAAGAAAGACTTTAGGAAGTTCTTATGCTTTAGTCGTTTCATCACCATCATTTCCATTTCTAATAACTCTTTTGTGACATCAACATAAAGAGGAACTGAATATATGTCAAATTCCTCAATTTGGCTTCTTTTGGATATAGTGTGTGTTCTTCACCATATGGTTCTATTATCATCGGCTCCCTTAGATGGAGTTGGCCAAACTTTATCTTATATATTGCTCGAGAAAATCAATCTCAATATCAAATGCGTCGACGGTCTTTTGCAGTAAATCCCAAATGAACAAATCGATTAAATCCAATTGGTGTTTCACCAAGGTATTGACTGCAAAATATGCAACTACTACTGTCCAAAAATCTTCTTGGGTAATATCATCCATCATCTTGGGCCTTTAAGCTGGATGATGGTATAATATAAATCTTCAGTGATTCACCTCAAACAAATACATATGAAGTTCATCAGCTAAATATTTCAAGAATCAACTGAAGTTGAAGACATTGAAGAGATCCAGTAAGCGAAAGCGACAATGTTGGTGAATGATGATATCTTCAACAACGAACTTTCTAGTCTTCTAATTTCTCTATCTCCCCTTCATTTTTCATTCTTTATCATGGTATCAGAGCCTAGGTTGTAAGGCCATTTATATTGCCATTTACAAGCAACTGGATAAGGAGCCTCTATTGGATGTTCATTCCCAATGAGGATTATTGTTGTGTACCTTACCACTATGCTCTAATTCTCAGGACACTCACATGTGGGAGAGAGTGTTGAACCCCATGTTTGTTATGTACTTATGCACATGTGAGTTGTCCCGCATTAGAGAAAAAGGAGAGAAAGTACCACATTATAAGCTAGAGGGGTTACTCGTACTATTGCCAGCCAATTGGTTTTAGTATGGAACCTCCTTTAGGCTTGTAAGTGGACCAAATTCTACTCCTCCTTATTGAAATGTCCAGGCTCATTTTCAGGTCCTATCAAATGTAAACATCGGTAAAAGTGGTTATTATGCTAGTGGTGGTCTTCAATATTTGGGATTGTGGTGATTGAGAGCATAAATAGTTATAGGAATTGAATGCAAATGCTCTTACTTACGTACCTAAGTCGTGGTACATAAGTAAGAGCATTATTTATCATCTTGATCCCTAGTGCATAGTTCGTGGTTTTCTCCCTATTTTAGAATTTCCACGTAAAATTCTTTGGGGATATTTTAGTGCTTTCTTTGTTTGTTGTCCTATTATTGTTTGAGATTGCTTACTAAATTGATAGTCAATGACTTACAATATGTGCGTGATATATGTAAATGACACCACATTTTTTTTTTTGATAATTTAGTTCATTTCATTAAAACTCATAATAGAGTTAAAGGCATACATTGAAGTGTCAAGACTACAACACCTTGAAAGACAAATACAAAAACGCCAAACCAAAACACTCCAGACACAAAAAAGACCCCTCAACAATATCACCACCAGAACGAGCAAGAAACAATACAACAACCACATCAAAGAGCCGAGAAACACCCAAGCTTACCGACTGAAAAACAACAAACTAAGACAACATCAAAGACCTCATGAACTCCTTAAGACGATTTTGAATCAATGACACCAAATTAACCATTGGGATACCCTTCACTACACCGCCTCTTTGATACTTGAACCCCATTTTTATTCTCCATGTTACGATTGAAACCAAGATGATTAAGCAATTGACATTGATACTTGAACCCCATTTTTCTTCTCCATATTACGATTGAAATCAAGATGATTAGGCAATTGACATTGATTTTTCTTTGCTAGCCTTCGAATGTAAATGACACCACATCGAACATCCATTAACCCTAGATCATAGTTTTTAGGTGATGAATAGCTGGTCGTTGTTGGAAATTTTCGTAAATAAAAATCTTCGTGCGTGATTGTCAGTTAGTTTCCCAAAGTCGAATATATGGAGCCTGACTTAGGTATATGAACCACATACCAAGAATCATTCTAACAACTAAAGCCAATTTGAAATAAGTAGAAAAAGTTAGCACGCACACGAAGCTACTCTTTTTTCGGAATTTTGCATCCAAAACTAATTGATCAATTACTTTGTCCAATTTTCTTTCCTAAAAACGAAAATGTTCAGCAATTCTGAAGAAACATATTTATTGAGTTTATTTTCCTTAATGAAGAAAACCGATGTTGAATAAGCAACTGGCTAGTACAAAATGGTCAATTATCTATACCTAACATGGATTTAAAATTATCATCACGCAACAAGTAAAGAAGGGATAACTCACCTAAGAAGACCTTTGAAAAATTGCACTGGAAGCTTCTACAATTTACCTACCTAGCTAAAAGTAGTGGTGGACCCAGAAATTTTAAATTGAGTGAGGAACTAACAATTTAACTTTTTTAGGGTAACGAAAAGTCTTGTGTGAGACTGTCTCAATCCATGACATAACTGAGACGGGTATCAATTTAAACCTAATATATTTAAGCCATACATCTATTTGTATAGCCAGACATCTATCAGTTTAATCCAAACATCTAACCGTTTAACTTAAACATCTATTAGTTTAACCAAAACATCTATCAGTTTAACCTAGAACATTTATTAGTTTAACTGAAAACATCTATCAATTTAAGACCATATACTAATAGTTTATACCTAGAAGCTGATAACAGTAACTCGTTTAAATCATTCTAAATGACTGAAACACGTCTCACACAAGACCCGTTGTTAAGGTAAATCTTAATGAGATTTTAAAATCAAAGTCAGAGAATTTTTGTAAGAAATGGAAATATGGTTACACTCGTTGCACGATATATAGGTCCCCTTTCTATAACAAAAAACAAAGGCTAGTAGTTTTATTATATATAATTCCCACTCCCTAGCTATATTGCTACCAAGAAACTCAAACATACATCATCATAACCTTATGATTTTACTCATCCTCTATTCCTCTCTCTCTACTTTCTCTCTCTAAGAGTAATGAGAAAATTGCAGAAATAGGGGTTCCTTGCAGCCCAAAGCAAGCACAATATGGGTATATTAGAAAACCATGTCATGCATATGAACGTGTTTGTGTGGCTTTGGACTGAAGGGAGCTCCTAATTCTTCTGTTTTCCCTTCTGGTTGTTCAAATTACATCAATCATATGTGTTGATCTGTTCTCTACATCAGTGCATGCATATATATATGCAGTAGAATTCTATCTTTGTAGGTAAGTACTACGTAATAATCTACTTTAGTGTATGAAATCTTGTTTGAAGAAGAAGTTGTATTGATGAAGATTGATTGGGAAATTTTGTTTGAAAGGTGTTGTTTTGATGAAGGATGATGGAAAATCATACGACATATAAAGTTAAAATCTAACGAATACTTAACAATTTAAATCGGATTAAAGTTCTTCATATATGACACTTTGCATGTTGGCCTTTAAATCATACAACCTTCTACATGAGGTCCATCAAACTGTATAGTTTTGAGGTCGATTTTAGTTTTAAAAAATTTCAATGCAGCTGATCGATGGCTTAAAATCTTTATGAAATGATTGGAGATATATGTACCCTTAAATGTTGGTCATTTGGTTAACTCCTCTATGTATTTAGATGTTTCAGTTTCTACTTCCTTACAGACTATCCTTGTAAATGATGAATTAGGGGTTCCCCTCGAGCCGAGGGTATCCTAATTCTTTTCTTTTTTCTTACGTAAAAAAAAATGTACCCCTAATATCAAGATAATGACAGATCTATTGTAAAATTGTTAATATCATTAGCGGTTTATTAGTATAGACATGTTAACGCCATTAGTGTCCACACCTAGTATGGATACATCATTCCCCATTTTGTGAGGCTTGCTTACAGAGGAGGTATTAGATTGTATGCACTCCAATATTGCAAATTAATTACTTGTATAATTTTGCATATATTGTACGATCACTTTGTACTTCTCTTTTGGATATAAACTAATTTTGTGCTACTACATATATACTCTGTGATTTCGATCTAATTAATTAAGTGATAGAAGATGACATAAATGAGCCAACTATTATATAATCAACTCTTAAGTATAGTTAAGCTAGCTAGGTAATAAACAGTTGATGTTTGCAACTTGATTAATATCCTTGGCATGGTATTGATTTAAGAAAATTTAAGTGGGCTAATTTTACCAATATGATCATAATAAGAGAACTAAACTGTTGCCACATAGAGAACTTTTATTACAAATTTTCACTCGACAATATTTATAGTACAATAATCAGAAATTTCCCTAAAGAAAATAAAAAATCAATAAATAAAAAGAAAAAGAAAAAGGAATTTCTATATTGGTAATTACTACCACAGTAAGTCAGTAACAAAAACAACATTGACAATAAACTTGATCAACCGACCCAAATTCTAAGATTTTGTTAATAACATACACCATATTCAATTGGGCTTCCCTTCTCTGGTCCTACTCGAAGGCCCAACAACAGTAACCTTCCAACCTCCGTCTCCTCTACATGAGATTCGACCCCAACTAAGCTATATCCACTTCAGACGGATGTAAGTAAAAAAATATTTTAAGGATCGGATGTAAAGATCCTATGTCAAAAAAATTACTGTGGATTTCCCCAGAAAATAAAAATAATGTACTATCTATATAAGTATATATATATATTATTAAAATACGTGAGTAAGAATTGTAATTCGCCACGTGTTATGCCCTTAGGGTTGACATAGTGCCAAATCATTTATTGACTTTTTAAGATTGCAGTTGACACGTGGACAGCATTGAATGAGCGAATCACGTTTTAGTGGGATCACAGGGAGATTATCACAGTCGCAAATCTCAATCATCAAACCATCTGGATCATGGAAGAAGAGTTGATCAACACTAATGCCACCTTCATTAACCCTGTTTTTAACATGTTCTATTTGCATCTCCTTTAGCATTGTTTCCACCGTAGCCATGTTTTCACACTGCGTGATCAATTTGTCAAATGTAACATAATGTGTTAGTACGTTTCAACATATATAGTGTAATGCTTAACATGCTACCAAGATGTGCGATGATCTTTCAGTTGGTTGATCATTAGAATCATTTCACTTGTATGTTCTAGAGATATTTTCGTGACTCAGATGATTAGATTAGATCGAAAAGATTATAAGCTTTGTGTATCTTGCCATAGACATTGATTAAGAGCCTTAGCTAGTACTCCCTCCGTTTCATTTTAATTTACTCACTTCATTTTGGGGGAAAACCAAGGAGAAAGTGCAAAAGTATGAGAGAGAAATTGAAAAGATGGAGAGAGAAATTGAAAAAATGGAGAGAGAAAAACTAAAAGATAGGTTAAAATATCAAAAAGTAGATGACATGGGTGGAAAAAGATGATAAAGTAGATGTGATATGTTACCAAAAATAGAAAAAGCAACAGTGTGTAGATTAAAAAGAAACAGACTAAAAAGGAAAGTGTGTAGATTAAAAAGAAACGGAGGGAGTAGTAAACAGTAATCTAATGTGATTTTTTTCCTCAGTCTTTGGGATTTCCATCTGTTAGTGAATTTCAATGAACACTAGAATTTTGTTGGAGTAATAACCATGAATATATAAGCTTATGTTTATTGACATTTTATCTAATTGGCATACCACATTTTAATATGGTCGGTTCTTTTTTGTCTAATTTTTTAGTATGAGGATGATGAAAGATAAGGAAAGAGGAATACTTGGAAGGAGATATGGTTGTCCTTAGGGTTAATCACTTTAACAATATGTTTGTCATTCGGATTTTCAGACTGTAGCAGATGTATGCCAATACCATAATTGAACAACCTACATATTTAAACAAAATAATAAGCAGCAAATTAGGTCAATTAATAACAAATGAAAATATTGAAAAATGTCACTTTAACGTACCAAGCACCAGGAAAATTTAATGATCCTGGTCGTCTAACTGGAAAAAACCCAAGAATATTTTGGTAAAAGGCAAGAGATTTTTCCATTGAACGACAATTAATCGAAACGTGATTCAATGATATTAGACAAAGAGGATTCTCTAAGTTCTTTCTCGTCATAACATTTTCCTCGCATGCTTCACCCATACGAACAACAAAGTTTAAGACACTCACAAAATTGTTACTTTCAAAGAAAACTAAGCTAAAGAGAAAAAATGGTGTTTGTAAAAGGAAGATCCATTAGTAGCAACATTACATGAATTTATAGGGAAGATTAAGGGTGGGAAATTGTTGATGTTATTTGACTTTGTATATACAAATAACTACTTTGTATCTTATGTGGCAACAGCAGATAACTTATATTATACATGTCATAGATATCAAGGACATACTCCCTCAGTTTCATTTTAATCTACACACTTTCCTTTTTAAGCTGTTTATTTTTAATCTACACACTGTTGTTTTTTCTATTTTTGGTAACATGTCACATCTACTTTCTCCTCTTTTTCCACCCATGTCATCCACTTTTTAATATTTTAACCCACTTTTTAGTTTATCTCTCTCACTTTTCAATTTCTCTCTCCACCTTTTCAGTTTATATCATACTTTTGTACTTTCTCCTTGGTTCTCCCCCAAAATGAAGTGAGTAAATTAAAAAGAAACGGAAGGAGTAGTACGCAATAATGTCTAATACACGTAGATTCCCGCGTTTGATGATATGGATGACAGCTGTTTATACCCCAGTTGTTTTTCCTATGATCATTACGTTAATTTTAGTTTAATAATTAACATACGTCGTGGTGTGCACTTTCATTATTTTGATAAGAGAATAGATATTGTGAGGGCACGTAAACAAGGAACAAGTGCTAGAGAAAACATACAACATATCGAATACATTTCTCATTGTGGAGGAGCACTACTTTTAAAGATTGCTCAACTCAAAGCTTCAAACCTTTCAACCTAGTTTGACTAGCCTTTATCTAAAAATATGTTCGACATCAACTTTTGAAGAGTTAGATGTTTTGACTATGTGATCAAAACATTACTAAATCTTAAATTCTTAATAAAAGCATTTGGGAAGGTAGTAATGGATGCAAATAAGTTATAATTACAAAATATTAAAAGGGTAAATTACTCTTTTTGTAATTAGCTAGCTAGGTTGACTCACACTCAACTTCATGCAACTCTAACACTCCCTCCGTTTCAATTTAATTGTTACACTTTGACATTTTACACTATTCACACGTTGCACTTTGACCCTCATTTGTGATTTATACATGAATAAAAACATAGTCATGTGGGATCATGTTAGATTCGTCTTAGTTTGTATTTTATTAATATGTACTTTTTATAATTTTTACAAATACAAAACTAGAGATATAAATTATCAAAGTTTTGCATTGGCATGCGTGAAAAGTATAATTGTAACCATTAAAAAGAAACGGAGGGAGTAATAAGGTACTTTTGTCTTCACACAAAAAAAAAAATCCTATGCAACGAATTAAGCAATTACCATAACTAATGAAAAGAGATAAAGATATTTCCCCAACAATCCCACATCAATAAGCTTGAATTACTACAATGTGCTCTATCTACTTCTATTTTATCCGTTTCTATCTTCAAAGAAATGATCTATCAATTTTGATGATATTTTTACTATGCAAGAAAATTAGATCTATTTCAATATAATGTATATTTTTAATTATAAATTTTGTATTTTTTGAAATTAATTTAACTAAAGATATTAATGATCAAAGATGTGTTCAAGTGACATTGAAAAGTTAAATGGGTAAAGTATGTATAACCAAGTGTACGGAGCATAAATTATCTTCAATAAACTCTAAAATCTATAGTCTATACCTACTTCCTTTGTTAACTTTTTTCTTATAAATATGAGGAATTGCACAAATTTAATTTTAGGAAGGTGGTGTATGTACGAGTTAGAAAAAAAAGAGATGGAATATTGTGAAAAACAAGTGAATCAAGTTACTTCCTCTATTCTGAAATATATGAAACGTTTCTCTCAAAAAGATCTCACATAAAAAAAAAAGTGTTTTATTTATTTCAAAACGAAGGAAGTAAAAAAAAAAATAGAATAGAGCAAAAATATGTTACTCTTTTGTCTATGTACGAGTGAATTACTCCCTCCGTCCCAATTTAGTTGCTACATTTGCTTTTTTACAGTTTACGAGATGCAACTTCAAACGCCAATATCTTGAGTTATATATATGAAAAAATTATAAAAATTATATATTTGGAAAATACAAATTGGGACGAATCAAACAAGATCCGACATGACTATGTTTTTTTCTTATGTATATAAACTAAAAGACAGTAAAAGTTATGACGTGAATAGTAACAATGGTCAAAATGTAGCAACTAATATGGGACGGAGGTAGTAGTAAGTAGTACTCCAAAAAAATATAAGTAGTATATAATATAATCTAAACCTTTTTTGCACCCAAAAAAAATCTAAACCTTTTAGGCCTATCGAATAGGTGTAAATGACAACAGAGTACTACTGACAAAGTGCTCCCACAAATTCTAACAATTATCCACCCACACCACACACACACACCCAAACAACCCCCAAACTTCATAATTCGAACATTTTCTAATACAACTTATGAAAGTAATATTAAAAAAGAATCGTGTTATATGACTTTCACATTAATAACTATTGTTGTCTGCAATAGTTAATGGACTTCGATTGGCTAATAATTTTCAATACACTAATATCATTGTATGCTCGGATTGTCTAGAGGCAGTTAATCTTCTCAACCTGGATGTAATTCAAAATGATGCTTTTTCGAATGTGTTGAGTATATGTAGGGAGCGCAAACAGGCTTTCAGGGAGGTGAAGTTCATGTTTGTGAGGCGCGAGGATAACCGAGTAGCGGACACTTTGGCCAAGGAAAGCAGGACTTTTGACATGGATATTAATGTCATGAAGACTTTACATATTCCCCCTGTTAATTGTAATGAACTTATGATTTCGGATTGTAATGGGCAGTTTAGGCCCTAACTTGTAGCGTTCTATATTAATGCATGCCTCTTTAACCGGAAAAAAAAAAAAAAAAAAAAAAAAAACTATTGTTGTCTATGAAATAGACTATTGATCAAAGTTTTCAACATCTTTGAGAATAGAAACAAAAGTCAAATATGACCAGAAAAATCGAAAGAGGTCAAAATAGTAAGACTTTTAAGAGGATTAATGCTGGTGTGTTTTCCCTTATTGGATTTGTTCAGCATTTTTTTGAGGCACCAGCTTTGCAACTGACATGCAGATATTATTGTTGATTGCAATTTGCAAATTGCAATGCAACTATGCAAGTCACCGCTTTTTCTCAACTTGCAATAATACTCTAATTAAGAATGAACATGCACCTACCTAGCAAATTATAAGGAAAGTACTAGACAATTTAGCTGATCACTCTTGTTTGACTTTTTCCATTTTATAGTAAGCAAGAATCGTACCCAAGATTTTTTTTCCTTTTATAGTAAGAAGGAAGTCTACTTACGTGAGAATCCCACCAGGTTACCAGTTACCACCTGTATAAAATTTGCTTGGTACTCAAGAATTACTCCCTTTTTTTAATTGTTACAAATCTAATTTGGGAAATTAAACTACTAATTTTTGACGGAGTAATTTGATTTTCTTATAAGTAAAAATATAGTCATGTGTGATCCTATTAGATTTGTCTCGATGTGTAATTTCATAATATCAAATTTTTATAATTTTCACTTAAAAGGAATAAGAGATATTAAGGGTTAAAGAAACGTTTTGAAAACCGTGCCCAAACAATGTAGCAATTAAAAAGAAACAAATGGAGTAACTATTTAGCAAACTCTAAGATGTTGTTTGGTTGACATCTAAAAATATAAGAAGTGTAACTTGCTGTGAAGTAAAATAAGATGAGGTTGTTTGGTTGGCAAAACCGTTGGAAGTTGCACTTCCTAGAAAGTTCTATTTCCCACGAAATAAAATAAATTACTAACCTAACTAACTTAGGTAAGTAGAATTTCCCATGAACAACCAAACAACGTTTGTCACTTCCTAAAAATTGAAAATTAAAGGAAAAAACAATTTCCTAAAATATGATATTTCATATTCAACCAAACACCACCTAATTCAAAGCTGAATGGATCATGAATTTTGTATAAATTGTGCCAACGCTGCAACACGTACGTATAATGATTACTCATAAATTTTTTCTCTATGCCTAATTGCCTACCAAGTAGCTTTGTCATCACCAGCTCCCCTTTGTGAGTTATAGTATGTATAAATTGTCGTGTCTATGGGAGCACTTGTTCACCTAGAGATTTCTCAGACTTATCCAATATAGATATATTTGGATCTATATGATACATTGTACTCCTTAGACTATCATAATTATTTTCTAAATATTTTTAAAAACGCATCTTGACCACTATTTTTTTAATTCATTTTTAGGAAAAGTGTAAATTTAAACTTCCATCTAATTACGATTGGTTGCTGTTTGGGCTTATTTAATCAGCAGCCCAATGAAGGAGCATAAAAGCCTACTGAAGCCCGAGACAGGTGGCAGCTGTGGGTCCCACACGAAGGTTGACCTAATCACCAGCATTAGGGGAATCTCCAAAGTGGTGAAGCAATCATTGTCCGAAAAGGTAACATGCCCATTGACCCCAAAAAGGCCCATCTGAACAATGTTTCCTGTCTGGGAAATCCCCAACACTATAAAAACCAACTGCCTCATCAATGAACAGGTATTCAATTCTCACCTAACCAACTAGAGCCTCTCTCTCTAGACTGTATTTCTCTCTCTACCTCAATCACATCTGACTTGAGCGTCGGAGGGGCGATCCCGGAAACACCCCCGGGGTAGTCTAACCTTATTTTGCAGGATTCCGGCGTACGGATATCGGAGCTCAGGCGATCGCTTCTGGGGCCCACATCTCACTTCTCAACCAATCACAACCCTTAATTTCTTAGTAGAAACAGTTTGGCGCCGTCTGTGGGGAGGTTACAATCAAAGTCGCTTCGCCACCACTTATTAAGATCGATTCTGCAATGGCCCCAGCCAAGAGCACTCGCACTCGCCAGCCCTCGGCACAGGCTCAGAGGTCCGAGAGGAGTCCATCCCCATCCCTTCAACGAAGGTCTGAAAGGCCCAAAACACCGACCGTTCAAACCCTTGATCATGAGGAAGCAGAGCATTCCATAGACAGGCAGGACCCCTCTCGTCAGCTACAGCCCGCTGACCCCCAACCTATAACCACAGCGGACATAAACATGATAGCCGCTCAGCTCCAGCAAACCTTGCAACAGAGCCTGATAGATATGCTGGCCAACCTGCAGCAAGGACTCCCCCTTCATCCCCCTAAAGACCAAGCCCGGGTACCTTCCCTTCGGGCGAGAGAACCACGGTCGGCCTAGCCGGCAAAGAATCGGGGGCAAGGGAATACAGCCAGGGCCCGGCGCCGATCAAGGCGGGGGAAGGAGACCGACTCGTATCTAAAGGAAGATCGGCTAGGCCTGCTTGAAGAGACTCACATATCCAAATCCCCTCGGGGCCACGTGGGTCAAAAGCAAAATGATGCCCGACACTTCCTCAACGAGAAGCGCCTCAGCAAGGGTTATGATGCGAGGCACATACTAAACAAAAAGGCCGCTCAGCGAGAGGATCATGGTGATTCAGCGCAGTCGAACCCCGTTCGGATCAACAGCGGGGCACTCAAGTTCATGGTCCCATTCAGCCAGGCCATACTCGAGGCGCCCAATCCGGGAAAGGTCAAAACGCCCTCTGTCGAGCCATTCGCGGGCCTAACCGACCCGGATGATCACATGGCAACATACAAAGCTCAAATGAGTGTGCAGACTGGGTGCGAGGCCACTTGGTGTCGCTTCTTCCCGACGACACTCAAAGGTCTGGCCCTGAGCTGGTTTCAAGAGCTCCCAGCGGGTATTATAACTGATTTCTCGGTCCTCGAAGACCTATTCGTCCAACAATTTGTTGCCGGGAAGAGACAGAAGAAAACGAGTCTCCACTTAATGGGAATCAAGCAGGAAAAGAATGAAAACCTGGCCGACTATATTAAAAGATTCAATGAGGAGTCATTGAAGATTTCGAATCTCTGCAGGACGCGGTAGCATTCGCCGCCCTAATGTCCGGACTCCGGCTGGCCGGCTAAGGTGGTCCCCGGCCGAAAACGAAGTCAAAACCTTCTCTCGAGGCAATGACTCGAGCTCAAAGATTCATCCAAGCAACCGACATATGTCGTCACTCCGACGATGGGAGCAAAAAGAGGAAGGATGAAGGAAATGCCGGGGATCGGTCGAAGCGGCAGAAGACGGGTGGTCGGTCAGATAGATTCAGCGACCATGGCATCGACCCCCGATTCAGCAAAAACGGGAGAGAGATATACTTGGATATAAAGGATAAAGTCACTCTCCCTCGACCACCTCCCATCAAAACATCGCCCGCTCGAAGAGACAAGAGCCTTTGGTGTGAATATCACAAAGAATGCGGGCTCACCACTAAGGATTGTAGGGAACTCAAGAAATCCCTTAACAACCTAGCTGATCAGGGGAAGCTAAACCGGTACCTCAAGCATACTAGTGAAGAGAAGGGCAAGCAAAAAGTCGGTCAAACCAATAGCGGAGACACGGAAGGGTTCATCGGAGTCATAGCAGGTGGCTTCGCGTCGGGAGGCCTAACAGGCCGATCACGCAAAGCCCACCTCCAAAGTCTAAAGCATCGGGTACTCGATGTTAACCACCCCCCGACCCGACCGCCCTACAATGACATTCGGGGAGTCCAAAGAGGCCACTACACACGCCCCACGACGACCCTTGGTCATCGAGCTCAAAGTGGCCAACACAAGAGTCAAACGAGTGCTAGTGGGACGGTGGGTCTTCAACTGATATAATCACGTTGGAATGCCTCGGGAAGTTGAAGTACACTTCGAAAAGGATGTGACCCCACTCAATCGGCCACTCATAGGCTTCGGGGAAACTCGGTGCACCCGGTCGGGTCTATAAAGTTGCCTACTCGGATAGGGGAGAAAGGCAAAGGAAGAAGCCTACTGATTGATTTCCTAGTGGTGGACATCCCTCTGCCATACAACATCATAATGGGAAGACCAACTCTGAACAAGGTCAAGGCTGCAATTTCCATCTATCGGCGCCTCATGCAATTCGAAACCGACGAAGGTAGAGTCGGAAAGATCCAGGGGGATCAAGAAGCGCCCAGGGAGTGTTATGTGAACGGCCTAAAAAACAAGGTCGACGTCCAAGAGGACTCGAAGAAGAGAAAAGAGAGAGGATGGTCGGCCTCCCAAGTGAGCTCGGGGTCTACCTTACGGAGAATCCCAAACAATACGAGCGCCCTCGGCCACCGAGGAGGATGAAGAAGTCATCATCGATGAGGAGCATGGTCGGACTACGAAAGTAGGCAAAGCCATGGACCCTCAAACAAGAAGGGAGATAATCCAAGTTTTAACAGAATACCGAGACGTATTCGCCTATGAAGCCAATGAAATGCCCGGGCTCGATCCTAAAGTTATGTGCCACGAGCTAAACATCAAAGAGGGGTTCAAACCGGTCAAACAAAAGTTGAGGCATCAAGGCCCCGAGAGGAACGGCTAGCTGCAGCCAGCCAGGTTAAGAAATTGCTCGAAGCGGGGTTCATTGAAGAATGTCGGTACTCGGAATGGGCGGCCAATGTTGTCCTCGTCAAGAAGTCGAGTGGGGCATGGAGAATGTGTGTGGATTTCACAGACCTAAATAAGGCCTGTCCAAAAGACAACCATCCTCTGCCCAAGATTGATAGCCTGGTCGACTCAACTGCAGGTCATGCCCTTTTAAGCTTCATGGATGCAAATGCGGGGTACCATCAAATCCCGATGGCTGAAAAAGACCGAGTCCATACTTGCTTTCATCACCAACGGGGGGTGTATTGCTCTGAGAATGATGCCCTTCGGCTGAAAAATGCAAAGGGGCAACATATCGCCGCACCGTCAACAAAATTTTTAGCAATCAACTTGGTCGGAACATAGAGGTATATGTTGACGACATGATCGTCAAAAGCAAAGTCCGCAGCCATCATCCCTCTGACTTAAGGGAGACCCTCGGGACATTGAGGCGTTTCCGCATGATGTTAAACCCGAAGAAATGCGTCTTCGGAGTAAAGGGAGGGAAGTGCCTCGGATTCCTGGTAAACGATCCTCGCCTCGGTCTGCATATAGCAGGCCGCGGCTCCTTCCTCATCATCCAGATCACCCACTCGGTAATTCAATGCAACGAGGGGCTCATCTGAGGGCGGAACCAAAGGAATCCCCCAATCCCCGCCAAAGTACACAAAGGAAAATTCTCGGCGGAACCCTTTCGGGGAAGTAGGGAGATTGAGGACGGTTCGGTACCCGGTCGGATCCGGAAGCTCCACCAACCGGGTCCGTTCTTGGCTGCCATAACCTCGACCAACCTATACAGGTGCCTCCATAATTTGAGAGTTGGTCGGACGTCAATCAGATTGCACAGAACTTGGAAGGCGTTGATTCCGCCCCAGGAGTTCGGAGAAACTTGGCAGATCGCCAAGTTATAGGCGTTCAGCAGCTCCTTAACAAAAGGGGTCAAAGGAAACCGAAGCCCCATGTCCATGGACTTATAGTACACTCGCGACGCAACCAGGTGGGGGGCGAGATCACGGTATGGTGGGCCTCGGGTCGGACCCAGTAGAAGGGGTCCTTTATTTGAAATCTTGTCGTTGTACCCCGGAGGTCCTCGGTCGCCGATTTAATCACCCCCGGCTCGGGAAAGAATGATCCTGGACCTCCTTTTGGATCAAGGTCGGGATATTCCAATCCCCGACCCGACGTGGATGCTTCTCCCTGCTCCCCTCGGCATGGCCCTCACTACATCGAAGATAGATACTTATCTAAGTAACTCCTTGAAGGAGGATAGGCCAATGAAACCTCCCAAGGGAAGGGAATGACTCCCTCGGCTTCATCCTCCACCGAAGAAGACGGACTCGGGAGAGCAACCGCGTCGGGCACAGCCGAGGGGTCGGGACAGTTTATTATCGTCGACACCAGTGTTATTCCCATCCCCCTCACCTCCTCGGCCAGATTGTAGGAAGGTGAAGCCGGAGGTGTCGACGACTCGGACGAATCTCCCATTATTTATTAACAAGGGAGTCGGCCGAGGTTATTCGAAAGAAAAAGAAAGAGAAAGAAAAAACTTAAAACAACGAAGCTGCACTGGCCGGACGAAGAAACCGGGGCAAGAGCTTGGGAAAATAGAGAAGATGTGGAGATCTTTAAGAGAGAGAGTGAAGAAATGAACAAATGATCCCCAACTTCTCTCTCCTCTCACAAATATATAGGAGTACCTCGGGGGATGTGCAACGCAAACCCCCCCCCCGGCATCGTCTAAATGGGCCTCTAATTGAGGCCCAGCTGGACCTACTCAGCCCATTCATGAAGGGTCCAAGCAACTCGTGCCAAAAACGATCCAAGCCCCGGGAAGTCAAAGCGTTGAAGGGCCTCTGGGCACCCCTCCAACTCGGCCAAAACCTAAGGACCCAACATTCGAAATGTGAAACCCACTCGGATCACATTAGGGCTCATTAGCCCCTCATCCGAGTGGCTTCACATCCCATTCGGCCAACAGGAGCCCTCCTCCTTTGCCGAGTCGCTTCTGTACTTGGTCAAGTATAGCCAAGTACCAGCTAGCACCCACTCGGATCACATTAGGGCTCATTAGCCCCTCATCCGAGTGGCTTCACATCCCATTCGGCCAACAGGAGCCCTCCTCCTTTGCCGAGTCGCTCGTACTTGGTCAAGTATAGCCAAGTACCAGCTAGCACCCACTCGGATCACATTAGGGCTCATTAGCCCCTGATCCGAGTGGCTTCACATCCCATTCGGCCAACAGGAGCCCTCCTCCTTTGCCGAGCCGCTTCTGTACTTGGTCAAGTATAGCCAAGTACCAGCTAGCACCCACTCGGACCATCTTGGGGCTCCTTAGCCCCTCATCCGAGTGGCTTCACAACCCATTCGGCCAACAGGAGCCCTCCTCCTTTGCCGAGTCGCTTCTGTACTTGGTCAAGTATAGCCAAGTACCAGCTAGCACCCACTCGGACCTTCTTGGGGCTCCTTAGCCCCTTGTCCGAGTGGCTTCACATCCCATTCGGCCAACAGGCGCCCTCCTCCTTTTGCCGAGTCGCTTCTGTACTTGGTCAAGTGCGACCGAGTACCAGTTAGCACCTATCCGAGGAGGAGACGACCGGGTCGGCACTCTCCTTTCACCAGGGAGTGACCTGGTCGGCATTCTCCCTTCACCAAGGGGTGACCCGGTCGGCACTCTTCTTTCACCAGTGAGTGACCCGGTCGGCATTTTCCCTTCACCAGGGAAAGACCTGGTCGGCATTCTCCCTTCACCAGGGAGTGACCCGGTCGGCACTCTCCTTTCACCAGGGAGTGACCCGGTCGGCATTTTCCCTTCACCAGGGAATGACCTGGTCGGCATGCTCCCTTCACCAGGGAGTGACCCGGTCGGCACTCTCCTCTCATCAGGGAGGAACCCGGTCGAGACTCTCCTTTCACCAAGGAGTAACCCGGTCGGTACTCTCCTTTCACCAGGGAGTGACCTGGTCGGCGTTCTCCCTTCACCAAGGGGTGACCCGGTCGGCACTCTCCTTTCACCAGGGAGTGACCCGGTCGGCATTTTCCCCTCACCAGGGAATGACCTGGTCGGCATTCTCGCCTTTCACCAGGGAGTGACCGGGTCGGCCTCCATCCCTCCAGCAAGGAGGGAACCCGATCGGCATTCTCCCTCCATTCCCTGTTCACTAAGGAGTGACCGGGTCGGCCTCTATCCTTCCAGCAAGGAGGGGACCCGGTCGGCGTCTTTTCGTCCAGCAGAAGACGAGGTTCTACGCGGACCTCCTCAGCAAGGGTGAACTCGGTCGACGCCATGGTCCATTCCCCCTGCTTATTCCGCCACAGACAGGCTCCCCTCCAAGCGGATTTCCGTGGTCCCCCGTCTATGACGTGGGGCTAATTGTTTGGGCTCATTTAATCAGCAGCCCAATGAAGGAGCATAAAAGCCTACTGAAGCCCGAGACAGGTGGCAGCTGTGGGTCCCACACGAAGGTTGACCTAATCACCAGCATTAGGGGAATCTCCAAAGTGGTGAAGCAATCATTGCCCGAAAAGTTAACATGCCCATTGACCCCAAAAAGGCCCATCTGAACAATGTTTCCTGTCTGGGAAATCCCCAACACTATAAAAACCAACTGCCTCATCAATGAACAGGTATTCAATTCTCACCTAACCAACTAGAGCCTCTCTCTCTAGACTGTATTTCTCTCTCTACCTCAATCACATCTGACTTGAGCGTCGGAGGGGCGATCCCGGAAACACCCCCGGGGTAGTCTAACCTTATTTTGCAGGATTCCGGCGTACGGATATCGGAGCTCAGGCGATCGCTTCTGGGGCCCACATCTCACTTCTCAACCAATCACAACCCTTAATTTCTTAGCAGAAACAGTTGCTTTCCTTACATATGTTATATATATGGATAAGATCGTAAGATTGTGCGTATGCGTTGTGGAAATTAAACTTGAAAATGAAGGGTCATAATGTATTTAACTATTTATGTGTACACGACATCTGTGTACAAACTCATGGCAATTTTTTAATTTTTGTGCTTTTGACAGCGGAGTCGTAGTTGTGTGTAGGGATTACTAGGAAAATTAATAAGACCACGCTGCTTGCATGACTAATAAACTATAATACCAAGTTATGTCATCCAAGAATTTTGGATCCTTACTGATCTATAATTCTATACCAGTACAACCTTTCTGCTGTTATTTTTAACACTTTTCTTTTTTTACCTTTATCCATCTTATTCTTTGCGTTTTATTTGATTTTTTTTTTTTGTGCGAATGAGCCACAAGGACGGGGATGAGAATCGATCACATGATCACCTGGAACTGGGAGGGAGCTCTAACCAACTTAACTATCCCTCACTCTCAAATGCATTGTATAAGATTCAATGCCGTGATCATTTGCGTTTGATTTAATGGGTAATGATTAATGAACTATGACTCCACGAGTTCAATGTACGACATATCTTTTTATGGAAGGAATGAAGCATATTGATCTATATACCAAAGTAACTGTTTTTTTTACATCCCAAAGTATATTTTCAATAGTTTTATTGAGACAAATTTACTATAATTACTGTGTGTGGAGTTCTGGACATATAGTTGTGTCCATTTTAGTATCCAATAACGATACATATCGTCGTTTTAATCGGTCCAACTTCAAAGAGAAAATTCTAAAGAGCTAAAACCAAAATCTTTATTATGGTCCAAGGTCCATTTAAAAATAAAAAGGTTCAAAGCCAAGTATTAAAAACCCAATTGATCATCCTTGATAACTAATTAGATTGGTATTTTTGAATAAATATTTTTTATCAAATGGTTTCATAGAAATCAAATTTTAACCTTATAGAAGTATGTTTTTCGTTTTTAAAATGATAATATTTGATAAAAGATAAGGGAAATTGTTTAATTTTGGATAAAGATAAACTCGGTCAAAATCAGATTCTTGCATGTGGCGCATCCTTTGTGCATCTGGCTGGCATTTATACGCAAGCGCAAATCAAGAGGCAGTCTACAAATCAGGACAACAACATTTGATCTGCGTTGACGCAATTGTATGCACGCTGCGCACTAACCATGCATTTGGCGCTCGTGCGTGCACATAGTGCAAAGCAACCCCGCTACTGTGCAAACCTTGTTTTTAGCCGTAACAGATTATTGAAAACCCTAATTTTCCTAATTCTCCATAAATGACCTCATTTTACTTGATTTTGACACAAATTTTCAGAGACATTTCGCTTCACTTACTTCAAATACCTTATTCTCAAGTACTCAAAACACTCAAAATACATCATCTCCATTGATATTCTTTTATAAATTTCAAGCTTGCTCCTCCCGAAAATCGTTATTCCCTAAGAAAGACTAAGGGAACGTCAGGTCCCTTTCATTATTTCAATTCCTTTTGATTTATTTGTAGTTATTAATGTGTATTATGATGTGGACCCTCTCAAGTTGCATGCTTTTGTATATATATATATATATATTCTAATGCTTTCTTCATTATGTATACTTTTTTGTATGATTGATTGATTTCCCTTATCTTCTTCATCACATTTAGTGTGTTTATTATTTGTTAATAAAAAACCTAAATAATTGTTCCAACATTAGATTCAGATTATTTGAAGACTTGGTTTAGAATCTTAGTAATTTGATTGTTTAATAAACTTACCACAAAGATCGTTTTTAAATTACCGATTTAGAATAAATTTTAAGGTGCATGAAAATAATCTTGCTCGGTTGTTTATTAGCATAAACATAGATAACGAAATGTATTTAGTAGAGGCCAATAATGGGTGAATTTGATTCATGATCATATTCGTACTCTTACTTCTAAACTCAATTTTTTATCATTGACCAGATATGAAGTCATGTTAGGGTAAAACTACATTGAACAAGTCCCTTTTGAATTGTCCCTTCGTGAATATTCAATTATTTACGAGTCTTCCTTTAAAGACTTATTGACAACTTCTTTTAAAACATTTTCAAATTTAAAAACATTCAATGGAGTAGTACTCAAATCTATGCTCACACCGTCTATGCATTAACAATCCACCTACATTGTGTCTTGAATATTAAATTCCATTTTAAGGATGACTTCTTATTGTGATTTTTGGAGTTACTTCCATTAATTAAGGTCGCCTTATCTAAGACCTTTTTAGGAAATAAATTAGACGATTGAAGTAATTAGAATCATACAGTAGCTATAGCATCAAGGATATAATAGCATAGACGGATAATTTCGAGTAAATTTAATATTATTCGAGTCATTTATTAGAGATATTTTTAGGCACGTAATTTTACTCTCTTGCAACCTTATTAGTTATTACAATTTTGGTAATAAAGAATGTAGGACTATAAGAGTATAAATATAATATGTAAATACACGTTATTTGGGTATCAAGCCACTTGGCATATAGACTTTTTCCAAAACCACGCGTCTTCATCGATGTTGTTTTTACCTAAAGACCGAGAGCTAACTATTGACACTTTGGATTAACCGAATACATACTTCGTGAAATGGTTCATACACGTTTGTTGCCAGGGCAACAAGATCAACTTGGTTAGTTTGGCCTAGTGATAGAGATTGTACCTTCCAACCTCAAGTTTTGGGGGGTTCAATCCCTACTAGCATTTTGGGGAAGGGGATTCTCCTTACCCCTTCCGCATTCCCAAAGTATTTAGGCTGCTAACCTGAGTCCAGTTCTGCGAGAGGCAGGCCCGATCCTGGCATTTTGGAGGCCCTGGGGAGAACTAAAATATATGGGCCCTCCCCGATCTCAACTACTATTCTTGACATGTATTGATTTAAAAATATTAATTTATGGTTAAAGTTCTGATGAATATGACTTTTAATTTTTAGCTCATGAAACCTGGATTTATTTTAGCTTTTTTTATAAGACACCCACTCGATTGATGGTTATATTTTTATGCCATGTCTTCCTAAATTAAGTCCTATATATTGCTTCTTAAATTTATCATGTCATCCTTTTGGATTAGGAAATTGTGTAAGCTCTTTGGCCATTTGGATTACTTTTTTTAATATTTTTCTGGGTCTGAATTGTGAAAAAAGAAAAGACAACCACATAACCCATCCCTTTTTTAATGGTTCCGCTATGACATTCACTTCTACCAATGCACTACTTTATTAACATCTAATATCTTCAACTATCTTACTTTATCGATTTATACAATTTATGTAAAAATATAATATTTAAAAGTTAATATACATTGAGAGAAAGTTAATAATATTTCATACTAACATTTGTTCTTATATATTAGTAACTTGGTAGTCGAAGTTGGGTAAATGAACAATGTAAACATAAAAAGTGAACAATTATATAAAGTCCGGGGCTATGAAATAGCAAAAGGGACATAGTTACTCTATATGAGAAGGAAAAAAAAACCCCCACTTACTAAAGATTAGATAGCACTGTAAAATCATTGAAACCCAAAAGAGAAAGAATAGGAAACTGAAACTATTTCAAATCATTGAAAAGAAAACCCAAAAAGAAAAAATAGAAAGCTAAGAAAATAAAAAAAAATGTTGTAGTGGGATTCGAACCGCAGCATGAGAGATGCAATGCAATATGAGTATATGACAATTAGTAAACCAAAAAGCCAGCACAGTTGTTTCACGGAGTAAACGCATGCAGATTTCTTTTATTACAAGTACCAAACGGTAGAAAACCAACATGGGCCTTTTCTCCCTGGGCCCTGGGCGGGCGCCCCTCCTGCCCAGGCTCAGGGACGGGACTGGCGAGAGGTTCCGGCTCGGTAAGACATTTTATCTTACATACCTTGAAAATATATCAACTTTTTCAAAAAATATCTCCTATAACCATGGTAAATACTAATATAATCAAATTCCTCAAAAACCAATCATACTAATTTAAAGTTATATTTTTTATAGGGTAATTTGTTTTAAAATAAACCCCCAAAACAGCTTATTCTGCTAGGATTTTCAGAGAATTGTATTAGCACGTGGTGTAAGGGTTATTTTTACGAGCTTTGTCCGGTTAATATACGTTATAAACATAATTTTTTATATAGCAACCATATAAGTAGTATATTATATTAAGAAAGCAGTACATAAAAACTGTGAAAGTAGTATATTGAATATCGTGGTATCATTAACATAGTTAATTGGTAATCGTTAGTTATGTGTTGGTTTTTATATACTACAGTAGATTTATATTTAATTAACTAGTTTGTGGGCCTGAGCGATGCCCCAAGTACTTTATTTGAGCTACATTTTTCTTTAATAAGGTAAAAGCATTTAGTAGTTGAATTTAGACTATAATTACAAAAATGTGATGTAGTTTGGTGGTAGAATGATGATATTTTGAATAGATGTTCAAGGGATTGTATCTCAAATATAATAAGATAGGACACCTAAGCGCTTGAGAGAGGGGAAGGGAGACTTATGGGGGGATGCAGTTCTTTTCCACGTGTTTTAATAATATATATTGATATTGATATGCTATATTTACGATTAAATATACAATTTCTTTTATAAATATACTACTAAAAAAATGCTATAAACACTAAAAAATGCTATATACGATTTCTTTTACAATTAAATATAACGTATGCTTCCTTTGTTTTATTTAATTTAGTTGCATCATTGCTCTTTTCACGTACTTCAACACCCTTCTTTGGACATTAATATCTCTAATTGCACATAAATAAAAATTATAGAAAGTTTATATTCGGAATCCTGGCATTGAGATAGATTTTGTATTGAGACATATTTCATCCGTCTTTTTAGATGCCCCGTTTTGACTTTTGACACTATTGACATACATAACTTTGACTATCTTTTGTGATATGTACTTAAGGAAAAATATAGTCATGTGGGATCTTGTTAGATTCGTCTCAGTGTATATTTTCCAAATATCAACTTTTTGTGATTTTTACTTATTTATAATTAAAGATATAAAGGTTCAAAATATTGAATTGACAAGTGTACCCAAAGGAAATGGTTCAGCTACAAAAAACAGAGGAAATATTTAACAAAATCCCACTTGAATATGTCTCATATAATAGTAAGAGAAAAGTTGTTAAACTTGGTTAATAAATAGACTAAATAATACTCGAATGTCAAATAGTGCAACTTAAAAAACAGAAGAAATATTAAGAAGACATTACTCCCCTAAAAAAAATAACGGTTTTTTCACCATATACCCCTGACAATTTTTTTTTGCACCATATACCCTTTCAAGTTTCCAAATTTACCATATACCCTTCAACTTTCAAAAAATACATCAACTTGCCCTTAATGACTAACGGCGTTAACGTCCGTTAGTCATTAACCCCCTAATCCCCCCTAACCCTAATTAACTAACCTAAACCCTAACCCCCCTCTAGCCTAATTAACCCTAAACCCTACCTTCATCCCCCTCTAACCCTAATTAACCCTAAACCCTAACCACCCACCCACCACCCTCCCCCCCACCCCTCGTAGCCCCCCCTCCGCAGCCCCCACCCCCGCAGCCTCCCCTCCTTCCCCCACCCCCGGTAGCCCCCTCCCCCGCAGCCCCCACTCCCCCTTTCCCCACCCTCGCAGCCCCCATCCCCCATAGCCCTACCCCACCCCTCGCAACACCTCCTCGCATCCCCGCAACCCCCTTCCCCTACCTCGCGATTTCTCGCAGATTTGCAGTACATAAGGCCCATGGTGTTTGAACGAAGCATGGGAAGAAACAAAGGGGATTGCGTGGGGTGGTGGCAGCGCACACGGGGGTTTCGTCGCGGGGAAGAGGGAGGGGGAGGGGGTGCAAGGGAAGGGGGGAGGGGAGGGCTACGGGGATGGGGCTACGGGGGATGGGGCTGAGGGGAGAGTGCGTGCGGGTCTCTGGCTGGCCGAAGGCGGCAGAGGGACGCGATGGGGGAGTGGTCTCGCTGGGCCGTGCGGCTGCAGGGGGAATGGGAGGGTGCGGGGGTGGGGATGGGGGGCTTCGGGGGTAGTTGGGAGGGGGGCTTCGGGGGTGGTGGGGGGATGGGGGAAAGGGTAAGGGGTAGGGGAGGGGTGGTGGTTGGGTGGTTAGGGTTAGGGTATTAGATTAGGGGTTAGGGTTAGGGTTAGGGTTAGGGTTTGGCGTAGGTTTAGGTCAGTTAATTAGGGTTAGGGGGGATTAAGGTCTAATGACTAACGTAAGTCTAACACTGTTAGTCATAAGGGTAAGTTGATGTATTTTTTGAAAAGTGGAGGGTATATGGTGAATTTGGAAACTTGCAAAGGTATACGGTACAAACAAAAATTTGTTAGAGCATCCACAATGGAGAGGCTCCCTCCTATTAGCTCTCTCGCTCTCTCCTCAAAATCTTTATCCTCACCATTGTTGAACACTTGAAGAGGATCCTCTTTGCAAGAGGATGTAGCAAATTCCTCTTGTTGTCCAGGAATTGGCACCTCGGCCCGCGTGCAAAGAGGAAACATGGGCTTCATCAAAACGCAGCTCTTTCTCCTCATTGTTGCTGCGTTTTGATGAATTGGCAAATTAATTTATGATTTCTTCTTTTGTTTAATGGGGCCCATAGCTTTGTAAAGTATATGTAAAGTAAGAAATAGGATGTGGGAGAGGATCCTCTTTGTTGTAGAAAATATGTGGAGATATTAAAAGGAAGAGGATGAGTTAGTGGGAAATGATGTGGAAGAAAGAGAAAATGAGGTGTCAAAAGGAGAAAATGAGAGAGATAATATAAGAGGAAGAGGACCTCCTCTCCCTTGTTCATGCTCTTAGGGGTATATGATGAAAAAATCGAAAAAATAATAAAAAAGGTTATTCTCACTCAAAACTCAAATGTACTGTTTTGCCAGTTAGGGCTCACTTGAGCAGTTGAGCTCACCATTACAAAATTCTCCCCGAAAAATCAAATTCCAGCAAAAGCTCAAAAAAATGGCGGATGGAGGAGACATGGAAATATCTCTCGATAAACTCCCTATCAAGCGCCTCGACATCATCGAAGAATCCGGTCTCGAACGCTTCCCTCCGTACTCTTTCTCTCTCCTCTTCTTAACAAAACCTTCCTTTTCCTCGCATTTCATCTATAAATTTTCTGGTGATTTTGATTTGTGATTGTGAAAAATGGCAGGGAAATCGAATACGAAGAAAAAACAGTGAATTTGATTCGTAGAATCGACTTCGCTTGGGCTTTGGAGAGAGACTCTAAGAAGCAGAAGAAGGCGAAGGAAGCATCTGCGCCGTCTACATGGCAAGGAATGATCGAGAATTTGAAGTTGGCACATCAAGAACTTTCCGTTATCATTGATCTCATCAACACTGTAAGCTAATCTTACGAACATTGAATTTTTATGTCTTTAAATTCTTTCTTGGAGATGTAATTGTGATTTATGGCGATGTTGTTGAGTAGGTTTCACTGAGATATTTGAATTTTGCGCTGCCAATTTGTATATATATATTTTGATGTTTCTAGTGTGAAATTGAGGTTTTATGTGAAGTATGAAGGTTTAATTTTTTTAATTGTGAGTGTTTTGGATGCAGTCTGTTTGTCGAAGATGCGAACTTGAGCTTGATTCGTTGAATATCGGTGTTAATTTGATTTTTTTTTATATTGGCGTTGATTTTGTTTGGTAGGAGTAGTTTTTAACTGCAAAATTTGAATTTTGCGCCAGAATATGTGGTGTATTTTGATGCAACATTGAGGTTTGTATGATTGATTTTTTTTTGTTACTGTGAGTATTTTGGATGTGAATTTTTTGAGTTTAGAATTCAAATTTGAGCTTCATTTGCTTAATAAGAATATGAGTCTGTTTAGTAGTTTGAACTTTGCGATGGCTATATGTGGTATTTTTGATAAATTGAGGTTGTATGTGAAGTATGATCCTTCTTTTTTATTGCAAGTTTTATGAGGCACTTTATGTAGGTTGAGGATATAATCGGAGCTTGATTTGTTCCACTTTCTTGGAGCTTTTTCATCATCATTGCTCCTCATCATTTTTTGATATCTTAGACATGAACTAAGCCCCTCTTTCACTGTATTTAGGAGAGATTTGAAAATTTGGTTGCTCATTCGAGCTTCACTTGTTAAACGTGGTGCTTATTAATAACTTTATCTACTCATTTTAAAAAGTTTGTGTCTCAGTTAATACTTTTCAAGATCTTGGATGTTGGCTATATATGCTTTCTTCCACTTTTTTTATAACTTATTGCTTATCCTTGTTGAAGTCAGATCAGATCAAACTAGACCAGATATATTCAAACCAGACGAGACAAAATATATTCAGATTAGACCATACAAGAATTATTCAAATCAAGCCAATTCACCAAACAAGATGTTTTATAATTAAACATAAAACCAAAAATCCAGATCAGACCAGAGAAATCTGATGAGATCATGAGACCAAATTAGATCAGATTATATAAGATTTAGGATAGGTCTTTTAGGTTAAGCGTACATAGTTGGGCACCCTAAAGACTGGTGACAAATTGATCATCTACTCATAGTGAATTGAGCAATTTTGTAAGATTTATAGATGAAAGTTTCAGCTTTGCAAGTATAATATAGTTTGTTAATCTACATAATAGGACCTAGTTTGCTGAGCAAAGAAGAGCTAATCTTTTTTTTGTACATTGATTGCGGTGTTGTGTGTGTGTGTGTGGGTGGGTGGGTGGGTTGGGGGGGGTTATAGGTTAATTGTTGTCAGGCAATGCCGTTCTCATTTGCCTAAAATTCATGAACTAACATTCTCAGGCCCTGATAAACTGTTGTCTATTTCCTCTCAGGGAGTTTAGCAAGTCGATGGAGCTTTTGAGAGTACTGTGTTAGTTATGGTCCTATCAGTTTTGGGTCAGGGTGGTTGTCATGCATTAATTTGTGTATGCTGACCTGGAATATTGCACCTCGTTTTTTTCACCATTGACACAAACCTTTGTTTGACATTCTTTAGCTTGTAATATGCCTTATAAAAAGTGCTGATGTGCAATGTTTGGCTAATTGCTCAGGTTGAAGCTAATGATGCAGTTACAGTGGCTCATATGAATAGACCAAAACCATTGCCTAACGAATCCCTGAACGACCTTGCAGTGTCTGCTGCAACTAAGCTACAGTGTTATCGGGTATGCCATTAGTCCTTTTGTAGTTTAATCTCACTGGTATTTACCAGTGCCCTCATGGTCGTGTAAAGTAATTTACTGCAACTTAATGCTTTTCCGGTGTCTGGAATAGCAAATGCAGTTAACATGAATATTATATTTTTACATGCTGATAGAAGTATAGAACAAAGGTTTTGACATTCTGTGCTTCTTTTCCTTCTTTGCTTCTATTGCAGCATCTTAGTAAGTACTTTAAGCAGTCTGCCAAATCCTTGGAACATCAGATTGCCAGGGAAGCAAGATTTTATGGAGCTCTCATTCGGTGAGTTGTGAAGAAGCTGATGCTTTGGATTTCCTCTTTTATCATGAAAAATTATTAATTGGTGCCTTTTGCATGCCATGTCCTAATTGTCATTTATCTCACAAGTAGTTTAGCTTGATTGCATTTGATGTTTCCATTATCATTCCTTTGTTTTATTTTTGTTTCTTTCTTTTGGGTCTGAGGGGTTGAGGCACATTGTTACATTTATAAGATCTGTATATGTTCACTGCTTTCTCTCTGCATTTATATGAATATACACTATATTGTTTTATTTAAGGTCTGCATAATTATTTGTGTTTCTGATTGTAATTGGAAGGTCATCTAAATCTAATTTAACGCAATGTTTGGCAATGGGTAAACATATAACAATCTCATGCTATGGTCAACCCTTATTCCTTTGGTCTATGTGAAAAGGCTGATGTGTTTTCTCTTCCTTTCTATTTCTCAACATTAAAATATTCATCCTTTTTTACTGACAAGCTGACAGTTTGCAGCAGAATTGGAAGGTCAAATGGCATCGCTTGGCTGCAAATGCTCCTAGTAGCGATGGTTTCTTGATTGATCTTTCCAACAAAGCAGCGCATGAGCAGTCAGCTGTTGCCCGAGCCCCAGCATTTTCTATGGTTCGTGTGGACCATGATTCATCTGGCATGTTGGCTGTGAATTTGCCTAAAAGTTCATGTCGCTCTTTCCACTTTGGTTTTCTGGATGCTCATCCAGTTGATAGTCCAGAAGGATCTGAGAAAATGGATGTGCATACAGCTGAAGAATCTTTAAGAGAAGATAAGAAGGATCCTCTTAGTGATGATGATCGTGTACGAGAAACACACACAGTCCTTTGCAATGCCCATAGGGCTATATTCTATGAACAGGTAGGTGTGTACTATTTACTAATCCCCCCTTTCTTATTGGAGCATTTTTACTTTTCACCATGTCCTTCCTACTAACAGGCTATGTTTCTACTGACAGGTATTTGAATTAGTTAGTCGTGAATCGTTTAATCCATCTTTGGGGGTCAATGTGACTGGAATACGAGAAAACTATTTGGAATTGAGCATAAAACCAGGGGTATCTGTATTTATATCACTAATGCCATACAATCAGCAAGATCAAGATACTAATAGCAGTGACACTCAGAATGTGGACGATCTATCTAAAGGGTCAAGCATGGTGGTCAGCAAGCAAAATATAAAACTACTATCTGGGCACTCCAATCCGATTACTTACGAAATTTATCTCCAAAAGCTTTTCCATGATGAAATATTTACAAAGGTGAAGCGCCAATCAGCATTGCCTGGTAAAGTTCAATCTAGCCAGCAGCAAAATGATGCTGCCGGTCTTGTGAATCATTTCTGCCTTTCTCTGGCTCACCGAGACTTCTCAAACAAAGTTCTTATGGAGCTGGAAAACCTGGTATTCATGAATGTGAACTCTATTACATAGTTTTTGTCAACTAAAGGAGGACTTGTATATGTGACTTGTTTCTCCCTCTTGGTGTTTTTATTTGCATCAACTAGGTCACCAAGATTCCTTATCTCCAGCTAATATCACAACCTACCTGGCATTCACGGACTTCTTCGTGGGCGTTATCTGTGAAAGTGCCCGAAGCCGTATTTAATGCACAATCTCAGGCATGGAGATCAGATGAGGACCAAATTAAAGATAACAAGTTACTATTTCAGAACAGGGTGGTGGTGAAAGATGATTGTATCAGCATTGAAGGGGGAGGTGCCCCTAATGTGGTTGGTTTGTTCAATGGTAATCCTGATGCTATGGGCTCCAAGAGCAGATTCAATTGTGACTTAGTAGATCTTCCGATGGTGCTACTGTTGCAGGTAAGCTTGTACCTCTTAACTGTTGCAGGAGCGAGTTGTTTATCTTTCTATGTTGAGATGTGAACTGTAAGCGATTTTTGTTGCTGAGGTTTTGTGGCTTTGAATGACAGATAGCTAGTCAGATCATATACTGGCTTCATGAGGAGGCATTGATGGTGGGGATAAAAACAAACCGGGATTTTCTCTGTCTTTCCCTGGAGCTTGAACAAGGTGAGAAGCTGAGCTTAGTTGCACATGTTGATCCGGAAGATGAACTGGGATGCATCTCTTGGTGGCTGATGGTGGAGGACAGGTCTACTGAGGAGCACACACTTCAGGCAGATCTTCCTGATGGTGAGTCTCCTTCTAGGCGGTTCTTGGGTCATTTGTCTTTGGATGCATTGTACTCTACATTGATGGATCTTGTTAGTATGTGCACTGGCAGTGTTAATCATTAACTCTGGCCTTGTTTCCAGCATATGTCAATGGAAATGTGTACTGTTTTCTCTGTGTTTTCCATCCTTCCTTTTAGGTGTTTAGCTGCAAAATTTTCCTCCTGCAGCTATGAAATGTAGATGATTTGAACTAATTAACTTCGATTGACAGGTTAAGATGCCAGAGTAGGTTATATAATGTGATTAATTAGATCATTAGATAGAATTGTAGCCGCACATTGGTTCATATTGGAAAATAACATAAGCAAAACTAGTTCTGTGTTGTATTAGTCATGTTTTAATGATCCTCCTTCCTTCTAACTTGCTTCTTGCAGTTTGACATAAATTACATTAGCACATTATTCATTAGAAGAGCTAGGTTTTCAATTTACAGTTTTATGCACAATCACCAGTCCTTCAGCAATTTAAGTGTTCTCTGTTCCATTCTAACATTTTGCTGCTAAATAAAATTATTACTTTTCCGTAGAAAGTATATTAATTTTTCATGGTGATGATAAGCTTAGTATAAAGATAAGTGCTTCGAATCATTGCTTTTTGACTCAGAATTAGCTTTTGCTTATCAAATTTTCTGTTGTGTTACCTTAACACGCATATGTTAACAAACAGATGCATGTTGTCATCAATAGTGATCTCCCCCTTGTTTACACTTTCCATTTGTTGTGGCCCAAGTATAAAAAACACTTGTCGATAACAAAAATTGCACTTTTGCTTGCTATGAGGTGAAACATCAACATTAAATAGGTATTATTGAAAGCACAAATATCAGGCAAAAACCCTATGCGTTGTGGGATCAGCTCTAGCTCTAAGGTGAAGTTGCCTCTCAAACTCCGGTCTAAGAAGAGCTTTCCTCCAGACTTGCTTGAAACCTTTCCTAGAAAAGTGCCCAACCAAACACTGTTAACCATACAAAACCACAAATTTCCCAATATCAACACTTATACTAGCAGCAAGAAAAGAAACTGCATAATCTAACACACCAACCAAAAGAACTCAGGTACACCTGACTTATTCTGCCTCTTGATAGATTTCCTCGATTTCGTCTCTTCCTTCTGCTATACTTGTAACGGATGAACAAAACTTTCAATACACATGTTTACTTTGGTTGAATAGAAATGCTCCCCAGTAAACCCACATCCATGAAACTCAACCTTCCTTATCCTGTTCCCTTGTAGTTTATACCAACCTAAAGCATGATGATCTCCAGGCAACAATAATTCATCCCTCTCTGGGAGATAAACCAGAGGTATTCCGCTTCCATTTGGTACATAGCACAATTTTGTCCATGATTCCTTCACCCCATATGCCTTCATGATCCACAATTCGAGATGAGGATGACTAATACCTCGAGATATCAAGAGGCATAAACATCCATTTAACACTCCAAGCTCTATAATGTAGGATTTTGATTTGTAACCTTGCAAAAAGTACCCCTGGTTTAGTTTATCTGGCATCGGCACTTCGCCCCATTCTTCCTTTTGAAGGTCAAAGGTTATAATCATTTCTTCTGAGTATTCAAAAATCTGTGGATCATACTTGGTAATATGCCAATGTAAGTGGTTGTTTGTTGCCACCCCATTATTATATGCCTGGATATATAACACTCTTTTCTGGTTGTCGAATGGTACAAATCTACTCGAGTGATTAAAGCCTTGCTCGAAATCTGATAAATCAATCTTCCTCCATGAGCGGCTGTCTTTTATTGTACTGTAAACGAGAGCCCTCGTTGGAGTTAAATATACAATCTTATAGCAATGGTTGTAACAATCATAGCCAAACCCAAAAACCCTGAAACTGTAAAATCTATAAGCATAGTTTTGATAAGGTTGATTCTCATGATTCAGCCAGTAGTGCTGACAATGAGTCTCGGGATTATAACCGAAAGAACCATACCCAAGATAGGTAATGCAAGGAAGGATCTTGAAGGTGGCATGTTCTTGTTTAATTGCTGGGTTGCAAACCGCAATGTGATGTAGCCCACTTAAGATCAAAATCAACCCGTTGCAAGAGCCAGCAACCTCAATTCTTCCAAAGGCTACATTTCCCCAATTAGAGACACCATAACTGTGCCATACACTAGGTGTTGGGTGAGATGGTTGAAACGATGGTGGCAATACAAGCTTGTTGATATTGAGGTTGATGTTGTTATGGTCAAGGTAAGCGCGGTAGAGGGAAGCGACGATGTTAGGGGTGCGATTGATGATGACAGTACGATTGATGGTTAGGATAAGGGAGCAATTGTAGGAGTTGATCTTGAGGGATCTGCTGAGATGGAGTTTAAAGAAATCCGGGCTTTCGATGAGATTTTTCCAGGACTTGCATACACATTTGAATCGGGAGAGAGAGTTGACCGGTAATTGTGATAGGATTTCTATGGTTATTTCCATGGGAATGCTTTTGCTGGATGCCATTCTGAAACAAAGAGCAAAAAGGGAATGGTTGTTTTTTCTGTTCTTTTGATAGAAGGAAAGTGGAATCTCCTACCATTTTTTTTTTTTTTGGGGGGGGGGGGGTTGGTGTGTGAGAGAGAACTGAGATTTTAGATGGGATCTGATATTGTATGTGTGATGCAAGTGAAGGGGAGAGATGGTCTTAAATAAGTAGTTGCATACAAGGATTTACTTGGGATGCAAGGTTTCTGGTGTTGTGGGTCAGTTTAGACTTTAAAAATTGGATCTTACACCTGGATTAAGCATGTCCTGACCCTTGGGATTCAAGCTTCTTGCTGCAAATAGTCAACTGATCCATTCATTTGAATAAAAAAAATCCAAATATTTCCTGCAATTTGAAATCAATACAATTCTTCCTATCTAAATGTAAATTTTTTATATTTGGTTTGCAACTCGTTTGCTCTTTCGCTTCATAGCGTAATTCGTAAACACTTCCTTCCATCTTTCTCTGTTTCTATTCTCAATACATATGTAAAAGGAAAAATTGACAATAGAGGTCTCAACTTTGAGTGATAATTTTTAAAAGGTCTGAACTATTGATTAACTTGTGTAGGTCCCAACTTTAGGGGGTTTTAACTTTTAGCGAGCCTCGGTGACTTAAAACTGGCGATTTTTAAAAAAATCTCACCTAGTTCCTACATCATTCCCTCAATTAACCCTTCTGGAGGTTAATCAATAGTTCAGACCTTTTAAAAATTATCACCCAAAGTTGAGACCTATGTTATCAATTTTTCCTATGTAAAATATGTATTTATGCAAACAGGTGTACATAAAGGCTAAAGCCACTTTCTTGCTGCTTTGGATATCATTTGAGTGAAAGGTAGCTCAAAATTTTTGTAGTGCTGGATGTGCGATGAGCACTCTGCACCACTGGAGTTCTGTTAACATTTGTGTCATATGTTGCATTTTCTTGAGAACGGAAGAAGTGCCTTTATTTCGGGATATAGAGAAGAAAACCGGGGGGGGGAGTTTCGTTAAGAGATCGGCTAGATTTATCAAGATGGATTGGTAATTAGTAAAGAGGGGGGGGGTATTTCCTCTTTTCCGGGAACCATAATATTTTATCAAAATTGTAAAATATTTCTGTACCAATTTACTGAGGAAGTGGAGAGAGAGCAATGGATTGGTAATTAGTAAAGAGGGGGGGAGAGCAAATCCTCATGCCAGTATTAGTTTTTTTTTTTGGGGGGGGTACTTGGGTCCTCTTCGCCCCGACATGTACCAATTTTTTTTCTTTTACCAATTTACCTGCATACATGTTGCTCTATCTACTATACCACCATGGTTCCTCAATGAAAATTTACACCATCTCAACTTTTGTGCACATGAGCTTGGAAAATGAGCTTTTAAATCATGTGAAGGGGTTATATAACACTCTGGATATGTATAACGCAAATTGAGAGCTTTAAATTAGTCTCACTTTGACACGCATCGCGACAATAGTTCCATGGGAATGTTTACTTGGCTAAGAATAAGTCCAAATCATCATGTTATTTACGATAATATGATTCGAATTATCATAGTCCCTTCGTTTTCATTATTTCTCTCTTTTATAGGACTATCTTTTTTGGTTTCACCTATTCATATTTCATATACTGCAAATTTAGAATCAGAAGATGCACCCTAAGGCAGACTTGACTTACCCGAATTATGACGGGAAAGCAAGAAGATTGAAATTCTAAATTGTTGGTGCTAATTCCAAAAGTTGCACCCTGTTTACTGGTTCATAGGATCATTACAATTTTACAGGGAGTCTTACTAGCAACATTAGGGTCATATTCTTCCTAAATGTCCTGCCATCAGCGTCTGGTTGGCTCAGTGGTTGGCCTTCCACAACACTGGCTATAGCATCGACTCTTTGCAGCCCTCGATGCGCACCCCAGAAGCCCTATGATACAGCCTGCCGTATGTTAAGTCCAAAAACAAAAACCAAATAATTTGGTACATCAATTTCCAGGCATCCCCCAGCACATCCTGCAAACAATAGAACTAAACTCTGTCCATCTCTTAGTAAGTGCTACAGATACTACTTAGGGCCCCCCTTATTAACTGTTATTAGTTTTTGTAAACTTTCTCTCTAATTTCCCCCTCGCACCTACCCACCCGCTTCTTTCTCTGTACATCTCATTCTCCTTAATCTCAGGGCCATCCTATATATGTAACACTAATCAAGGGAAAGAGAAGTATAAGAGATACTAAAACAATACTGTTATTCTATCAAGGCCCCCTAATACCAAATTTCAACAGAAATAAATAACAGATACTATATCAATATCCGAAACACACTTGCGCAGCATCATTGAATTCAGGTAAGGGGTCTCCAAAACCACAAATTTCCCAAAATCAACACTTATACTAGCAGCAAGAAAAAGAAACTGCATAATCTAACACCAACCAAAAGAGCTCAGGTACACCCGACTTATTCTGCTTCTTTATAGTTTTCCTCGATTTCTTCTCTTCCTTCTGCTATACTTGTAAATGGATGAACAAAACTTTCAATACATATTTTTACTTTGGCTGAATAGAAATGCTCCCCAGTAAAGCCACATCCATGAAACTCAACCTTCCTCATCCTGTTCCCTTGTAGTGTATACCAACCTAAAGCATGATAATCTCCCGGCAACAATAATTCATCCTTCTCTGGGCGATAAACCAGAGGAATTCCGCTTCCATTTGGTACATAGCACAATTTTGTCCATGATTCCTTCACCCCATATGCCTTCATGATCCACACTTCAAGACGAGGATGACTAATACCTCGAGATATCAAGAGGCATAAACATCCATTTAACACTCCAAGCTCTATGATGTAGGATTTTGATATGTAACCTTGCAAAAAATACCCCTGGTCTAATCTATCTGGCATCGGCACTTCACCCCATTCTTCCTTTTGAAGGTCAAAGCTTATAATCATTTCTTCCGAGTATTCAAAAATCTGTGGATCATACTTGGTAATATGCCAATGTAAGTGGTTGTTTGTTGCTACGCCATGGTTATATGCCTGGATATATAACTTTCTTTCCTGGTTCTCGATGGTACAATTCTACTCGAGTGATTTAAACCTTGCTCGAAATCAGGTAAATCAATCTTCCTCCATGAGCGGCTGTCTTTCATTGTACTGTAAATGAGAGCCCTCAATGGAGTTAAATATACAATCTTATAACAATGGCTGTAACAATCATAGCCAAACCCAAAAACCCTGAAACTGTAACGTCTATAGGCATAGTTTCCGTAAGGTTGATTCTCATAATTCAGCCAGTAGTTTCGATGATGAGTCTCGGAATTGTAATGGAAAGAATGATTCTCAGGATAATTAATGCAGGGAAGGATCTTGAAGCTGGCATGTTCTTGTTCAATCGCTGGGTTGCAAACCGCAATGTGATGTAACCCACTTAAGATCAGAACTAACCCATTGCAAGAGCCAGCAACCTCAATTTTTCCAAAGGCTACACTTCCCCAACGAGAGACAGCATTATTGTACCGTCTACTAGGTGTTGGGAGTGATGGTTGAAATGATGGTGGCAATACAAGTTTTTTGATATTGAGATTGACGTTGTTATGATCAAGGTAAGCGCGGTATAGGGAAGGAACGATGTTAGGGGTGCGATTGATGATGACAGAACGATTGATGGTTAAGATAAGGGAGCAATTGTAGGAGTTGATCTTTAGGGATCTGTTGAGATGGATTTTGAAGAAATCTGGGCTTTCAATGAGATTTTTCCAGGACTTGCTTACACATTTGAACCGGGAGAGAGATTTGACGGGTAATTGTGATAGGATTTCTATGGTAATTTCCATGGGAATGCTTTTGGTGAATGCCATTGTGCAACAAAGAGCAAAAAGTGAGTGGTTGTTTTTCTGTTCTTTTGATAGAAGAAAAGAGTGGAATATCCTCTTCTGTTTTTTTTTTTTTTTTTTTTTTTTTTTTTTTTCTGGTTAAAGAGAACTGAGATTTTAGATGGGATTTGATGTTTGTATGTGTGATGCAAGTGAAGGGGAGAGATGGTCTTAATTTGTAGTTGCATACGAGGATTTACTTGGGATGCAAGGATACTTGGGATCCAAGGTTTCTTTTGTTAGTTTGAAATTTGGATCTTATTTGCCTTATCTTTTTTTTTTGGGTGCATATGTGACTTGACTATGTAATAAACTTTTACGCATCTGTTATTAAGTGACAAAGAAAAAAATGAGAGAGAAGCAAATAGAGAGAGAAGCTCTGCAGACAACTAAAGAAACCCCGCAAACCAAAATTCAGTCTCCAACTCTGCAAAAAATCCCCAATTACACGAAGAACCCTAGAACTCCAACCCTGCACCAAAACCAAAAATCAATTACGCTATGGCTATTAATATTCATCATTAGTATAAGCTTTCTTCTTCGTTTACAGCTGTATTCCCTAATTTTTAGGTTCTCCCTAAATCATTACCAGCCTATACGATTAGCCCCTTCAATTGTGTTTTCGCCCCAATTTCGGCTTCAGTCTCATAATTGTTCTGAAAATTGTGGGTGGAAGTCGGCTAATTTATTTCAAGTGTCAAAAAAGTCGTTTAATTGGAGAAAAGGGTTCTTCTTACTGCAATTCAAGTACAAACGAGGGGGTAGGTTCAGGGTTTTTGTCTGCAGAGCTTTAATTGCGAGTGAGGGTTCAAGGTTTTTTGGTGAAAAGCCCCTTCATGGTGGCTTGCGATTTTTATTATTGCAAAGTATTGTTAGCAGACCTAATAAGATTTTGAGTGTTTTCATAGACTATACTACTCAAGTGAGTAGGCTTTCTAGATCCACCTTTGTTTTCAAAGTGATGGATTATATCAGTGTTGTGTTAATTCTGGACAACTCAGACTCTTCTCACCTCTTTTGGTATAAAAGAGGAGACTAGGTATTTTCTTGGCTCACACATTCTTCCATTCCTTCTCTTTCAACTAATTATGTGTCAAAGTCTTTCTATTTTGTAAGTTGGTTAGCATTTAAGATGGAAAAATCCCCAAATTTTAAGGAAGCATTAATTTCAAATCCCCACCCTTTTAATGGTGATACCGGTAGTTCATCTTCTACTACTGTTATCCCTTGTGTCCCTCTAAATTCAGAATTTCTCCCCCCTGCTATCACTATTAGCCCTAACTCCACTGAAAATGATGCTGCTAAGAGCATTGATGACCCCCCCTCCTTGTTATCCTGAGGCTATCATTCTTGATAATCTTCCTCAGGTTAAGCAAGACATTTCAGAGCTTTCTAAGATGTGTTTGATAGGAAAAATGTTATCTGTTCCCTTGGATATTCGTACAATCACTGCTAAAACTAAGTCTAATTGGAAATTCATAAAGGGGGATGTGGATTATCTGGATATGGGTAATCACTGGCTTATGTTTAGATTTGCTAATCCTCAAGACCTGTCTCTTGTTTGGTCTGAAAGACCTTGGCATGTCCAAGGTGATCTGCTTGTTCTTTACCCATGGAAACCAGCCTTTGACCCCTATTTGGAGGTGGTCAAGTGGGTGGACTTATGGGTCAGAATTCCAAGACTTCCTGCCGAGCTTTTGAATTTTGATTCTATTGCTAATCTTTTAAGTGCTAATGATATTGGTGCCCTAATAAAACTTGATGAAAGGTCCTTGCTTAGGAACAAGATCAGGTTTGCTAGGGCCTGCATTCGGGTTGATATTCAAGCCCCTCTATTGGAATTTGCTAAGGTAAGTCGTGCATTCGGGTTGATATTCAAGCCCCTCTATTGGAATTTGCTAAGGTAAGTCGTGAAGGCGATTTGGTTCACGGGTATATTGTATGGTATGAAGACTTCTCTGTTGGCTGTTCTTTCTGTGGTGAGTCCATGCATGCTATTGAGGCTTGTCCTTTACTCACTTCCCCTAAAAAGGAGGTAACTATTCAGCTTATTAAAAGTCCCAAGCAAAAGTCACTCTACAATGCCCTTGCTAAGGCTGCTGGACAAGAAAATAATGCTACCACAGCCGAGCAGGCTAATGTGGTGCATGTTCAGTCCAAGCATATCCCTAAATTTAAACCCCACTCCCTCCCTATAAAAAAAAGGCCTCTTAAAAATGCTGGTTTATCAGTTAAAATCCCTTCAAAAGGTGTTGTGATCATTGATGTTGAGCATCTTCCTAAGAAAATCTATGCAATCAGTGCTACTAATCATACTTCTCATTCAGATAAAGGAAAAGGTAAAGTTTTGTTTGCTGCTACTAACGTATCCGATGATTCCTCTGATGATGAGGCTCTAGTGCTTATTCCTCCTGTCTCTCCTGTTGGCATTGAGCCTGTGACTGAGAGGATTGAAGAACCTGAAGAGTTGTTGCCTCCCTTGGCTCTCTCAGTCCCCACTAGAGTGTTTGTCTCTTCTGCCTTGATTGATGCTAGTAAGTATATCCCTCTCACCCCCTCTGATGGCTCCCCAAAGCTGGGTTTTTTTGAGCATGAGTTTGGTGGTGATACACCTCTCTTAGAACATCAGATGGAGGGTGCTTTTGAGGATCTGTCACCTGGTGCTGACAATTCTTTCTCCTCTCTTCATTCAGACAACTCTATTGTCAAACAAATTGAAAACTTGGGAATGGACCCCTCTCTTCCTTTGGTTCTCTCCTCTCAGACTAGCTCTGTTAAACGTGGGATTGAAGACGGGGAGGAAGATGATGCTTCCTCTGCCCTGAAGAGGAAAAGGATTTAGATGATCAGTCTCCCTCTTGAGCAATCTTGGTCAATAGACCTTGCTGAAAGTATTATGATTAGTAGGGTTATCTTTTGTTTTAATAAATAATGTCTATTGGGTTCTGGAATATAAGGGGTGTTGGTAGAAATAATGCTCTCTCAGAATGTAATGATTTTTGTAAAAGCAACAAGATTAAAATCTTGATGCTTTGTGAAGTAAAAGTTCAGTCCCCCCCCTCCCAGGCTTGTGCTAGAAAATGTGGGTTCCATCACTTTGATTTTATCCCTACTATTGGTTATTCAGGAGGGATATGGCTTTTTTGGCGAGATTGCAATATAAATCCTTATAATCTTGCTGTTGTTTATAAATCTTCGAGATTCATTGCGTGTTCTATCAACTATTTAAGAATTAACTTGCCGTTTGTTGTTGTTTTTATTTATGCTCCTGCACAACACAGTCATAAATCTGAGTTTTGGGATGAATTGATCTGTTATTTATCTACATTAATCTCTCCTTTTATTGTAGTAGGAGATTTTAATGAATTAAGTAATGAGCATGATAAGTTGGGTGGATCGGTTTATGTGTCTAGTAGAAGTCATATTATGCAAAATTTTTTATCTCAAACTGCAACTTCTGAAATTCCTTTTCTAGAGGAGAGATATACTTGGAGGAAAAAATTATCGGGCCCCAATAATGTATTTGAAAGGCTTGATAAGGGTGTTGCTAGTATTTCTTGGATTACGAATTTTCCATCTGCAAGAATTAAGCATCATATCTTTACTTCATCAGATCACTGTCCTCTATCTTTAGATTTTTTGCCCATTAATAATGTAACGGCCCCTCCATTTAAATTTGAAAAAATGTGGTGCCTAAGAAGAGATTATAATATCTTAGTTAAGAAAACGTGGTGCAATAGATTTCATGGCTCCCGTATGTATTGTTTAGTTCAAAAATGTAAACTTCTAAAAAAAAAGTCAAAGGAATGGAATCAAAAAGCCTTTGGTAATACTTTTCACCAATTACGTATCGTGGATGAAAAAGTTAAAAGCATACAATCTCAGATACTGTTAAAGGAGGACGATACAAGACTCTTACAGCAACAACACCAATTTATGTGCAAAAGGGAAAAACTGTTAGCTTTCAATGTGGAATACTGGAAGCAAAGAAGCAAAACCAATTATCAGTTTAAAGGTGATATTAACTCTAAGTTCTTTCATGCCCATGCCTCTATAAGACATAATAGGAATCTAATTAAGGAAATTATTAACGAATCGGGGGAAGTAATTACTAAACCACTCAGATTATGGAGGAGCTTACAAATGAGTTTAGGATCCGTTTTATTCGAAATGCCAATTCATTTTTTGATGCCAACAAAGACTTTAATTTATTAGAACCGGTTATTTCGGAAGCAGATAACCAATTCTTATGTGCCCCTGTTCTCGGGGAAGAAATAAAAATGGCTGTTTTTGATCTTGCTCCGGACAAATCCCCGGGCCCGGATGGTTACCCCCCTGTTTTCTTTCAAAAATATTGGACGCTAGTTGGTAATTCTGTTATTCGTGCTGTTCAAACTTTCTTTCATTCTGGAAAAGTTTTAAAGGAAATAAATCATACTTTCTTAGCTTTAATTCCTAAGATAGACAATCCGTCTACAGCTAACCATTTTAGGCCAATTAGTCTTTGTTCGACTATTTATAAAATTATCTCTAAAGTCATTACCAACAGATTGAAGATTGTTTTAGGAAAAATAATTCACCCTCTTCAAGGGGCTTTTGTACCGGAAAGGTTAATTCAAGACAATATTTTAATAGCACATGAAGTTTTCCATTCTTTTAAACGAAAATCAGGTAAATCTGGGTGGATAGCTATTAAATTAGACATGGAAAAGGCCTATGATAGGTTAGAATGGGATTATATATTAGTCACGCTTAAAAAGTTAGGTTTTTCCTTACAATGGAGAAACTGGATTAAAAGTTGTATTGAATCAGTATCCTTTTCAGTTCTGGTTAATGGCATCCCTGGTGAGAGATTTTTCCCTTCAAGGGGTATTAGACAAGGAGATCCTTTATCTCCTTATCTGTTTATTTTATGTGCTGAACTTCTTGCTAGAAAAATTGCAGCTGCTAGTATCCATGAGGATAAGCTTATTGGAGTCTCAGTGGGTAGATCTGGAGTTAAAATCCCGTTTTTAACTTTTGCTGATGACACAATGCTATTTGCCAATGCAAATGATCGAAGTTGTGTCAGAATTAAGGAAATTCTAGACAAATATTGCTCTATGTCAGGTCAACTGGTTAATTTCAATAAATCAGCTTTTCAAGTTTCCAGTAATGTTTCTGAAAATGCGAAGAGTAACTTTGCTAGAATTTTACAGATGGTGGAATCACATGAGCTTGGGAATTATTTAGGATGTCCCATCATCAAAGATCGTGTTTCAAAAGAAACTTTCTCCCCAATAGTCCCGAGCCAACACCCAGCTTGCTAAATGGAAAGCAAATTCGCTTTCCCAAGCGGGCATAACTGTTTTGATTCAAGCTAATTTGGCTACAAAAGCAAATTTTCAAATGCAAAGTTTTTTGCTTCCAAAATCGATTCTTTCTAATTTGGATAAAATTTATAGGAATTTTTTTTGGAATAAAGCTGCGAGTAATAAAACGGCCAATCTAGTTGGTTGGGATAGAGTCTGTCGCCCAAAGGATTATGGAGGCATTGGGTTCCGAAAAGCAGAGCCTAATAATATTGACCTTCAAATGAAACTTTTGTGGAAATTAATTAAGAATGATAGTAATATTTGGGTTAAGCTAGTTAAAAAAAAATATTATAAAAATAAATCGTTGTTTGATTATAAGCCATCTGCTGTTGCCTCTTGGCAATGGAAAAATTTGATGGGCCTTCGAGATACCTTTAAAAAGGGCCTTAGATGGCAAATTGGGGATGGTACCTCGATTAGTTTCTGGCATGATAACTGGGTGTTCCAATATCCCCTCAAAGATATTATTCAAAGACATGATTATCCGTCAAATTTCAAAGTTAGTGACTGCTTCTTGCATAATCGACAATGGGACTGCTTGCTTATTCAGGAGTTAGTTCCCTTAGATATAGCTCATATAATTTGCTCTCTGTTTATCCCGTTTAATGAGCAAGAGGATAAATTGATTTGGGGTCTCTCGGCTGATGGAGTTTATTCGGTTAAGTCAGGTGCTCTGCTAGCCCAAGGGCTGCTCCCTTCCCCGCCAGAAGTTGTCAATTTTCGTTGGATTTGGAAGTTGAATACTGCTCCAAAAATCAAAAATTTTTTATGGAAAGCTTGTAATGATGGCCTTCCTACTAAAGATAGATTGGAAAAAAGCCACGTTTTCCTCCCCCAACATTGTGTTTTTTGTAATAGTCCTTGTGAAACTGCTTCTCATCTTTTTTTTTTATGCCCTTTTACTCTAGATGTGTTCCTCCATCTTCAAGCTAGTTTTGGTTGGGCTTGTTTGCCTCCATTACCTTCTATATCTTCGTCCACCTCTTTTAAGGATTCTCTTTGTCTCCTCAAGAATTCTACCTCTGTGGAGGATATTGTGGTGGTTGCCACAACTTGGTGGTTTATTTGGTTTTTCCGTAACAAACTTATCTTCAATGATGAGCAAGTGTCCTCCAGAAAAGCCTCCTTTATCATTTCTAACTTCATTAATAACTGGATTAAGCCTAAGGGTTTGGAGGATGGGGACCCTTCGGCTCGTCGTCCGAAGCTTAATAATAGGAGGGGTCAGAGTGTTATTTGGGCCCCGCCGCCTCCTAATGTTGTTAAAATAAACTTCGATGGTTCTAAAATTAGTAATGGTAGTAGTTCGTTTGGCTTTGTAATTCGAGACCATGTAGGGGAAGTCCTTCTTGCGGGTACTAATGGGCTAGGCCGTAATACGAGTATTTTGCAAGCAGAAGCTTGGGGGCTTTTGGAAGCTATCAGGGGGGCTCATTCCCTGAACCTTCCTAATGTTATTATTGAGGGAGATAACTTAACAGTTATCAATGCTATTAATAACAGATGGCAAATTCCTTGGGAAATTAATAATATTATTTGTGATGTAGGTAAGGAGATGCTGAAGTTCAACTCTGTTTCGATGATTCATTGCTTTAGGGAAGCGAATCGTGCGGCGGATTTCATGGCTCATAGGGGTCATTTTGTTTCCTCCCTTCTTTACTGCTTTCCTCCTTATGATATTGATTTTTCTCTCCTCATCCGTAAGGATGTTTTAGGCTGGCCTCCAGACTAGAGGCCTTCCCTAAGTTTTTCTTTCCTTTATCAAAAAAAAAAAAATCTAATAAACTTTTACACCTGGATATGACTTGATCCTATTGGAGATAATCTTCCATAATCCCTTGATATCAGCCTTCATTATCTACTGTTATCTTCTAGATACTATTCTTGTTATCTTTGCATATATTTGTATATCTCTTCTTATTTCTTACCTTGTATAGTTTAGGTTTGATTATCTTTTGATTCACTTGTATCAGTATATAGGGGATGTACCTTCTTCTTGTTAATATAAGAAAACTTCACTCTTTCATGGTCTGCTGGAATTATTCAATTCTAAGAAGCACATCAAAAGTTATGATCAGAAGAGTAGACGTGACTCATTTTCCACATTTCTTCTAATGATTTTCCGCTTTGTTTTCGCTCAAATTCGTACTATGAGATATCCATGACGATCCTTATGCGATGCATCTTCTACTCAATGCTCTGAATCCTCAAGTTTAGCTAATCATACCCCAAATACGTTCTCAATGCCTGAAATTCATCAAAAACAAGAAAACATACCGAATAGGAGTAGAAAAGCATAACTTAAGAATATAATGCAATAATGAACCTAAATATGAATCTAAATGCTTTAAAATGCAACCTAAATGCACCTAAAAACTATATATAAATTTGACTTATCAGCTGCCTAGCAGCCCTCACATCCTGGGTGAACACTAGATGTTGCTGTTTACTCCTCTCGATCTGTTGCTGAAGAACCTCCACGGTTGCATGAGTCCTTCGGAAGATTTGCTCATTACAAGTTGTCCATATAGCCCAAAGCGTGCCAATGTAGTCACTCACACGAAAACTGTTCACTCCACCCTCATTCATGAAGCAAAAAATGAATTGCATGAGCCAATCCGTAAAGGTAGTGTGAATGGAAGCGATATTTGGGCCCATTATATCAGTAATGGCCCAGGCTTCTGGAGCAAGAGGACAATTCCTGAATAGATGATGAAGAGATTCTGCGGCCCCCAAGCAAATCGGGCACCTATCCAAATCAGATAATTGACGTTGAAATAAATTGGCCGAAGTCGCAAGACTATTGTGCCAAAGTTTCCAAAGAAAAAGTTTTCATTTTGGCATGATGTTCAATCTCCAAATTATGCGAAAGAAACGCATATGAGATGGAGTTGTCATGCTACAGATATCGTTTTGCTGATGCTTGATAAGACAAGCATAAGCTAAATTAGTAGAGTACTCACCAAATTTTGTACGCGGCCAATATAAGGTATCCTCTGTATTAGTATCAGAGGGAAGTTCCAGACCCAAAATTTGGCGAGCACCAGACGGGACAAAAAGACTTCGAACTTTCCTTGAATCCTAATTTGCACCATTAGGGGAGATAAGATCAGAAACCTTAAGTCTAGCCGCCACAATAAGAGGAACTTCATCTTTCATGATTGGGATTTGCCTCACCCATTTATTTTTTGCGGCCCAAATGCGTCTCCCACTCCCAACTTTCCGAGCACACTGTTGTTGGCAGCTGCGCTCTTGAAATCCCGCGCGCACTCCAAGAGGAATTCGGTCGTCGAATAAACCCTCCATTAGTATTGTAGACTCGAGATAGCAATAATTGCGGATTCTGGTGGATACGCCATGCTTTCCGCATTAATAAAGCATCATTAAAATCTTTCTCTGTTTCTGTTTTCATTACATGTGGGAAATCTATTTTTATGCAAACAAGATTACATGAAGCCACTATCTTGCTGTTTTGGTTATTATTTTGAGCAAAAGGTAGCTCAATTTTTTTTGTAGCATAGCCTGGGTGTACAATGAGCATTTTGCATCACATGAGTTTTGATAATATTTGTTTCATATGTTGCATTTTCTTAAGAATAGAGGAAGTGCCTTTATTTTTGGATAAAGAGAATAAGACCGGCTACACATGTCAAGATACATTGGTAATACTTGATCAAAGTTGTAAAAATATGCCATAAAAAGATTGAACTCCCTAATCTTAATTACTAACTAAGCCTCGAGATAGGGTTAGCTTTGGTCCGACTCGGCCCACATCTACCAACTTTTTTTTTTCTTCCAAATTTACCTGCATACATGTTGCTTTCTCTACTCATTAGTGGAAAAAAGCCCATCCGATCCAGTCAAAATCGGGCTCGCAGCAGTTCACAACGATTAACTGATGCGGTCCTAAACTAGATCAGTTAATCAGTTACTGATTCGGTTATTAACTATCCGATTTTCTTTAAAAACCTCATCAGTTGGGGGATAATGTATGACAAAAAAAAGCAACTTGATTATACAGCAAAACCAAATGGAACGAAATTATACCGCAATGAATGGAACAAAATTATACCGCAAAGAATGGAAAGAATTTATACAGCAAAGAATGGTCACAACTTAATTTTATAAAGCAAAGAATCAAAAGAAATAAACCGAAAATGGTTAAAAATTCATCATTCAAAACTTGATTTTGTACCGCAAAGAATCAAACGAAATAAAGCTAAACGAAATTATGTCGAGATACAAATGCAAAAAACGAAAGAAATTACAAAAAACCAGAAAATAAAATCGAACAAAATAACAAATCTAAACCCTAAATTACGAACGAAACTAAATCGAAAAAAATTACAATAATGATAAACCCTAAAATAATTCAAAAAAAAAAGACGAGATTAAATCCTAAGAATTGAAAAATTAAATCGAATTTACTCAACAAATTCCGCTTCGTCATCTTCGTCTTCATCTCTTCAACTCGCCGTGGCCTAGATCTTTCGTGGGCGTAGATCTCATTTTCTTCGTCGAAATGCTGACTTGTGAAATTGTTGTTGTTATTTGGAGATCTGAGGTTAGAAATGGTAAAATTAAATGATAATCGTATGAAATGTTGAATTAGGGTTTGCGCGTGTTCGTCGCTGATGAGTTGATGAGAGACAAGATTTGTTTTTTTGATTTAGTGAAGAGAGGAGGATGAGAGACGAAGACGAGAGATGACGGCGTGAGAAGCAGGAAGATGAGAGGGAGATGGGAGATGATAGATAACAGGGAGCGCAGGGTTTAATAAACCCTAGCATAACGTTTGTTTAATAAGCCGAATAACGTTTGGTTCACCAAAAAAAAGAGGCCCAAGAGAGATGAGAGATGGATATGACGGAAACTTGTAAAAATGCCCATTAGCTGATCTGGACTATTACAAACCAGATCAGTTAATGTTAGGTGATCCGGTAGACTTGGCCGACCGGATTAGTTGATATTAACTGATCCGTTTTGATGCTAACCGCATCAGTTTTCAAGTGATATTTAGCCTTTTTTTTCCACTTGTAACTATACCACTATGGTTCCTCAATGCAGCACTTAAATAAAATTTCACACCATCTCATATTTTGTGCACATGAGCACGTGAATGAGCTATTGAATTATGTGAAGGGTACATACATAATTACACTTGGGTATGTATAACGAAACTTGTGAGCTTTAAATTACTGAAAGAACATATTATGACAAAAAAAATTCCATACAGTGGAAATATCCCTAGCTCTAAAGGTGAAGTGTCCTCCAAAACTAAGTTCTAAAAAGAGAGAATACAAGAGAAACGACATAATTGTAAACAAGAAGAAGAAAATTTCAACAGTAATTAACGCACTAGACTTGTTAAACTTCTTGATAGATCTCCTCAGACCTCAATCCCTTCTCTTCCTTCCATACTCATAAACGGATCAGCAAAACTTTCAATACACATTTTTGCTCCATTAGAATAGTAATTCTCCCCTGTAAACTCACATCCATGAAACTCAACCTTCTTTACCCTATTCTCTTGTGCATTATACCAACCTAAACCATGTTCTTTTCCTGGCAACAAATATTCATCTTGCTCTGTGTGATAAGCCAGAGGAATTCCGCTTCCGTTTGGTACATTACATAGTTTCGTCCATGATTCCTTCACTGCATATTCCTTCATGATCCATAACTCAAGATGCGGGTAACTAATACCCCGCGAAAGCAAAATGCATAAACTTCCATTTAATACACCAACCTCTAAGAGGTAAGGTTTTAACATGTAACCTTGCAGAAAATAACCGCGATTTAATACTTCAGGCACCGGCACTTCACCCCATTCTTCCTTACAAAGATCGAAGCTCAGAATTTTTTCTTTCGAGTACTCGAACACCAATGGATCGTTCTCGGTAATATTCCAATGTATATGGTTGTTGGTGAATACACCATGGTTATAAGCCTTAATATACAACCCTTTTTCGATGTTCCCCTGTTGTATAAATTCACTTATTGACTTGAATTCTGGTAAATCAATTCTTCTCCATGAATGACAGTCTTTCGTTAAACTATAGATGTGAGCCTTTAATGGTGTTAAATATACAATCTTGTAACACTGACTATCACAATCATAACCAAACCCAAAAACCCTGAACTTAAAATATCTGTACACAAACTTCCTGTAATATATTCTGTAGAAAGGTGGAGTTTCATAGTTAGTCTTGTAACCTTGACCATGATTCTCAGAATAAAACCCTGGATAATTGATGGAAGGTATGACCTTGAAGCGCTCGGTTGCAGGGTTCGAAATAGCAACGTTGTGCAACCCACTAGAGATTAAAACCAACCCATTACAACACCCAACAACCTCTATTTTCTCAAAGACAATCTTTCCATGACTACAAAAGAACTCAACGTTGTTGCGTTTACCGATTTTTTCGAGTGATGGTTGCAAAGATGGAGGTAATGCAAGCTTGTTGAGATTGAGTTTGATGTTGTTATGGTCAAGGTAAGCGCGGTAGAGGAAAGGGATTATTGTAGGGGAGTTATTAATGGTGAGTGTATGACTAATGGTTAAGATTAACGAACAGTTGTTTGGAAAGGGTTTGTTAAGGATTTCTGTGGTTATTTTCATGGCGATGTTTTTGTTTGATGTATATTGAAAGAAAGAGCAGAAAGATATTGTGTTAAGATGGAGAGAATACAAATCTTAATATTATTACATCATGGGTTCATATAGGAAAATCGTAAACCTAAGTATACCAGAAATAGGATACTAAATATTAGTTACCTAAACTAACACAAACTCTAGTTTCCTAAACATACTAGAACTCTGAATAAATAATTCAGCAGGAATCATAAAGATATACTTCTAGTTTACAAAAATGCTCGAAGTATAGGTCTGTTCCTTTTTGATGTTTTCACTGGGAAAATCTCGATTATGCAACCAAAAATTTGACCATGAACTTTCACGACTTCCTCTGTTCTCTTCAACTTATTATAATAATTAAGTTCAGTAAAAATAAGTTCACCAAAAATAAGTTCAACAAAAATAAGTCAAGTTCAATAATTGCCAATACATAAAGAAAAAGAAATTGTACTTAACAAAAATAAGGCTCTATTCTTTTGGGACTGAATTAATGAAAATTCACTTCAGTTCAGTTCAGACAAATTCAATTCAGTTCAGGTTTATTCAGTTTAGTTGGTTTCCTCTCACAGTTTTCATTCACCTCAGTTCAGTTCAGTTTAGGTTTATTTAGTTCAGTTTAGTTCAGACAAATTCAGTTCAGTTCAGTTCAGTTCAATGCAGTCCAAAAGAACAGAGCCTAAGTTTCACCAAAAATAAGTTAAGTTTAATAAAAAAAAATTCAAATTTAACATAAATAAGTTAAGTTTAGCAAAAATAAGTTGAATTTAGCAAAAATAAGTCGAGGAGAGACAGAAATACGATTATATGTGATCTTGTTAGATTTATTGCGGTCAATGGCGGAGCCACAATTCTAAAAGGTTTTTGTTTTTGTTTTTGTTTTTTTTTTTTTAACAGATTCTAAAGTTTGTTGGGGGCGGGGGGCTAGAAGTTGATAAAATAGTAGTATCCAATAATCATTTACACAAACAAATAGAATCCTACTTCACGGCTAATGGAAAATTTTCAATACTTGGAAGAAGTCAAAAAATTCTGCGTTGAACTCCATTGTATCATCTATCATGTAAACCTGCAAAAGTTGACCCAGCCCGACCCGAATGACCCGATCCGAAATACAAAGCAATCCCGCAATAGACACAAGATCCGAACCGACTCGAACTTGACACGACCTGAATCAAACCCAACTATATGTCAACTATTACTCCACTTTAAAGTGAACCAAACTTTAGTTTTTTTGTTATCTTAATACTCTATTATTTACTTATATGTTATCTCTTATTTGTTATTTCTAAGTATTGACTTTAAAATATCGTATTTTTACTTTTTTTTAAGCATATATTTAATTCAAATAGTGTCTTGATCTGAAGCAAACTCGATCCGAGTTGACTGGACTCGACCGCACCGATACGAAACAGACTCCAACCGACCCAAACGACCTCTTTACCACCTATAGGCTTTTTTTTGATTTACTTTCTCACATTTGTAGAGTTGTAATATAGTGGCTCTAATGGTAGCTCATAAGTGGCCATTCATTAATCATGTGTAATTGCTATTCCATGATTATTACATGGAAACATGCGGATTGTGTAATTTGAGAAATCCTTTTTTTTTTTTTTTTTTGATAATTTGTTGTTGTATTTCATTAATAACTCAAGAGATTAAAAGGCCTCAACTCTAAACAAGGTATCCCCACCTAATCAGTAGGGAATTTTTATAGTGTATCCAACACACCCTGTAGAGAGGAGTCTTTCGACCTCCATCCAAGAAATACAATAGAGTCATAAACATGGTGCAAAGCTTAAAAAACAGATAGGGGGGGATTACATCAACCAACCTAACATGATCAGAGCTAACATCATCATGGAGTTCATACACAAATGACAGAATTACAACCACGCAAGAAATTCTGCATTCCTTACTAATCCTTGCTTGGCGAGAGAATCCGCAACCATGTTGGCACTGCGGCCTTTATGCGAGATCGAGATATTCAACCATGACTTCCGAGCGTTGCGGATGTAATTAAGTTGGAAGTTTAAGTTCCAAGGACCCCCCGAGTTCTCATTGCACCACTTGACTGCGTTACTCGAGTCCGACTCAATAATGATGGGAAGGTTCCTGATTTTCTCACTTGATAGTGAAATCTGGATTGCTCGATTGATAGCTAGGATCTCCGCACAATTTATTTCAATTGGAGGTATAGGACTTGAGAACATACACATGAACATCCCATGGTGATCCCTCAACACACCCCCAATCGCAGACATGTGGGGCGAAGGGAGGACAGAGGCGTCCACGTTCCACTTGACTTGATCAATGGGAGGAGGGGACCAAATGAGAGGCATAGAAGGGGGATTTATCAAACCATTCGCACCTCTCACACCACTCAATTCAAACCATGCTAGACATTCTGGATTTTGAATTATTTCAGAGTATGAGTACGGAAAGGGATCGCCCCATCCTCGGATCCACCAGCCAAATCGGGAAAGAATTAGGTCCTGAATCTGGGAGAAGGAGAGCGAGACGTTGGTGAATAATCTAGCGTTTCTTTCCTTCCAAAGAGACCAGATAATAATGAAGAAGCTTGCGAACCAAATTTTGTTAAAGAAAACTCCTTTGTGCTTGAATTTCCATTGAGCAAATGTATCACGCAGATTTGATGGGAAGACCCAACTGAGGTTCCAAATACGGAGCCACCATGACCATATAGCACGAGAGAACTCACAATGTAGGAGTAAATGATTATGCGTTTCAATTTCAGATTGACAAAACACACATAAGGACTCACCTTGAGGGATAATACCAATTTTTACCAGTTTCTCCTTCGTATTGATTTTGCCCAACAAAGCGAGCCACACAAATACTTCGATACGGGGGGGAACTAAACCTCTCCAAAAGCCTTTAATCACATCGAATTCCAGGTTATTTGAAGATTTTGCCAGCTCGAAGCACACGGATTTAACCGAAAAGGTCCCCGATTTGTGGGGCATCCATACCATAGAGTCATTACAATCCAGTGATATGATGACACTTTGAAGTAGAGATTGAAGGCTATCAATTTCTTCGATGTCTCGCAGCCTTAAAAAACGAGACCACGAAAGGTCCCAAGTCCAGTTTTCTCCCTCCCAGTGGCCAAGAGAAGCTATTGTTGCCATAGGATTCGCGGCTATTCTGAATAGGCGAGGAAAGACACTCTTCAAAGGCTTTTCACAAAGCCATACTTCATGCCAAAATAAAATTTGCTGCCCATTACCAACCTTGGACTTGATCCTTGAGTTGAGGAAGGTTTTAGCCCCCGGGAAGTTCAGTATGGAGTTGCAAATAAGACTCCAAGGCCCACCTCTAGGAATATGTTGGAGTTCATGAATTGTAAAGGAGGGGGGGTAATCATATTTGTCAAGAATCACTTGCCTCCAGAAAGCCATGGGTTCCTTGAAGAAACGCCACACCCACTTGAACAAAAGCCCAAAATTCCTATATAGCAGATTCCCGACTCCTAATCCACCGAGTATTTTTGGTAGTTCGATGCGATTCCATGGAGCAAGTGCAATTGATTTTTCCGAGCTTCCGCTCCACAAAAAACGCCTTTGGATTGCGTTTATCTTCTCTATAATTCCTTTGGGAATAGGAAATAGAGACATGAAATATAAAGGCAAGCTCGATAAGGAGGCTTTAATAAGGGTAAGCCTCCCTCCCAAGGACAGTAAATTGCCCTTCCACGCAGCAAGTTTGGTGTTCATACGATTGATAATCGGGTCCCATGTACTCAGCCGAGAGGAAGCACCACCGATGGGGAGCCCCAAGTAGTTGAAGGGGATAGAGCCGACCTTGCAAAGAAGGCAGTCCGCCGCCATTTTAACCCAACTGTCATCTAAGTGAATGCCCATGAGTGAGCTCTTGTGAAAGTTAACCTGTAGACCTGAGGCAAGATTAAACAAAATGAGAGTTTTTTTGATATTTAATAAATAATCCAGATTTGGTGGGCAAAATAGTATCGTGTCATCCGCATATTGGAGATGTGTGACTTTCAACCCTCCATTCCCCACATTTACACCTTCCCAAAGATTCATTGCCGTCGCTTTTTGGATGATTAGACTGAGGGTTTCCACTACCAAGTCAAATAAGAAGGGGGATAAAGGATCCCCCTGCCGGAGGCCTCGGTGAAGCTTGAAAGGGACTGTTGGTGATCCATTCACAAGGATGGATGCCGCGGCATTCATAGTACAAGCCCTAATCCAACCTCTCCATTGAAGAGGGAAGCCCATTTGTTCAAGAGTCCAATCTAAAAAACTCCAGGAGACGCTATCAAAAGCCTTATGGAAATCAAGCTTCAAGATTGTTGATTTAATTTTCTTCCTTTTGCATGTATCAATCAATTCACCTGCGACAAGAGCGCTATCAAGAATTTGTCTTCCTTTCACAAAAGATGTTTGGTAAGGACCCACAAGAGAATGCATAACTTTTTGGAGTCTTCTTGCCAAAAGCTTGGCGATGATTTTATAAGAGCATCCAACCATACTAATTGGTCGGAAGTCTTTGAAACCATTAGGATTGTCAATTTTTGGTATCAAAGTTATCCAAGCCACATTAGACCCTTTCGGCAGCTCACTGAATGATCCGAAATTCTCAACCATCTTATAGATGTCTTCCTTGATCGTATCCCAAGCCTCTTTTATGAAGCTAAAGTTAAAACCATCCGGGCCCGGTGCCTTTTGAGAGTTACATGAAGAAACTGCTTCATCAATTTCGGACCTGGTGAAAGGAGAGGTAAGCAGAGAGGCTTGTTGAGGAGATAGTTGCCTGAAATCAAGCCCATCGAACACTGGCCGCGAGGGGAATTCTTCACTGAAAATATTCTTATAATACTTAACCGCTTCTTTTTGGAGACCTGCACAATCAGAAAGGTTAGTGCCATTAATATTTAAGGAGGAGATTGTGTTTTTCCTTTTTCGGATTGATGCAAGGGTGTGGAAGTAACGAGTGTTTTTGTCTCCCTCCTTGAGCCACTTGGCTCTTGAATTTTGAGCCCAAAATTGCTCTTTTCTTTTTGACCAAACCCACAAGTCCTGTTCGGCGCTTCTCCTTTCCTCCAATTCACTCGGTTCAAGGGCTCTTGAACTTGATGCAATATCAAGTCGGTGGATTGTATTTTCAAGGGAGGAGATATTGTGATCGATATGACCAAATACCTCGGTGTTCCAGGATTTGATTTTGTATTTCACCTGCTTCAACTTATCGCTCAAGAGAGACCCTCCCTGCTGCTGCCATGTTTCTTGAATGAGTTTTAGACAACCTGGATGTGATAGCCACATGTTTTGGAAGCGGAAAGGCTTCGGTCCCCAATTCTGATCCGATGGTTTGGCAATAATCGGGCAATGATCCGAGAGAGCCCTTTTGAGAAGTGAGACATGAAGGGAGGGGAATATAGATATCTAATCGGGGCTCACAAGAAGTCTATCCAGCTTGCTTTTTGAAGCACCCCGGAACCAGGTGAACCATCCATTAGAGGATGAGATTTCAGTTAAGTGAAGATCATTCACAAAGTTCGAGAAATCCTCCATCCCTCTTTGTGAAGCAAGATTACTGCCGCGCTCGGATAAGTGTAATATTTCATTGAAATCACCCATTATGAGGCAAGGGGTGCCAATGATGGTGCAATAGGCTTTGATTTCCATCCATGTCACTGCCCTTTCATCAATGTCACAGGAGTTATAAATGTTTATAATGCACCCTGAGAAGTTAACTCCTTTGATTACACCACATACTGCTATCCAATGCCTAGCAATTTTATGTGATACAATGTCGAAGAAATCCGATTGCCATAGGGTTAGCAAACCCCCCGAATTCCGATTTGAAGGACTGATTAGGGTTTCAATTTGGGGCTCATTCCAGACATATTTTAGGAAGTTCTTAGTGAGTGATTCCATTTTGGATTCTTGGATGAGAATGATGTTTGGTTTATGGAGCATGATAATTTTCCTTAAACAATTCCTTTTGACCCGGGCATTAAGCCCTCTGATGTTCCAGGAGAGCACAATCATGGTTATAGAAGGGTTGGGGGATGATGAGGTATTCATGAGAGATTGTGCTCCCAATCGGATCTTTGATTTTTGAGTACTGCATCAATACGCGATAAGAGCTCAGAGGAGGACCCTTGGAATGATAGCCCAATTGACTTAGCAAGATTCATGACATCAGTCGATGTGATTTTATGCAGGTCAATATTATACTGATCACCAGGAGAATTCATGGGTTTTAAGGGAGAAAGGGAGGATGAGTGGGTAGGAGAAACTTTTTGCTTTTTGGACTTCTTTTGGAGTTTTCGGGCTCGACGCCTGGCTATTTCAGATTTTTTAATGGGTCCAGGTATGCGGTCTTCGAATCCAGGCGGGAAAAGAGGCCCAGACTGAGATGAGGATGCAGAAGGGATGGGTTTGTTGTGTTTTAGGAGAGGCCCAAATTTGTTGAAAATGGCTATTGGGGTTGTTGGTTTTGGAGGTTTAGACATGGGCTTGGATGGGGTGGTGTTGTGAGAGTCCAGTTTGGTATTTGGATGGGTTTGAGAGTTTTTGGATTTTGTTAGGGAATAAGAGTGGGATTTTTCACTTTGCTTGGATAGTGGGTTTGGCCGGTGATCTGGAGGGTCCTCATTAATCAATAATGGGGAGAAATTTTCGAAAAAAGGGAATGGTTGGCTGAGGTTGGGGTTTTCAAGGGTGCAATTATTGGCACAATCAGTATTACACGTGATGTTGTTGGGTGACTTCCCGAATCTGCAGGGAATAATGATTTTGTTTTGGTCTGTTGGATTAGACGGGGAATCTGGAACGTCAGTAACTGGATTGGGTTGTGCATGAAAGACCTGAGCATCATTGATTTGCAGATTTTGTTGGGAATATAGGTCAACATCATGACTAGGGTTTGGAATGATACTGGTTTTGTTCAGTGTGCCTATGTGGTGAGGGTGTGAATCATCTTCAAAGGTGTAGATTGGAAATCTGCATTCCACAATCTTCAAATGCAGTTTACAATTGATTTTGAACATACAATCAGTAATTAACATTACCTTAGCACAGTCAAACCCTGAGTAGTCGATTGAAATGACTCTTCCATAGATGCTTGCAATTTTATGGAAGTTTTCATAATTCCATGCAGTGAAGGGAACGCCATGAATTTGAAGGTTTGTCTGTCTCCATTGAGGCGCCACTGTGTTATCGACATCCCTTATTATCATGAACCATTTGTCCAGCCAATTGTTTTCAATCATGGCCACTTTGTCCTCCATAGTATCAAAAGTGATCAGATGCAGTAACCCACCCATGGGTTTAATGTTAAGACACATTATACCTTCCTCCAAAATACTTCTCAAGATTTCTGAAGATGGCTGAGCAGTTTGCGCAATTGCAAAAACGCTTTTTTGGTAGAAATCTTGCTTTCCTTCAGTGTAAGATCCTTCAATAACTAGTGTGGGCTCTTCATCAATTTCTTCGGTTGAGACCTTTTCCCTAGCATCCACAGTAGCCATGCCAAGGATTTTAGAGCTTATAAGTCTGGCGCCTGAGGGTGTTTTGTACATGAAATCAGGTTTTGGTTCATCAATTTTGTGAGAGATGTTAAAGATGTTTGTAGGGTCAGATTTGGGAGTGGGGGAAGATGAGGTGGGAGGGTTGGTTTGGGGGGATGATACATCTTTGTATGAGCGGTGGTTGCGGAGGGATGATGTTTGATTTTGTTTGGGAATTGGCTTGGTTTTGGGGATATGAGGAATGTTTTGATATGTTCTGACTGTATAGTGAGAAGGTTTAAAGGGTATTGAGGTTTCGAATTTTGCCGCTTGAACTTTTAGTCTTCTACCCTCAAGCTTAACATCATTCATCCCCTGAATGGCAGAACGTTGAGCATTGGATTCAAAGTATCTAATAAAGGCATATCTGAATTTGGCTGGGGATTTCGTCAAAGGGGGAATGGAGATGTGGGCAATTTTCCCAAATTGCCCAAACAGGTTTCCAATATCTGATGATTTGGTATCTATGGGGAGATGATTAATGAAGATTGTTTTGGATGCCCTGATAGTCAAGTGATTTGGTTTCTTCGATCGTTTTCGGGTGACCTTAGTCCAGTTTCCATGGTGGGAGGGCCGACGGGAAGGTGAGGGGTTTGGGGCTTCTCTCTCACCTATTTTCTCTCTCATTCTATCTCTTTCAAAGTTTTAATATTCTTTCAAATTTGAGAAATCCCTTAAATTCATGTATACCGAACTTGACAATATGCCTAATAATTTCTGATTAGTTTTAAGTGGACTATGTTCACAATAATTTATTGCGATTCAAATTAACTTTATCACACAAAAATTGACTATATCTTACAAAAACCGATTATATCAAAAAATGATTATACAGAAGCTGATCACATTATGCAAATATCAAATAAAAACGGACTATATCATACAATACCTAGTGCACAATATATTATTGTGCACCAAGGTCTATTCAAGTTTTTTTATATACCTAAATATGAGATTCATCGCATCTGTACATAATTTTTTTTTTTTTTGAGGAATCTGTACATAATCTTTAAAATATTAAAAAACAAAAAAAATAGCAAAAAAAAAACTGAACTCCAAGTTAACAACACCAGGTCAATCTTATATTTACATTATTTTGTAACAATTATATTTACATTATTACATTATAGGGTTTAAGCTCTAAAGAAAAAATTGGTTTTTGGTTGGAACATTCATCGACTCCCAACGGTGGGAACCTGGGTTCAAACCATCTCATATCACTATGAATGACTATCCCATGTGGATTGAGCTACTAGAACTACCCATAGAGTTTCAATCCCTAGAAATTCTAAGAAAAATTGGAAATACTCTGGGAAAGTTTGTTAGAGCAGACATGAAGGCAATCAAAGAGGAAAAAATGAGGTTTGCTCGCATCCAATGTATGATAAACCCAAAGTCAAGGAAGAAAAGCTCCATTTGGCTGGGAAAAATTCGCCAAGAAATAACCTACCTGGACTGGCCAAGCATGTGCGACCTTTGTAAAGGTTTTGGGCACATGGAAGCCAGTTGCAAACCAAGCAAGGAAAGAGAAAACGGTGTAAAGCAGGCGCAAAAGCAGTATCCGATGACCGGTGAAAGTGGGTGGCAGGCAAAAGAAAACAGAGGAAATAAGAAAAACCTTTTTGAGGATAATTCGCGCCAACGATGGATAAAGAAAAAGGAAGTGCTCAGCTATAAGGGAGAAAACGACAACCGTTTTAACGTGTTGGCCCTGAGCCAACAGGGAAATGACACGTCAAAAGTAAACATGTGTAGAGAGATGGTGATCTTCAAGCCGTTAGATATTCTATCTACATCTTGCACCCTCAGATCAGACAACCATAAACCTTGTCTCAAAACCCAGCCATTTGCCCCCTTATCTCAAACATCAAACCCTAACAAAAAAATAAAAACACCAGAGAAAACCAAAAAAAAAAACCCCCAACACCATGGAAGTCAATTGGGCTTCATCATTCGCTCAAATGGTGCACAACAAGAGAAAACTAGAAGAGCTCCAAGCTTTTCTGAACAATCCTACCACCCAAAAATACTTTATTTTACCACCAATTATCCACCCATCCGATCCCCTTTTAGTTCCATCTCACAAAGATCAAACCCTTTCATGCTCCCCACCTACCCAAACCTTACCAGATCTATGGCTGAACCAGGTCGACTTCTTCCTGGAGTCATCAAGGAAGTGGACAATGATCTCGAAGCACACGGTGAGAGAGGCATTATTGAACCCAGAAGAAGTTTCAAAACCTTTCACAAATATGGTCATGGGTGTCCCCTCGAACCCAGGCCAGCTAACACCAGCCCATCTTCCGATGATCTCGGACCTAGAGGATCTCTGCCCCCCACTCTTCGTGCTGCTCAAATGGTGGGTCCAAAAGTTTCAGCAAGAATCGAATGTAGCGACAATCCCGTGGGAGCTACAAGCCTACGTAGATCTAGTCACTAGGGGAAAAAAGAGGAAGGGCTGCGTTTTTTGTAAAACGCAGCCCTAAATAGTGAAGGGCTGCGGTTAGCCCAAAACCGCAGCCCTTTAATAGTGAAGGGGTGCGGTTTTTGGGCTAACCGCAACCCTTTAATAGTGAAGGGCTGCGGTTAGCCCAAAGCCGCAGCCCTTTATTACTAAAGGGCTGCGATTTTGGGCCAACCCGCAGCCCTTATAATTCTTGGTGTTGGGCTCGCATTATTAATAATGAGAAGTTACGATGAGCGCACAAATTAATTAAATGAACCCTCGATCACTCGCCTCTTTCTCTCTCCCCTCAGTCTCATCTTTCTCTCTCATTCATTATTACTTCTGGGCATAATTCTCGGTGTTGCGCACAAATCTGGGCATTCGTCTCCTCCTTCGTCTCCTTCGTCTCTCGTCTCTCCTCGCCGGCATTCGCTCCTCCTTCGTCTCTCGTCTCTCCTCGCCGGCATTCGCTCCTCCTTCGTCATGAACAAGAAAATCCCAAAGAAGACTCGGGAGGAGTTGGAAAGTTTGTCAAAGCTAAGAAACCAAATGAAAATTCTCTCATGGAATGCTAGGGGCATACCTAGGCCCGCTTTTAAAAGAAATCTGAGCCAATTAACCAAAGACCACGACCCGGAAATCATTACAATTACCGAAACCAGAATTGGGAAAGAGAATGCGGTAAAAATCTGTGAAGAATTGCCTTTCAATGCTGTAGAGATGCTCGAGCCCGTAGGTCTCACCGGAGGAATCTTACTTATGTGGAACTCAGGAGTTATCTCTTTCACCACCATAAGAAAAGAACCCCGCGCCGTACATGGAATTGTCCAGGTAAAAAAATCCAATCTCCTTTTTTATGTTACTGATGTACATGCTAGCACTAAGTACACTAGCAGAATTGATTTGTGGAAGAGCATTGAAAATATTGCGACTGCCATAGACCAACCTTGGGTCTGTATTGGTGATTTCAATGAAATCACAGAAAACTCAGAGAAATGGGGTGGAAGACCTCCTAAGACGAATAGAATGGAAGCGTACAAAGAAGCCATGAACAGAAGTAATCTAATAGACCTTGGTTTCTCTGGGCCGAGGTTCACTTGGTTCAACAAAAGGAAAAATAACCCAATTTTAGAGAGACTTGATCGTGCGTGGGGTAACCAACAGTGGATTACAACTTTTCCGAACACTGAAATTTTTCACCCTCCCCGAATGTCATCGGACCACAACCCGCTCCTGCTAAACACTAAACCTAGCAACATCCCGAGAAAAAAATAGAGTTAAAGTGTTTAAAATGGAACCTATGTGGGTTCTAGACCCAGACTTTGAGCAGCTCGTAATTTCCAATTAGCCTTCGACTAACTTGGGGTTCTCGAAAAAAATTGAAAACTTCTCATATTTAATGTTGATCTGGGCCAAGGAGTCTTTTGGAAATGTTTTTGAAAAAAAAAAAGTGATCTTAGCCAGGATCCAAGGAATTCAAAGAGCTATAGACATCGACCCTAGGAAAGCATACTTGTTAGAGCTTGAAGAAAACCTTAATAAAGAGCTTGATATCATCCTCGATCAAGAGGAATGCTATTGGAGCACGATAGCGAGAACGAATTGGTTAATGCATGGTGATCGTAACACAACCTTTTTCCACACTGCCGCAACAATCAGAAAAAACAAAAACAAAATCAGTTTTTTAAAAGAGGAATGTGGTCGAGAAATTTGGAATGAAGAAGAGATTAATAATAAAATTGTCAACTTCTTTAAAAATCTTTTTGAGACTGAAAACTTCGTTTCCAGTTTTCCCCATCTGAACTACCATTCGAATATTCTGGATTGCTCTTTAACCCCCTTGTCGGAGGAGATTAAAGATGCAGCCTTTTCCATAGGAAGCCTTAAAGCCCCAGGAAAGGATGGAATCCATGCCTTGTTTATCCAAAAATAATGGGAGGTAATTCACAATGATTATGTTAACATGGTTAAAACGTTCTTTACCTCGAGAGAGATGCCAGCAAACCTAAATCAAACAATTGTGGTTCTCATTCCAAAGATAAATAATCCGGAGAAAATTCAGCATTTCAGGCCCATCAGCCTAGTTAACGCTAGCTACAAAATCATTTCAAAAATTCTAGTTAAGAGACTCAGGAGTAGCCTAGCCAAAAACATCTCACCTAACCAGAATAGTTTCATTCCAGGGAGGGGAACGGAAATAAACTTTATTATGGCTACTGAGGTTTTGCACTCAATGAACAAAAAGAAAGGAAAAAAAGGTATGTTTGCAATGAAAATCGACCTAGAGAAAGCCTATGACAGACTTGAATGGAGCTTCATAAGATCGTCCTTGATTGAGTTTGGCCTGAATATAAATTCCGTGAAACTTATAATGGAATGCATCACTTCCTCCAGAACTTCGATAGTTGTTAATGGTCACCCGTCTCCAGAATTTTCTCCCTCTAGAGGGATTCGCCAGGGGGACCCCCTTTCCCCTTATGTCTTCATTATTTGCATGGAAATGCATTCAAAAAAAATCCACGCTAGCACTAACAACAAGGAGTGGATTGGCTTTAAATTAAGAGGGGGCCAGACGGAAATTTCTCATCTCATGTTTGCGTATGACCTAATTCTTTTTGGGGAAGCATCCTTAAACACCCTGAAAGCTGTAACCTCTACCTTAGATAACTTTTTCAAAGTATCAGGTCAAAAGATGAACAATGAGAAGAGTAAAATTTATTTCTCCCCCAACACTCCCCTTGATATCAGAGACGAATTCGAGCAAGAACTTGAGGTTACTACTGCCAAAGACCTAGGAACATACCTAGGTTTCCCCTTGTCTCACAAAAGACCGTCCATGAAAAAACTGATGCCCATAGTAGACAAATTCGCCAAAAAACTTGCTTCTTGGAAATCAAGTTGCCTCTCTAAAGCTGGGAGAGCAATGCTGATCTCTACTACCCTCCAATCCATCTCTAGATACTTTATGCAGGGTATCCAATTCCCAAAAAAGCTCCTCTCGAAAATGGACAGTTTATCTGCAAACTTCCTTTGGAGTAATAACTCAGGAAAATCTAGGAGTATCAACTGGATTGCTTGGGAAAAAGTGTGCAAGCCAAAAGATAAAGGGGGCTAGGATTTAGGACTAACAAAGACTTAAACGCCCTTGGGCTCACTAAGCTGTGCTGGTCCCTAAACAATAAAGATAATTGGGCTACAAATTTCTTATATGAAAAATATATTTCGAAGAGGGAGGAACCCCTAAACTTTAAAAAAGGCTCATTTATTTGGCAAGACATAGGAAAGGGATGGAACATGTATAAGGAGAGCCTAAGATGGAACCCAGGTCTAGGAACGGATATAAATTTTTGGAATGACATTTGGGTGGGGGACAAACCCCTAAGAAACCTTTTCATTGGCCCCCTCAGCCAGTCCGATAACAACAAAAATCTTGATTGCTTTATCAGCAACAACAATATCCCCTTGAACGCCATCCCAGATTCGCTTCCTCTGGAGGTCAGACTCCTCATCTCAGACAAACATTTCCCAAATGAACCAGATACAACTTTTTCAAGTTGGACTAACTCTGGAAACTTCGACTCAAAAAAGGCCATGGATTTCATAAACAGGAATTATGTTCCCCACCCAAACTCCCCTGAGGGTAACGATAAAGATTGGAACCTTGTGTGGAAAGCCACTGGTTATCCAAAAATCAAAATGTTCCTCTGGCAAGCTTGGTGGGACAGAATCCCTTCCAATGCCAATCTGTTTTTTCGTAAGTGTAGCGTCTCAAAGTTCTGTAACTTTTGTGCGGACATTACGGAAACAACTCTTCATATTTTAAAAGATTGTCCTAGAGCTAGAGAGGTGTGGAACAAATTTAAAATCTCTCACATTCCTGCATCTAATAATCTCCAACCCTGGCTTAGAAACAACTTAAGAGAGGGAAAATATTTTTCCCAAAAGGTTCCTTGGAACGTTCTCTTCATGTTCACAATTTGGCATCTTTGGAAAAGAAGGAATGCTTGGATTTTTAAAAAAGAAAACCAAAATGTTGATAAATGCGCCAAAGAAATTACATGGGCTGCTCAAGAATGGTACTATACCCAACCCGATAAATCAAATCTAGCCATTCCGAAACTCATAGAAAGAACCCCCACTTGGTTACCCCCACCGGTGAACCTCTTTAAAATCAATGTTGATGCTTCCTTTGTTACAAGTACATTTGAAACAGGTCTGGGAGGAGTCTGCAGAAATAACGAGGGAAAATGGATACTTGGATTCAGGAAGAAAATGCACCTCGAAAACGCCTATGAAGCGGAGCTGCATGCGATCAAAGAGGGCCTTGTTTGGGCCGAGACAAACGGCTGGAACAACTTTATTTTGAGCTCAGATTGTAAAAGGGCAGTTGAAGAGATTAACACAATAGTTCAAACACGAGATAACCTAACTTTTGTATTAAATCAATGCAGGACATTGATAGGCCAAAGAAGAGGAGCTTCCCTTAGACATGAGACGAGAGATTCTAACACAGTGGCAGATCAAATGGCCAAAGAAGCAAGGAAGGATGACAGAAGAAAATTCAGTTTGGAAAACATTTTATCCCCCTCTCCTGTCTGTAATGTTATTGTTGCTTTGGAGCAAAAAATTTCGAACTCTATAACTCCTTATGAGGAAGACCTGTTTTTTTTTTTTTTTTTTTTGGTTAACATGGCATACTTAGCATAGAAAAATAAACTTAGTTATGGCTCGAAGGCCTACAACAGTCTTCCAATATCAAATTCATACAATCATTAGGGGGAAAGGGAAGGTCCCTAACAACATTAAGACTCATACTACTTCGCCGACTCTAATTTGGAAGACCTGTTCAGTGACTCTAATTTGGGCCTCATATCCCAAATCTTATTATGATTAAGTAAAGCATTCTTTTATCAAAAAAAAAAAGAAGAAAAAAAGTCATGATTATGAAGCAGAAAGTCCTTTACCCCGTGGCATCTTCTTTGTGTCAAATGCTGTGACATCCTTCTTCTCATAGTAGTGAGGAGCGATCTCAACCAACCAGTCTGATTTCAGCTCAGTTACACATCTCATATATTCCTTTGTTGTCAAAACCAGTTCATGATATACAACCCATTTTGGCTGTGGTTGCATCTGCGCTAAACCTGAACTAGGATGAAGGTATGCAATCTGAGGATACTTAACTCTCTTATAAGAACCATCTTTCTGAAACTGTGCTGTGTGAGGGAAAAAACCTGCCGTGATCGCCTTTTTGATTGCTTCAAAATCGTTTAAACTAGATGTTACTTCTATTTCTACCCTTTCCAACAACCTTATAAGTTGATCTCTTATGTTTCTTGCTAGTTTCATACTCTTGTTTTGAACATAATTCTCAAAGCACCATGTGCTGTCATAGTTGTTCGACTTCCACTCGTTGTAGACCTTTAGAAGCGCGATATGATCTCCAACATCCCCGTCATGGAATCTCATTCTAGCACTATCTGCAAAGACTTGTTTGTTCCTTGGACGGTAAAAGATTGAATTTCCAACTGAAACCATTGCTGCAATGGTGATTATCTCTTCTGAGCATTTGTACTTTTCTGAAGCAACAATCATCTTCGATAACATGGGATCCAGGGGAAATTCAGCCATTTTTCTTCCAACTTTAGTTAACTCGCCCAGCTTATTCAACGCACCAAGCGCGTAGAGTAACTCAAGAGCTCTCAGTAAAGCCTCAGATGATGGTGGATCCATGAAATCAAAGTTTAACAAGTCAGGAATACCAAGGCTTTTGAGTGTAAGAACAACATTTGCTAGATTTGTTCTCTGAATTTCTGGGATAGTATTATCTTCCAAGTCCTGATAACTATAAGCTGTATATAATCTAAAACACTTACCAGGACCTGTTCTTCCTGATCTACCTGCACGTTGCTTTGCCGATGCCTTAGAGATCGGTGTCACCAACAACGACTCCATCCCTGTTCGTGGACTGTACGACTTCATCTTCACTAATCCAGGATCTATAACATACTTAATCCCATCTATCGTGAGAGACGTCTCTGCAATATTTGTCGCCAGCACAACCTTGCGCGCACCTTCAGGAGTACAGTCAAATATCCTACTCTGCAGATGTGTTGGTAGGTTGGCATATACAGGGCATATGATAAGCTCAGCTATTTTGGAGCCAAATCTTCTAACCCTATGCACTAACATCTCCTCCATTGTTTCAATCTCTTCTTGCCCAGTAAGAAATATCAGTATATCACCAGGTGCTTCTGTTACATGTATCTCCAACGCCTTAACTATTGCTGCATCCAAATAATCAGCCTGTGGTGCCTTAGTGTTGTATATCTCGACATCATATGGCCGCCCTGGAATTATAAATATCGGTGCAGAATCAAAAAAATCACTGATTTTCTGAGCATCAAGAGTTGCACTTGAGATGAGTAGCTTAAACTCAGGTCGAAGGCGACATACATCCTTAACTAAGCCAAATAATATGTCTGTGGAAATTGTCCTTTCATGAGCTTCATCCACCATGATGACACTATAACTACCAAGGTCCGGCTCACTCTGGAATTCGCGAAGCAACATACCATCTGTCATATACTTCAGAACTGTCTTCTCAGAAGTACAATCCTCGAATCTAATAGAGTAACCCACCTCATGCCCAAGTTTCACACCCATCTCGTGTGAAACACGAGCAGCAATGCTCATGGCAGCAATTCTCCTAGGTTGAGTACATCCGATCTTTCCTGTTTTCGCATATCCAGCTTCATAAAGGTACTGTGGTATCTGAGTTGTTTTCCCACAACCAGTTTCTCCAGCAATTATAAGAACCTGATGGTCTCTGATAGCATCAAGTAACTCGCCTCGATATGGATATATTGGCAGGGCTTTCCTCTTCTCCTGATGTGACTCAGTTAACATCTCATCTTTATGTTCTAAACCATCAAACTTGTAATCTTCATCCATTACAGCAGCTTTCACGAATTCGATTTCATCTTCGAATAAGTACTCATACTTGTGTGCACTTTTATCTTCTGCACCAAATTTAAAGGTAGCCTTTTCAATCTGATATTGCTCCCACTTTTCTTGTTCAGAAAAAAGATTCAAATTCTTACCCTTAAATTCTTCATCTCTTACACCAAATCTTTTCTTTTGATCCACTCTTCCTTCTAGATCATATGCATCCGGCATTCGATACTCATTACTAGCATCTTCTTCCCTTCTCTTAGAGATCACAAGTAACTCGTACAATTCCTTTTTGTACCTTAATTCACGACGCTCTACTTCACTTAGATCAACCACATCAAACAAATTCGGCTCATCTTCTATCTCATTTCTAAACTCCTTCAATTTCTTCTCCTCCCTTTTCTTCAAGTACTTTTGTCTTGAAACTCTTCTAAGTGCTACAATATCATCTTCCTTAACCTTCTCCTTTGTCAATCTTGGCTCTTGTAGCTTCCTTGTTCGAGCAGCGTCTCGTTCCGAAATATGTCTCTCTAACTCTTCCCTCTCCCTTTGATCGCGTAATCTTTCATCTTCATCATCATCATTATGATTATCATGAGCATGAAGAGAGTTTCTCTTCACATCACGATCATCATCATCATCATCAAGATATTCACTCTTTCTTCTAAACCTTTTGTTACCATAGGCTAGCTTCTTAGACTCGTAAACAATGGTGGAAGTAGAAGATTTGCACTTAGCAAGTGCCATATTATCAGGTGGAACTAACTCTTTTTTTATTTTTTTTGTGTGTGCGCACGCACTAGAGAGCCACTAGGGCAAAAAAGGAGAATCAATCCTAGGATCTCCTAGAATAGGAAGGAAAGCTGTAATAACCAACGGAGCTATCTCTCACTCACTTTGGTTTTTGGTTTGTGTTGGGATAGAAAGCAGTTGGTAACCAATAGTATGATATGTATAGATTTAGTTCCTTGGAGGCAAAGTAGTCCTTGGAGGCCAAGGAAATGTAGGTGGCACGTTATTTTACTTCGAGTAGGTTTTGGTGAATTGTAAAAGTGCTAGAATTGCACAAAAGATAATTATGGCTTTGTCCCAAATCCCAATTGTCGTTTGAGAAATTCTGGTTTGAATAATTTGGAGGGCCTACCTTATAAAAAGAAAAGTTTATATTATAATCTTTTTTGAAATATAAAAAGAAAAGTTTATGTTAGGGCTCATTCTATACGAAATACGATAATACGAATTGTACAAGTCTCCCTCATCTTTGAGCCGTCTTTGCTCAAGTTAACTAGCTGATAACCTTTAGGAAGTTGGACCACATCCTACATCAGTCTATTAAATCAACTCTTTAATTAACTCCTCCCTATTCGCTTTTCCACAGTGTCTATATGAATAGCAAATTTAGAATATAAAATCATATATTGTTATGATTATATATATATATAGGATCACGTAAAAACCACTTCTTACGAAAACCGAAACATAAAATGAAGAAAAGTTTCTTAAAATGAAGAAAAAGTTCTTAAAATGAGCAAAAAGTTCTTAAAATGAGCAAAAAATATAAAATGAGCAAAAATTTGTAAAATGAGCAAAAGTTTCTTAAAATGAGCGAAAACATAAAATGAGCAAAAGACATAAAATGAGCAGAAGTTTGTAAAATGAGCAAAAACTTCGTAAAATGAGCGAAAATTTGCTAAAATGAGCAAAAATAACAGTTTTCAGCTTAACGTTAGTTTTCAGTAGGGATGGCAACGGGTCGGATCTGGACCGGGTCCTCAAGGACCCGGATCCAGATCCGTTTTCAAACATTGGACCCAGATCCGACCCGGATCCAACAGGTCTATAAAAATAGGACCCAGATCAAGATCCGACGGAACCAGCGGATCCGGGTCCAAAACGGATCCTAAACGAATCCAATCCCAAAGTCAATAGATTCACAGATCCCGTAACCAAAAATATTAAATTTTCAACTTAAAGAACTCAAATACATATTTACTTAGCTTTGTGGTCTCACAAATACAATAAAATTACAAATTAAGCAAAAATAACTCAATTCACAACATTCAACGAAGTAGATAACAAAGTAATTTCGGAATTTGAATCCATAAAACTGAGAAGATCTTGCGCGAGAAGCTGGTGGTTGAGCAGTTGTGTGAATGAACTAGCTAGTGGTGTACCGGTGGTGCGCACGAAGAGCTGGTGGTGTACCGATGGTGCGCGCAAAGTTGGTGGTGGATCGGTACTGCTAGCGAAAGGTTGGTGGTGGTTCGGAGGTGCGCACGAAAGCCTGAGGAGGGAGGTGAGCACGAAACCTGGTGGTGGATCGGAGGTGCGAAGGAGTGGTTGACCGGGAGATGCGCACAAAAGCTCCGATGGTGCCAAGTCACACGTAGGGGAGGAGAAAGAGAAATAATGGTCGTGGACGTTGGACAGTGGAAGACGGCCGGTGTGTGGACAGTGGGTGGTTGGAGGGAGGAGAGAGGGAGGGAGGAGAAAGAGGGGGAGGGTGGGTAATCTGAATAGTCGTAGGGTTTTGTGACATTAATTCTGTGGAGTCAGTGGACATAGGAGGCTAGGAGGCTAGGAGCCCAGTAGTAAAAAGCCCACGCCCCTAGGAGTAATATTATTAAAAACGGATCCATGGATCCGGGTCCGGATCTCAGGATCAAATCCGATCCGGACCCGGATCCGCATCCTGATGACAAGACCCAGACCCGACCTGGATCCGACGGGTCTGAAATTTTGAGATCCAGATCCAAAAAAAGCCGATCCGGGTGGGGTCCAAGATCCATTGTCATCCCTAGTTTTCATTGGATCCTACCTATATATATAGAAATAGGATCACGTCAAAACCACTCCTTATGCTGAAAACTGAAAACTGCAACATAAAATGAGCAAAAAGTTTCTTAAAATGAGCAAAAATATAAAATGATAAAAAATTTGTAAAATGAGCAAAAGTTTTTTAAAATGAGCAAAATCATAAAATGAGCAAAAAAACATAAAATGAACAAAAGTTTGTAAAATGAGCAAAAACTTCGTAAAATGAACGAAAGTTTGCTAAAATGAGCAAAAGTTTCTTAAAATGAGCAAAAACATGAAATGAGCAAAAAACATAAAATGAGCAAAAGTCTGCAAAATGAGCAAAAAGGTCGATTTTCAGTTTTCAGCTTAAGGTTAGTTTTCAGTGGATCCTACCTCTATATATATATATATTAAATATAACTTTTACTATATTATTTAGAATATTATATATTTTTTTACTATTGTAGAGTGCTCAAGACATGTTTTGAAATTAGATTCATTTATATAATTTATTAAGGAAATTTTGTTGTTAATGACATTATTTGTGCTAATTATTTAAGGACGGTTTTGTAAGGCATTTATCATAATCATGATCACATTAATTATCTCATATAATTATTTTTAAAAATCACATTTTGAAATAGAGTTATCAGTTATATAGCGATAAAAAAAAATTCATATCTATAGTTTTTAAGTATAAATTTTGCTACATAATTCGAAAAATTATATTTATTAGACTATTGAAGAGTGCGTGCGTGCAAGTTAGTATAGAAATATAATTTTCTAGATGAATCGTAACATATTACTAATATTTATTTTTAATCCGTGTGTTGGATCATATAACAATAAAGAAGTTATAAGAAGACTATGAATTTAATATAATAAAAAAGTACTACATGTATGGTAAGAACAAGAAATTTAGAATTATTAAGAGCAAGTGAGTTTGATAATAATACAAAAAAAAAAATACCATCCCGCTATAATTGAATAAAATCACAAAAAGAAAAGTGTATATAACAAAATAAAATGAAATAAGTATTTAATATATCTTATTTATTATACTTTTACGTTGATTTTTCATGACATTAGTTAGAGAATAATATTAAGAATGAACAAAGTTTATAATCTAGTAGAAGTATTATATTTCAATGTTCTCATTTGAAGTGATCTGCTTCACATAACCTGCGTTTGTTTTAATTGCTTCTAATTTAGCATTACATCCTTGTTTTTCCATACTACCCCTCATATGAGAACTCCCAGGTATTGAAACAAGACTTTCAGTAAAAGCTATAATTTCACGGCCATATGAATCAGGAGTCCACTTTGATAAGTCAACCTCATATTTCTCAGTTGTTTGTTTTTCATCATCATACCAAAACACAGTTCTGTTGCAGCATAAAATCCTGGATCCGCCCCGTGAAGATACAATAGGAGAAAAACATATCGGATCCGATGTTAACAATAGTCGTCGTCTACCTTCATGAATATTAAACAATTTTGTCCAAGATTGTTGCACTCCGTACTTTTTCATTACCCATATATCAAAAGGAAACTCGTAATATTTTGTACCATATCTTGTTTCCTGGAATACTTGAAGACATAAACACCCATCAAAAACTCCGAACATCATACCGATTTTTTGCCTTATCGGATCCGGAATATCCAACTCATCAACCCATGTTTCTAAAGAGATATCAAAGCAAGCAATTTTACGTTTACCATCCGCCCAACTGGTAATCCAATGTAACATATTATTTGCTAAAACACCACATGCACGGTTAGTACACCATGCTGCGGTACAATAATGTTTGGAGCTAGTATGCAATGGCTTCCTCCACTCATAATTATTATTGAAACTACTAATCATTATTTTCTCGCCCCAGATCGACGAGTTATTATTCGAAAGAGATCTACTAATCACGACGATTTTATACTCGTCGTTTAGACGACTATAACCAAACCCATAGTTTAACCGAGCATAGTACTTAAAGGGAGATATGATTTCTTTGAAGGTACGTGTTGACGGGTTGCATACGATGAATAGCATATATTTTTCGTAAGTGGTTAAACAAACCAATCCATTGCAAGAACCTATGATGTTTACATGTTTATTGTCATGGATAGTAGGCCAATTTAATTTGGTAAGTTTAGAAGGAAACTCTACATCATCTATGCAATATAGAGAATTTTTATTAGTATATGCAAGGGATTGAGTAGGGTAATACGAATTGTTTTTGAGGGATTTGTTAAGATGTAGTTGTATGAAATTTGAGTGATTGATGAGTTTGCGCCATTCTTTGCATACGCACTTCAAACGCAAGATTGAGTCTACTGGTACTCTTAGAAATATGTCCAAGATAATTTCTGAAGGAAGGTTAGCCATATGTTGTTTTGGTATCTTTTTCAAGGCCAGAAGAACGTATAAATAGTGTTAGCGTAGAAGATACACGTTGAGTATATCTTAGTCAAATATTTCAGTTATGGTAATCAAGTATATTTAGGATCTCATTATCTTTTGGTATTAGAGGATATCATTATTTTTAGGATATTATCTCTTCCTTGTATAGCATATTTTCTAGAATATTATTAGCATAATTTCTTTATTTCCTCTATTAGTTGTCATCTCTTGTACAATATAAGGTGATCTTACCCTACTATTCAATATAAGCTTTCTCACAAACTCTATCAAATAGTAGTAGCAATTCTTAGGCTTGAGTTTACTTGTATGCATCCAAGGGTCTTACAAATCAGGTTATTAAGTTGTTATACAGATAGCTTATTGTTAGGAACTTCACTTTAAAAAACAACAACACACAAGGAATTTTAATGGTGCTTTTCCTCTCAACTTCATAAAAAATACCACCCTACTATCTTATATTTATAGGACTTACAAGATCTCCCATTTATACTAGAAATAGTATTTAGGACTCCGGCAAATGTCCGGTCTCTTCGTGGAGAAGATGTAGACTTTTGAAATTTTTACATATCCTGTTTGAACGTATTTTTGTCCGATATACAATAACAAAAGTTATAATGTATTTGAATATTCTAATTCTAACATGAATAAGTTTTGTAGAAAAGCCCATTTTTTTCCATTAGCTCAGTATCAGGCTCTTACCTAGGGGACTGGTTTAAATGAAGACAAAAAGGCAGTGGTTGTCCTCAATCTGAGTTCCGGACTCAGGAGCACTAATTTTCTAATTGAATTTTTAATTCTAATTGCAGTTTGTTACTTGTACGTTAGTATAGTCAATCTTTGTTTTTATACATTACTCTAAAATTTTAAATATAGTATAAATGGATCTTATTTTAAAGTAGAGTAGTTTTTAAACACTTTCTAATGGTACAAAAATTATAATATTCTAAATTATATATTAAAAGTTATAATCGATTTACTATAATTAAGTGTTTCGTTGTGAACCCAACTCTATTTGTTCTCATCTTAAACTCTATACATGTATTTTATTACTTTTGAACTCTATTTTTTTTTTTTTTTTTAAAAATGACATGATAGTTAATAAGCGTGACAAATGGCGTCCAATGAGGATGCCAAATGTCGCGACCTCGTTAGCTGTCTTTTGAACCCTGCTTTATATATTAGTTAGTTATATGATAGGTAAACTAAAACTAGACTTCTAAAATAATTAGGAAACAATATAATTGGAGGATAAGAAATTTCCTTACTACCCAAAACTCCTACTCTATAGTACTTCCATACTCTATAGTACTTCCATACTCAAGAGACTTCTAATTAATATTTGGTGTGCTTCTTGGATTGTAACCCAACACTTATAAGGTAGAAGCGATTTTGGCCACTATGTAAAAGCAAGAGGAGTAATTAAGTTGTTATATAGGCCCTGTTCTTTTGGACTTATTTTCAGCAAAAATAAGTAAAAATAAGTTTAGTTCAGCAAAAATAAGTTCACTTCAGCAAAAATAAGTTCAGTATTACTATTAATGTTGTAATTTTTTTTTTCAATATTACTATTAATATTGTTATTATTATTAATATTATAATTATAATAACGATGAATTTGTAATTTCTTTTTTTGTATTTTGTATTTTTTATTTTATTTTTTTATTTTCATATTTTTATTATTTATTATTTAGTAATTATTATTTATTATTTATTATTTATTATAATTATAATTATTATTTATTATTGATTATTTATTATTGATTATTGATTATTTATTATATATTATTTATTATTTATTTATTATTTATTTATTATTAAATATTAAATATTTATTATTATTATTATTATTATTATTATTATTATTACTATTATTATTATTTATTATTATTAATATTAATATTATTTATTATTTATTATTATTTATTATTTATTATTTATTTTATATTATTTGTTATTTATTATTTATTTATTATTTAATATTTATTATTTATTATTATTATTTATTATTATTAATATTAATATTTTTTATTATTTTTATTATTTATTATTATATTATTATTTATTATTATTTATTATTAATATTATTATTATTATTATTTATTATTATTTATTATTATTATTTATTTATTATTTATTATTTATTGTTTATTATTATTATTATTATTATTATTATTTATTATTATTATTTAGCAAAAATAAGTTCAGTTCAGCAAAAATAAAATAACTTAAGTTCAGTTCAGCCAAAATAAGTTCAAAAGAACCGGGTTATAGTCTCATCAGAAATCTAGACGTTGGAGAAATCCGAATACCAGTTGGTTTATAATTAACTTTTCCTACTGGACTATGTTGATTCATCTTTCTGAAATTCTTAAAAGAAAATGTATGCCGATTTCTTCCTAATATATTTTTTGAATAGGGAATTTAATGATGTTAATTGGTATGATATCAACAGTTGAAAAAGACCGAGAAGTTTAAGCCTTTTGATCAACATTTCAAACTTTGACCCATAGAGTCAAAATGACTCCCAAACCTTAGCTGAACTATTCTCAATGCACAAGGCACGTAGACGAGGCAAACTACTAAAGGCATGTTCTCCCCAACTTATTCCCAGTTCATTTCATTTCAGTTCCTAAATTATTATCATTACTATTAATTAGTTATAATTTAATTCAATTCAGTTGTTTTATGCCGAAGAGAACAGGCTCTAACCTTATCTAACCCAAAACTAATGTTTTATTTAACGGAATGTTATGGTAGAGAATAAGTCCAAACTACAGTTGTACCATATAGAATCAAAAAAAAATATTGGGTACCAAATGAAAAAGCCCAAAGTACAGTCGTACCAAATGGAATTGCCCTATTTTTTTTTCTAAAATGTATGTATTATAATTTCAACTAATCATTATTTTTATTGATACGTAATTAAAAAATGAATGATATACATCAATAACCAACAAAACAAACTTTGCAATGAAAAAGGTATATCAATCCAATGCATCAGATGAATTAGTCTTCAATCTACAAAAACCTAAAATCAAATTTTACCTTTGAAATTAATTGTAGTAACAACTATATAATCGTGTGATTTGTTACTCCTAATATCCAAATCTCCAAAATTTAATCGAGCAACCTAAAAAAATGTGATTTTATTTCTGGTAAGGGGGAATTATTTTTCCCCAGGGTTTTCATTCTACAAGAGATATCCAAAGGGCAACAGCCATTCCCAATATGAGTGAAATCAACTGACTTACACTACTTTTTAGACTAGGGCTACCATTGTTGTTCATCTCTGCTAGGACCCCAGCGATCGATATATAAATAAATCCACCAGCTGTGAAACCCTGCAATGGTACCATAGAAAAGATTATTGAATAAGTCTGGGTGATTGCTTGAGTTTCTAAACTGCGATTGGTCGCATGATTTACCTCAATGAGAGATGACTGCCCTGGATCCTGGCCGAGAAGCAAAGCCTACAAATAGTTCCCGATTTTTTTTTTTTTAATATAATGAGATAATTCGGGTCAGTTTAGTTAGGTGGAAAACATAAACTAAGGATAACACAATCGTAGATTAGATTTCCTTTGTTTGGTTCCTTGCTAGATTAGTTACAGAAAAAAGGGAAAATGAAATGGCAGGAGTATATAAATGGGAGGAAGGTCACGAATAGGGAGAATAATGTAATATCTATTTGATTGGAAGCAAAGGAAAATGGGAAAAACCACATTTTTAAATAAAAATTCTCCTCCCAACCAACACTACCTTACTAGGAAACTTAAAAAGGAATGATGCAGTAAATTGAAGAAAACTCACAAGTGCTGTTCCTGCTAACGCTACGAGTGCAGATAGGAAGTTGAAGAATAGAGCCTTTGACACAGTGAATCCTGACCGTACCAAGATCCCAAAATCGCCAACCTGCATGCAATACAAAACAAGCTGTGCTATAACTTCATCTTTTAGCTTCAATGTTGCTGAGACAGCTGAAAAGTTTATTCATGATAAAAGTTGAAGCAGCATAAACACCTATGCTGTCCATAAACAGGGAAGAAAAAGAAATCTTAAATTAATCTTAGTCAGCTTGGTATACCACAAATGAAAAGCTGTGGTGCTTTGGCATTAAATTCCTGCTTTACCTGATGTAATATTATCAAAGATAAACTTGAAATGCTGGCTAAATTTGGTAGCTTACAAACTATCAATTGGTGTAATAGTGATGTTGACTGGACGGAAGATTTAAGATGACAACCTGACAACGAATGTCCTTGTTGTTGTTGAGTTCATATATTGTTTTGATGCTTCTACCATACGGGGTCTAGGCTGAGGGAATCTTCATGGAAGGATTTTCTCACCTGTAATTTTCCAAGGCTACGGCCTACGGCCTTGAGTAGCTTGTACTGTCTGATCAAATAATTTGTTCTTGCTTGCTTAGTGGAGGGGAGGGAGGGTGCTCATACTAAGTGGTCGCTTGGTTAAATGGAGTGTTCCTAGAAAGTTTTCTTTCGTGGGCAGTGTAAAAAGTTGTTTGGTTAATGGGAAGTGTCACTTACCTAGGGAGGTAGGTAAGTTAATTATTCCAATTGTGAGAGGTCGAGGAAGTGTAACTTCCTCTCTTAGCCAAACAACTCTACAGTTATCCACTTTCCATGATTTTCCACTTCCTATACTTTTTTATGTCAACCAAACAAGCACTAAGGAAATGAAAAGCACCATTCATAAGAAAATACCTCTTGAGGGAGCTCGTGGGCAAGCAAGAATATAGTTCTAGACCATCCACCAACAGATCCATGAAGTAAGAATGCACTTCCTAAAGCCATGCCATCAGTAAAATTGTGCTGCATCATCGAATACAAATAGATCCTTCATTTGGCAAGAAATTGTCCACACTTTTAATAATTTGAGCAAAACCACTGAAAAACAAACACTCACCACACCATCTGAGAACAGATTAAGATAACCAAAAACCAGGTTTGATGGTTGTTCCGTAGGCTTGGCTTCAACCACCCCTCCATCAGCAACACCGATATCTGACTTGTTTTCACTAGCTTTGCCTTTTTTGTTTCTCTATACAATAAATCAGGTCAGAAATTGAAGATGGATTTGATCATTCAGTTCAGAACTGTACTTGTGACATGATTATTGGTTCAAACATTTTTACAACTTTTCTGGTAGGCGGTAGTAAGTGACGATAATGGTAATAATCATATGTAGTTTGCAACAGTACCTTGGTAATGGTATCTTCCTGGACGTGATATTCTTCACAAATTTCCATTTCCACTCAACACCATCTCTAAAATGGAGATGGGATTTTATGAAGAAAATCAGAAGTTTGGGGTTGGACATTGACATAGAAATTTCTATACAAAATTTCATATGAATACATTACCAGTACCACCACTTATTACCATCTACCATACGGACCGTGAAGGTACAAAACAGAGAGAAAGTACATGTACCACACAACATAAAAATATTGCTCTACATTTCACAATTCAGGAAGGTTTGTGCAGTGAAAAAAGATAAGTTCAAGACAAATTATCCAAAGCCAGGGTAGTCGTAAACACAAACTGAAAGTAATCATCTACATGTGTTACTGTCTTGTTAGTATACAGACACAACAACCCATTGAGGAACCAGGCTTATGGAACAAAATACAAATATCTCAGTCATATAAAGTAGGTACTGTCTAAATTCTTCTGAGCTCACCTTTCTCAATTCAGATTGAGGCTCAGCAACTTGCTTGCCGTTATAAGTGGCATCACCAGCTCCATCGAATACTTTCTCTTCAGATGCCTTCTGTGATGACTTCTCATCAACATTATCATCCTTCTTCTTTTTACTACTACGATGGTGGTGGTGATGGTGAGCATGAGTTCCTGAATGTTCACCTCCAGAAAAATCTTCAACGAACCGAACAATCTTTTCCACGATAAGGAAAACTACAATGCCAGCTGCCAAAGAGAATATGCTACAATTAGAAATTTACAACTTTCTAATTTTTTAATACACTTGCAAGAATGTTAACAAAATTTCAAACCTTAAGTTATTGAGGTGACATATAACTAATATCAAAACAAAGATGTTAGTCATACAGTTGAAATTCTAATATTTTAGAATTCATCAATTTTATTGAAATATATAAGTTCTTCGAAGATTCAAGACAAAAAAAGTGCCCATTAGTTTTAAATAAATTTTAGACACATACTCCCTCCTGCAGCATCAAAGGAACATGAAGAATTATTAACTCTATCACAATGTATGACACAACCCTATTTTAAAAACAAACTCAAAAGGACGATTCGCATATCCACAATTATTATAATCCAGTCAAGAATCCAGGCAAAATAAATCTTTCCACAAATAAATTAGCTATATTGGACCAAACCTGGTCATCAGAAACACCGATATCTTTCATTCTAGGAGACAAGGCATCAGCAAAATTTAACTGTCCCATAACACATCAAAGAACATCAAGAACAAGAATTCTGAAACCTGTTGCTGAAGAAACCTTCTGTAAATTCACCTTACTAAATCTCTATTGAATCCTGGAATGATGAATATTGTACAATATGACATGCCACCCTACGACCGTGAACAACATAACAATTGATATAAGCTAAGTGAAGGAGATTATTCAAAATTTAGGTCAGATACCAGAAAATAATGATACTCATCTCCAAAGTTATTAAAATCGCGATTCAAATCTTAAAATCCTACGATTTTACGATTCATTTATGGTAGACAATTCGATTTACGTTTCTACACGATTCTATACATTTCTTTTGACTAGCAAAAACCTCGCAAATTTAAATCATGCTAACAAAGCAAATAATAGATATATATTGTTGTTAGTTATTCCCAATATGGTGGGTAAACAACTATTTTTTCCAATTTTTAGGGTTTTTAACTTATAATTTTAGCACATTCACTGAAGATTGAGTGCAATATCTTGATTATACGTGTTTGTAGAATTTTACGATTCTAAGATTCGATTTTACGATTCGATTCTAAAGGTCGTTTCCGATTCAAACTAGAATCTCGATTTTAACAACTTTGCTCATCTCATTGCTAAAATGGAAAATTTAAGGAATGTGAAAATATTAACATAATATTTTTAGGCAGAAAGCTTTGATGGAGTGAAATTTGTTTAGAATAAAAAAAAAAAATAGAAATAAATATATGTATATGCTTTCACCCCAGAAAAATTACTGTCCACAAATTTCATGAGATCACGTAAAGAGCAAAGACAATTACAGAGCTCAAATTGATGACATGCAGTCCTGGATGGAGAAGAGTGAAAGGAATAGATAAGTGTCCAGGTAACAAATAAGAGTCCAGATATACTTACTTAGGACTGACAATCCAATGGAGAGATCTTTCAGAGAATGAGCATGCGAATGTGAATCTTCAGAATGATCATGATGATCATGCACATGAGAGTGCCCACCACCTGCACAGATGCCATACAACTTAGATACAACATTTCTTCAACCGCAAACAAATTGACCATGTATATATGAGTATGACACGAAATGTGTGCCCTGTGACATCTACACATTAGGCATGCATAACCATAGAAACCTGACTGCCCTCTCAATAACTTGCTTGCACAGATGAAACTAAGAATATGAACCCTTCCAAACTTCCTCCATCCATACTCCAGATGCAGCTACATGGCTTTTCTTGGTAAAATGGATATTCGATTCCACATTCATTGTTTGGAGTAATATAACCATCTGATGTAGCACAGGATGTCAATGGAGTTATATTGTGGGTCACTCATCACTGAGCCTGCTTTGCCTATATAACAGATAAAGTACCACTGTGATTGGGCCAGGTCAAATTGAACAATGAAGTCATCTAGATATATGATTTAATTATCTAAAGGTTCTGATCTCTTTATTTCCTTTCTTTACCTTTCAGTTTTAGACCAGTTGAGTCATTGAATGAGGAATCCAAAGGAACTGGATAAGGGAAGGAAGGGAGAGTGACAAATCTATTTTTTGATGATTGAAAGTGGATTGGAGAAGAGAAAGGAAGGAATTGGAGGAATCCGATTTCCTTTTGCTTCTGATAAATCAAATCCTTCTAATGTTGGACAAATCTAAAAGGAGATGCAAAGTAACTTCTTCCCTCTCCTCTCCTCCCTTCCCTTCTCTTTCATTCTATAGTTACTACCCAAACACATTATAAGGTTTGATATGTTCTTTTCATGCAACTTATATAAGAGCTGATACCAGTACATGGGTTCAAGGTTCTCTGACAGAGTATTTGAATAAGGGGATTTGTAGGAAAGAGGAGTGGAGGGAGAGTAAGGATGCATTTTGCTTTGATGAACCACAATTAACTCTAAATAAGGAGAACAGAAGTCCATATTCTTCTCTGTCTCATAATCAAATCCCACCAAAACTAGAAGGGTTTGAAAGGAAAAAGGACACATAGAATGCATTTTAAACCCTCACCAGTACTTGCAGATCCTTTTTGTAGCATAACACTCAATTTAATGTGAAGATTGAGTGGCTTGGCATAATGTTCACATATAAGAAATTGGGGGTTTGGGAACTAGGAACATTGAAGTTTGGAATATGGCAGCTACGGGTGACTTTCATTAGGCAGTTGCTTCCAAGCAAGACAATAAGTCGGTAACTGGGTCCATGCTGTCCATGCTAAGGAGGTGATTGGTGAGCTTATTGCCAACGTAATGGAAGTAGTCGGCATTGGAGGATAACAAGCTCTGTAAAGAAGCTGAAGCTGGTTTATACTGAAACTCAGCACATCAATTGCCTAAATAATCAGTACAGAGGACTTAAGCCTTACTGTGTAATAATCAGCTGAGAGTATTTAGGGGAGAGGAGGTGCGGCACAGATTCTTTAATAATCAGCTGAGAGTATTTAGGGCAGAGGAGGTGCGGCACAGATTCTCTCTCACAAAGCACAGGTTTATCACTTGGGAAGATGTTTGGGAAAAGTTGCAGGTTAGAGAGAAACTGTTTTAATACTGTGTTATATGTGGCACTGTGCCTGAACCCCATAAACATTTTTTCTTCAACTATGTATACGGCTCAGGTAAATACAATACTAGGCATGTTAAAGATGGATAAAAAATAGAAGCAAAGCTAACACGTTAGAAATGGAGTTTTTATTGCAGCTCTTCTGGCTGGATAGTTAGAAAGGATGCCTTTCAAAAGCTCTTGTGCATTGAGAAGGATATGGAGATCATTAAAAAATATACTCTGTGTTATATTACAATATATAGTAGCATACTCTATAAAGTCCAGAATAGTGATAGGAATTGTTCTTAGATCTGTGATTGGATAGATGGTTTTGAAGCTTGCACGCCCCTGAAGTTTGTTAACCCTCACAGTTTGGGGGTCCCTCCAAGAAGATTTGCCGTTCTCTGGAGAATTAGGTTCGTAGAATTGTTTTTTTATGGCAATGCTATCCTATCTTACACTTGCTTACCAAATATTAAATGACAACTCCTCTCGTCCCCTTTCCACTCCTTCCCTTCCTCCTCTTCCCTTTGAAACAATTCTCCAAACAAAGTGCTAACTAATGTTCAGAATTCGCACTACACAAACAGTAGTACAATGTCAACTGTAGTCGATACAAAATTGAGGAAACAAAGTATCCGATTTCAGAAACAAATTATGACTTTATCGATAAGGAGGAGCAAAAGTATTCTTACTGAATGCATGAGGTAATTGATGCAAAAAAGCATCACCCAGCATAGCTCCCGCCTGCCAAGTGCCAACACATAAGATTGTAAGCATCCAATTGAAAGAGGATGATAAGGAAAAGTTAGCAAAAAACCAGGTGAAGCAAGAAATACCCCAATAACAAGAACATTCCCCTTATAGTGTTGTCTATGAAGACTACCCCTTCAAGTCCCCTAAACCCCTCGCCCCCCATCCCCACAACTTAATGAATCCCATATCACCAATCTCCAAAGAAAAAAGTAAAGAACACAAGTTAGGTACTGAAAATATATCAGACCAACGAAAAATCTAAGGCTATTTAGAGTTCAGACAACAAAGAGTTGAACCAAAACATAGATTCCTCAAGCGGTCAAGCCTCTACAACATTATGGAAAACTACAAATTAACAATTACATGTGATACAAGAGTTTAAACGTTCTCCAAATGCTTTCAGTTGATGTAATTACGATAATTTGGTAAACAAAACAACAAGTTGTGCGTTTCATCATTGAGTTAACATGAACAATGCTTGACCAAAATCTCACACCAATAAAGCACAGAGGGCAGCACACAACACCCATAGAGATCAAAGAAAACTGACCCCAAATAGCGCCAACGCATCAACAACCGCCTTAGATGGTTTTCCATGTGCTGCAATTAAAAAAAATCAGCTTTCTGTTCAAACAGGCATCAACAAAAACAAAAACAAACAAAAAAAATTAGTAGCATTTGGCATTCTTCAAGCTTACACCTTGCTCAAATTAGTCAACCCCAAACATTCAATTTTGAACTAGTACCAACACAGATCAAGAGTAGATTTCTATGCATCCATAAAACAAAAATGCAGCATCCTAGAGACCTAGACCATATTAAATGAAATGTGGGTTTCTTTATAGCATATAATATATGTTCTACAGCAAAATTCTTCATACACAATTGCAAAATCAAGTCAAATGAAACTACTAGCCAAAAAAAAAACTAACCGCATAAAACTGGAACAATAATCAGGCAGATAAGAGAAGCCAAGCTCACCAGCAAAGAACACCCCATTGCATGAATCCAAAGCCCTGTTAAAAAAAAAAAAACACCATAAAAAATTTACAACCCAAATAAATTATTCAAAAACCCAATTCAACATTTCAGCAAAAAATTACAAAAAGATCAAAACTTTAATGGAACAATTACCAATGCCGGAGAGCTGGGAGTGGGACCCACCAAGGTGCTCCCCATGATGGTGATGGTGGTGGTTTTCTGATGCAAATCCATACAACTTAAGGTCTTCTTCCTCAGCTAACTCTTCAGGAAGAAGCTTCCTTTTGTTAGCTGATTGATTAACATCATCATCTTGATTTTCATGATGATGATGATGATGGGGGGTTTCATGGTCATGATGATGATGATGACCATGGGAGCATGAATGGGTAGAAGCAGGGGATTCTTGCCCATTACATAGATCCAAAGTGAAAGAGACTGAAACAAAGAGGAGTAAGAGTAAGAATGTTTTGGTCCTCCAAACCGCCATTTTCGGGTCACAGAAGCTCCAAAAGAGGAGAGAGAAATTGGAAATTCAGGGAAATTGGGCAAGTGTGGGTCAACACTTGTGAAATTGATGGGTGCCGAATTGCTGATTTACCCGGTTGTTTAAAGAGCAAAATTGCCGTTTACCCGGTTTGAATTTTTACTAATATGGGTCAGTTCTTTTTAACTTAAAATTGCTTATCGAGATTTATCTCAACTTATCTCTATTATATATGAGAACTCTTGAGGACTTTGGTGTCCACCCTCTTTTACCATTATAACCCTAACTAAAAATCAACTGTAACTTCTCTAATTTTGGATTCTTTTAAAATAAAAGAAAAATAAATATAGTGAACCGAACAACCGCAATTACAACTTCTACCATTGTTTTCGCACGCATCGCGTGCATATAAAGACTAGTTAGACTTAATCTAAACTTTTTTTTCTCTTATAAGGATTGAAAATAAGGTGAACAGAACAGATTCTATGTTTATCTATGTAGGCATGAACATTTTGTTAAATGCCACATAATTATTATTTGACCCATTAAAATCAAATGTTGACTTGTTAATAAATGGTCGTCAAAATTAATTAATTTGGGCTTGTTATTAAAATTAGCCTATTTTAATTAAATCATTTATTATTGGTCAATGTCCCATTAAATGAAAGTTGGACTATCAAAAGGGTTTATGTCCATAAGGTCCAAGTGGCAGGATATCTAAAAACCCTTGGTCAAGGAAAGCTCTATAAAGGGAGCTCCCCACTTCATTTTGGAGGAGGGGAAGAAGTCAGACTCCAGAACCAGGAAAGAGAAAAACAAAAACAAAACCTTAACCTCTTAAATACTCTAGATCAAGCCCAAAGACCCTTATTCAGAAGATCATATTTGTTCGTGAGTAACAACAAATCAACATCAAATCCTTCTAATAATGGAATAAGAACAACAAGCATACAAAATTGATGTGTCGTTCTATTCTACATCAACATCCTTGGACAAGATCAAGCTTGAAGGCCCTTATTCAAGAAGATCAAAGATGTTCGTGAATCGGATAGTTCAAGTACACGTGGAGATCGAATCAAATGATCAAAACATTAGAGATTGTAACCCAAAAATATAAAGATCAATAAAATATTATTTTGTTCACATCTTTTGACTCTCTATTTTGCATATTTTTAAAATTTGTGTTTACAATCTCAATTCAAAAATTGTTTATAACGGATATGAACTTGGCATTTCTCCTTGTGAATATTTGGTGCGAGTCTAATCATGCTACAGTACAGATTTGGCTTCTCGTATTTATCAATTTATTGCAAAATAGACCATGTCTTACCCTTTTTTAATTAAGGTAGTTGACTTAGTGACTTACTAAGTGCTTACGTTAAGGAACTTTCTTTCGGATGATGATTCGATTCTTCTTAGCTTGGCCATTCTATGTTGGTTCTTTCAATCGAGAAAGGAGAACTCTTATTCATTCAGAGGTGACTGGTTTGATAGGCCAGGGACAAGAAGGGCCTCACAGATGAGCAATAGAGTGTAATAGATTTAATGAAATGGCTTATGTGTGAAATGGTTATGAATGTTCTAAAAAAATGTACATTGATGAGTGATAACTGATAAGTGTTGACCTTTTTATATGTATTGTTTTTAGTAACTATTTTTTTAAACACGTTACTTGTGATATTGTGTGACTGAGTTGTCCATATATTTGGTTAACAAATACTACTTATGTTCTTTTTTATCTACACAATATACCTTTAATGTTTGTCAACGCAAAACTTTAACAATTTAAAGTTGTAGATCTTTGTAAATCTAAAATGATATATCACATATTAACATGTATCATCCCAAAGCAATTAAAGCAAAGAGTCGACAACATTTCTAGCTGAGTGTCAAAAGACGTTCCTAACACTAATATATTCTTAACATCAGCTACATTGCAATCTTATAATTTGAATAGCACTCAAAAAAAGTACTGCAATCTTGAACATGAAAAACCAAAATTTATTACCCATACAATAATATATATATACATGTTTTGATCATACCATAAATGGGACCTAAACTAAATCAATTGAAACAACAGATTGATTTACAATTCTTGCATAATTCGAATGCAAAGCTTTGAGGTTGTCACCAGTATAGACAAACGTTGTTCCCTTAGAAAGTCTTTGATTGTTTAACTTTTTCAATATGAGCTTCTCCAATATAGTGGCATTGTCCAAAAGATGTTTCAGAATTCGTATCTCCTCAAGTTCTTCACCAAAATAACAAACTTCAATCATCTTCAGATGTGATAGACGAAATTTTGGGAGTGCCGGAATTCTGGACTTTCTAGTAACCTTGTAATTGCGAGAAATTATGCCCTATGTTCATATATCAAAGGAGAAAAGAAAATAAAATTAGGGGACGAATTTTTGCATTAAGTACTTGAATAACTTGAATTGCATAATATAGACTGTACAATACATTCAAGTAGCAAGTTTTTAATTAATAATTCTTCCGACTGTAAGATATTGTTACACTTATGATCTCTAAAATGAAATTGTTGTAATTCTTGCTACATACTACTTTTGGACACCTTAAAAAGTATGCATTTTCTCTCTTATATTAAGTAAATAACAAAACATAAAAAGTATATCAAATATACAGAACTCTAAATTTTGATGCAGTCATTATTCATTAAGAGGTTTTCACTGATAATATTTTTTAATGGTTAAATTATGATGGTAGTATTTTAATATTTTTAATATAGATTTGAGAATAAGCCTAGGATAAAAATCTTTCCGTAATGATAATAATATTATAGTAAGTCTATTATTTTCTAGCAATATTTTTGCTCATTAAAATTGGCAAATGAATAAAAGAATAGTTTTATGATAGAGAATAGAATTCTCGACGAGAATTATGTATTCTCTATCACCTTAAATAGACCTACCCCTCGATGTCAAAAAAAAAAAAAAAAAAAAAAACCTACCCATAAACATACATGTAGATCCAGCACCTACCTATTTGCTTTCTATTTGTACCAATATTAGCGTGCCACTATTTTCTTAGATAGGGAGCTTGTCACTTTATTGGTAACATATAAATATATAATGATATGATCATGTACACAAATTAAAGAGTATAAGTGTATGTAGCTAACCTTGGCAAAGATGAGAGTTTCAAGCCGTGGCACATTTGCAAGCACATTCGGGATCACATGTATCCAGTCGTGGTAGTTGAACCCAAGTTTCAATGTTTCCAACTTATGAAACATTGGTAGCTTCTGCTCCGAGTTAATACTACTCAATTGATGATCGTTCTCCAAGAAGTAGACTAAACTTTCGCGTAGCAATTTGGTATACTACAAAAATGAAATTATAGATTTTAATTAATATATAGTTAATTTAATTAAGATGTAGGCTACCTAAGATCAGTTAAAGTATATACCTTGTCATAATGACTGGAGAGTTGTAGAACTTTGATGGTACGAGCATCATTGAGAAATCCAAATATAGCTTTTCTTGATAAACGATCAGCATGGTGGTAACTGCTATGTCCAACATTTACAGATGTCTCGATAAGACTAGGTGAATTTTTTAGTGAACAAGTAGCGGTAACAACTTCGCTACAAAAGGTGAAGAACTCTAATTTCGGAGCATTAATCACGAATTCACCTACATATGTGAGAAAACCTATTTTCATTCTTAAACTTTTTACCGTAGGTAGAAGAATTTCGCATCGACCAGACATATATTCTTCACAATCCACACACTCAAAAGACAAATCTTCAAGCGAAGGGCACTTGGAAAAGAGCTCATTCAACGAATTAAGTTTGAAGATGAAGAGTTGAAGATTGAGGCATTTAAGGCTTGGTAAATAAGATAACCCAAAGACATCTGAAATACTACGTGGTAATTGGTAAATTGATTTCTGTAATTGAGCATCGATATAACTTTGTGTATAAATAAGACTAAATTTTGTTATATTTGGTGCTTCTTGTGGTTGGAAATATGAATTTATATAACATTCCCAAGTTTTCGAGTGAGTGGGCGGATTAATGAAGGTAGCAATGTATGTCAACCTATAAACATGTTTCCATCTATGTGATAGTATACTGGTTTTAACGGCTAATTTTGTTGGAAGTTTGGATATTATGATGTTTAATATTTCATCTGGTAACTCGCTGATCCTATCAACATCATCATCAACTCCTGCAATCACAGTATCAAAAGAAGATTAATATTAATTAGAAGAGTTAAATTAAAGAGTCTGTAAAAGTGTAAATTAGATCTTTAATTTCTACGCCCATGAATACAGTGTGCATCATAAATTCGAAAGTATAAACAGTTTTCAAAATATTAAAAGAACATATAGCTCAATTTGAAAGAACATACAATTCATTATAATAGAACCATATATACTAAAAGATCATATTTATCTATAACTAAAAAAAAAAAGATTCAATAAGGAGCATATTGCGGTAAAAGTTGCAACTTTTTAAGAAGATCATAACTTATTATCCTAATTAACAAATCATAAGCTACTTTAAACTAATTAAGACGGAATAGTGATAGAATATGCACCCTGTACCCAAGAAATATACATAGATTCTACATATTTAAAGAACAAGATGAAGAAAGGAAAGCATCGAGTAATATATTTGTGTCCTAGGTTTTTGATCGAAAATTCATCTTATTTGGAAAGAAGAACAAGAAAAATTGGACTGTCACTAAATAAAAATACAATAGTACCTTGTGACCAGCAATCACCCATCTTGAAGTGTTGGTGTGTTAAAAGCTCTTTTTGATTTCCCCCACCAAAAAAAAAAAAAGCTCTTTTTGATTTCCCTTAAAAATAACAAAGGCTCTCGTCTCTCTTTGACTGATTTTTTGAGTATGGTTAATGGTAATATAATATGATTTCTTGAGAATGGTTAATGTCTTAATCATTTATAGTTTTTGGAAGTTTATATAAGATATTTCTTGGGTTATTCGAACTAGTTTAGGATTAGTATACTAATTCGAATTAGTTTAGGATTAGTATACTCATTGGAATTAGTTTAGGATTAGTGTAAATATTAAACTAGTATTTGGGCCCGAGCGTTGCCCCGGGTGGTATTTTTTCCAAACTTGATATGCATTTTTTTCCATTCGCATTAAAATATATTAAAGAAAATATAATACTATGGACATTTAAAGCATGATTAAAAGTTGGTTGAGATGGTAATCGTGCTTTGTATAGTAGCAAGAGGTCACGTGACACGTGGCATGTATACGTTATCACGCACGCCTTTTAATATATTAGTATAGATATAGATATCCCCTTTAAAAAAGAAAAGTATGAAGATTAAATACAATTCATTCCTTCATGTAATTGTCAATTGTGATCAAACGTATGATTGATAGCTTTAAGCCTTTAAAATATACTCCCCTTCTTATATTTACATTTTACACTTTGACTTTTTTTCATTAATTCACATAGTTTACTTTGAATATATTTTTCTACTAATATAATTCCTCTGCTTCCATTTAATTGCAACATTTTTCCTTTTCGGGTTATTTCAAAATAATTGCAAATTTTTCTATTTTCGGTAACATTTTTGTGTAAATTGACTTTTATACCCTTACTTTTCCTAGAATCTCTCTTCTAATTCGCATAGTCACTGGGAAAAGTTGTCCCATGGCCCACCAAAAATACTTTCCTAAAAACTTGTACATACAAGGAGTGTTGCAATTAAATGAGAGTGGAGGAAGTATAGAAATAAGGATTATCAACCAAATACTACCCATAAATGGATGTCCATTTCTCAAAACCACCCGTAACAATAAAGATTGTATAAAACCATCCCATAAGTGGACATCAAATTCTTAAAACCAACTTTAATCAAGATAATAGTTAAAAACCACCCAAGTTAAGTGGTAGAGCCAGGATTTCCAATAAGGGGTAGAGTGATTTTGCAATAGTATCAAATGCAAAAAAGGAGAGAGAGGTGATTTTATGTAAATTTTATAATTAGGAGTGATTTTGAGAATTAAACCTCCACTTATAAATTACATTATGTTGTAATGTAGAAATATTTAACCAAAATTAGGAGATTGTTATTGTCGTAATTGTTGTATCTTTTCCTGATATATATATAGTGCTAGGTGAACTATCATGTCGCTGCATGTCTGAGACTTCTTATCCACCCGATGATTAAAATAGTATCCCTAAATCCATTCACTATTTATGCATCAGCGTTACCCTTACAACACATTACTAATATTATCAGGGGTTTTCTACGTTGTACCCTTGTGTTTCTTCAATTTCTACGTTGTACCCCAACCTTTTAAAAATTCCACACGGTACCCTCAAGGTTACCTTATTTAATGCACGATGCTCCTACCGGTGGTTATATGTCATTGATTTTGTTTATTTTTTAATTTATAGGAACTAATTTAACTTATACATAGTTTAACGCTTAGAGGGAATATTCACAAATTAGAATAGTTCCACTGGATTATAAAAAAGTAGACGAAATTAATGACGTATAATCAGCGGTAGGACCATTGTGCATTTAAAAAGGTAAGTTTGAGGGTACCGTGTGTAATTTTTAAAAGGTTGGGGTACAATGTAGAAATTGAAAAAACACAAAGGTATAATGTAGAAAAACCCTATTATCAGTTGTGTAATATTCCTTCTTTGGGCCGAATTATAGTAAGGAGAGCCTATTTACTTATTCTAACTTTTAGTGACCTTTTACACTAAAAAAGAGTCCAATATCCTTCTTTCTCTTTGTAAAGTACCTACGCCTTAATGTTCTGCCTAACATTTTAGCCCTTTATCAATCTATTCACACATTCCGGACAAACACTAGTCTCTCGTACGGTAAAATTTGGGAATAAGAGATTAAGAGTAGCCCACCAATTGTTCGATAAAAGGCCTCAATGGAAGCAAAACAAACATGGAAGTTCCCCAGCCACTTGTAGCACTTATTAAAGGTCGAGCTACTTTGGCTGCGTCAATGGTCGCCTTGTCTGTTGCCACTTCCACCACCATCAAACTTATCCAATCTGCCACTGATGTAAAAAGGGTATACGCTTCTTATATTTGCTAGTTTTGGGATGCATTTGGACTGTGGAGTATTGTAATATACGCGCATTGGAGTTTGTTGCTGGCGACGAGTTGGGATAAACTCGTAACTTTTACATACTTCTTTCGTTTCAAAATAGTCGTTATATTTCTCACATAAAAACTTTCTTTTTGAAACACTTTCTTAAAGGATATTAAGAGTTTTAAAACAATGCATTGAAGACCGTCCAAAAGTAATTGTTGCGACTTTTTTGAAATCGAAGAAGTAATTAACATCTCACTAAATGACAAAAAAACTATTGATGTCATTTTCATCGTCCTCTAAAGTGTTAGGTACTTAACAGTTAAGCTTTTTTTATCGTTTAACTTGACTGATACTAAAATATTGTAGAAAAGTTGGGCGAAGCCATGCCAAGGATGGAAAGGAAAAGGGTTACACATTTGCAAACTTTGCAAAGGGAATGCTACCATAGAATGGTCCCCTTTGTATGATCCAATTCATATCAACCCTTGTCAATGCCCAACTTGTGATAGTCATTGGTTAGTTTACTTTTCTTAGCTATTTAGCTCTTTGCTCAGTTTTTCTCAAGTGAAAGCTCATAAACAAGCCCTGATACATATGATGATTTGCTGTTGTTGCTTTTGCCAACTTCTGCAAATCTGCAATTCATTCTATTTTAGCTGCATGGTTAGTTAAAGATCTTTTTGGAATATAATAAATACTTATATCATCTTCAAGATGAATTCTATATATGATGTTGGTTTATATTCCTAGAACTTTATTTAGCTGATTGAAATTTATGGTTTCCTTTTTTATTTTTTTTTTTAATTATAATATCATGTACATTATGCTCTAGTTGCTGTTTATTACAACTTTATTAAATCAACAAGTCTATCATGTTCTCAGTTTACCTAGAATGCAAATTTTTTTACTTGCTCATTTGCTTATTTTGGGGCTCGGAGTGTTGCTCCTCCCCAAATAATCTTCTTGTTAATAACAGTGATAATTGCATTTAGTACTATACAGGATTTGATCCTTCATATCCTGGAGCATGATATTACATAAAAACAAGAAACTATTACTTAATTCCAAGATAGGGATTTTATTTTGCTAGAACATCAGCTTTCTACAAGAGAAAGCACAGGATGAGAGTTTTATTAACTGATTTAACTTGGCCCAGGCAATACCTTGAGGGTTCTTGAAATTACATATTAGACGACGATACACTCATCCCCAACTCGTACAACTTGATACATAAGTAGGAAATAGCACAACTTAGTCAATTATAGTACAACCGGTTTTCACAAACTTAAATTCATATGACGTGAAAAATCATTAGATCTTGACCTTTTGTCTATTCTGACGATACAACCATCTTTATATCATCAACGTTTTTTATGAAGATAAGATTGTCTGCAAGCAAGAAATGACAGATAGGCTGTCCAGGCTTGAGATCAAGGAGCTTAAACGCCGCATACAAAGGACTCCATATGTCAGTGTCATGGTGACAACCTACAAGAGCTGTATCCACCTTGAGATTGTCATTGTCAAGGCTTTGGAGCTCAACGCGATAAGCCCTAGCTCCCTCCATGCGGTGGCACATAAATGCTCCGTAAGGAAAAGCTGCCTTGTGGCAAGCTATTGTAGGGTTCCCAATCTCGACAACTTTCTCTACTCCGGTTATGAGGTACCTATATAGATGGAATTTAATCCAAGATTATAATTAGTTACACGAGCTTACTTGACTAGGATCAATCTGTTCTATAGGCTCATACCTCCGTATCCTTGAATTGTGAACATTATAATTAGGCATGCCCTAATCAATCAATTACACATCTATAATTATAATTTATTAATACATACCTTTGGTTAACTTGCATGGGAGGGGTGACGGTAACACCAAGGACTTTAAGATCTTGACTAGGATTTGAGGGGTGGAACTCTGAAGAAACAAAATCAACCATATCTTCTAAAGAAGGAGCGCATGTATGGTGACCAAACTTGAGAGGATCTTCACAACGAGTCAAAGTGGATTGCATCAATTTTGCTTCTTTGGAGGCGGGGTTAATGCCAAAAGCTGAAAGTACTTGTGATAAGTTTGAGGAAGTGAATGGTAATTTCTGGACTTCATCCCTTGTCATGAAGGATGGACCGAGGTCGGATTGACCTAAGTATTGCAGTTCATGAATGGTGCCTGGTTTTAGTAGGTCCTCTTCACGGATGAACATGGAGGTAAACATCTTGTTTTTAAGTTGTGTTCCAGATGTTTTCACATCATAGCTATACCTATATATGTAATTCACCAGGTACGTTAGCAATATTATTACTTAACATGCATCTTCCATAATAGAAGGATAAAATCATGTATATATGTACCAATTGTAGAGGGCCATGGTCTTGTCCCTGTTGAAGCTGGCTTTGCCTTTTTGGTAATCAAATCCTGGCCATTCAATAAATAAACACAAACACAAAATCAATACTAATTGAGTACCATGTATATATATATATATATATATATATATATATATATATATATATATATATATATATATATATATATATATATACATATGTATATGTATATGCTTAGTTACTCAATCTAATCAAGTCATCTAATGTACTAGCGACTTAGAATAATGAATTTAATTAGGGTTTATATGTACGGATACCGGAGTATATATCAATCCCATTGATATATTAACTCTATGTATGTTGTTAGATATACAGTAATTACAAACGAAATTAAAATTACAGAAACTAGACTAGGACGAGTATTTCTATGTCCTTAGGATAATTTTAGCTCCACTATTATGTTGATGGGATTAACTGTTAATTTACCTCCAGGATTCCCTAATCTAAGAACGAATTTACAGTAAGATTACCCATCCTCCATGAACATGGTTGAGAGAGTTTTAGAGAGAAAACATTTTTGTGAAGGAATGACAGGAAAAGGAAAAATTGATCCCAAATAACGTTCTGTCAAAAGGTATTTAGAGATAGAATCAGATACGTTAAGTCTTTAATTAACCCGCGCGTTGTGTGCGTGCAAAGTGCTAAGTGCTAAGTGCTAGTCTATGATTAGAAATATACAAGTATATTAATAACCCAAATACAAGCACATCCAAGCCCAATGCTCAACTTGGCCCAAGTAGTTAGGCCATCATCCAATTTAATATAACTATCACATGAAATAATATAACAAGCACATCACAAATACCCACACACAATCTCTCCAACTACATATTGAAGACTATAATCCAACATATGTACCTGATGGTTTTGGCATCATATACTCCAGAATTGGTGGCATTGATACTCCTGGAAATTTCATATTCCAGTAAGCTTTTGCACTTGGAGAAGTTGTAGTAGAGACATCAGCCGCAACTAATTGAAGCTAAGATATCACATAGTAATAATATAATCAAGATCGTACGATAATATCATAGTATAAAATTAAATGCATGCATGACCTAAAAATAAATGGAATAGAGAAGAAGATGATGCGCAGGAAGATATATAGACATTGAAGTTTGTATATGATACCGAGACGGCGAAGATGATGAGCAGGAAGATGCAGTGATTCATGGCTTCCATTAAAGATTTCTATGAACTGAAAAAAAAAAAATGAAACTGAAGAGAAAGAGAGAAGTTGTAGGGTAGTGAGGATTTATGAAGCATGTAATACCTTCTATTTATAGAGTAACTACGAGGGCCCTTAGATTTACTTGGGACCCATTTTAGCATTTAATTAGAATTAGATATCAGTACTATGTAACCCTCAGGGGTGGATCCACATGGCCTTGAGCTGTGGATACCCCCGTGAAGTTCTTTAAATAATCCTTAGATTAGAAAGGCAATTTATCATGTATAAGACTTAGATTGTTTTTCACAACTTGGATGTATATTTTTTTTTCTCAACTTGTCTTATTGTTGTTAACCTTAATTAAGGTTGGTTGAACTTATCCATGCTTATTCTAATATATTTTGTCCAATATGATTTTTTCTTCTTGTTGATTTTTCAAGCAAAGGTGAAGAATACTTCTTAATAAAGATTTTTAATATAAACCAATAATAATTATTAGCTTTCCTAGGGGAATTTTATTATTGGTTTTAATCATGAATCCGTAATCTAGTACAAATTAACATTTTAAAAGAGCAAATAATGCCAAATTACATAATTGATATTCTCTTCTAATTTGTAGTTGCTGACAAGTGGCTTGTAACTACCCAATTTAAAATTATTATGCTGACGAGAGAAAAATAAAGACATTAAATGATATAGTTTATATATATAGGGTTGGTTCTAATGTTAACTCTACTCATATGATGAAAACATGAGAATCCTTAATTGCTATATCTATTAACCAACAAGTTATTTTGGCTAAATATGTAATTACTTTTTCCCTTGCAAGGCCAATCATCCTATATGATTACATTTTCAAGAAAAAAATTACCTTGTAATCGACACCATAAGAAAGGACTATGTTTTCACTAAAATGGATTACTTTTTGACTATTCTCACCTTCGTATATAATAATTATTCTAACTAAAACTTTATTTACTGGGTGACCCGAACAAGGAGGAGGAGAGATTTGGTCCACTTTATAATCCCAAAGGAGGTTCCACACTAAAACCAATTGGTGATAGTAGGAGTAACCCCTCTACCTTATAAAGTGGAACAATATCTCCTCAATCTCCAATGTGGGACACTCACAAGTGGGCTTTCAATGGGTTTCAACAAATTACGAGTCTAAATCATCTTTTCCACATGTTTACAACATAATGTGTGTTATTTGATTTTACTGTTCCAAATCCCACATCACTGAATTTTTCTTTATTATTCTTCCCAAACCATTCCTTTGTTTCCAGTTTTCCCTTCCTCAAGCAAACTTTCAGATCTACTATTAGTTAATCACCTTTCCAGTTTCCTGACTTCTAAATTATGATGATCTCTGCCATTTTGGTTATATACTCTTGCAAAAATTCATAGAGTAGCGTGCTACATTATGTCTTTATCCTCTTGAATCCAATCTCTCCATCTAAGGAATACGGGTAAGCAACTTCCTTTGTTTTATGAAAGTCACGATTCTTAAGAAATGAAACTTCCTATATTTTTTTAAACCAAATAACTTCACGTTCTTCCACTTCCTAGAAACGTTTGTCTACCATATACTTTATGTCTGTCAAACTCAAACAAGCCCTAAGAGTAATTTAATTCATCAAATCACTATATATATTTGTGAATAGTGATCAAGAGAATAAATAAAGCTTAGTAATAGTGGTAACAGGCAAATGGCAAATGATGAGCAAAGAGAAACCAAGCTTGTCTGTGACTCGTGAGTAGGCTACAGACAAGAGGAGACGGAGTTTGAGAGAGTGAGAAGGCGGCAGGCGGCAGCGGCCCGACACCTTAGTTACCGGTCAGGGAGGCAGGGCCAACAGTCAACAACAAAGGGAAAGAGGAGCTTAGGGTTATAGGAGGAATTATTAAGGATTAGGGACTTTCCTTAAATTGTTGTTTAAGGGAGGTTTATATGTCATTATGAGTGTGCTAATATACTAATATATTCCATATGTCAGTCAACTCATCCCATACATGTTATCTGTCTGAGCACACTCTCAATCCTAGATTCCCAGTTCTTTCCTTTCTTTCAATTTAGCAACCTTAAAATCGAAGTCAAACCAATAATGAAACTTTTTAGTAGCCCATAAAGTATAAAACTATTCCTGGAATTTCATCCATTATTTAGTTTAAGTTTTTGATTGAGTTGTCCTGATGACATAGTTGAGTTGGTCCTTTGACAATAGCGTTGAATCTAAGCCGTCCAAGTATGAGATAATGAGAATAGTCATTTGTAATTGGAAGCTTGTTGATCAGATGGTTATGGGAGGGAATTGGTTCCGAGGTAGATGTTGAATGTTCCAGAAGTTGGTTTGACGAGAACAAACTTTGTTTAAAATTCAACAATAAACATTACAACAACCGTATAACGTTTGTACTATGAAAACATATGGAGGATTACTTCCCTGTACCTTATTACTTTGGATTTTGGAACATTACTAATTTGTAGGTTAGATTAGGTAATATGAGCAATACTCGAGATTTGATATATTGATGGAAGTAATCTAACTTCTAATTAAATTATACTCGAGTATTAAAAAATAATCGTTGTATAAACAAAATTGAATTTTTAATGCAGGTATTTAATAATAAAATAGTTTTTAGTCCCGAATAATATCCCGAGTTATTAACATTTTCATGTTAAAAAATATCATATAATATTATCAGTATGTCCATAGAAATTCTTTGGATGGAACAATTATTTTGAGACCGAGAGCCTTCTGCTTAGGCCCATCATGCTGAAATAATTGTTAGTTAAGTAACACAAAATAGATAAATATATTGATTGAATGATTACGTGCATTATCTTTATGGATGCTTAAGAGCGAACAAAGATCCGGGATTAACGTTCACTATTTTATTATCGTAGTAGTCCATGTACATTGTGTGAATGTGTGGTCTGCCATCACATTCAAAAGAGGAATTCAAAAGAGGAGTACAGGAGCTGCTCCCATCTATTTGATGTATGAGGAAATTGCTTTTTTGTCATCTTCTTTTGATTATTTCTCTTGTAAGCCTATGAAAAGGTCATGCAATTGTATAGCTCATTTAGTTGCTCGTTGGGATGTTGGTGAGGACTCAGAACTAATTTGTACTCAATCTTTTCCCCCAAAGTTTACAAACTTTGGTGGAGCTTGATTTACAGTAATATATTATTGCTTGTTTCCCTTAAAAAAAAAAGTCCATTATTATGTTTATATTTTATGCTTGTAAATATTAATAATAGTTCATGTCTTTATTTTTCTTTCCTCAGTATTACGATCTAACCTTAGGTTGAGCGATTAGTCCGTGTCACGTAACGCCTTCCAATAAAATTAGTGTAATGCCATCCCACATTCCACAATTTGCCATATAAGAGTCACTTATTCTAATTAAAAAAATTGACATTTTTAAGTTTAAGAGTTCATCTTTAGATAATAAAATTACTTTATACCTTATAAGTGACCCCTTTGGATATTTACCTTACTAGCATTTTTTGCACGCGATGCGTGCTTGGATTTTTTTCGAGACATAAACTCAGTTTTTTTGGGCACAAGTAAGAGTCAAAATTTGAACATAATTTTTTTTAGTTGCAAAATTTGATTGGTTTAGTCTATGTCACTTAAGTCTCTCACCAATTTTTTTTTTTTTTTTAAACTTTTCAAACTTAAATTCTATGAACAAAAAAGAAATTTTATTGATTTTATTTATGATTTCTAATATTATAATTTTTTAGTTGATTTTTGAATTAGGTACACTACTTCATAGATTGTGAATAAAGTGGACACTTTGATTTCAAGTGAAGAACTGGGTGTTGTGTCATTAAAGAATTTAATACTATATTTCTTTGATTTGTATGTTTGTTTAGCAAAAAGGTTTGTTATGTACGTATTTACATAATATGTCATGTTTGTATTTATATAATATTTGTTAAATGAAACTATTTCACTTTGTTAATTGATTGGATTTTATAGTTCTAATGTAATACAGAGTACTTAATTGTGTATTAATTGATAAAATATTTGACGAATATAATTTTCATATTTACTTTATTAGTATGAATGCATTAATACTTGTAGAGAATTGTCTTCGTTTATGGTGGCTCAGTTATTATATAATTGTGTTCAATATTTTTATGCTATATTTGAGTTTGATTTTTTTTGGCAAAGTAGTTAATTTATTCATGAGGGTAGTAAAATAATTTCCTGAGGGGACACCATAGCTCCCCTCTTCCATGATATAATAGAAATATTTGTTAATGAAGCTATTTCACTTTGTTAATTGATTGAATTTTATAGTTCTAATGTAATACGGAGTACTTAATTGTGTATTAATGATAAAATATTTGACTAATATAATTTTCAAATTTACTTTTAGTATGAATGCGTTAATACTTGTAGACAATTGTCTTCATTTATGGTGGCTCACTTATTATATGATTGTGTTCAATATTTTTGTTAACTTTTTTTATGCTATATCTAAGTTTAATTTTTTTTTTTTTTTGGCAAAGTGGTTAATTTATTCATGAGGGTAGTAAAATAATTTTCTAGGGGACATTATAGCTCCCCTTTCCCTTATATAATAGAGATAATGAATATCTAGTTCGATCTCATTGCAAATTCTTAATCAAGTCAAAATTAGCACCCTACGTAAATATATAAATACAATAAATATCAAAATTTCTACCCAAAATAAAATAGAAACACGTTAATAATTACTCCAATTACGGAAGGGATCTCTTGATCGACTTTCAAAATGAGCCCTTCAAAGATTGATGATTAGCAAACCCTAATTTCACAATTTTTTATTTCTGCTATATCATAATCATTATATTAAGCCAAAAACCCTAGTTATCACTCATCAGCAATTATCATGGAACCAACACAAAAACCTCCAAAAGTTGTTATCATGGCCAACCAAAGAATTCCTATGGACATACTGGCTACAGAAATACTCCCCAAACAACCCGTCAAATCTATTGTTCGTTTCAAGTGTGTTTCAAAATACTTTAGAACCCTAATTTCGAGTCGAAAGTTCATCGATCACCATCTCAGCCTTTCCCACTCTTCCAATTGTAATGACACGCTCATCATCAAAGAATATGCACGTCTATACGGACCATATCTTTACACCTTCAACTTGGACACTCCAGGATCCTCCGCCACCAAACTCCCCTTATTGCCTCTATATACAACCATTCGGAGCGTGGTTGGTTCTTGCAACGGCTTACTTTGCTTTCTAACTTATAACAATTCAGATAGTCTCAACTATAGGTGTCTATTGCTCAACCCGTCGACACGAAGTTATAGGGAAATCCTTCTTAAAGAACCATCATCAAGATGTACTTATTCATTGTTAGGATTCGGTTATGACCATCTTCATGATGATTATAAAGTCCTCTTACTTTGTGATATTGATAACATTGATATGGTTTATAGCTTGAGGTCCAATTCTTGGAGATCTATCAGCATCAATAATAACAACCGCATATCTCCTGTGAGGATACCCAATCAACAAGAAGGCGTCGTTATTAACACTCATTTGCTACATTGGCTCATAGTTCTGTCTGTGGAACGGGAAAAATATCGAATCGTTTGTTTCGATATTTGTAGTGAACAATGGGAGGATGACATACCATTTTCATACTTCATTCAAGATAAAAAAGAGTGTAGAAAAAGTAGCCCATGCTTAGGAGTTCTTGATGGTTGTCTCTGTGTATTGATTTCGACTCCGGATATAAATATATGGATGATGAAGGAGTATGGAGTTGAAAGTAGTTGGATGAAGTTGTTTAACGTTTCACATTTAAACGATATGCCGGTGTTACGATATTTTCCTTTGCATCTAAGAAGAGGATCAAACCTGCAAATTTTGCTCAAGGTAGACTCAGATTATGAAATTGAATCTTCCTTCACTGGTTTAGAGTGGTATAATATTAGAGACAGAACAACTGAGAAAATGGAAATCCATGGAATTTCTCCTTGTTGTTCTGCTTATTATTGTAAAGCAAGTCTTATTAGCATCCCTGGTGGTCAACAAATTGAAGAAGAAAATGAACTTAATTAATAGTACAACTTTTCTTTTTGTTTTGCTTAGAAACTAGTAAGTAGCTAACTATTACTAATTTTGATGTGGTCATTCTTGAGTTATTTTTTCAATGTTATTTACTTAGTGGAAATTTATTTTCTTTATTTGTACTTGGGATTTGTGACTTTTTTTTTAGTGTGTTTAGGGTTCGTTTTGTTCAACTTATTTTGACTTATATGACCTTTTCATGAATGTGACAATTTGAAAAGGTTGGTTGGAATTATTGGGTATGGAATTCTATGAATGTGCCAATTTGAAAAGGTTGGTTGGCATGATTGAGTATGGAATTCTATGAATGTGCCAAAACATGCTTTCATAGCATGGCTTGTGGCTTTGGGTAAAGTCACATCAACTAGAGAGACAGGCTTGCAAGAGTGGAATTAAGCAACAATATTGATTGTCTTCTCTGCAATCTTTTAGATGCTCTTTCAGCATTCAAGTGTGCAGCAAGATAATGGAATGGCTCAACATTACAAATTCTAGCAATGATTCATTATATACGAGTTGGAAGAGATGGGGAAGAAGGTATAGAAATAAAAAGATGCAACAAATTTAATTTGTTACACAGCTTTGGCAGCAATAGTGTATCATGTTTGGAGAGCTAGGAACCAATCCTTATAGGATGCTACTGTTCCTAGGCCTGGTGCTGTTATCAAGCATATCCAACAGGAAGTGTGTTGGCGTGACAGATCTAGGATAACTGATAAATGGTCAAGTGATGAAAAGATGGGGGTGCAGACCTTAGAAACTTAGATTAGGAGTAATGTTTGATGTATAGGTGTTTTTGCAGTTTGTATATTGAAGAATAGGTTGTATTTGTGCTAGTGGCACTTTCACGATTTTTGGTAATATATTCATTTACATTTTACCAAAAAAAAAAAAAAACTTCTCTCTTTCTCTTCAGTCTCATTTTCTTTTCAGTTCTTAAAATCTTTAATGGCATTAGCAGCCATGAATGACTGCATCTTCCTGCTCATCATCTTTGCTGTCTCAGACTCTCGGTCAATGTTACTCAGACACAGATTAAGTGTCCACTCGGATACAGTGTCCAAGCATCGCGACTCGGAAATCAAGTTTTTAGTTTGAAATGATTATGAAGTATCCTAAAGATATTATTTGTTTTATCATATCCTAACATAAATAACCTTAAAGACATTATTAGCATAACATTATATATATGGAGAATACTGCTAATCTACTATACAATACTAGTATACTTTTCTATGTCTCTAAATCTTACCATTCACTTCATGACAAGGGATGGAGTCCAGAAATTACCATTTACTTCATCAAACTTACCACAAGTACTTTCAGTTTTTGGCATTAACCCCGCCTCCAAAGAAGCAAAATTGCAGTCCTCTTTGTCTCGTTAGTTGTGAAGATCCTCTCAAGTTTGGTCACCATACATGCTCTCCTTCTTTAGAAGATATGGTTGATTTTGTTTTTTCATAGTTCACCTGTAATATCCTAAAAAACTTAAACGTGTTTAAGTTAATAATTAATTATAATATATGCATGAGTTATATTATCATAGCATGCACCTTTGGCATAACATCCATAGACTTTCCACAACAAGGAGGTCTTCTTTTTTGTGCGGTTTTAGTAGGTTAACACTAATTTAATATATCAAAACCGAACATAGGCACTACAACTTAGAAAATTCATTTGATAAATTCATTGGAACATAATGATTAAAACCTGTAACTTCAACATTATTCATGTTGCTCTATTAATTTATTTGATATAAATTATGAAGTTTTTCTCCCCTTTAAGCAAACAACATGTTATACCAGTATGAACGTAACTGAGGTGGTGCATGAAATCTGGATCTTAATTTCATAAGTAGCAGTTGAATGTGAGATATAAATGAGATATATTGTCTACGTAATAAGCAATTGAGTCAAACTTATTAAACTAAATTAGAAAACGTCGTCTATAAGTTATCTCGGTTACCGGAAGAAAGAACTTACTTGAGTTCGGATGCAGTTTCAGCGGAGGAGGGAAATTTTGGAATACATGAGATGTATTCTACTAAGTTCTTAAATACAATTAAATGCGGAGGATTACCAAACTATAGTATATGACTGAAGGTTGGGGCACCAGTGATACTCGTAAGGAATATTGATCAAAGTTATGCGCTATGTAATGGTACAAGATTGGTCGTTAAGCACTTAGGCGATCACATTATTGAGGCTGCTATAGTATCTGGAAGTAATATGGGTGACAAGGTTTTCATTCCATAAATGACACTAACACCGTCAGACCCAACAAAATTTCCCATCAAGTTACAAAGAAAGCAATTCCCTTTGGTTGTGTGCTTTGCAAAGACAATCAATAAAAGTCAAGAACAATCTCTTTTGCATGTTGTCCTATATCTTCCTCGGCCAGTTTTCAGCCACAGACAATTATATGTGGCCGTATCAAGAGTTACCAGCAAAAAGAGTTTGAAAATTTTAATAGTCGATAAAGAACGTGGGACCTCAAATGTTACTACAAATGTAGTGTACAAAGAAGTGTTTTAGAATGTTTGTTAAATACTCTTATTATTACTGTTATTCAATATTTCATTTGTGATGTTCATCAACTTCGTTGAAATACGTTTTTTTCGTGTTTCCTCTTCAACTTGTGTTACATGCAGACTTTCCGTGCTTTACAATATATAGTAAAATATATACATATATTATATTTGATGTACCAAATTATCTCAAAAATTAAACTTCACGTGCATTTTTGCACTGGTCCAAAAACTAGTTTCATTAATAAAATAAAATTGAAAAAATTTAACTTCTAAATTACCTTGTTTTGCCAACCTTGCCGTTGCATGGAATTAGTTAGATATGAGGTTTTTCCATTTTTCGACTTTTGATTAAAACCCAAATGTAGAAGATTTATAACTCTAATAATTCAAAAGGTTGAAACTTTGTGAAAATTAAAGAACTAATGTTGCTATCTACAGGAGCCTTCTTTTCTTTCAAAGAAGCAGATGAAAAGAAGATGAAGGCTTTGAGATATAGAAATTGGTCATTTGGCAGATGGATGGAATTAGTGTAGGAGACTTCAAGAAACAAGAATTAAATGCTTCTCAACAAAAAACAAGAATTGAATGCTTTTGGTAAAAACTAAAAATTAAAATAGGATAAAGGCTCCAGCATCGGTAATGACAATTAAAAGGAGAAGCTCCAAATGTGAAAGACAAAAAGGTGAGGGGTTTTTTTTATTAAAATGCTCCCTAGAAGAGTTGAATATCTGACCACATGTTTAATGACCCAACATCTTAACCACTAGTCCACTTCATTTTCCATGAACATATTGGAAACTTGAAAACTAAATACAAATTTCGGGGCCCTTTTTATTTGGGGGCCCAATGCGGTCGTGCACCTTGCATTTGTCAAGAACCGCCCATGGTGGCATGTTGTTTATTTTTTTGGCTCATCTAATTTGTCAAGAACCGCCCATGGGGATCGGACGAGTCTAAACTCAAAATTGCACAAGGTGTTGTTGGTAGGGGTGTAAGTGGATTGGACTTTGCCAAATTTAAATCCAGTCCAAAGTTTTTTGGACTCATGAAATTAAGTCCAAGTCCGTTCCAAATATATTTTGAGTCCAGATTAGTCCCATCTCGATAATTTTTTTTGAGTCCGTTCTCCTTGTTTTTCTGCTTTTTCATGTAAAGCAAGTCTTGTTACCATCCCTGGTGGTCAACAAATTGAAGAAAAAATTGAACTTGATTAATACAACTTTCTTTTGTTTTGCTTAGAAACTAGCTCGTAAGTTTAATTAGTACTAAATTTGATGTGGTCATTCTTGAGTTATTTTTTTAATGTTATTTACTTGGTGGACATTTATTTTCTTTATTTCTGCTTGGGATTTGTGACTGTTTTTTTGGTGTGATTTAGGGTCTATTTTATTCAGCTTATATTGACTTAAGCGATCTTTTCTTATCTTATCTCGAACTTATTAAACTTGGGGCCTGCTCTCTACGGCATAAAACAACTGAATTGAACTGATTAATTGCAACCGAATTGAATTAAATTATAACTAATAGTATTGATAATAAATTAGGAAGCGAACCGATTGCAGAATCGAACCGAGCGAAAATAAACGGGGAGAACGGACCCTTGATGATGTTTGTATTATTTTATCTCATCTCGAACTTATTTTATCTCATCTCGAACTTATTTCATCTTATCTCAACTTATTTTTCTAATATAAGTTAGAATAAGTTGAAAAGAACATAGCTTATATATTAGACATGTTTATTCAATTTTAAAAACATGATCTTGGCTAAAATAATTGTTACTTTCAATGTCAGTTATTCATACTTTATGTCAGAAAACATGCCCAAATAAATCACTAAAAGAAAAGTGTATATAACTAAACAGAACGGGGGGAAATTTTTAATTTATCATATTTTTCTATTACACTAATTACATATGAATATAAATATACCATATAGAAAAATAACCCGTGTATCGCTCGGGCTTCAAAAACTAATATATAAAAGAAGAACTTTTGAGAGAATAGAGAACTACTCAAGATTTGGAGAGCATGTCATTATTTTAATTTTGATTTTCTTCAAAAAAAAAAAAAAAAGTACTAAATAGATGTAAATACATTATTAGGAATTCTAGATATGTGAAAAATTAGAGTTTGGTTTTGAACAAACAAGCTAAATTATTATACAATGTAAATTGGATATAACTTTTGATACATAGTTCGAAATATTATTATTGTTATACCATTAAAGACTGCTCGAAATATGCTTCAAAATAAAATTCATTTACAATATAGTTTTACAACTTATGAAAATATTTTTTTTTATTTATATGAATAATAATTATTCAAGTATTTCATTAGTTGAGTATAATAGCGATGAATTTTTTTGTAAGACCTTAATTCCACTGGAGTACAACTTTCTACATAATCTAGAAATAAACAATATTAGAATATTATACTATGTAGGTTGAGTATAACTTTCTACATAATCTAGAAATATTATTTTTAATACACAACTAGAGGTTCCTCGAAATATGCTTCAAAATAATACCTTTTTAACAGTTATACAACCTAATATTATTAGATGTTTCATAATGTATTTTTTTTTTTTTTTGAGGGAATTCATAATGTATTATTTGTACAACCTATACAAAATAAAATCTATATATATATATATATATATATATATATATATATATATATATATATATATATATAAAGGACGAACTTTTCGGGAGCATATGGAGCTCCTCAAGATTTCGAGGCCATAGATTGCGCCACGTAGGATTGCCATGTCATTAATTATTATTTTTATTTTTTACAAAAATAGAGTTTTACAAAAATTTAAATACGTATAAGGAGTTTTAGATAAGCGAAAATTAGAGTTTGATTTTGAATTAACAACCCAAAAAATTAAATTATGTAAATTGCGTATAACTTTTGCTACGTAATTCGGAATATTATAATTTTTCTACCATTGGATAGTGCTTCGAAATATACTTCGAAATAAGATCCATTTACAATATAGTTCGACAACTTATGAAATAGAGAGTGCCACGTAGGATTGCCATGTCATTAGTTTTAAATTTAAATATTATAAAAAATAGAGTTCTACATATATTTAAATACCTAAAAGGAGTTTTGGATAGAGAAAATTAGAGTTTCATTTTGAATAAACAACCTAAATTATTATATTATGTAAATTGTGTATAACTTTTGTTACCTAATTCAAAACATTATAATTCGTCTACCATTGGAGAGTGCTTGAAATATGCTTTAAAGTAAGATCCATTTACAATATAGGGTCACAAATCATGAAAATATTTAAAGAATAGAGTTTTACATAGATTTAAATGCATATAAGGAGCTTTTGATAAGCAAAAATTAGAGTTTGGTTTTGAATTAACAACCTAAATTATTATATTATCTAAATTGTGTATAATAATTTGTGTACCATTGGATAGTGCTCTAAATATGCTTTAAACTAAGATCAATTTACAATATAGTTTTACAATTTATGAAATATAATAAAATAAACAACAATGTAAAATTGATAGTCGATTTTAAATAAAAAACTAAATTATTATACAATGAAAATTGATTATAACTTTTGCTACATAGTATAGTTTTTTTTTACCGTCGGAAAGTGCTCGAGATATGCTTTGAAATAAGATCTACATACAATATTGTTTTACAACTTATGAAAATGTATTTATTTAGATGAACAATAACATATTATTTATTCTTTATTTTAAATATATAAAAATAGCGTATTATACCTGACAATACTAATTATGTCTTTAAAAATCATACTTCTAAAAATTGAGTTATATAAAGATAAAAAATTCATATCCATAGTTTTGAACCTATAGCATTCCATGATGGCATTACATAAAGAATCAAATGAGAGTTTGTCATCGAGATTGCAGAGGTATTATGCAATTAACTAATTATTTTATTCTTAGAATATTTATTGCATACATAATTATTTATGTTTTTTTTCATATATCTATATGTAAGATCTTATTCTTTTCTCCATGAACTTAATTCTACTAAAACTATTTGGAAATCAAGATTCGCGTTTCTAGACTGTTTAAGGTCACGGATCATAAAAATGGGGGAAGTTTGATAAGTCTTGATATGGTCATGATTAATGAAGAGGTATTTTTTTTTCTCTTAAATAGTATTTTCAATTATTAATAGAGGTTAGTTTTACATTTAATTAATTTTATTCATGAAACTATCATTATGATCTTCTTTTTTGCATTTTCATCTTCCATTCTATATGCGTTAGTGTTTATATGCTATATTCAAAGTTGAAGTTGTGGCTGACACTCATGTTTTTCTCTATTCTTTCGTTCGCATCTATTAAATTATTACCCTCGCTCTACTTTCTTAAATTATCATTCGGGTATTATTCATGTTAAAACTGTGTTAATTATTGTTAGTCATACCTATTATTAGGATACCATTCAATAATAGAGTTAGTTACAATATTTAATTGGATATTAAAAATTATAAAATTTATATATCGTAATTACAAATCTAGAAATTATAGTATAATGACAAATACTTTCCCTGTTCTTTTTCTACTACAACAATTGGTGTGGGCATGGTTTTTAAGGAAATAAAAAATGGGTGATTTAGCATAGAGGTCCCCTTTAGTTAACTAGAGTAGGGGATAAATAATCTTTAATAAAGTAAACGCAACTTTATGAGGCAATTTAGATAATTAATGAGGGTTTTATTAACATAAAATAAAGGCAATATTGTCAACAATAGTTGCTTTTGTTTTACCAAAAGTGAAATGGTTCCAAAAGATGAAACTACCCAAAGCGGTAATTGTTGTAATAGAAAAGGAATGGAGAAAGTTATAAATACAATAGTGTTGAAAAATCTCATTTCACAAAGCAACACAAAAATTGACAATAATATTAACAAAAAAAATTACAAAAAGATAAAATAAGCAACAACTCGTGCAACGCACACGGCTTCAAACTAGTATAAATTATAATAAGAGTAGAATTATAAAAATACGAATCATAATACAGATAAGAATATATTTATCTTCCATTATACATTAGAGCCAATAATAACAAAATAAAACTAGTACAAAAAGTGGTTGATATACAAATTGCGAGATAAAAAGTTTTGATTACTATTGAGAATATTCCTAAGTTGTATTTTAGGATATATTTTACCTATGTATTTTTTATCCTTTTGTGAGGAGTACATGTGTGAGCTGGTAATCTGCACAGCGCCCCAAGTGATTGGGTTTCCTAATATTGGTCTATTTCGTATATCTGTAATATATGTAGTATATATATAGATGAACAAGATGAATGAGAAGGCAGAACAGTTGAGAGTTTGAGACAATTTATCAATTACAAAGCTTATATAAGTAGGAAACAAATTAAATTAGCAAGATTTGTTAATTGTGCATGTCTATTCATAAGCAACTCAAACTCAACTTAGTCAAAACTCGAGTGAAATTAGAGTCAAGTCGAGCACAACCTAAGTCCCGCTCAACTCCATCAAGCCTGCCTGTTACTAGCCAACATTATTTAAGCCACGATAAAAATATCGGGAACCCTAATAAACCTATTTTTGTAGACGAAGAAACCAAAGAAAAATCCATGGCTACACTTCCATATGATATAATTGTGACAGAAATACTCCCTAGACTTCCTGCAAAATCTCTACTTCGCTTCAAAAGTGTTTCCAAATCGTTCAAAACCCAAATTTCATGTCCCGAGTTCATCAACCTTCATCTCCAACACGGTCTGTCCAACACCTCAAATCGGTTCCTAATCCTCATACACAAACATAGTCAAAGAGACCTTATTTGCGTGAACACGGACTCAATAAAATCACCTTCAGTATTTACTTTTAACATGAGACACTTTTGGTATTCTTGTTATTGCGCACCAGTTATCATGGTTGGTTCTTGTAACGGATTGCTTTGCATGTCTTGTGCATGGTTGCCCATGTTTATGGTGCTCAACCCATGCACCGGCATGTCTCTTATGATCCCGGATATAATATTCGACACCACTATGAAATATATTTGTTCGCATATTGTTTCTGCCAATTCTGGGTTCGGGTTTGATTCTATTGACAATGATTATAAGATTGTAACTATTTTGGATTATTATGAAAAAGAACACAGATTTTTAAGAAATTGGGATGTTTTGGTTTATAGCTTGAATAATAATGCTAACAAGTCTTGGAGACTTGCTCATAGTATATCATCTCCTAAAGAATCAATGGAACACAATCAAAACGGGGTTCTTATAAATAATCATCTACTTCATTGGAAGTTTAGTTGTTCCGCTAACGAGTATCGAATTGGTTGTTTCGATCTAGAATTAGAGAAGTGGGTGAAAGACGTGCCATTACCGGAGTATCGTGAAAAAAAGGGCACCCATTTTGCGAATTCGTTGTTTGATTATTATAGAGACAATAAACATGAACAGTTGCATATAAGTGTCCTAGACTGCTGTTTGTGTCTATTGACTAGAAATCTCAATGAAAAATCCTGTGATTTGTGGGTGATGAAGGAATACGGCATTAAAGAATCTTGGGTGAAACTCTTTCGAATTTTGGATCCGTATATTAGTAAGGATTGGAAGCTTTGCTCTCTAGGTTACCATGGAACTGCAAAAAATGAAATTTTTATCATGAGAGTTAATAAAAGTTATAATACTGCTCATTTATTATCTTACAATGTTCAGGACAAAAGCTTAACAAGAGCTGATCAAAGCTTCACGCTTCATGGAGTTCGTTATATACTCGATTTTTGTATATGCCATGGAAGCTTAGTTAGTCTCCCTGGTGGTCAGAAAATTGGGAATTGAAGCAAAAATGTCAAGAAAAAGTAAGTAACAGATTGTTTTTTTACAGTATAATTTGTGATAGTAGAGTAGTTTATGTTTGCCTTTCTTTGTATTTATCGTGTTGAAATCATATCTTTTTCCAAGTATATATATATATGAATCTGCTAGCAACATGGTTTGGTGCCTATTTTCAGTTATTACAAAAATTTGGTACAAAGCAACATGGTTTGGTGCCTATTTTCTGTCTGGATAAAAGAAAGTTGAATAAACCCGGTTCACAATAACTTATTGTGCACCGGGCATCGTATGATATAGTCAATTTATATTTGATATGGTCACTTTCTAATGATATATTCATTTTTTGTATGATATAGTCAGTTTTCTGATATAGTCAGTTTTCGTATGCTATAGTCAATTTTTGAGTGATATAGTTAGTTTGAGTTCACAATGAATTATTTTGATTCCTATCTATCCAAGACTTATTTCTGCCTAGATCAAACTCAACAGAAAGGGTCCTAGATTTTTAGAGCTTGCTCGGCAAAAGTAGTTGCATTCTGGTAGCTATTTAGCTAATCTAATCACTCTTCCTTACCTTTTTCTTTTTTAATTGAATCATTTGTTTACATTGTCTATCATGCTCCTAAAATTGCATACTAAAGTGTTATGTGATTTCATGTTATTTGGTTTAAATGATTCAGTATGGTGTGTACTAAGTGCCCGATTTAGACCTACTGTTAATTTTTTGATATATATTATCTACGTTCCATTTGTTAAATGTAATATAGAGGTGATAGATACTGATATGATCCAACAACTCCACCTGAATTTGACACAAGATTAATGAGTTATTTGCTAAGATTTTCAACCTGTTTAATTGAATAAGTCGAATGACTAACTTGACCCGTTTATCATTTGTATTAATAAGGAACTTTTAAATACTCAACGAATTAACCCTTGAAGTATATCATCAGTATTATTAGTGTGAGTTGTAATAACGATCCCGCTAACGGACGCCCCGGTAATTCAAAGTTTTTTCTTACTTTTGATATGTGTTATGTTATTTGTTTGTTGAATTTGAATCTTGTGTGCCTAAATATCGTAAAGAGATGAGTTAATCGATAAACTAGACTAAGAGTCAATTGACTTGTTTAATAAATGAGTTAGTTAATTACAGTTGAGGGTGCTCAACATGTTTATTAAGTTTCCCTGATTACGTACGGTGAATGTCAATCGAGTCATTAACCTCTGATTCCAACACGGATCGGAGTAGATACAACTAAGACACGTTTGCTAGCTCTAACATAGAACATACTATTGGATTTGTAGGCCGTTGATGATCGAAGAAAACACGAGCTACGAGATTGCAAATAGCAGATGATGATGATGATCAAGGACACACTAGCTAATTATGAGTTTGCAGGTAGCGAATGAAGATGATGATGCAATAATTTGAGGTTGAGCATTGCTACAAGGTGAGGGCTAATTAAAGAAGTAGAAAGGAACACTTTTCAATTGTCGGTTTGATCAAATAGGAGGTTATAATTATAATATACTAATATTTATGTACTTTTGTTAAGGGAAAATTAAAAGTTTGCCTACCTAATTATATGAACATTATTGTATTAAGGGTATTTCTGTATGAACCAAACAAGAGTGTCCCAAGCTTTTCATGAACTCAAACTATTGATCAATGTTGCAATGATCCTGCAACATTAAGGTCATTTAATCACTAAATTAGCATGACTGTGATTTGCTGTTTCATGAGATATGTTACTTCTAACTGATCTCACTTGGCTGGACTCTTAATTCACTAGTTTATGTATAACACTTTCGTAACCCTAAATATAATCTAAAATTTTCTTAATCACTAGATCAGATTTCAAGATGAAACTCAAGGCTTAAGTAAGCCTTAGAAATTTCTTTTTTCAAGCTTCTCTAAAGTTTCTGATGCAGTGAATTAACAATTAAACTTTAACCTTTAATAACTCAGAGAATCGTGAAATGCCCCCTTTCAAACCAATTAATCAAAAGACAATTCAACAATTACTTATCTAATTCCATTATCATCCCCGGCCCATAAAGAATTACTCCCAAGCTAAGGAGTAATTTGGTTCATGTGGAAATTAAGTTCCCATGGGATTTGGGAAGTTTGATTTCCTGGGAAGATTCACTTCCAAGGAAAAGGTCTAGGCATGTTCTACATTTGCTTTTTTGTTGATACGAATGATTTGTATCTTTTGTAGGAGATGGTCCTTCTTTTCTCCCTTTTCTTCGTATGTCCACCTTTTTTGCCCTTTTGCACCAGTAATGTTTGGAAGCTGGTACTAAAATGTACTAGAATATTGCTTTGTCTATCTACTACCTTCTCTTTACAATGCTGCTTCAGGTTTGCATATATGTAAATGTAACTGTTCAAATTTCAAAGACTTGGAGATGCTAGCAGCTGGGATGTTCAAGCCTTTTTTGGGGTTGTTTTACTATCAATTTTCAACTCCCGTGACTTACTGCCTAGATTATTACTTTTGTTTTTCTTTCTCAATTACAGATTCTTAGGCGCATTCTCTTTGGCATAAAACAATTGAATTGAAGCCGAATCGACCGAATTAAGTTATAACTAATTAATAGTAATGATTATCATTTAGGAATCGAACGAAGCGAAAATAAGCTGGGGAGAACAGACCCTTACTTGGGTTGTTTTACTATCAAATTTTCAATGAATTTCATGTTAGTAAGGTGTTATATGATACAGGACTATATTAGTAATAATACATATAGCAAGAAAATTAAATAGGGACATTTTAGACAATCTAAAGCTAATTATGAACATTGTTTCCTTTCATTATTAATTTGACATTTCATTTCCTCTTTATTTATTTCTTGGAAAATTATCATTTTGGGTACCTGAGGTTTGACAAATATCATTTTGGTTTCATTAATATCAATTTGGATACCTGAGGTTTATAAATGGGTTCAATTTAGGTACCTCTACTAAAAATGTAAACTTACCCTTAATTTGGCCAACTTTAAAAACAAATCAACCTAATGACAAATATTATTATTTTATTTTTTAAAAAAAACTTAAAAAAATTTATACTTTTTACTCTGTATCTCATTATTTACCTTCCTCTCATCTACATTTCGTAGTATTCATATCGAAGGTGATAATCTTTTAGTGATCAATGCAATCAACAACATTTAGAAAGCTCCTTGGCAAATTCAACTCATTATAGAAGATATTCAAGCCCTTATTCGTCGCTTCATTTCTTATCGCATTCAACACAATTTACGACAAGCAAATAAGGTTGTTGATTGAATAGCTAACGTCGGTACATTTAGTTCAATCTTGATTCATAATTGAGCATTGTACTACTTATACGCTCCATAAAATCCTTGTAAATGACATTTTAGGTGTTCTCCTAGCAAGGAGGGTCTCCTAAAATTTATTTTTCTTACGTTTATAAAAAAATCTACATTTCGTAGCCTACCAAGGACCCTTGGGTCCAATGGTATGGCTTCCTATCTCCCACATGGGAGACCAAGGTTCAAATTTTGGTACAAGCAAAAATTTCAATGTTATGGGGGGTGTTTGGGGGGGGGGATTGGGGCTTGTTAGGCCATTTGGGTGAGTGACCCTTGTGCGAGGGCCGGGAGGAAATTCTTCTTACCACGAGGTTTCCAAAAGGGGCCCCTCCAAAAAAAATATCTACATTTCTTAGCCTTCAAGGATAACACAAGCAATTCATGTACTCATATTCATTCTTAAAATTTACAATTGTTATAATCGGAGATGAATAATGAGAAAAAAATATATTTGCAATTGTTAGTTCCGTAAAAAAAACTTAGATACTTTTCAAATTTCTAGAGAAATGCAGACATTTTCTTGAATTTTTGGGTAAAAATTAGCTTCAATCTTTAATAATTATTAAGGAACTCAACAAAAATAAATTCAGTTTATTATAAATAAGTTCAGTTTAGTAAAATAGAAGTTCAGTTCAGAATTAATAAGTTTAGTTCAATAAAAATAAACTTAGTTCAATCCGTGAACAGTGCACCCAGGTGCACAGTGAGCTGTGTGCACCTGGATCAAAACGACAGCAGGCGTTGAGCAAAACAACACAAGGAAAGTTTACTAGTCACAAAAAGATTGGAACATGGATTAATTATCCAATGTACACGCTGGAATCAAGCAAGCTAGCAGCTGACTTCTCCCCATTAAAATAGGAGATAAGTTTCCTTTTTTAGAAAAACAAGAGATTAGTTTCCTGTACCAACTACTTTGCCGTTAATTTATTTTACCTTTGGTAAATTTATTTTCTCTTTCCAAAATATCCAAAGGTTTGAAGCAAAAACAAGCATATGATGAAAAAAAGTAGAGCAAAAGAAAATTAATTAAATCAAAATAACACATTTTATAGGTAAAAAGAACCCATACTATAAAATTATCTCATTTCATAAAAAGAACACATGATATAATATATATTTTAGGTAAAAAGAAGACATAGTTCAAAATTATCTCATTTCATAAAAAGAACATAGGTTATAAAAAGAAAAAGAAGTAAAAGAACATACCTAATTACATCCAAAGAACATATTGTCTATGTAAAAAGAACACGTAATTCAAATATCTCATTCTATAGTAAGAACATAGGCTATAATGAAAAATAAAATAAATGTAAAAAAACATACCTTTTTTTTAGGGGAAGAAGAACATACCTAAATACACTAAAAGAACATATTTTCTAGGTAAAAAGAACACGTAATGTAAAATTATCTCATTTCATTATAAAAACATAGGTCATAATTGAAAAAAAGAAGAGGACCTTTTTTTATATGGGGAAAAGAACATACCTAAGTATATCAAAAACAACATATTTTCAAGGTAAAAAGAACATATAATTTAAAATTATATCATTTTATAAAAAGAACATGTATAGGTCATAAACTCATAATAGAAAAAGTGAGAAAACATACCTAACTACATCAAGAGAACATACAATCCTGGTAATAAGGAACACGTAGTTCAAATTTTTTTTTTTTTTTTTTTTTTTTTTTTTTTGAGAAAAAAAAATCCTGGTAATAAGGAACACGTAGTTCAAATTTTTTTTTTTTTTTTTTTTTTTTGAGAAAAAAAAACAAGCTTGACCATTATCTCTAGTATATAAGTGAAGGGGGAGGAAGATGGTGTCCCCTTACAAAAAGTCTTATATACCCTTAATGAATTTAAATTGCCATACATATTAAATAATAATTTATTCATCCTACTTGCCATATAAGTTAACAATGGAATTGAATTTGAAATATTAATAAAATATTAAATTAAGGAGAATGATTTTCTATTCTTACATATGTGTGAAAGCCTAAAAATTAAATTGACAATATAACTTGATTGACATAATCATAAGGAAAATAAAAACTTGAATTTCATATTAATAGTTATACTAATAATATTTTAAAATCTAAATGTTGATTATCGTTCAGTAATTACTATTATATAAATCAAACTCTTCCACTTTATTAATATTCAACGATTGAACGTGATACACAAATTATTCCACTTTATTTGAGCACAAGCTTTCTTCTGCTTTATATGTCATTCTCTCAATACTATATTTGAATAATGATAAACAAATAACTAAAAAAACCAACAAAATATTATTTTAAGAAAAATATATTTAAAAAATTTAAAATAATTATAAATGTTTATTCGAGTCAATTTTTTTGTAACAGCGACGATTGTTATAACTAATTAAGAAAAACGTTAATATATGTCATGCACGCATAGCGTGTAAAAAATGCTAGTTATTCAATAAGCAAACATCCGACGCATGTAGTTCAAAATTATCTCATTTATAAAAAGAACATAGTTTATAATGAAAAGTAAAATAAATGTAAAAGAACACCTAATTAAATTAGAACAACATATTTTCTAAGCAAACAGAGCATATACTTTGAAAGGACATTAAAGATTTGCAAATTGCAACTAGTGAGATTTCGTGAGGGGATCAGTGCGGCAACAACAACTTTTTTTTAAAATAAAACTAGCCTTCTTTGCGTGATGCGTGCGTGGATTATTTTAGTTATTATTTTTAAATTTCATCTAAATGTAATTTTGAAAGATGTAATTTACCATCATCATTAGTACTAATTAATATCATGTAGTATAAATACAAAATATAAAAATTACTTGATGAAAAAATTGTTTTCTCAGTATTTTTATGACTTGTTAATGGATGTTGGTATTGTTATTGGATTTCAAAGTTTAGGTAGAATTAAAAATTATGTCTTTGGTTTTATAATTGATTTGAAAACTGCTTCGGTTATATTAATTTATTCTTCAATCATAAACTTTTCCTTTCACTACACATATTTTTATGACAGTTTATTTTAGCTACTTTCAACTTCCTTTGATATACATATTTTAAATTAGGAAGGGCTATAATTGTGGGAAAGCTTAATAGGTACTTCCTTTTTTTTTTTTTTTTTTTTTTATCTTTCTCACTTGGAATCTTGACATTATTCATACTTACAGATAATCTTCTCAATTTTTTTCAATTAATAAGAAAAAATATAGTCATGTGGGATCTTGTTTGATTCGTCTCAATTAGTACATTATTAATATTCAATCGTTATAATTTTTACTAATATATAATGAAAGATATTTAAGTCCAAAGAGGTACATTGGGAGATGCGCACAGGAAAGTGAAAATGATAAAAAAAACAGAGGGAGTAATATTTTTGTTGAATTAAGAGTTAAAAAGTCTTTTCATAAGGGGACACCATAACTCCCCCTTGGCTTATATAATAGAGATAAATATATATAATTTGAAATCCTAAAAACTCTAGAACGAGGTCGTTGGATGCCAAGTGCATGAAGAGCTACATGCACCTGGGTGCATCTACATATTTGCAATCGTTGGATGCCAGGTGCATGAAGAGCTACATGCACCTGGGTGCATCTACATATTTGCGGTAAAAATTTGCCTATTTTTGCTGAGAATAATTAGCCGTCAGATTTTTCTAATAGATTATGATCATTAATTATCTTACGTAGTGGGCCACACTTAACGGCAAGTTAAACCGTTAATGTGGAGGTACCTACATTGAACCTATCTATTTGCAAACCTCAGGTACCTAAATGGCTAAATTGAACCTATTGGCAAACGTCATGTACTCAAATTGTGATTATTGAAACCTAGGGTACCCAAAATGATATTTTGCCAAATTTCAAGTACCCACAATGATAATTTTCCTTATTTCCCGTCTCTCTCTCATTTTTTTTTTTTTTTTTTGGTGAAATAAGGACACTTACATAAAGTCAAACATAAGAGTAGAGTTATTACAGTCCGAAATGTAAGCATTCATGCAAAAATTAGGAGGGGTGGGGGATATCCTAAGTACATTCATGCTTCCATCTACACTCCTTGCTTCCTTGGCAAGTATATCCGCAAGTTGATTCTTCGTCCGCGGTACATGGCGGATCCTAATCCTGGTGAACTCCCTGCATAGCTCCCTACATTGATCAACCACTGTAATAGCCCATGTTTTTAAAGCATATTTTAGGCAAAGTTAATTATGTTTATTAGTCTAATTAAGCTTTAATATCAATGAGAGATTATTTGAGAATTATATTATTAAATTCTTATTTGTGTTGTGGGAATTTATGAATTAAAAACGTTTTGAAAAAAATTGATAATCGAAAAATCAGATTTTTTTTTTATATTATTTTAAGTAGAAAACCCACTTTCTTATTGTCTTTCGTGGCATCTTGTGGGTATGCCACAATATTGATTTGTTGTCCAATTTTCACCAAACATTGGCAAAGATAAAAGAAGCCCAAAGCCCCAATTTTCTTCTCTCACTCTCGGTCCTTCTCCTCCTCTCTCTGTTCTCTCAGCTTCGACCTCCTCATCAGAGCTGCCACCATTCTTTCTCTCTTATCCTGCCTTATTGCTGCTGTGCATGGAGTTGTTGTTGTCCGTGACTACGGCTCCTCTTCTTGGCGCTGCTGCTGGTCGGACAACCACCGTGACGCGGTAGTCGTTCCTCTGTTTCCTTCCTCCTCCGCTTCGTTTCAGTGGTGGTGTTGCTGCCGCCGTGATGAATTGCTGCCACTACAACCTCCTTGTCGGTTGCTATGTGTTGCTCTTCTTCTTATGTTCAATTGCAATTATATTTTGAGGAAACAAGTGCAACTTGTTTCCATTTCTGTCGTTATTCTATGGTGGGTTCTCTTAGGAGGTAATAAGCAAAGTTTTCATCTTTCTTTTTGTTTGATTCCAGTAACTCAAGTTTTAATGGCTTTTATTTTGTGATTTCACAAATGAACTCAGTTACAAACCTTGTTGCCATTGCTAAATCAGATGTTATTAGAGTTGTTAAATGTAAAGATTGAATCTTTATTTCATGGATTAGGCTTATAATATGAATTGGTCCTTGATAAGTAAGTTCACAAAATCTGATTTTTTATAAATTATGTGGTTGGGTCATACTATCTATGAATTAGGCTTGGGGTTAATTAGAGTTAGCAACGAGATTGATGATGTGGATTAGTAGAATAATGGTTTGTAGATAAGTTCATGAAAGAGTTTAGAACATATGAGAAAGCTAAATTCGTTATCGAAATTATAGTGAGGATGAATGTTTATTATTGTTATATTTGTTGTGAGGTGAATATTGGTGGAATTCAAGTCTCATTGGAGGAGCGACATTATGGATTCTTAGTGATGGAATATGGAATAAGCGATATTTTAAGATGCGTATAAGGTACACATTGTCCCTCCACCTTATGAACTGAATTACGTTTGCAAAATTGTATGGTGTATAAAGTTTCATGATTTACCAATAAGAAACTCGGATTTTGACTTGGACTTGTTATGGCTTTATGATTTTAAGTTGAACTTTGGTTTGAAGGAATGATTTCTGAGTTATAAGCTTGCTCGAATTCATAAATATGTGGTTTGACTCCAAATGTTTCGCCTATATAAGGATTAACCTTAATTTCCCCATTTATGGATTGAGATATGTTTACAAGCTTTTGCTATTGAGTACAGTTTCATTCGAATATTTTGAAATACGTAAAAGTTACCCAACAACATTAGCTCATGTTATACTAAGTCAATCACGTGTCAGACTAAAGTGTATTTTGGTTTATGAATCTTAGTAGTATAAGTGGTTCAGTGACCCACTTTCTAAGATATGATATGGAAGATATGGATATTGAATTATAACTACTTAAGTAAGAGTATTCGATATATTTCTGAATGTATCTATTAGTAAAATATGATGCGCAATCTCGTATGCCTTACAAGAAGTAATTGTCTTTGATTCGAGGAGGTTGGCAATCTTATGGAACTCCACTATGTTTTACTATTATTCGTATTATATCAATGATTTTATAATTGTTGTGGGTCTTGAATTGGGTAACCTCGTACAATTATGCGACATATTATCAGTTAAATTTCGAAGAATCAGATTAAGTCTCCAATGAGAGACGATTGAATATGGTTTAAAGTTTATGGAGTTTCGATGTTATAGTTACTGTCAGTTAATTAGATTTCAAGATTACTATTTTGATAAGCGATCTCTGGACTAGAGAGTTGATAGAGATTTTGGAAATGCAATTATGAACTTAAGGAAGAAGATTATTAGAAGTAGTATTATACAATACGTCATATCATAATTGAGTATTATTAAAGGATTAATTATGCTATTTAGAATTTCTTAGTGTGTGTGTGGTATTATTATGATAATTATGATAAACTCAAAGGAGTAATTCAGTGAGTTGGATATAATTGGTGAGCTCTACTTTAGAATAATTGGAAGTGTATTGGATATGTCTATATCTCCACTAAGATTTGTATTTTAATCGCATAGAGGTTACAACTCTAAGTTATTGGGAATTCGATTAGATTGTGATTGACAAGAGGTTTAAGATTTGAGCTTCGTGTATCTATTTGGAGGATCTCATTATGGAATAATATTTAAGATGTAATTGTTATCAACTTTGAGATACATGGATTTGACATTGGAAGATACGAGTTTGAGAAGTCTTCAACAAAGTATTACAATTTTCTCTATGTGGGGGAAAAGATTCAGATTAGAAGTTCAATTAAATCATTAGGGATGTCGTCCAAGGAACTTTGAGAAAGTTACGTTTTGTAAATGTTAAAGTAATCGAGGAATGAATTGGTTATAAAAGAATTCAGTTAGAAATATAAATTATTGTGTGAGATAGTTGAGCTAATAATTAAAGATGTAATTCGGGAACGAGTTTCAGAGTTTAAATATATCATAATAATGGGTTAATAAGAAAATTGTAGGAAAACTTTATGAGTCTAAAGATGAAATAAATACTAGTGGTACTCTGTGGATAATGGACATCGAGTTGAGTAAGTTTAAGGACGAGAATGTTATAATGGTAGTATAAGAGTTCAATAATTGGGTGATGAAGGAGTATCAAATAGTAATTCGACATTATAATGTCTACGTCATAAGAGTCGTAAATTCCACCTTTGAGGAAGTAGCATAATCTAAATTAGGAATATTATAATATGAGTACCGAGCTAGGATATATAACAGAAGTCAGACGTTTTACTTTCTAAGTAGAGGAGTAAGGTTAAAGAAAAGGGAAGACAGGGTAACGTGAATTTCTTGTGTTGGTAATATTGTAGAATATGTGACATGATTTAATAATGAATGGATGTAAGTTTAATTAAATTGCGATTCCAAAGTTCAACAAGTAGCTAAGTTAGGTAAAAGGAATTAAGTGGGGAGTTCCTATAACATTTATATGGTATTAAAGTTTCCGGATATCATAGTATTTGAGTTCTTAGAAGATCAACCTTTCAAGTATGCAGGGATGAAACATTAAGATGTGGGATTGACCATTAAATTGTTTAGAGGGGAAGTAGCTTAATTATGAATATAAGTCAGAACTCTAGAAGTTATAAGCTTTCGTGTGTCTAAACTACAGGAATAAGTTATGAGATGGTGCATATCATGAGGTTTAAGTATATGTAATATGGACTATGAGTACTGTACAGCTTACTAATATTATTACATTCTGACTTTAGGACGAGTGTTCCAAAAAGAATAATAGAAGTTCTACTTGGGAAATGACAAGAATATTATAATTGGTATCATTGAGTATAAGTATGAACACCGAGATTGCTTGGTTGTATCGGTTATTAAATGAGATTAAATGAAATATTATTTCTAAGTGGAGAACTTTTGTAACTAAGCTATAAACTTATTTAAGATTAAATCCTGTATGACTTTCTGATCGGTAAGCAATGTTTTGTTTTGGAGAAACCTTTACGGTATTGAAGCATAGTTTCTTTAAAGTCCGTATTTGAAAGGGATTTAGCAAAATAATTTTATAAAAGGATGATTTATACCAAGTAACTAGAAACTCGATTATATTATGCAAGTAATTTATTTGGATATATTAAATACCCGAAAGCGATTGTGTTATGAGAATTTGAGACTTATGAATCCGAGTTTGCGAAAATATGAAATTATGGAATTATGTATTTTGATTCTGTTTTGTGAGGGGAAGAAGCTGCTAAAGCAGTGACGAACAACATTCGTAGAGCGGGTATTGCTCATTATGTGTTAGAGCGGGTATTGCTCTGGAGCGGGTATTGCTCCGTTATGTGGGGTCATGACCTAAAAGTCTTGCAAGCAGTACACAATGGAAGAGGGAGACGTCCCTTGTAAAAAGTTTAGAGTATTCGCCTGAAAGGCAACTCTATTCGTGTTCTCTTCCCCAGTGTAATCTGATGATTTCTGAAAGAAAATAGAATATGTATACAAATGTGCAAGCGGTTTCATGGAAGGATATTTTAAACGTTATTTTCAAGTAATATAATCTTTACTTATTCAAGTTTATGAAATTTCTGCACTGAATATGGGAATGACTTTCTAAGGAAGTCGTTAGGAATAAATACTAAAGGAGTTAATGATGTTATACATATGTGGATTAAAGGTTATTACAATGAATAATAGAAGTTGTAGATATTGCTATAATTAGAATCGGTTTTTAGAAGGTCGTATTAGATTATGCAGCACCTACAGGTTCTTCTAATTGATTTGTATACTAATTATTTTGCGGAGTATTCGTATTATTATTTTAAGCAAGTGACATTATGAATTGTGTTCAAGTATTTGTTACATAACGCTCTCGTTATGACTTTTCTGTAATTTGATTCGAAATATCTCGCAAGATAAACTTAAATCAGTAAATACGTTTTAAGCCACCAAAAAGATTTTCTGGTTGGACATTGTGTACTCAGTTTCGCTGATTTTGTTCTTGGAACCTGTCCTGGTGGGGGCAGTGTTCAATATTAGTTATTTTTACAGGAAATGTTGAAGCTAATCCAGTGTGGATAAAGGATCATTATAAGAGATGATGGTCGTATGAGCTATAGCGGAGATTATATAGTTTAGTATAAAGAATTCTTATGGTGTATTGTATTATTTCGGAATTCCGGTTTGATAATTTCATGTGAATGTATTTAAACTCTGGAAAGTTTTTGTCAGGTCATAATTCCACCGATCTAGGATCGTGTAAGAAGGTTATGTTTCTATTGTCAGATAATGTAAATTGAGGTTCATTAAGTGTTGATTGTGATTAGTGAATCTAAAATGTGATTAGCTAGCAGCTCGGTAGTGCGGGCTGTTACAACCACATTTGTGTAAACCGTGAGATCCATGGTCTCCCTTTGAATCATTTGAGTAGCCTGCAAATTATCCGAGCACAATATACACTCCAAAACATTTTCATTTAAAGCGCATTGCAATCCCTCTCTAATGCTAAAGAGTTCAGCAATTAGAGGCGAGTTTGCAAAGGTTTTTTTTACTAAAGCCCTTAATCCACTGCCCATTTTTTTCCCGAAAAATCCCACCCAAGCCCACGGGATTAGACGCGTGCGAAAAGGAGGCATCTGTATGTAACATGAAATCAGGCGCGGGTTCAGAGTGGACAGTATGAAGGTTAGGCTATGCGGGAAGATCAAGGAGTGGGGTTTGAAAGAGAGCTGCATATTCTCTCGCATGGAACCTAGCTTTCTCAATTACATATGTGTGTGTGGTATTCTGTCCTTCGAAAATACGAAGGTTGCGAGCCTTCCATAACTCAAAGCACAGCCACGGGAAAACCCTTTTCCACGGATCCCTTCAACAAGGATCACAGCCTCCATGTTTGCACTCATCCAAGAGATCAAAGTGCCATGGTCAAGGTTAGGAGATGGAAGAACATAATTCCAAACTGTGTTAGGGAGGGTGCAATCCCGCATCACATGTAGGCTGTCCTCGCGAACATTAGGGTAGCACGGACAGTACAGTGAAGGAATGATTTGTCTAATGTTCAAGAGGCTATTTTGAGGGAGACGGTCTTTCCATGCTAACCATAGAAAGAATCGCACACGCGGGGGGGGAGGGAGATTTCCAGACTTTGTGAATAGCGTTGGTGGTGGGGGGGGGGACACTTATCAAATCTTCCAGGCTTGCTTGGTACGCTAGGGCTAGTGAGAAGCCCTTCAAGGTTACAAATTTAGAAATTAATTGGTCAGGTCTATGGGTAAAAGTGGCCCTAATTCGATCCTCTATGTTCTCAGGTAAGGGAAACGAGATTTTCCCGAAGTTCCACTCCCCATGGACACACAAGTCCGCCACACACAAACTCTATTCCTGCCTATTGAACGGGCCGAAGATAAATTTCCTCAGCACTCTTAAGTCTAACCATTCATCATTCCATACATTTATACCCTCTCCAGAACCTAAAATCCATGTGCTATTCTGAGCCAAGAGGTTCCACCCCTTCCCTATACCTTTCCACACCGGGGAGCCATACTTGAATCTCGTGATATGGTCCCGGTGCACGTATTTGGAGAAAATGCATTCCTTTGCTAAACTACTACCCCATGGCACAATTTCCACCCCAATTTAGCCATCAAGGCTCTATTCAAAGCAAATTGATTTCTAATTCCTAACCCCCCTTTGTCCTTTGGAAGGAAGGTTATTTGTCTATTCACCAAGTGCATTCTCTTTTTACCCTCGTTATCCCCCCACAAGAAATCATTGCAAATTTTGTCTATACTATTTAGGGTGGATTTTGGCAGGAAAGTTGCTTGCATGTAATATGTCGGAATAGTAGACAAGGTTGCTCTCACCAAACACAATCTCCCAGCTTTAGACAAAAACTTGGTTTTCCAATTAGCTAGTTTCCGTCTCACTTTATCCACTACAAATTGCACCTACCCCTTGGTAGGTCTCTTATGGGATAGCGGAAGTCCTAGATAGGTCCCTAGGTCAACAGACTCCGATATGTGGAGGGTGTCCTGGAAAAGTTCTCTATCAACCTTAGGGGTATTTAGGGAGAAGGTCAAACGACTCTTATCTTCATTTATTTTCTGGCCCGAATTTTCACAAAAACTCTTCAGAACATCCCTAACCGTGAATGCAGTGGATTCATCTACTCTTCCAAATAAAAGCAGATCATTGGCAAACATTAGGTGAGAAATCGGAACTCTCTGTCTCCCCACCCAAAAGAGGGTCCAAAGTTTCCCCTCACACGCCTCATTTATCATAAGAGATAAAGCTTCCAGGCACATATTAAACAAATACGGGGACATGGGGTCTCCTTGACGAAGGCCCCTAGAGTGTTTAAAATTCTCTCCCTTCCTCCCATTTAACAGAATGGACGACGATGCCTTAGAAATGCAATCTAAGATTAGCTTAATTGTATGATCGTCAATGCCATGCACTTGGAGACACTTCTTTATAAAACTCCACTCAAGACGATCATAGGCTTTTTCTAAATCAATTTTCAGCGCAAACCATCCCATTTTCCCTCTCTTTTTAGCCATAGAATGAAGGACTTCCGAGGCCACAACCAAATTTATATCTGGCCCTCGACCCTTAGTAAAACTGTTTTGGTTTTGCGAAATCAGCTGAGGCATGAAGGGTTTAAGCCTATTGACTAAGACTTTGGTAAGAAGTTTGTACAAAGTGTTGCACAAGCTAATAGGCCGCAAATGCTTAACAGTTTCAGGAGGGTGTTGCTTCGGAATGAGACAAATCGTGGCTTCACACATTCTTTCCAGAATGCACCCCTCATGGAACCAGGTTTTGATAGTGTCACACACCTCCTCACCTAAAATTTCCCACATTTGAATGCACCCCTCATGGAACCAGGTTTTGATAGTGTCACACACCTCCTCACCTAAAATTTCCCACATTTTCTGAAAAAAGATGGGATGTAACCCATCCGGCCCCGGAGCCTTATTCGGGTGCATACCAAACAATATATGCATCTCTAATTTCCTTACTAGATATAGGTTCCCCTAGGATAACTGAGGTTGGGTGTTGTCTCTCATTCCTAAGGCTATGATCTTTCTCCGTTGTATACAATCTAACAAAGAAGCTGGAAATATGTTCAGATATAGCCAAAGGATCGGTTAAATCATTGCCCACACTATCCCTAATGCTATATATCCGGCTTGCATTCCTTGCAATTAACACGCTCTTATGGAAAAAACTCGTATTCCTGTCCCCCTCTTGGATGTTTCAAGTCCTACATTTTGCTGCCCGTAGCGCCTCCTCTTGGTTGAGAATAAGCATGAGTTCCCTTTGTAGCTCTTCCTCAAGCTCGAAAAGGAAAACGGAATTAGGTCTCACTGCTAACTCGCGCTGCGCACCTCTCAGGCGAGCAAGGACTCTCTTTTTGTTTTTGTAAATATTACCAAACGTTAATTTATTCCACTCACTCAAGGCACGGCACAAGGCTGCTAATTTCTCATTGATAGTATCTTCCCCTCTCATTTTACCCCACTCATCCTCAACGAAGCCATGGAAGGAAGGTTCAAGAAGCCACATGGGTTCTCTAAACGGTTTTGCTCCTATGGGTGTAGGTTTTTTCTCAAGATATAGTAGAAGAGGACAGTGATCCGAAGTTATCCTCGGAAGATGCCAAAGGGCCGAGTTCGGGAAGGATGTGAACCATTCTGCATTTCCCCACCCCCGGTCAAACCGTTGGAAAATAGGATTTTTCTTCCTTAAATTGGACCAAGTGAATTTAGGGCCATGAAACCCTATATCAATTAAATTACATTTGTTCATTGCGTTAGCATAAATTTCGGCTCTCTTCCGATTCAAAGGTCGCCCCCCAAATTTCTCATGTTGACACAAAATTTCATTAAAGTCTCCAACAGCTAACCAAGGAACATTAACAGTACTAGCAACAATCATAAGTTCATCCCACAACATGCTACGTTTCTCAATATTAGGACTAGCATAGACGGAAGAAAGTAAAAAGTTAGAGGGGGGGTTACGTACCTCCACGAGTCCATGCACCGCTTGGGCACTTCCCCCCGTGATGTGGATAGTCACTCTATCCGGGTTCCACAGGAGTAAAATGCCACCGGCGAAACCTATAGGATCCACCAAATGCCAAGCCGTAAACGGAAGCTTTCCCACAATTCTAGCCGTGTGCTCTCGGCTCACCCAAGTCTCAACCAAGATAACAATGTCCGGACCATGTGTGGCCATTAGATGCCGAAAATTTGTTTTAAAGGAGGACCGAGCTATCCCCCTTGCATTCCAAAATAGCACTGACATGTTCCTAGGAATGGGTGGCCGTTTGAGAATGCTTTGGTATAGCTCCCCGTGTTGAACCCCCAAGGCTTCTACTTCGCGCCCCGTTATGGGGCACATCCAAAATGCTCTTTGTGGCCATAACACCATCTCGGCCTCGCGCGGGGCGCTTTTCTCTTTTCCCTCTTCCCAACTCACTGAGAGTTGAAGTTGTTTGAGCGGTGTTCGAATCCGGGCTGCCATTAAACCGTTCGTATTGCTTAAGAACGTAACTCTCTGGGCTGCGTGTGTCACACGGACGACGATCCTTCGGTGAGGTAACAGCGGGGTGGGGTCCAGCCATGGGCCCAAATTTTGGAGTAGGGCTCTCTCGTCGTGTTCGTTGCCCCCCTTTTTCAGTAGCAACCACTTCACAAATGTCTTCATGATGGTTGGCAGATGGTCTAGTGTCTGAAACTGAGGTACGTGCGGGGGAAGGAACTCGCTTGCATCGTGGTGATACATGAGTAGCTTCCTTGATAGCTCGGGTGCAAGGCTCGGGTTCCATATCATTTCCTTCATTTTTTCGAAGGGTAGGTCCTCCACAAATCCCTCCTCCTCCAGGGGAAAAACATAGTCCGTGAACCCCGGATTCATTTCCGGGAGGAGGGGATGAACATGTCTGTTGAACAAAATCATCGAATAGTTGATGTCATAAAAAGCCAACAACATTAGTTTCCAAGTTGGAGAAAATATGGGTGCATATAAATTGAGAAAAACACAGATTGGTGAACCTAAAAGGATAATGGAAAACTAAAAATGTAAATCATTCAAATGAAAGAGAGTGTTATCTTATTTTATCTTATTTTTTCGAAATGAGTGAAGATAAACCATTATCTTATCTTATCCTATTTTATCGATCTCATCTTATTTTTTCGAGTTGAACGGAACGAACCTAATATATTAAAAAGACGTTCCTAAACAAAGAAGCGTGCCACGTGTCGCTTAAGAGTGTTGACTTCATATACTCTACATACAATAAAAAATTAGAAAATATATGCTATAAGATTTAATCCCATGATTTCAAGATTGTATACTAAAGTCTTAACCACTAAACTTAGTAATGTTTGGTGTTATAATTTTAAAGTAAAATACTAATAAATGAAAATTATAATTACAGGGGCATAGCTCGGACATAAATACTAGTTATACTTGTAAAAGGTTGTCTAATTCAAAGTATAATAAATCAAAGGAAAAATTGACACTAAGGGTCTCAACTTTTGACCATAATTTTGAAAGGTTTGAACTATTGATTAACCTATGTAGTCCTTACCTTGGGGATTAAGGCTCTGTTCTTTTGAATTTGAATAAATGGAAATTCAGTTCAGATCAGATCAGTTCAGTTCAGTTCAAATCAAATCAGTTCAGTTCAGACTTATTCAATTCAAATCCATCCAATTGATAAATCCGGAGCACTAGATTTATTTTCCATCTATAAATCAAAGGAAAATACGCAGAGGAAGATAGACGGGGAAATGAGGAAATCGCAAGGGAAGCTAGACATTTCTAAGGAGAGAAGGAGATGGTTGAGATTTGATAGAAAAGGCTTAAAGTCAAATTCACCAGATTATTGAACATTATTTTAGCTAAACATTTCTAAGGAGAGAAGGAGATTGTTTAGTTTATGAGTTAAAATGTTGAGTTAACCTGGTAAAAGTTAATAGTTCAGACCCCTCATAGTTGAAACCTACACAACTTAATTAATAGTTCAGACGTTTATTAATAGTTCAGACCATTTAAAAATTATGGCCAAAAGTTGAGACCCCTAGTATCAATTTTTCCTAAAACAAAATTAATTGTTTGAATAATCTTAAAATTAGTATAGTATCAATATTTCAACGCACGCATCATGTTCATATAGCCATGTCCATTTGTCCACACATCTTACATGAGTGAGTACATGACCATCTCTTGCCTGTTTTGATAAATAATAAAATGTCGAAAATGCCCCTATAAACGAAATCGAGTTGCATCTCTCGCCTGTATTGTGTGCATACCAGTTTCCCTGGTGATGTTGTACAGAAGTTGTTATTGCAGATGATGTTAAAATATCATGGCACGCACAATAATCTCAGAAATTCAGTTCTCAAAAATCAAAATTCATCATTTTTCACAAGAACAAAATGAACAACTTACTCTCACTCAAATTCCTCTCAAAGAAACTTCCTAAATCATTCTCACTTTTACACTCAAATTCCCACTATTTTTGCAGGACTTTTCATTCTCTTTTCAAACCCAACAACAACACCCACTTTCTCTCTCCTTTTCATCAATGGCGTTCATCATCATCACCCCCAAATTCTGGGTTTTTACTCTCAAACCATGCAATTTCCAAATACTATGTTTCAAGTGCTCATTTCAAGAAAAGTTTTTTGGGTTCTGGATTTGGGTTTCTTACTAATTGTTCGGAGCTTAAATTATCATCAACTCAAAAAAAATTACCTTGGGGCCTTGGGTGGTAATTTTTTCTCCCTTTCATTTATATACTTGAGTTTTGTGTTTTTATGATTTAATGAAGTTGACTATGACTATAATTTGAGCATTATATTCTGTTTGTCTTTTTAATTGGTTTAATTACAGTAATAAATCATTTCATGCTATTCTTTTAATTAAAAAAAAAAGTTCATAATTACCCCCACAAACAATAATTTGATTGAGGTGTTTCCCAACAAAAAAAAATTATTGTGGTGTTATCTTGCAAAGTGTCATAATTTTTAGTTGTTATTTGAAAAAATTGATCTTTTTTCTTATTCCTATCATCCTATGCTTGCGTGTTTATTGGCCTTTACTATACTGATGATTTTGGATTCAAGGCAATGGTGCACCGTATAAAGTTTAAACCAGACGTCTAGGTCTAGGCTCAGTAGTTATTTTGGGTGTTGTGGAATTTGGATTGGGCAAAATATATATTAGGTATTGCTTTGTCACTCACATTTTGAGTAGGGATGCCAATGGGGGCGGGGTGGGGCAAAGGCAAATGTTGGTCTCCCCATCTCCACTTTGTGGTGGATCCAAAATCTATTCTCGTCTTTGCCGTGTAGCATGGGCGATTTTAGGCTTGTGCAAGATGGGCGATCGCACGGGGCCTATGAGCCAAAGGGCCTTAAATTGTAATTTATCATATTGTTTTTAATATTTACAAAAGAAATTTGGGTAGACTAGTGGTAAACTAAAAGTCTCATATTTTTAGAAGTTCCAAATTCAAATCCCTTGGTCTAGTTCTTGGAAATAAATTTTCAATTTATGTGTAGTCGTGTAGCCCAATTTTTCAAATCTCAACTAGTTTGTAGGCCCGGGCTATGTCCCGTGTACTTATAGTTTTCATTATTAATAATTTACTTTAATCTGATATCACCAAATATCATTTGGTTTAGTGGTTAAGACTTTAGTATATAAACTTAAAATCATGGGATCAAATCTTATACAATAGGCATTTTATAAGAAAAAAACACAGAAGAGTTGGGATTTTCATCCGGAGGTACTTTTCTTTTTCAAAAATTTACTTGGTACTTTTTAGTTTTTATTATTGAGGGTACCCTTGTACATTATATGCAATCTAAGAGGTACATGGAAAACTAAAATTGGCTGTTGGAGTTTACTAATATTATCATACTAAGCTTACTATGTTAACTATAAATACATTAGTGCATGCTTCATTAATTCTAAGCTTACAACAAACATTCAGGCGCAAAGGACTGCATAATCTATGAGGGATTTTCCTTTTAGGACTACCTTCTTAGGTTATCTCTTAGTGGACTTTCTTTGTCCACTTTGCTCTTATATATCGTCTAGTTCTAGTGAAGTGAAATTTGGCCACTGTTGCCTAACATTAATAAGGCTGCTTGGTTTCAAATTTAGTTTCCCTTTCTCAACAGTCCAACCCATATTGTCCGTTCCGTGTGGCTTTTGTGGCTTTAGTTTGTTTATTATTCATGGTTTTTTGCCTGTTCATATCCATTGACCATTGTAAATTTAAAGTTCAGGAATATTTTTGCATGGATCATTATTGTGGCTCTTCCTCACTTCTCTTGTGCTTGTGTGCAGGATAGAATGGTTCGAGAGGCAAGGATATTCAACAGAAAGTGTACTTTGTAGTTTAATCTTTGCCAATGCAGCTGTTTTTACAATGTGGCAGGTTCTACCTCAAGATTTTATGTATAGACACTTTATAGTAAGTTTTTGCTTCGTGTTTGCATACTAGATTAGAGCATTAGAATGTTTTGTCTTCCCAACCAAATCTAATACAGTAATACCATAATTTCAGCATTCTCAGCTTTCTGCTTGTAATTACAGGCTTACAGCTAATCGTCTATTTATTATGTTGTATTTGATATGACCTCTTAAGTAAATTGTTACTGCAATACGACGTTCCTAATTCGTTTTTCCTCTTTATATCTTTGGCCCTTGCATAAAGCTTTCATGGGACAACCTTCTAAGTGGACGTACATACATACGGTGCTAACTTCAACATTCAGCCAATTTGACACGATTCATTTTGGATTGAATATGATTGGGCTCTTGTTTTTTGGAGGCTTTGTAAGAGTCACGGCTCTGTAATCTTGTTGACCTTACTGCTTCTTAGAATGTTTGCAAGTTGACAATCTCACTTAACTTTTTGTATGCTCTCACTGTGATAGTTTTTTTTCTATTTTGTACCTCACTGTGCCACATGTGAATTCCTATCATTTTGTTGTTGCTTGTGAAAACATGATTGCTTCTTACTTCTTAGTTCTTACTTGTTACATTCATTTTCAGGATAATGTATCTTTCCCAGGTGTAGGAGGTTTGCCATATACTCTTGACGTCTTATGTGTAATTTCAGTGTCTTAATCCTGTGGAAGTATGTGCACAATCCAAGTTCTTGCTGACTTCTTTTTATTTGTGCATGTTGTGTACGTGTTAGGTTACCAATTCTTTCCTTCTGATGTCTGACTATTAGCAATAGCAATTTGAATTTTATAGTCTTAGATAGCTTAAGGAGGAATTGAGGAATCATTATGCCTTTTGAAAGCATCCGCACTTCCTAAAATAAAAATGATGCTTAATCTCTTGGCATCAAACATAGAAATTTAATTGACTTCTGATGATCAGGTTCAGACAACATGTTGAACCTTAATATAGGATGCTTCAGAAATCTAATTAAGTTCATTGCAAAATCGCTGGCAGCCATGAACCGAACCTACTAGATGGTACATACAATTCATTGAGTGCTTTGGACTAAATTTATGTCTTGCATTCAGAGTATTAATTTAGTTAGTCTCCCTACTGCTATAATTATGCCTACCTAGTGTTGAATTGAAGTTCACAATCTCATCACTTTGTCCATTGTGTGATAGGTATATATTTGCTTGGGCCTTTGTTTTTTCAGTTATAGATTGATGGTTTCAATTGTACTAACATCTCATGATCCTATTTTTGGTGGTTTATTCCATGATCTTGTATGATATTGATTTTAGTCATATCTCATCTGAGTTTATGCTTCTAAAAGAATTAGCAGTTTCAATTTTATTTGCAGCTAAAGGTCATTGTCTTTGCAGATTGGAAAGATGTTTGCATCAGAGTTTCTACTGATTATGTATATGTCCGGGGCTATTAGTGGATCCATGTTCTATTAAATGCAATCTATCTTGAGGTTGCTGCTGCAAGGAATTAAGGTATGCCTCATGGAAATGAGTCGTCTCTCTTGCTGCAAAATGCTAGTCTAGAATTTAGCTATCCTCATGGAAATCTCTTGCTGTCTCGCTTTCTCTCTTTTCCTTTCTTTTCTGGTTCGAATCCCACTTATTTTTACAATAAAATAAATGGAAGCACTTTATTGCAATTATGTCACTCTTTCATCTTTCTCTGTGTAGGGGTTGCCACTTGCCAACCCGACCCTTGTGATCACCCACACATTTTTCTTATGGGTCCTATTGTTCATAGATGTAATTCTAAATTGTGGAAATTAGCAAATCTAAATCTTCAACAAGGGTATACTCTCTTTTTAATATCCATTTACTATAATTAACCCAATAAGTGAAAATCTAAGAATTCTATTAACTTTGATTTTCCTTTTATAAAGATTTACAGTATTTATTATTCCAAATTCACCATAAAAAGTAAGGAGTAATATGGTGAATGGTTCCCTTACAGTGTTACTTATTGAATTTTCCATCTACAGAATCAAGAGATTTCTGGCGTGGATCCACTTCTGGTAAGTTTTGGGTGAGACACTCTGTAATGCGCTCTTTCTTGTAATATTCAGTCCTGGCATTGTGGTTTATAATAAACATACTTACAGTAACTTAATCATAGTTGTTTCTGTTTTTTATCTTACAACAAGTATAATATTTTGTTAAGGTTTGCCACTTGTAGGGTGCAAATGGGTCAGTCAATTCCATTGTGTTTCTTGTTATGCTCCTCTTTCCAGGACAGGTTTGGTTTCAAATTCTCATTCCAGTCCCTACCAGGGCTGCCCCGATATTGGTAGCAGTCTCTGCCACGATACTGGTAAGACCTCCCAATTCCAAGTGCAAGCCCTGAAGCCCAAATGTTTTAAAGCATCTTATTAAAAAAAATTAGCATCGCATGCTGAGATGTTCGGATGCACCATTCACATACTGTTGGGGTATCTCCCCGTATACCAAATAACCAAATAATACTACTAATTACTAATGTTGAGAAAAATAAAGAAGAAAAATGAAACAAATAAGGATTGACGGTGGGTATTGCCATGGGATCAACGATTTTGCCTCTTTCTCATTTGGTTGGTTGCATTTTGGGAGACAAAATGTGAAGAAGACCAAAATAGCATTGGCTTTTAAGCCTTGACTTTGGAGCATGTGTTAGTGACATGCATTTACTGAGTGTTGAATCCGTGATACAAGTTCACACTTACAAGTTGAGGCATGAGGGTGTGCTTACTTGACTGTAGCAAGACATCGAGTGAGGTGAGAGGCAAATATGTGAGGCCTCAAGTGAGTGTGCGTACAAGTGTTTTGTACACCACCAAAAAGAGTGGTGCTAGCGGTGGTGCAAGATGTTTTCTTGCGTCGAAAGTCTTCCTGATATAGTTTTCAGTGTTTATTGATTGCGGTGATGTTGTGCTAATAGCTCCACTGTGACATGGTGTTACAAGATGAGAGCACAAAGAGTGAGAGGGAGTTAGTGGTAAAAAGTGAGGTAAACACAATAATAGTGTAGAGGAGTTTTAGGATTACTCAGTGGAGGTACCAACTAACACATTATCCTGAACACATTGTGTCTAATATTGTTGTAGTTGTAGTTGTAGTTACAATTGTACTCCCAATATATATTATACTAAATTTTCGTCCTTGGAGTTTGGACCGTGCTTTTTCCCTAGTTTAGGACCGTGCTAATAGCTCCACGTAAAAATATTTTGTGTTGATTTGTGTCATTTTTTCGTACTTTAATTTATAGTTTCTTCATGTTATTGTGATTATTTGTTGCTCGTTTTCCCAACATATACTTCTGCAGTTGCTTACCACTCTTTTGTGATCTCAGGGAACCTTTATAGTTGGAATGGATCTCTTAAGTATTTCACAGGTTCGGTGCACTGTTCTTGATAATTTGCTTTAATTCTGATATGCTACTTCCTCTGTTTTTGAAAGAATGTAACATAGGAGACTGACGCAGATTAAGAGAGAACTATATATAGAACGAGAAGAGGGATAGAGGAAACTGGAAAACCACGTATAATCTAACTAAATTAGTTATGGTACACATATTCAAACAGAGCAAAACAGAAAACGTCGTACAGAATGAAATGAAGGGGCTCGCTGTTATGAGTAGGTAAGTGGGTGACCCCTTCCCTGTCTTTTTTTCTATCTCGTCACTAAGTATAATCTCAGTAGCTTGTGTGTACTTGTCATACAGGGGCTAAGACATGCTGTGACTTTTATATACTTCTATTGTTTGCAGGGAGACCCTCATGGGAGATCAGCTCAACTTCTGGCTGCTGCTATGGTTATTGCCGCCTATATAACTAAATAAGTATACGGAATCGAATTGGTTTATAAAATGTGGTATACTGTGCTCGTTTCATGTGTATATATTAGCTTCACTTGTCGGGGCTAATTTGGATTATCAGGGGTTGGGTTGGACCATTATTTTCCCCTTCATTTGTTTTGAGATTTGGAAAGTGAGAAATCGCTTCACCTTTGATAGGACGCCTTTCCCGCCAGCTAATACTACCCTCGTTTTAGCCTTAAAAAGTGTCCGCGAATTTATATCTGCTCATGACCGGCCCATAACCCAAAGCATGGTTCAGGCTTCTAAATGGTGCCCTTCTCCCCCTCCCTTTGTCCATCTACATGTGGATGCCTCCTTTGTGAACATTGAAACCAAGGCGTGTATTGCAGGGGTTATTAGAAATTCTAGGGGTGATTGGCAGGTTGGTTTCAAGTCCTATGTATTTGCTAATGATGTCTTTCATGCTGAAATCCTTGCTATCAAGCAGGGGCTTCGTGTGGCCAGTAATAGGAGGGAAACGCATGTTAGTATGCATTCGGATTGTAAGCAAGCCGTGGACATTATTAATTCTTCGGTTATTTGTGATGATCATTATAGTGGTATTATTATGAACTGCAGGGAGCTGCTGCTTTATTTCCAGAGCATCAACCTTACCTTCACTAGACGGAAAGACAATCAACTCGCGGATGCGCTTACACATGGTTGTAGGCTTCGGAATGAGCCTCTTTATGTAATTAGGCATTTTCCCCACCCACCTAATTATTGCCAAGACATTGTGGTTAATGATTGTAATAGGCTTTTGCCTTTTTGCCATAACTTCTTAAGCTTTATTGTTACCGTTGTTCACAAAAAAAAAAAAAAGGAAAACTTGTGCTTAAATTTTGGTGTATGACTTTTAAACTTGTATGATCTTTTCTAGTGTTTGATTTTGAATGTGAATGTTGGGCTAAACTATGTGTCAATACTATCAATCGTAATTCAGTTGTAATTGTCAGATTTGTCACCCTCACTAGTTTGAAGTCTTGAAATCGCAAGCTAAAGTTCTATGATTCCATTATTGATCTCATCGTGGATTTTCATTTTTATCTCTTAGTTTATTGATATCTTGACCACTTGCTTAATCTTATTGTACAACAAAGTTGTAAGCTGCTGATTGCCACTTCTAATGTCACACTAAGAATTAGTCCCTATTTGGTAATGGTGGATTGTTACAATTGGCAAGCAGGTTAAATTACATCAATTATGTCCTTGGGTCAAGTATAAATGAGCTGAAACCTTGTAATCTGAAAAAGATTTTAACTAATAATCAAGACATGGACTTCCAATGTGAAACGACATGTTTAATTTATGTTAAAAGCAACTTGCTCAGTTACATGACAATTAACATGTTCAAGCATTATCATAAAAATATATTGATTAAGAAGTACATAAATGCAGCAGTAAAGGAGGCAACAAATTATTTAGATTGGGTCCATTCCATTAGAGTTTTTCAGATGATGAGTTATTCAATTTGGTTTGATTCAATTAGGTCAAACTTGAGTCCCCTCTATTGTCATTTAATGTCATGAAACTAGATTAGTCTCAGTTGTAATAATTGTTTGTAAAGCACTCAAGTCTAACTATGTATACTTCATCGATTTAAAATCAATTTACTATACTTATGTATTTCATTATAAATCAAACTCTTTTTTTATACTAAACTCTATGTGTGTATTTTTATCAATTTGGAACTCTATTTATTTTTTAAAAGTAATTACCTGACCCTTAATAAGTGACAAATGGCGCCAAATGTCGCAGCGTAGTGCGATAGCTTTTGGACTTTGCTTTATATATTAGTTACTAGCCTTATATGCACGCTTTGCATGCGGTGACATTTTTGACTTAGTTTTATTAGTCATAGAATAACATAAAATCGGTTAGTTGATTATAATTTTAATTGAAGAATTATCATAGACACGCATGATTTCACCCACTTTAAGTGTGGTTTTAAGAATGATTACTTTTATTTTGTATTTTAAAAATTGCATTGATTTGTATTATTTTTAAGAGAAATTGCACTTACATAACATTTTTTTGTAAAATTCTAGGTGTCTTTTTCTCTAGGAAAAATTGACAAGAGCAGGCCCAACTATGGCCACCCTTCCATAATAAATCCCAACTTTTGATTATTCCACACCAGTCCCTACTTTGCGGGGTGCTTTACATTAATGGTCCTAGCAGGTCACTTAACCCTGCTACAATAGGTAAACCTTTGAAACCACCACCCTTGCCACCTCTCGTCACCCTCTCCCCCGCACCGCCACCCCTCCCCCGCCATCGTAACTCCTCCACTACCCCGCCACTCCCTCCCGCGCCCTCGAAACCTCATCCCCCGCCCCGTCACCCATCCCCGCCCTCAAAACCTCCTATAGTGCCCCCACCACCCCAACCACGTCAACAAAGCGCCATCTGCAGTTTAGGGTCACGTTCTTTAGCATCACCTTGATTTCTTTTAGCAACAACAATTCCCTTTCCCCATCAACAACAATTCAACCCCCCCTCTCTCTCTCTCTCTCGACTCTACCCCCACCCCCACTGCAATCTTCTTCCTCCTTCAAAAAGACACACACACAACGACCCACCCCGGAGATATTATAAAGTACCCCCACCCCCATGCCTCTTACCTCACTTATGTTCTTGGCAATTGAAATACCTTGACAACTCCTCACCACTATCAACCTTATAATTTAAAAAAAAAAAAAAAATCAGAATTCAAACCCAATTCACAGTAAATTAAATTAAATCAAACCAAAAAATTAAGATTGAAAGAAATTTTTTTGAGCATGGTGGAGTTGGTGGTGATGTGGGTGGATGAGAAACAAATGGTTGTGTTGCAAAGGATGGAGATTCCGGGTGGGTGGATTTGGTTTTTCAAGGTGGTGAATGGGTGGTTTCGAGTAGTTGTGTGTGGGGTTTTGCGGTTAGGGCCGTGGTATGGATGACGAGTTGGGTTGGGTGGTGGGTGAACTGGGTGGGTTTTTTTCAATGGTGTTTGGGGCAGAGGTGGGTTGTCTTAGACTTGCAGTGGAGTTTAGGGGTGGCAGTGGGTAGGAGGTGGCAGCGGTGAGGAAAAGGAGAAAATTAAAAAGTTAAAAAGGGGACTGGGGTTGTGGGGTGGCAGGGCCGGGGGTGGCAGGGAGGAGGAAGAGGATTTGGTGGCAGGGAAGGAGAGAGAAAGAGTGAAAAAGGAGGAAGGAGAGGGGTTTTTTTTTTTTTTTTTTACAAAGCTAAGCGGTGTCACCCTTTCACTTGGACCGTTTTTGTAAAACACCCCCTAAAGTTGGGACTGGTGTAGAATAATTGAAAGTTGGGATCTATTATGGAAGGGTGGTCATAGTTGGGCCTGCTCTTGTCAATTTTTCCTTTTCTCTATAACCAAAAGTAATGTACATTTTTTTTATATTGATGATTATTTTATAACCAAAAGTGCGAATTTTGCATTGTCTTTTAAAGACTAATTCTTTTGAAAATTTTTAACTACTTATGTTTATCTAACACACTACTGTTTTTGTAAATTTAGTAGGGAAGCGTGTGTTGTATATCATGATAAAAAAATTGCATTCTTAATTGAAAGTATATAACGCGCCCGCAAATCGTAAAAGTTGTGATGTTTCAAGCCTCTTGAGTTTTTTTTTCCTTAAGTGTTTGTAGTTGAAAATGAGATTTTTTTAAAGATAAAAAAATATTCTTGAGATTATAGTTATTCAATGTATTACTCCGTATATTGTATATTGTGTATGGTTTTGTACATTAACTTTCCTTTTTTAATTTTTCTTTGTCAAACGTGATGTCCAATATGACTTGATTGTGTTTGAACTCTAAGTTTGTTGATATGCATTGATTGAGGAAGGTTTTGAGTTGATTGAGAATTTATTTTGGAATGTTTTGTATATGATTATTATCTATGGTGTTATTATCTCTTATTATTGAGGGTAGAAATAAAGGGAACACCATTGCTTACTTCTTCACTTTTATAATAGAGATAATTATATGATATATATTAGTGCTTGTTTGGTTGCAGCGGGAATTATTTTCCCATAGGAATTTACAATTTATGGGAATTTAATTCTCCAATGAAATTCCTAGAAATTAATCTAAGTTGTTTAGTAGTCATAAGGGAAGTTGTAATTCATAGGATTTTATGTAGGAATTGTGAGTGATCATGCGGAGGGTAGGTAAATCAATTCCTACATTTTTGTGGAAATTTCAAATTCCCATGAATTTTCATTGCCCCCATTTTTCCCACTTCCCGTCAACCAAACAACTACACAAATCAGAAAATCATGAGAATTTCTATTGCCTACATAATTTTCTATACCAAACAACCACTTAGATTATGAAATGAAAAAAAACAAAAAACAGTTTTTAGAAAATCTTTTGTAACTTTTATCACCTTGAGAACGAAAATATATTATAAACTTTAACAAAATTCCTTTTCAAAAAATTAAAATTCCAACCTAATTTTTTTTTTAAAAAAAAAGAAACAAAAACATATGATGTGGAAATCCGATTAAATCAGAGGTGATCATGGGCCGGGCCGGGCTTTGGCCAAAAAAGTGGCCCATTTTGGGCCAAAGCCTCGGGCCGAAATTTCCGTGTAAAAACCCGCTAATTCAGGCCGGGTAAAAAAAAAAGCCTAATTTTCCATATTTATGCCACTCGTGGCTCAGATTGTTTGCCCAAATAGGGTCGGGCCCGACCGTAGGCCAAAAATTCGTGCCCATCAGTCGCCCATTTTCGGACCATAATTTCTAGTGTGACATTAGAAGTGGCAATTAGCAGCTTAGAACTTTGTTATACAATAAGAATGATAAAAATAACACTCCTTATAAACAAAGATCATACAAAATGTGTACTATTTATTTTTGATGTGAAAGTCACATGCAAATCTTTTGTCCCAACAACTATATCCAATTGATAAGGTAAAAAACTAAGGCTTGTAATGCAAAAAATTCAAGAAGGAAAATAGAGACAGTATCTATAATCCAAATGATATGATATTGAATGTAAACTTTCCATCACATACTCATATAAGTTTCACATTTAGCAATTGACTCTATGTATTTTTTATTCTTCTTCTCTACTTTACCTCCCTAAACAAATACAGAGTATCATTTAAAAATCCCCCAAATTTGATCATTTACCCAAGACTTCCTTCACCTTCTTAGGAAGACATTCTTTAGCAAGAAAACAAAACCACTTTTCAAGGCATGTCCATGAGCTTACTAATCTAAATATTATTGTATTCTTGTAAATCCTTGCCAGAGAGTCCAACAAACTTCAGACTTGGAACTGTTAATCTGTAATTTTCATGTGATAAATTAAATGAGTCGACCTTATAAGATCTCATAATCTCAATCCCGTAAGCATTAAAATCAACCAATGCACAAATAGGTTTTCGTAGCACATCATGTAACATCTTGATGAACATTTGACATTAAACGTCACGCTGGCCATAGCCAGTAACCAACACACAAGGAAACTTGTGACAAAACTTCTCTTCTATTAAGGTTTCAAGAACAGCAAGTATTTTAACGATAAGTACAAAATCAGCAGGACAAAACTTTGCAGTTTGGACGCTGTCAATATGATCTAAATGCAATTGATACGACTTCATCATCCCAGAGCAGTCTGTCACATGTGTTTTGCCATGAACGTCAATTTCTTCATAATGAACACCCCCACCAAATACACAATTAAAAGCCCCAAAATTCAATTTCAAAGATTTGCTGGTACACCCAAACAAGCAGCATAAATCAATCAAGCAATTTTTCACATTATCCGGTGTTACGTGATCTCTACACTTCCAAGATGCATCATTCTTGAGTAAGTAATAGAATTTGCGAGCGTGCATAAAGTACTATCTTTCACCATCAACAACTCCCTTTACAATCTTCAAGAGACTTGCAGCCCTGTTTATGAGATTTTGGAGGCCTAAGGGCGAACCTACATATTAGGCCCTACAAGTTTTTTGAATGTTTGATTTTTCGGTCCAAACCGAAAAAAAAAAGTTGTTTGGTCCAATTTTTTTGAAGTTTCGATTTTCTGTCCGAACCACGAATAATTTTCTTTTTTGCCTTTTACATAACTTCTATATAAAAATTAATTTTAATATATGAAAATTAGTAAAGGTATCGATTAAGTTCGTGAGTTCATTTCTGGTTCAAACCAAATAATTCAGTTTGATTCAATTCATTTGACTTTCGTTATTTTTATCCCTGATTTGATTATGTTACAACTTTTTCATTTTCAGTTTCTATCGAGTGTAGTTGATTGAAATTTTAGATTAGCTTAGTTCAGCTGCATTTGTCTTAAGGTTTGACCCATACTATTTTAGTTTAAGCAATATCAAATAAAATTGTTACTCTCAAAAAAAAATTATGAATACAAGAAAGTTGATTATTATTATTATTATTATTATTATTATTATTATTATTATTAATATTATTATTATTAATTATCGATTCTAAAAATACGGAGATGATATTCTTATGTCATTAGTAGTATTTTCTTAGAGTTAATTACAACGTACGAAGTATAAATTTTACGAAATATGAATGGCTTTTTTTCAATAAATATTATTCCCTCCTTCCCTAAATAGAGTTCCCATTTTTTCATTTATGTATGTTCCAAATGGATTTTCCATTTCCTTATTTGGTATGCGTCCATCAAAATAAAATATTTTTTGGCTTTCACTTTTTATTATATTACCTATTTCCCCATAAACAATATGGTTTTGTAATGTGACCTACATTCTCTCTCAATAAACTATTGATGAATAGTGTACCAAATTTAATTTTTAATTCTGATTTAATATAGCTAAGGACCCACTTATGATTTCTTTTTAATACTTGTGCCCAGAGAAATGGGAACTCTATTTGGGGACGGGATAGTAGTTATCTATTATCATCATGATGTAATTATGATGACTCATAATTTTCATAATATTAATTACATTTATTACTTACCGTAAAATAAGCTAATGTACCTTTCGGAAAAAAATTCTACCACTTGGCAATGATAAAAGTTAGGATAATAATATTTGAATTCAATATAGGTTTGTTATGTCTTTCAGAGTGATTATATAATATATCATATATGTATAATGCTAATAATAGTACAAAGCTAAGCTTTGCCTAGTGGTTAGGATTGTGCCTTTCAACCTTGATGTTCGGGGGTTCAATTCCCACTAGGGGCACTTTGAGGATAAGGATTTCGCTTATCCTCCCCCATACTATGAGAGTATCTGGTAGGGCAATTCATCTCCCAATGCAAAAATAAAAATATAAGGCTAATAATAATTTAAATACCATGTATATATAAGGCTAATAATAAAATAATATCATGTAATTTTATCTTGGAAAATTTGATAGGAATAGCCCCAACAATGGGGGTTCCACCATTTTCAGTCCCAACTAAATATTATTTCTGAGTAGTCCCAACTATGCATCATTTTTGCCAAATGGGTCCCAACATGTTAATGACCTGTTGCAATAGGTAAAACGAATTTTCTTTAATTTTTTTGCCCAACTTTATTTTCTCTCTCCTCTAGTGGGCATCCAGCCCTCCCATCCCCCACCCTCAAAACTCCCACCCTCACCCCTACCCAAACCTGCCACCCCTTCGACACCCCCTTCCCAACCTCAAATGTGCCACCCACCACCTAGCACACCATTCCACCACCCAGCACCACCAAAACTTTTCACTTTACCGCAGAATTGACCACCACAAACGTCCCCTTCACCCTCCCCTTCATCTTCCCGGGTTAAACCCTCCCCTAATCGGAGCTCCGGTATAAAAAAAAAATCCCCCACTTTCGACCCAACAAACTCGGGCCCTACCTAGATGAGTCCTCTCTTAATAACCCGGATCTAGACCCATTCCTTCTTAGACTAGCTAAAGATACAATAGCTTCTTGTTGTTTCTAGGGGATCTTAGGCGGGGAGGGGGTGGGAGAGGTGGCATAGGAAGGGGAGAGGGAGTGGAAGGGAGAGGGATTTAGGGGGTTAGGCGGGGGGGAGGTGGGAGGGGGGGTGGTTGGCAGGGGAGGGGATGTGATTTCAAGGGTTAGCTAGGGAGGTGTGTGGGAGGGGGAAGGTTGGCAGGGGGGGGATGGATTTCGGGGGTGGGCGGGGAGGGGTGGAAGAGGGAGGGGTGGCGGGGGGAGGAAGGAGATAGGAAAGAGAAAAAGGAAGAAGGAAACTGACTTAAGAAATAAAAAAAACATTAACTTGTTAAACAGGTAATCAGTTAGGTGGGACTAATTTCGGCAAAAATGATGCATAGTTGCTAGGACCGGTCAGAACTAATCCTTAGTTGGGACTGAAAATGGCGGAACGCCCATAGTTGGTATTGTACCTATCAATTTTTCCTTTTATCTTTACAATACATCTTGGGCGGACCGGGTTTACAATAATCAATAGGCACCCAAACTATATCTATCACACAAAAACTGACTATATTAGAAAAAAAAAAACCCAACTATATCATAAAAAAAATTCAGTTTTGGTTTTGAAAGATTTGCAAACACATTTAAAGCGAAGTAGGGATTTTGCAGGAAGTTTAGGAATTATTTCTCTCACAATTATATCATAGGGGAGTAGGGGTGCTAATCGAGCGAGTCGATCATGAGCATAGGGTTGCTCGACTCGTGCTCGCTAAGTTTCAAGTTATTTTGAGTCGAGTTGCTCACGAGCAACTCGTTTAAAGTTTCAATTTACCTTGAATTCTTGGCATTTGATTCTCATATCTTCTTTTCTTTACAATTTAACTAAGGAGTAATCAAGAAATGGACTTCCAATGTGAAACGACATGTTTAATTTATGTTAAAAGCAACTTGCTTAGTTGTATGACAATTAACTTGTTCAAGCATTATCATAAAAACATATTGATTAAGAAGTACATAAATGCAGCAGTAAAGGAGGCAACAAATATTCATATTGGGTTCATTCCATCTGAGTTTTTCAGATGAGGAGTTTTTCAGATGAGGAGTTATTCAATTTGGTTTGATTGAATTAGGTCAACCCTGAGTGCCCTCTATTGTCATTTAATGTCATAAAACTATATTAGTTTCAGTCGTAATAATTATTTGTAAAGCACTCAAGTCTAACCATGTATACTTGATCGATTTACTATACTTAAGTATTTCATTATATATCAAACTCTTTTGTTTTTATACTAAACTCTATATGTGTATTTTTATCATCCTATGTAATGTCGCGATCTTGTCTCAAAGGTCTGACGGACAGGCTTAAGGGAATTTTACCATCTATTGTTACAGAAAATCAAAGTATATTTGTTCCCGGTAGACTGATTACTGATAACGCTCTAATAGCCCTTGAAAATTTTCATTCTATGAAGCACAGGTTTCGGAGACGAAGGGGTTCTATTGCTATTACATTTGATATGAGCAGAGCCTATGATAGAGTGGAGTGGAATTTCTCAGATGTTTGTTGCTGAGATTCGGGTTTCTCTAGACATAGGTTAATTTGATTATTAGTGGTATTGACAAAGGGAGAAACTAGGTCGTTACTAGTCTCCTAAAGTCAAACAAAACCTAACTAGATTACTAAACTTAGTAGAGTGGTAAGCAAGAGTCATTCTTCCACAAGGACTAAGGAACATCGAAATGTATTAATTTAACAATAAGCTAGGCCGAAAAAATCATCAAGTTTTGGTTAAACTAAGGGTATAAACTATTGAAATCAAATTAGGAAAAACACTAGGAATGGGGAATCACCACAATCATAGTTCACATCCAACAACCAATTAGAGGTAAGGGGGTTGACATGTATTAGGGATATGCAAAGGGAAATAAATAAACCTAAACACCTCTAAAATCGTTGTTAGGGAGTTTAGAGTCCTAATTATGGCAACACAACCTATATTTCGAGGTGTTATCACCTAACTAGGCCAAGTTAGGAATTGAAATCAAACCCAAGTTAATACCAATCAACAAGTGATGTGTAGCAACTAATCAATCGATCATGAAGGTCAACCACATAAAAGTAAACCATTAAATGGGCAACAAAAGGATCAAAGATGATGGAGCTCACATCAACTAAGTCACCAATCAACATTAAAGATTGAATTTGCACAAATCCCAAGCATAATCAACCCAATAAAATATACTCGTGAAAATAGGATGCAAACAATGATTGAGCTACTCCCAATCCTAGTTAATGAACTACTCACTACCCATTATACTACCACACATCCTAAACATGGAAAAACTAGCATTTAATCACCAATCTAAAAATAGCAAAACCAAAAATCAATACTTTAAAGTAAAAGCAAAACAAAATCTAAAGAACAAACAAGAAGAAACTAGGCAAAGATGTAACTCTAATCTAGATTAACTATTAAACATTAAAATAAAGCAATAAAAGAGGAGAGAGAGTAAGAAATGCTCATTGATAAATTGTTGAATCTTTAAATCCAAGTTGTCACCCTTGAATCTCCAAACTTCAATCTCTCTTTGAGTTTTCTCGCTTTTCCCTAAACTAAGCTATGGAGGCTAATCCTCCCTAAAACCCTAAAAATATTCTAAAACTAAAAGTAGGGAATAAAATAAAACTTGGCTCCTCAAAATGGGCTAAGGGGGGTATTTATACTCCCCCTCAATTACATCGTCGTAAACAAAATGGGCCGAAGAAAAACGTGCGACAACAAAAAGAGCCCGGGCGGGCTCAACAAGGCCCCCCGGGCGGGCTGGGTCAAGGCCCAGGCGGTGCAGGGTGGTCGGGCCCATGCTGATCCACCGGACGGGGCATGCTATCCTTCTTCGTCGAGGCAGAAGCTCCACTCTTCAGCAGCCCGGGCGGGCAGGTTACTTGCTCGGGGCGGGCCAGCAACGCGCCTAATTTCAAAGAGCCATATCTCTTTCATTTTTCATCAGAATCAGGATTGTGACCACTCGTTGGAAAGCTATCGAGCTAAACTTTCATCTCCAACTTAAATCACTGAAAAATATTATTTGTAGTGAAAGTTATCACCATTTTAATATGACCCTTGTGCACAAATCCTTCCAAAAGCTCTTATTTTGGCAAAATTGCTCCACTGTATGCTTGGTGTGTGGTATGGATAGGTGGGAAGTGTGGTGTAGGATAAGCTCTATATTATAGCACTAAATCAAGCCACCCCTCTAACTTTAGCTCCAAAAAGCTTACCTACATAGAAAACCAAACACAAAGGGGAGAAACTATACATATAAAATAATAAAATGAAAATAAATAAAGAAAACAATAATAACTAAAAAGGAAATAAAATTAGAAGAATAATTACGAAAATTAAGCTAAAACGACTCTAATTAAGCACGAATTATTACCCTATGAGTGACATAAATGTCTCTCATCAAATGCCCCCAAACTTGAACTTTGCTCGTCCTCGAGCAAAACAATTGGACACAAAAGGGAAATAGGAAAGCAAGAAGATTTATTAAAAGCTAAACTAGAAAGCAAGAAATCTAACTCACTTTCGTAGGAATCACGGTTGCATTTAGCGCATGCAACAAGCTCTTTAAACCCCTAGATCGCTCTAAAGGGCGAGTGGGATCTCGCGAGGGTTTCCCAAAAGGCTTAACCCACAACTCTAATCAAGCACAAACATATAGTAAGCCAAAGTCATCTCTTTAAACATGGTTCACAAAGCAATGGACGATCTAAGCAAACTTTCAAAGCATAACCATCATCAATATGTATCCATGACTTAGGAATATAGGGGATAGGCTAATTTAAGGTGCAAAATTGACACTATCAAATGCTTCAAAACATCAATTAGAGTCTACTAAGGCGTTCAAGAGTTACAAATTGTTCTCAAATGGATGAAGATGGTCCCAAGATTGATCATAATCACCTATAGTGCACATAAACTCCCCCAAACTTGACTTTTGCTAAGAGAAAACCATGATTGTAGTATTATAACGATTGAGCAATGGGTCTAGAGTCTCAATGTTTAAGCCATAATGACATTCATCATTACTAGGGAGACTCTACTTATTAAATTTTCAAGCTCCCACTCAACCATTTCGACAACCCACTTTCTCAAGAATATGTGGATATTACCACTTATTGACTCTTTTTTTTAATTTTTTTTTTCCGTTTTCATGGACTTTAATAGGCTTATTGTGCCTTGTGGGCTCATTGGCTCCACTTATTGGACTCAAGACATAAACCACAATTTTTTTTTCTTTTTAACAATCAATTTAACTCTTAGCATAGCTTATTTGGAGGTAAATCACTTGTGCACCAAATAATATTTCAAGATTCAACTAGGGTCACTACAACTTCCAAAAGAGAACTAGTTCGACTCTTTTCAATCACAAAGTTTCACAACATTTAGAATCATAGAGTGTCTTTTTCAAGTAGAAAATCAAGCACCAAAGATTAATCGATCCCTAATCGCCCCAAATTACACATACAAGTAAGCATCCAATGGAAACACCTATACTCATCCACCCAAATGACCAAAGCAAAGGAATCCACATAAATTTGCTAACAACAAGAATCTTTCCTTGGACGCAAAATGTTTTGTACTTTTCTTTATTCCTCATTTTTTTTTGATGTTCAAATTTTTCATTTTTTTTTTCATTTTTTTCTATTATTAAAGAGAATCAAAACTTGGAAGAAAATAAAGAAAAATAAAAGAAAGGAAAATATTTTTAGATTTTAAAATTTTGTAAAAAGAGAAAAGTAAATAATAGAGTATATACACCTCCCCCAAGCTAGCGAATAGCTACTCCCCCAAGCTAGAATAAAGCATTGTCCTCAATGCTTGAATAATACGATCAAAGGGAGGGAGGGGGGAAAGAACATCCAAACCAACAAGCACATGTTCCACAATAATAAAGCATTAGAGAAAGAGAAAAGAAAGGATGCTACCGGATAGTAGGTGGGTGTAAATGCTTGCATTTGACCCAATTTTTCCATTTCTAATCAACTTCCTCAAAACCATGATTTGCTTTTCACGTGCTATTGAGAATGAGTCTTGTTTATGCGTCGGATAGTAGGTGGGTGTAAATGCTTGCATTTGACCCAATTTCTCCATTTCTAATCAACTTCCTCAAAACCATGATTTGCTTTTCACGTGCTATTGAGAATGAGTCTTGTTTATGCGCCTAAATCAAAATCAAGGATAGAAAAGAAAAATGAGTAAAATTAAAGGAAATAAAATGAAAGCAATAAATCACGGGTTACTTCCCGATAAAGGCTTATTTAAGGTCCTAAGCTTGACCTTTCTAATAAATAACAATTCAATGATCGTAAGAGTTTGTCATATGCACTAGCACACATTTCAATTATTATTAAGTATGCAATGATAAAATGCAAAATATGCATAAAGTGCGATGCAACTCTATGCAAATGAGGAGAAGGATGCCTAAAAGAAGGAACAAAAGGAAAAACAAAGAAATAAGAAGAAAAATAAAAATGAAATGACAAACTCTCCTAAACAAACTTTTTTTTTGTGGCAATCTCACTTTCTTCCTCAAAATTAATCACATTGGGCACTTGAGAGGGAAATGAGGAAGGGGGCTCATTTAATGGAGGTAATTTGGGTAAATAAGGGAAAGAGATGGGAAAGGAAGGAACTAGGTCGAGCTTTCTTGAAAACGGGATATAAGGTGAAGGAATGGAAACTAAGGTTTCACAAATGACTTCTCCTATATCACAAGTTTTCAAATCGCACACTTTTTCAACCAATGAATCCTTACCAACATCTCTTTCATCCTCTAAAGCCTCAAAAACATCACCAACCACCAAATGATGTATCTCACTCTCAAATTGACCAAAATCTTCACTTAAGCAAGAAGGGGTAGGAGAGGGTGGGTACTCTAAAGCACAAGGAGGGAGAGTAAGGTTCAATTCATTAGAGGAAGACACATTAGACTCAAAAAGAGAATGTATAGACTCAAAAACATCCTCAATTTCAACAATATCCTCAAAAATGGGTCTTTTCTCCTCAAGAGCATACTCCTCATTATCACTACTCCAAAAACCATCATCAAGATCTAGGCTACTCTTTCCCAATTGATTTTCAACTTCAACATCCCTCAAATCATCATCACCAATAATCTCATCATGGTCATCATAAGATCCATTTTGCTCTTGATTTGTAAAAGTAGGCTCCAACCAAGACTCCAACAATTGAGAAACTTGAGTATCTAGCATTTTATTATGAACTTGCATTTGTTTTAAGCTCTCTCTCAACTCACTAGTCTCTTTAGCTTGATTAGTCATGAAGGTTTGCATCATACTCTCTAAACTAGTGGTGTTGGTGGACGGTCCTAATTGAAGAGGTGCTTGGAGTATAATTTGAAGACCATTTTGGGGAGGGGGATTACAATCAAGCATATGAGAGTCAATATCGGGAATATGAGGCACTTGATTAAATCCATGCACAAATTCGATGAATATTGAGAAGTAGCATGAATATCATCAACATTAGAGTGCACATCATTGTTATAAGCATAAGAGGGAGGGGGATTAAAATCATGTATAATAGGGTCACTAGTGGGAACATTTGACTCATCAAAGGAATTCATGCAAACATTAGATGAATTATGAGAATTTGCACAATCAAAATCATAAGTATCCCTAGCTAACCACAAATAGAAATCCCAAGCTTCATCTAAAGATATAGCTCGAAATGCACCATCAAACATATTTTCAACCACTCCTCTAGTATGCTCATTCAAACCCCAATAAGTTATCTCACAAGTCTCCCAAAGACCATAACCATAGTACCTTATAAAGTCCTCAAGTCTCTCGAAGTAAACCCAAAAGGACTCATTTTCATATTGAGGAAAAGAGATACTTGCCATTTTTTTAGTAAGGATAAGAAAAGAGAAAAAAAAAATCAAAGAAAAACAAAACTATTCACAAATAGCCTAGACTCATCTAATCAACACAAATCAATGTAAGCCGAAGTCCCCGGCAACGGCGCCATTTTGACAGAGGGAGAAACTAGGTCGTTACTAGTCTCCTAAAGTCAAACAAAACCTAACTAGACCACTAAACTAAGTAGAGTGGTAAGCAAGGGTCATTCTTCCACAAGGACTAAGGAACATCGAAATGCATTAATTTAACAATAAGCTACGCCGAAGAAATCATCAAGTTTTGGTTAAACTAAGGGTATAAACTATTGAAATCAAATTAGGAAAAACACTAGGAATGGGGAATCACCACAATCATAGTTCACATCCAACAACCAAGTAGAGATAAGGGGGTTGACATGTATTAGGGATATGCAAAGGGAAATAAACAAACCTAAACACCTCTAAAATCGTTGTTAGGGAGTTTAGAGTCCTAATTATGGCAACAAAACCTATATTTCGAGGTGTTATCACCTAACTAGGCCAAGTTAGGAATTGAAATCAAACCCAAGTTAATACCAATCAACAAGTGATGTGTAGCAACTAATCAATCGATCATGAAGGTCAACCACATAAAAGTAAACCATTAAATGGGCAACAAAAGGATCAAAGATGATGGAGCTCACATCAACTAAGTCACCAATCAACATTAAAGATTGAATTTGCACAAATCCCAAGCATAATCAACCCAATAAACTCTACTCATGAAAATAGGATGCAAACAATGATTGAGCTACTCCCAATCCTAGTTAATGAACTACTCACTACCCATTATACTACCAAACATCCTAAACATGGAAAAACTAGCATTTAATCACCAATCTAAAAATAGCAAAACCAAAAATCAATACTTTAAAGTAAAAGCAAAACAAAATCTAAAGAACAAACAAGAAGAAACTAGGCAAAGATGAAAACTCTAATCTAGATTAACTATTAAACATTAAAATAAAGCAATAAAAGAGGAGAGAGAGTAAGAAATGCTCATTGATAAATTGTTGAATCTTTAAATCCAAGTTGTCACCCTTGAATCTCCAAACTTCAATCTCTCTTTGAGTTTTCTCACTTTTCCCTAAACTAAGCTATGGAGGCTAATCCTCCCTAAAACCCTAAAAATATTCTAAAACTAAAAGTAGGGAATAAAATAAAACTTGGCTCCTCAAAATGGGCTAAGGGGGGTATTTATACTCCCCCTCAATTACATCGTCGTAAACAAAATGGGCCAAAGAAAAACGTGCGAATAACAGCAGCCCGGGCGGGCTGGGTCAAGGGTCGAGCCCATGCTGATCCACCGGGCGGGGCATGCTATCCTTCTTCGTCGAGGCAGAAGCTCCACTCTTCAGCAGCCCGGGCGGGAAGGACACTTGCTCGGGCGGGCTGAGGAGCCCGGGCGGGCTGGGCATAGCTCGGGCGGGCCAGCAGACGCGCCTAATTTCAAAGAGCCATATCTCTTTCATTTTTCATCAGAATCAGGATTGTGACCACTCGTTGGAAAGCTATCGAGCTAAACTTTCATCTCCAACTTAAATCACTGAAAAATATTATTTGTAGTGAAAGTTATGACCATTTTAATATGACCCTTGTGCACAAATCCTTCCAAAAGCTCTTATTTTGGCAAAATTGCTCCACTGTATGCTTGGTGTGTGGTATGGATAGGTGGGAAGTGTGGTGTAGGATAAGCTCTATATTATAGCACTAAATCAAGCCACCCCTCTAACTTTAGCTCCAAAAAGCTTACCTACATAGAAAACCAAACACAAAGGGGAGAAACTATACATATAAAATAATAAAATGAAAATAAATAAAGAAAACAATAATAACTAAAAAGGAAATAAAATTAGAAGAATAATTACGAAAATTAAACTAAAACGACTCTAATTAAGCACGAATTATTACCCTATGAGTGACATAAATGTCTCTCATCAGGTATCTCTTCTGTCATATACTCCTTTGTTATTAATGGTACAGTTTGTGGGTCTGTTACCCTTCTCTGGGTCTCAGACAAGGAGATCCTATTTCTCCTTATTTTGTTTATTTTGGTTGCTGATGCCCTTTCTTCTCTGTTATCTAAGGCTTCCTTAGATAAGAAGGTACATGGGGTGAAGACGAGTCGTAATGGTCCGTAAATTTCTCATCTCGTTGTTTGCCGATGACACTTTACTTTTGCTAGAGCTACCCGACAAGAATGCAAAACAATAGTTGATACTCTCAACAAATATGAATCTGCATTTGATCAAAAAATTATTATTGAAAGTTCGGAGGTTTCCTTTAGCAAAGGTGTTAGTGTTGTGCAGGGACACGAGTTGACGGAGTTTTTGGCTATGAGACATGTTGATGGACATCCAAAATATTTAGGGGTCCCAACTATGATGGGTCGCTCTAAAAAAGTGATCTTTGCAGAGATGAAAGATCGGGTGTGGAAAAAGCTCCAAGGTTGGAAGGATCGGCTCCTCTCTCGTCTCGGTAAGGAAGCTTCATTGAAAGTTGTGGTTCAAGCTATCCCCACGTACTTGATGAGTGTTTATAGGCTCCCTACTACTATGATACAATCAATCAATTCAGTTATGGCACACTTTTGGTGGGGTCAAAGTGGCTCTGATAAAAAAAAAATTCACTCGAAGAGTTGGGACTTGGGAGTATATCTAACCCGAAGTGTATTGGAGGTATGGGGTTCCGGGATTTGGGTGTATTTAATGAAGCTTTGTTGGGTCGTCAACATGGAAATTGGTTCATGTTCCGGAATTTGGGTGTATTTAATGAAGCTAAGTATTTCCCTAACTCTTCTTTTGTGGAGTCTTCTTTGGGACCAGGTTAGTAGCTATTTATGGAGGAGTATTTGAGGGGCCAAGGCTCTTTTGAAAGAAGGTTTGTTGTGGAGAGTCGGGAATGGAAAAAGTATAAAAGTGTGGAAGGACCCTTGGATTAATAATGAAGGAAACAGGTTTATTGTTGGGGCGCCAGTAGAGGGGATTGAATGGGTGTGTGACTTAATGGATGACTCGCGAAAAGAGTGGAGAACTGATTTTATAAGGGCTTCTTTTGAGGAGTCGGAAGCTAAGGCGATTCTCTCGATCGCTATTAGTGAGCGATTGCCTACGAATTCTCTTAATTGGCCGTTTATTAAGGATGGCAAGTACTCGGTAAAGACCGCATATATAATAGGGAAGTCTTGCATTTTCGATGAGTTCCATAAAGTGTGGGTTCAATTGTGGAGCTTGAATGTCTCTCCGAAGGTGCGCCACTTTATTTGGAGAGTGTGTACTGGATCTTTGCCAGTTCGAGCACTCCTTAAACATCGTCATTTAATTTGATTGATGATGATCTATGCCCTGTGTGCAAAACTGAGACTGAGTCTTTGATCCATGTTTTATTCACTTTCGTTTGCTAAGGAAGCTCTAGAATTGACAGAGATTGCGAATTCCATGCCTGTTGGGGAGTCGCTTGTGATGTTGGATTAATGGAGGGGTGGGGAGATGTAGAGCAAGATAAGCCGGTCGGGTGGGGCTTTCTAGAATGGTCATTGTGGTACCGTAGGAACCAGCTGTTTTTGAAGACAAGTTCATTCCAAACAACTTACTCGTGGAAACGCTCAAGGAAGATTCGGTGTGACTACGTCAACTTCACCTTATGTGTTCATAGTTCGGCGGCTCGTCGAAGGCCGCACTTCAAAAGTGTGGAGAGCGCGGATGTGGCTATTGGCGAAGGTCGGGTGGGAATGGGGGTGGTGGCTCGAGATAGCGGTTTGAGGGTCCCGTGGTTAGCTTCGATCGAGTCAAACTTGGTAGTCACCTGAAATTGCAGAGGGAAAAGCTCTTTGTTATGTAGTGAAGCAGGCTTATGTGCATAATCTCACTAGTGTGATATTTGAAACAGACCGCTTATCACTAGTCTCACGCCCATCCAAGAGAGATATTTATTTATCTGATCTTAATTTTATAGTGGAGGACGTCTTATTGTTTAGCAAAAACTTTCGTAGATGTGTCTTGGTCTCATGTCTGTAGGGATGGTAATAGTGTGGCACATAATCTTGCTAGGTTTGTGCCTTCTGGAATTGAGCAAAGGTGGGAATGTCATGTTCCTGCGGATGTTGCTCCTTATGTACTAATGGATACTTTGTCCTTCCCTTAATATATTACGCAACACGTTTCCCTTCAAAAAAAATCTTTAACAAACTTCTTTTAAAAAAAAAAATTCCAACCTAATATTTTTTAGAAATAGAGAATAAAAAACATATGATGTGGAAATCCTATTATATGTTGCTAATGCTCCCATAAAACCTCCTTTATGTGATTGGGATCTTCATTACCAGAATCCTCGACTCACTCGGCTAGCAGTTAGCACGCTTACACAGTACACACTACACACCACAATCAAAATAAGATTGATTTACATTAGCTAATATAAAAGATACTAGGTTTGAAGCCCGTGCGTTGCACGGGTTGTTGTTTATTTTATTTATTGTAATTTTTTTGTTAATATTATTGTTGATTTTGTGCTATTGTAAAATGAGATTTTTCAAGATCATTATATTTACATACTTCCTCCGTTCTTTTTCTACTACAACAATTACCACTTTAGGTAGTTTTATGCTTTCATCTTTTGGAACCATTCCACTTTTGATAAAAAAAAAAGAACTACAATTGACAATATTACCTTTACTTTATGTTAATAAAACCATCATTAATTACCCAAATTGCCTTATAAAGTTGTGTTTACTTTAATAAGGATTTATTGTAGATAAGTCTATTATTAAATGGTATCCCACTAACAGGTATGACTAACAATAGCTAATACAGTTTTAACATTAATAATACTCGAATGATACTTTAAGAAAGTAGAGGGTAATAATTTAATAGATGCAGGACAAAAAGAATACTTTCTTAAAAATTAATAAGAATGACATGGCATGCTTAGGTGGAGCTCTTTATAATATTCTAAGGTTGTTTTATTTAAATTAAACTCTAATTTTTACATAATCCAAAACTCTAATATATATGTAACTTTATCTCTATAGATTTTAGTTAATAAATTTTGTTGCAATACTATATTGTTTTAGTTTAGTTGAGTAAAGTTGAGGTTTTGAAAGATAATATGTTTAATCCTGTAAATTGGACCTATAAACAAATGTTATAATCACATATAATACAATATACTTAATACTTATAGCCATTATTATATTTATCTAAATAAAGACTACATAATATCCTACAATGCATCTAACTTAATATATTTTCATGAGCTGTAAAATTATATTATAAATAGATCCTATTTTGAAGCATACAAGCACTCTCCAATGGTAAAAAAAATTATAATGTTTGGAAATTAGGTAGCAAAAGTTAAATTCAATTAACATAGTATAATAATTTAAGTTGTTTATTCAAAACGCGACTCTGATTTCCCCCTATCCAAAACTCTTTTATGTATTTAAAATAAAAACTAATGACATGACAATCTTAAGTGGCGCTCTCTATTTCATAAATTGTAGAACTATATATTGTAAATGGATCTTATTTCAAAGCATATTTCAAGCACTATCTAATGGTACAAAAATTATAATATTCTGAATTAGGTAGCAAAAGTTATACACAATTTACATAATATAATAATTTAGGTTGTTCATTCAAAACGAAAATCTAATTTCTGCTTATCCAAGACTCCTTATATGTATTTAAATCTATGTAGAACTCTAATTTTGGAAAAAAATAAAAATAAAAATTGATGACATGTCAATCCGACATGGCGCTCTATATTTCATAAGTTGTACAACTATATTTGTAAATGGATTTTATTTCGAAGCATATTTCGAATGCTCTCCAATGGTATAAAAATTATAATATTCCGAATTATTATACACAATTTTCATGATATAATAATTTAGGTTATTGATTCAAATCCAAACTCTAATTTTCGCTTATCCAAATCACCCTATATGTACTAGCAATTTATGCACGCGATGCGTGCTTTAATTATTTTCTTTGTTGGTTATTCTTTCGCTGTAAACTCATTGAATTTTTTCTTTTCAAATTAATTTTCTACGACATTTATATAACTTCAGTTCTTCTTGATTGTGCTATTTTATGAGTAAATAATTTGAAATCAGTGAAGCACGTATAATGCATAAAGTAATTAGAAATTATATATCACTAACCTTTTGTTTGTTTTAACATAAAGTTGGAGTTGAAACTATGTGATGGTTCGATAATGTTACTTTAAATAAAGAGCCTTATATTATTGATAAAAAAATATAAGTTTTTAAATACATTATAAATCATCATCAAGTTTTTACATACTACATTATTGTCGATAAAGTATTTTTTTGAAATTAAAAATTAATTCATTTAAGTCATACGACATCTACAATAGAAGTCAAAACTAAACAAATACATATCAAAATGAAATAAATACAATTCTAATATGACAAAACCACGATCGTTGAGTAGATCTAACATTTCTGAAAACCCTCGTCTTTCACATCGCTGTCTGATGCAGCCTTCTGTAAGGGGGTCTATCGATCTTTTGTAGTTTTGAAGTAGAACCGGATCTAATTCAAGTGATTGTAAATGAAGTACTGACATCTGTTGTAACCCCGTACAAATTTCAGTCAACAAATCAACCTCTTGAATTACACAAAAACCCAAAAATAAAGTCTCCAAACTCTCACATGGAGAGAGATAAAACCCAATATATGGGTAGATATAACCCAATAAATGGGTAGAAAAATTCTCCATTAAAGAGAGACTGAATTTATTATAAACATTAACATAAAAAACTAATAACAAAAGGAGAAAAGGGGCTTACCACCGCCCAAAAGGGTGGCGGTAGCCCCTAAGTTGAAAATTAGGGTTTTGTGGGAGAGGAGAGAGAAGAGAGAAAAAAGGGAGAGGAGGCGAACAATTGGTTAGTACTTTTTTTTTTTTGTCGATAAAGTATTTCAATAACACACTTCTAATTTTTTGTTTATGGACTTTTCTAATCAATATATAATCATATGTATGTGTCATTTTAAATTTATGGTAAATTTCCTTATGTAAAATTATTTTGTCAATTTTATGTTGATTGTGATGACTTTGAATTGTTTGAGAATTTCCTTTTATAAAATAATTTTGTCAATTTTTTGTTGATATGCATTGATTGTGCTGACTTTGAATTGTTTAGGAGTGTTGTTTAAAGTTTTTTTCTTAAAATATAATTTATTTAACAGGGGTAAAAATGTGATTTCAGATGGGGACACCGTTGCTCCCCTCTTCCCTTATAGTATAGAGATTTAAATCATCTATAACTCTATTTTTGTAAAAAAATTATAAATATAAATTGATGATATGGCAATCCTACGTGGCGCGCTCTATGAACTCGAAATCTTGAGGAGCTCCCTATGCTCCCGAAAAGTTTCTCCTTTATATATATATATATATATATTGATTGATGATTGATTGATTTGCCAACCTTGTACAATAAGTAAGACCCTACTTAAACCTACCAACAGAAAGCCGAAATAGTTTCAAACCCTAAGAATCAAAGAAAAATTCCATGGCAACACCACTCCCATATGATATAATTGTGAAAGAAATACTCCCAAAACTTCCCACAAAATCCCTACTTCGCTTCAAATGTGTTTGCAAATCTTTCAAAACTCAAATTTCATGTCCCAAATTCATCAACCTTCATCTCCGCCAAGGTCTGTCCAACGACTCAAATCGGTTCCTTATCGCCATAAATCGCAAATACCTTATTTGCATGGACATGAACTCACTAAATTCACCTTGGTTTAATCTTGAACTACAACAGCCTTTTTGTATTTACAGAATTCTCGGGGTTGGGTCTTGTAATGGATTGATTTGCATCTGCATGGCCTTGTGTCCGGTACCCTTTTCCACGTTTATGTTGCTCAACCCGTGCACCGGCATATATCTTATGATCCCTGATATCCAACAGCTTATTAGGAGACCGTCTTCGTGTTTGTATTTTTCTGCAAATTTTGGGTTTGGTTTTGATTCTTTTGACAATGATTTTAAGATAGTAAGTATTTTGGATTATAAGATTGATAACGATTCAATAACTAGGGATGTTTTGGTTTATAGCTTGAAAAATCATGCTAATAAGTCTTGGAGACTTGTTCTTAGAACAACTCCTAAAGATATATTTCAATACCATCATAAAGGTGTTCCTATAAATGATCATTTACTTCATTGGATATTTAGATGTTCCAATAACGGGTATCGAATTGGTTGTTTCGATCTTAAATCCGAGAACTGGGTGAAAGACGTGCCATTACCGGACTATCGTGAACAAACAGGCACCGATTTTGCTGTCAAAGAAGATGATATATTGCAGTTAAGTGTCCTAGACAGTTGTTTGTGTCTAATGACTGAAAATCTCAATGATAAACTCTTTGATGTGTGGATGATGAAGGAATACGGCGTCAAAGAATCTTGGATGAAACTCTCTGCAATTTCGGATTCGTTTGTTGATAACCATAGAACTCCAAAAAATGAAATTTCAGTCACGAGAGATGATAAAATAAAGAGTAAACCTACTAAATTATTATTTTACGATGCTCAAAATAAAAGGGTCAGAAAAGCTGATCAGAGCTTAAAGTTTCGTGGAGATGATTTGATTCATGCTTCTACATGTCAGGGAAGCTTAGTAGCCCTCCCTGGTGGTCAAAAAATTGGGAAGTGGAGCAACGATGTCAACAAAAAGTAAGTGACAGATTATTGTTTTTTACAGTAATTTGTGATGATATGGTGGATTTTGCTTTGACTTTCTCTATATTTATTGTGTTGAAATCATATCTTTTGATTATTATTTATTAATCCAGCCTTTTATCTGTATCTGCTCATAATGAACTAGGAAACCGGTAACCTGTTGAAGTTGTAAAATTAATTATTTTTTTCCATCTCTTTTTTTCCTCTAACCCCTCCCTATCTCTCTTCCTCCCCCCTTACCACCCTTCGGTACTCCCCCAGACCCCCCCTCCCCTCCCCTACCCCCACCGTGAGCACCCCCACCCCCACCGCCTTCGAGCACTCCCTCCCCACCCCACCCCCCGTGAGCATTCAACTTCGTCGCCTACAAGCACCCCCCCTCCCTCCCTCCCTACCCCCCCGTGAGCACTTCCACCTTGTTGCTCGCGAACGCACCCCCCCCCCTCCCCACCCCATGTGAGCACCATATCCACCGCTTGGGAGCACCCCTCCCCACCCCACCTCCCTATGAACACCCCCCACCCTGTCGCCTGCGAGCACCCCTCTCCTCCCCACCCCCCTCCGAGCGCTCTACTTCGCCGCCCGTGACTCTACGAGCACCCCCTCCCCTTCATCCGCCATTGTTAATAACTCATCGATTAAGGATTACCACCCCTTAAGTGTGCGAGACCACCACCAAGGCACCATCGATTAAGGATTACCCTCGTGGGAAGGAGGAGCCCGGGTTTTGATTATACCGAACTCGGGGAGGCTCGGGTTTTGACGGCTACGTTGGAGGGCGAGGGAGGCGATTAAGTGGAGATTCATGGGAAGGTTGAGGAGATTGTGGAGGAGATAATTGAAGGGCGCTCGTGAAGGTTCCTGTTGTGATTTGAAGGTGGCGGAGGTGGCGGAGGCGACTATTGTCGGTGGTGGTGGCAGATACGGGGCAGGGGGTGGGGAAGGTTTTTGTGAAGAGGCTTGGTGATGCAGAGATTGTGTGGCTATATGGTGGTGGTTAGTGGTGGTGTGGGGCTAAAAGGGGGTGGTTGGCAGTGGTTGTGGTGTTGTTGGCAGTGGTGCCATGGTGGTGGTGGTGTTGGCAGTGGTGCGTTGGTGGTGGTGATTATTTGTTTTATTTAAGTTGATTAAAATTTAAATTGATTAATTAAACTTGAACGAATTAGAACAAGACACGTGTGCAATTAACCTATTCTACTGGTCATTAACCTATTTCAACAGGTCACTGTTCATTATGAGCAGATATAGCTAAAAGGTTGGATTATTAAATAATAATGAAAAGGTGGGATTAATTTGAGCGAATGGCCCAAAGGTTTGATTATTAAAATCAATTTTTCCTATCTTTTTCCAGTATATACATGACCCTGTTAGTAAATAATTAGTCAATAAGTTATTACAAAACTTGGTATAATGCAACATGGTTTAGTGCTTGCTCGGCATAAATAGTTGTATTGTGGTAGCTATTTAGTTAATCTATCACTCTTCTTACTTTTTTTTAATGTAGTTAAATCATCTGTTTACCTTATCTATCATGCTCCTAAATTTGCATGCTATAAAGTGTTATATGTCTTTAGTATTTGTTTAAACATAGGACCTATATAATAGGGTTTAGTCACTGAGATTGTTGATTTTTATGTTATCTTAATGTTAAGTATGTTCAACACTTAACCTCAACGTGATATGATCCAACAACTCCACCTGAACTTGACATAAAATTATCATGTTTGGTAAGATTGACTACTTTATCATTTGTGTTTATTTAGGAACTTTTAAACACTAACAACCCTTGAAGTATATCTTCAATATTATTAGTGTGACTTGTAGAAGATTAAAGTTGTTTTTTTCTTACTTTTAACATATGTTTTGTTATTTATTGTTGAATTTGAATCTTCTGAACCTGATTTTCGTAAAGAGAAAGTGAATAAATTAGGTAACTAGACGTAGTGAGTCTAGTGACCAGTATAATAAATAGAAGTTTGTCAATATGTTTATTAAATGGCCGATACAGCTAGACTCGTTTGTCAGCTCTAACATAAAACACATTACAGGACATTAGGACTACAGATAGTTGATGATCAAGGAAAAACACGAGATATGTCATACGAGATTGCAGGTAGCAGATGATGATGCAAGAATTCGAGATTGAGCATTGGTACAAGGTAGTTAGCAGTTGGGCTTTCTAATTAAAGAAGTGGAAAGGAACACTTTTACATTGTTTGTTTGATCAATAAGAGGTTGTAATAATATACTGATATTTATGAACTTTTATTGATGGAAAATTAAAAGTTTGTGTCCTTAATTATATGGACATTATTTTTAAGGGTATGTCAGTGTCAACCAAACAGGAACGTTCTAGGCTTTTTCATGAACTTGCGCTACTAATCAATATTGTGATGATCCTAGAACAATATGATAAGGTCATTTCTATCGGGGTTTACTAAACGCAGCCCCACTTTACTAAATACAATCCTAAAAACCCTCATTATCATATTTTAAAAAAATATATATTCTATCTAAAAAAAATATTCTCTCCGTCTCTTTCCCACAGTTAGAGAAACATAAATTGCAAAAAAACCTAATTGACAAATTTGAATTTAATATTCAATGAGCAATAATTTTGACCCAAACAAATTTCAATCTGATGTAAGTAATTCGGGTTTTTTCGGTATCTAATCAATTTCGTACAACTTCCATGAAATACTTAGCACTATTTCGTGCAATCCTCAAGAAACAGATTACTCTGTTTCGTGCATGTTATAACAGATGTGAGAAAGAACAAATATTGAATGCAAAATTGAAAATAATCAGACACAAATTTAACGTGGTTCACCAACGGAGTGTTGGCTACATCCACGGGCAGGGAGAGAATAATATTATTTATGAGAAGAATAATCAGAATTACAGATGTGATTACGAACTAAATCGTATTAACGATTTAGGTTAAAAGCCTATTTATACCCCGAGTCGAAATCGCCAACCCGCGTCAAAACTGAATCCGCCCGGTCGACCGGGCCATTTCGCCCGGTCGGGCGGTAAGAGCTGCCCGGTCGGGCGCGCAAGTGATTTTGACGATCTTTCTGCCCGGGCTCTCGCCCGGTCCCCAGACTAATCCGCCCGGTCGGGCGACGCCGCCCGGTCGGGCGTGACTCGCCCGGTCGACCGGGCGAGCACTCGATTTCTCCGAATAAGCCGCATTTTCACCAGATTCAAGGCATCAATCTTACAGTGCAAATTGAACGAAACAGATTAAACTATTTCTTGATGATTGTATGAAACAGATAAAGCTATTTCGTGCATATTGTATGAAACTCTTATTTTTAATGGCAAAATTCTTGAAGATAATGGTGACACAGGAAATGGGCAGCTTTAATTCCATCGCGTGGTTAATAACATATTCCAGATATTTCCTACTATTACGTGTTGAATCTTGTTGAATCTTGTGTTATTCTTTTTTTGTATTCATAATTAACATTTCATTTCATTAATTAAGGCTGGTATAACCAGCCATATTACGAGGGAACCAAAGTGGTAGTTCACCACTTATATTCAGAAGCATATCAGAGCAAGAGAAACATGAAATGCTAACCAAAAAAAAATGAAATGAAATGTTGCAAACCACCATGAAAACTCAAAATCCCCTAAAAACTCAAATTAAAGCCTGAAACTTTTTATTCTTTTTCTCCCATTTTTCGTGAAAACCCAACTTGTTTTTAAATTATCCAGTTCTATGTAGTATGTCTCATCCTCAGCAAAAAAAATTGATTGATGTTGCCTTGTGTGATTCTATTGCGTAGTTTAAGGAGAAATTCTACCAAATTGAAGGTCTAATTATCATAAACTTTCCCTTTCCTTTTCCCATTTTCTTGTTGATAATATTTTTGTAATCCTTAATTTTGTAGTATAATCATGGAAAATTGAACAGATATAAGACCCAAGTCTGGGAAAAACACATAATTATCCCCAATTTGGACAATAGAAGAATAGGAAGAAGGAGAAAGGAGAGAGAAATGGGCTGAGGGGAGAAGGAGTTATGAGCACAATGGGTATTTTGGATATTCTAAAAGGTTGTGTTTAGTAAAGTGAGGTTGCATTTAGCAACCATGTAACTACATCCTCTTAGAAGCTGAATATAAAAGCATATGTCTCCAATTAATGCAGAGTTAGTCAGGCTATTAGCATGCATTTTTGAAGATATTTTTGTTCCTATCCTACACCTGCTACACTCTTTTGTGATAACAAATCAGCCGAATACATAGCAAAAAACCCAGTTGTCCATGAACGAACTAAACACCTCAAACTTGATTTTTTATTATGTTCGAGATAATATCTAGGAAGACTGATTCTTCAGTGATCATACCAAAATTATGACCACCGAAGTCAACGGAAGTCAAAGGGCCTCTGCACCACCCATTTTGCCAACTTAGCAAGCCATTTTCTTTTTCGTTTCTTTTACTAAAATCAGAAATATTTATGATAAATACTTAAAATAATTTTGTAAATTCCAAAAAATTAATAAGAAAATCCTAAAAATTTAATACTTTCATTTTTCTGAAATTAATTATTTTGACCAAAAAAAAAAAATTTACCCATCTTTTTTTTCTCTCTCCTCTTTTTCCCCCTGAACCCCGATGAACTCCTTCCTTCCCTGCGTTCTCTCTCCACCCATCTCATCTCCTTCCTCGACCATTTTCGACCAATTAACTGCTCTTTTGTTACTCTACTCTTCACGCATACGTGAATCTTCTTCACGCAAACACCAAGGGTGAAGGTGTGCTTTTAGGGAAATCTCAATTTCAGTCTTCTTTACATATCTAGGGTTTTGGTTTTGTTTTTGGGGAAAGTTCGATTTCAGTTGTCTTGATTTGTTTGATTTAGGTCTATACTCCATTTCGCATGAACAAAACCCTCATGTTCTTCAATCTCGATTTTCGTTTAATCGATTTCGGGGTTCTTTCAGTGTTTTATCAGATTCAACAGGGCCAGACTGTTGGCTGTTTCAATTTTGGGGGGTTCTTGGGTGATGACCCAACTATGGGGCTTTCGGTGATGACCCAACTATGGGGATTTGGGTGATGACCCAACTTTATGTATTCGGGTGATGACCCAGCTATGGGGCTTTGGGTGATCACCCAACTATTATGTTCCAATAACAAAGAAAGATTAAACTATCATGTTGATCCAGCCAACTTAGATTGTGGATTGTAATCTGGATTCAAATGAACAATGATGTATAATCATGTTTCGAGGAAGAATTAAAATTTATACCAAACATTAGGTGAAATTGCTAGTATTAATTTTGAAAAAACTATCATGTTTGGGATCATAATATCATTAGTAACAATATGTGGTTAATAATAATTCAATGGTATAAACGTCTTTAGGTAGACGTTTGCACAGCGGAACAAACGTTTAAGAAGGCATATGGGCCTTGGCCCAAACGTGCCCTAAAAGCGTCTGTCATGGATCAAACATCTTTTATTGACTTTTGTGTACAAACACGTTTGTCATGGATCAAAACGTTTAAAAAGAAATATGTCATATTTGTATTAAAGATATCATTTTATGTGGTTAATAATAATTCTAAATAACGTAGAAATGGGCAAAAATAGATAATAAAAAAATAATATAATGATCTAATAAAATCTTACGCTGCCCTGAATAAAATTACAAAAAAGGCCAAACACTACTCACCTTTGAAAGGATTCGATCCCGCGCCGCATAGATGCAAGTGATTTTCATATCAGGGCTAGTGACCACGGAGACGGGGGAATCAGCACGACAAATGTTTGTCCCCAGTTGTTTATGTATTATGGTGCGCAAAAGAAAGACAAAAATAAGATACGCGTATGTTTACATTTGCTGATAGGAAAACAGTTTTGACACATAATAAATGTTTAACTTAGAATGTAGGGTAGCTAAAACACGCTTTCTAATTTCTACTACGATATAAGGATTAGTGTTTATTAAATACTACCTCCGTATTTTTTAAGTAAGTTGCACCATTTGCTTTTTGGCACTATTCATCAACCAATTTTATTAAGTTATCTCGCACCATTATATAAGAAAAAAACATAGTCAAGTGGGGTCTTGTTAGATTCGTCTCAATGCGAACATTCCAAATATCAATTTTTTAAAATTTTTACTTGCATATTAACGTTTAAAGAAGTGTCTCGACAAATGCGAAAAAAAGCAAATGGTGCAACTAAATAAATACAGAGGTAGTATAAAACGCTAGTAAATGACCCCATTTTACACATGATATCCTTATTAAATTTGCTAGTAATTCAAAGTAGTGGTTAGAGGGTTTCATCATCCAACAAAATATGCCCATACAGAGCGTCAGAGGGCTAATTGATCGTTTATCTCAATTGTTTGTCTCAATTTTTCTCTCCAAATCAATCATTCCAAGAAATACAATAACTCGTACCCTATCGGCTTATTATCCCATGGTAAGCCACTATGTTCCGGGGGTTTCATCCATACCGAGACGCAAGACCCATAGTGTTGTGTAGAATGTCTAATTAAAGGCTACGACAAGAGTAAGAAAGGTGATCATAGGTACACGAGCGAGGTAGGGGAGGGGAGGGGAGTACGATATTGGTTCGAGAGACTGCTATGTTCTGAGGCAAGTGTACCTGCATCCTCGGTATTGGTGCGAGGGGGTAATTGGTTTCTTCGCGGCTTAGGAAGTCTAATGAAAGGCTACGACAAGAGTAAGAAAGGTGATCATAGGTACACGGGCGAGGTAGGGGAGGGGAGGGGAGGGGGGTCTAATACATTGGTTGGGTGTTTCGAGCAATCTTGTGTTTCGTCATGTCCTAAGCCTGGCATGCTTAGGACGTGGCCTAGATCAGTGTCCTAAATGGCTAAAGCTGGGTCGTGTCCTAAATGGCTAAAGCCGGGTCGTTTCCTAAATGGCTATCCTAGAAAATCGAGTAAATCGATCAACGCAAAATATTTGGGTCGTGACCTAAAATATATGGCATGGCATGAAGGTTGGGGCATGCCCTAGAAATCGACCAAGTGCTAAAGGTTGGGTTTTCACCTAAAACATTTGGCAGGGCATAAAGTTTGGGGTCATGTCCTGATTTTTTTCTTTCTTATTCTGTAGGAGAAATCTCATATCAGTTTGTCGCCGACAACATATCTCGAGCTACAATCTAACGTTTCTGGTGGAAAAATCCTAGTCGAGGTGGAGGTCAGCGTTGTCGGCGCAAGGGTTTGATTCCGGGCATATAGGGATACAGGAGGGAAATGACAGACTACAAAACGACGCAGAGAAATCTACTTCCACGAATATCAGTCATTCGTCGCCGGCCGAGTATCAGTCATCGTCGTCGGCCTAGCATCATTCATCGACGCCGGCACAAAGCTAAGAGATTCTTTCCATGGGGGATAGGAGAATTCACAATTGTCATAGAGGAACCGCAGGAAGTCGAAGGAAGAAGAGAGAGAAAATTCCCCAAAAGTTTTAAAAAAAAATTTCCAGCAAAATAATTTTTCGGAATAATTTTTTTTTCGGATTTTTTTTTTTGGTATTTTTTTATTATTTTTGGTATTTTTTGGGATTTTCAGAAATGATTTTAAGGTATTTTCATAAATATTATATATATTATTGAGGAAAAGAAAATACAAGTGGCCCATGTTGAATGTGTGGCTCATATTCATTCTGACCCCACATTTTCAGTGTAGAATTTTCGTCATTTCCACTGCTCATGTCAGCTCTCTCTTCAACCTTGCTGACATTATGACCAAGTCTCTTCCTGGGGATCATCATCACTTCTTATCTGGCAAGTTAGGCCTTGTTCATCATCCTCCAAGTCCAACTTGAAGGGGGTATAGAAATTATGTACATACTGTCATGTATTTATGTACTTCTTTCCTGTAAATACCCTATATATACTAGCCTAGTTTGTACCAAGCTTGCTTGGTGGAGGTGGTGGGAAACTCGGCTTGTGACTTTGAGGTCACTTTGAGGTCACAAGTTCGAGCCTCACTACCTACTTGTGCTTGGGAGTAGGGATTCCCTTAATCCAGTGGCGGATCTATTCAGGGTCACAGTTGGTCACGTGACCAACTATTAATTTGGGAAAAAAATTTCAAAACTTTCTCTCTCCTTTATTGACAAAACAAACTCCCACGTCTTTTCCTCTGTCTCACGTCTCTTCCTTTCTCTCCTTTAACCTCAAGGTCCTCAACTAAAATTCTTGAATTTTCTTACATGAACCTCCTTTTTCTTTCAAATCTTCAATTAAAATGATCATCTCGTCTTGATCTACAGATTGATACCCCTTTTTACCTTTTTTAGAGACAAAAAATTATTATTCAAAATCATAAAATTTGGGGAAAAACTCGTTTGGCGATTCAAAACCAATGAAGAACTTAACGAAGAGATTTTACAGCTCAAAGGTGAACTCTTTATGCTCCGCCTTCAAAGATCTGCTCGTGAGAATTTCAAGCCCAGCGATTTTAGTCGTATGCGCTCAAGGGTAATTATTATTACTCCATTTCTTCATTTGGGTTTATGATTTTGAGGGTAAATTTTTAATTTTTTTTTTTTTTTTGGTTTTGATCTTGTAATTAGGTGGGTGTTGTTATGTTGAATATAGGAAACTGACATTGGGTAATACTGATATATTTACTTGATTGTTTGCTGTGAATTTTTGGGGTGTCTTGTTTATTGTTAATAGACTTTGTTTAAGAAACAAAATGTAGCTGAGTAAGCGGGGGTTTGACACTAACATGTTTGGAAATTGGAATTGCAAAAGCTGTGTAATGTTTGTAGTAATAGTTGAGATTATCTACAATTTTAGATGTTGAGACTTGTGGAATTTTTGGTAATTGTTGATAAATGATGGTAGTGGAAATGAAATTATATATAAATTGTAAGACTGGTCTTGATCTACAGATTGATCACCTCCCTTCCTACTTGAATTCGATATTTTACTGTAATATGTTGCTCTGTGTTGTTTTATGAACTACTATTGTGAGAGGGAAACAAATTAGGACTGCTTTTGGTCTTAATTTTATGGTGCATGTGATAACTATAGTATTGGGGGTTCAGTATAGTAGTAAGGTAGGAGGAGTAGAAGAAGTCGGTATGTACCTGATGGTGCTTTGAAGGGTGATTGGATAGATGAGGTTCTTGAGGGTATTAAAGGGGATATTAAAGTAGCAAAGGAGATTTTACTTAGTCTCTGTGCTGGAATTGTTACTAATTCTAAAACCTATTTTGATGTAAAAACTTTAGGCCTATCCTTCTTCATTGAATGTGACTAAGTGCCAAGTTGGTGCATCAGATGAGAAGCAGATCAGTTGATGCTCAATGTGCTGTCTTTGAAAATTGGTTTTGTTAGTTTCATTGTTTTGAATGATGATGTATGATGTACATATTGGATGGCCTTTTCGATTAACTTGCTAAATCTCATTCAAATTATTAATTTAATTTTCAGAATGAAAAGGAAAAATACGAGGGATATTTAGAGTCTTTTTTTTTTTTTTTTTTTGCTAAAAGAATGAATATTTATTGTTTTTGGAACTTTATGATTTGATCATTGGTTGTAGTGAGGATTAGCGTTAGTGTGACCAACTATTGTCAAATTCCTAGATCCGCCACTGCCTTAATCCCCCACTACTCTCAAGCGTTGACCTGTTTAGCTTGGCTGACTGACCTGTGAGAGGTGCTGGTCCAGTAGGATCCTTTTCCTTAATAAGAGGTTCCCAGTGGGGGCCCAAAAAAAAAAGCCTAGTTTGTATTTTTCTGTTTTACTCCTGTATTTTATTCCTTAGCTTGTAATGAGCTGTATATTCCTGCCTTTGTTAGAGTCTTTTAAAAGACTACAACATCCACACAACAATACTTTCCCCATCATTTGGAAAAAACACTCGTGTCTAATTGTTAAATAAGTTAGTGCCAAATTATAGTCAAGTTGGTGTCAAAATTTTCGGTTTGAATCAATCTTATACCGTTATCGACTTTTAAATTTGGTACGAACATAACTGTCTATCGCAAAATGACCAAATGACCAGATTGCCTTTATTGAAATCTTTTAAATAATCGAACAATTAGTCACCCATACAAGTTGTACTTAAAATGTTTAAATCTGATGAATTTAATTGTGATTTGTGTCGTTGTTGTCGATTATGTCTGTTATTAGCCTTGCTGGTGTGATTATATAAAAATCTGAACAATGACTGGGAAATAAGACAAAGACAAGGATTTACCACCTATCCTGCTTATTTATATAATTAATTTATGATCAATTTGACAAGTTGATCATATCTATTCCTTTTTCTTAATGCATGTCATCATTGATGATTATTTGAGATGGTGCATTGAGCGGATTGACTAAGTCGAGTGAACATAGATAAGATGAGCCGATTAACGACTGATTAACAAAAAAAAAGGTATTGAAAATAAAACTCTACCTTTGCCTCTTGTTGAACGAGTAATTTTGAGTTTAAGATATGAAAAACAAATAAAGAAAATTAGTCAAATCTTCCCATTGTATGGTCGCCAAAAACTTGTTGGAGGAAGAATTTCCACAAGCAATTTTGACACCCTATTTTTGAACCATCAGGCTCGATCCATTTATTCAATCGACCTAACTTTTAATTTGTTTTGCTCCCTTTTAAGAATTCGAATAGATTTTTGTACCAATTTGATAAGAATGAAATATTCTCATTTGTGTAAAAGTCTCAAAGAAGAAGACAATATCCTCTTTAAGCCAGAAAAAATTTAAAGAGGCTCTCTCTAAGTATAGGATAGCCTATAAAATTATCTGTTTTGCTTCTCCTCATCTTAAAATGTATTATCGGTCTTGTTGTTGCTTTGAATCTTAATCTTGCATTGTGCTTTTAAATTGAAGAAATTTCCTACTTTATCAGATAAAAACTTTGGTGACCTTTACTTCTTGCAGCCAATAAAATTCAAGGAGAGGCACGGTGAATGATACGAGGTTCATGATTTACAATCACCTTCACTAGAGGCATCATAACACATTGAAATGAATCTAAAAGGATCTCACATGATAATATTATATATATACTTCCTTTTTTATTGGGACAATTATTTTTTCACTTACAGAATAGTGGATAACGATAGAGAGAAGGTGACTAAAAATAAGGAAAATGTGAATAGCGTAACGAGAAGTATATCAGAAATGCATTAATTAGGTGCCAATATATCATATAGAGAAATTGATCAAAATATCCCCTTTACAAAGAACATCTTTAAATGGCAAAATGTCCCAATTAAGCAAAAAAATCAGGTTAGAAAAACCCAATTATTATTACAATGAGAATTTATAATTGAAGTTTATAAAATTTAACTCTAAAACAGAAGTTTTAAATTAATGTTCAACGGAGAAAGTATTTGTTAATAGGGATATCATATCCAGGTTTTGACCATTTACCCGTGTAATAAGCTAAGGCCTAAAAAAATAAATAGAAGAGGCAAATACCACATTCCCTGGATTAGTCAGCTTGCTTCTGTAAACACCGAATATGAAAACGAAAGATTGAAACTTTCTTAGACGTGCTTTACAGTTTACTCCATGAAAACATTCATAATTTATAAATAGGAATACTTCCTTACAAGAATATTTGTCACCAGTCACCACCCATTCAGTAGTAAGAACAAACCAATCCTTTATTTTGCCTAGTGCCTATCATTTCTTGTTTTCCCATCAGCCCATCACTCTCTGAAAAACCCCTCAATGGCTGATCTAGGAAGTTCGGTTGCTGCACGACTCATAGAAATTATTGGGGGTGAGATCATCAAAAAAGTTTGCGACATGTGGGACTGCAAATCTCAACTTGAAGAGCTCAAAGAAAACGTTTCAACCATTCAGAGAGTGCTCCTTGTTATAGAAGCCAAGCGGGAGCTCTCCAACGAAGAAGAACGGGACTACCTGGAGAAGCTCAATGATGCTGTTTATGATGCTGATGATCTATTTGATGAGTTCCTCACACTAGCTGAGCTCAAGAAGCTTACATTGAGCAGGCGCAGTAAGTTCTATGCAAAGGTACGTTGCTTCTTCTCTTCTAAAAACCAGGTGGGTCAAGCATACAGGATATCTCGTGAGGTTCAGAACATAATGACAAGGTTTGATGTTGTTGCCAATAACCATAGAAAATTTGGTTATGATTTTCACTACAAACCTGTCGTTAGTTTTGAACCTATTAGTAGAAGAGGGCAGGAAACACATTCTTATGTCCTACATAAGGATGTTATTGGGAGGGACAAGGATAAGGAAGTCATCTTGAATATATTGTTAGATCCTAATGACAAGGAAGATGATCTTTTTGTTGTATCTATAGTGGGAGTGGGAGGGTTGGGAAAAACAACTATTGCCCAAATTGTGTATGATGACGAAAATGTTAAACAAAAGTTTCCGACCAGGATTTGGGTTTGTGTCTCTGATGAAGGTGAGGATATACTTGATGCGAAGGTGATCCTCTGTAAGATTCTAGAATCAGTTACTGGGCAGAAGTTTGATTCTACCCCGTTGATGGAATTTATTCAAAAGAAATTTCAAGAGGAATTAAGGGGAAAGAAGTACTTACTTGTCCTTGATGATGTATGGAATGAGGACCGTGAGTTATGGCTTAATTTGAAAAAATTCTTAATGTTGGGTCATGGGGGAAGTAGAATTGTTGTAACCACACGCTCCAAAACGACGGCATATATCATAGGGAGCAAATATTCCCATGAGTTAAAAGGTTTGTCCAAGGAACATTCAGAGAAGCTCTTTGAGTTGATGGCTTTTAGCAAAGGACATGATACACAAAACTATCACCAATTAGTTGGAATCGGGGAAAAAATTGTTGAAAACTGTCATGGAAGTCCTCTTGCTATAAGGGTGGTAGGAAGTTTGTTATTTGGTCAAGACATAAGTAAATGGCGGTCATTTCAAGACATTGGATTAGCAGAAATCAGGAAGGGTAATAATGCTATTATATCTGTATTAAAACTTAGCTACCACAATCTTGCACCCTCATTGAAGGCTTGCTTTACTTATTCAGCAGTGTTTCCTAAGGATTATATACACGAGAAGGAGAAGTTAATTAGTCTTTGGATAGCACATGGATTCATTTTGCCGTTGGATGTAGGCCAAAGTATCGAGGATGCTGCTGAGGAACATTTTTCAATTTTGTTGCAGAGATGTTTCTTTGAACAAGAAGAAGCCATTGATATACATGGTGAGGTATACCTTTTTATAAAAATCCATGACTTGTTGCACGATGTTGCTAAAGAAGTGGCAAGAGGGGTAATTCATGTGGTCAACTCTATTACGAACAACTTGGAAGATAAAGTTCGACATGTGAGTTATACTGGCTATGGATTTCCAGAGATTAGCTCTATTGGTAGTAATAAGATCCGTTCGTTATTTTATTGGTGTAAGGAGAGGCCTTTTGTGGTGGATACCTATATAGAAAAGTGGATGTGCCTAAGGGTGTTATGCTTGTCAGGGTTAGGCATCATAAATTTACCTAGTTCAATTGGCAAGCTTTTGCATTTAAGGTATCTTAACTTGTCTAATAATGATAACCTTGTGAAACTCCCAAACGTGATTACAAGATTACATAACCTGCAAACATTACTAATAATGGGTTGCCATAGGTTGAGTGAGTTGCCAAAAGATTTTTGTCGACTGGTTAAACTAAGACACTTCGATGTGGAAGGTTGTCATGAGTTGAGCTGTATGCCCTCAGGCATGGATAAGCTAACTAGTCTTAGTGTGCTACCCGTTTTCGTGGTGGGAAGAAAACCAAATCAGGCACAAAGTGACCATGATGAGCTGAAAGCTCTAAAGTATCTTACTGAGATAAAAGGAGATCTTTTTATTGAAATTGGTGAACATTATAGAAGAACAGAAGGCATGGATGACAGCAGCGAAGGTTATTTGAAGAGCATGAAACATCTGACCAGAGTTGGCATCACATTCAAAGATAATCCGGGTAGATATATCCATGATGAATCAGCATTGGAAATCCTAGAGCCGCCTCCAAATCTGAAACAATTATCCATGTACAACTACAACGGGAGAACAATTCCAAGGTGGGGAAGAGCAGTAAATAATTCGGAAATCTGCGTGTCACAGCTTGTCTCTATCTACTTTTATCATTGTTCAAATTTGCAAGAGATGCCTGTATTGAGTAAACTGCCATATTTAAAATCATTTCGTCTTTGCTGGATAGATAAGTTGGAGTACATGGAGAAAAACAGTGGTACAGAATCAGCAACGTTCTTCCCCTCTCTTCAAATTCTTGAAATACATCGTATGAAAGAGTTGAAAGGATGGTGGAAAGGGGTTGATGTTGATCATCAAAGATTAAGATTCCCCCATCTCTTTAAATTAGGGATTGGGGGATGTCCTAATCTGAAGTCATTGCCTCTCTGTCCAAGTCTTGAAGAATTAAAGTTGACTGGAAATGAGAACATCATGCTTTGGAAATGCCTTCCTCAAAGCCTCTGCTCCCTTAGTTTCGATACTTGTGAAAATACAAGTCTGCCTAAGGAGATTCAGCACTTCACCTCCCTCCAAATCTTCAAACTTCGATATTGTGTAAATCTGAAAGCTTTACCAGATTGTATAAGCTCTTTCTCATCTCTTCAAGAATTATACATATCTGATTGTCCAGCCCTCAAATCACTTCCAGAAGCAGTGCGGAACCTCACCTCCCTTCAAAGACTTACAATAGGAAAATGTCCAGATCTAGAAAAAAGATGCCAAGTACCCAACGGGGAGGACTACCCTAAAATTCAACACATCCCCAACATTTCATTGTGAGTTATCTCAGAAGCAGCTTGCTTTAGTTTTGATTTTATTGCCTTTTGTTTATTGTTTTTTAATATATTTTATCTTAAAACTGAACTACAGAGTACAGACGCCAGTATTACAGCGTTTGGAATGAAGGACTACAGAGCTCAATAGAGGTCGGAACATAGAAATAATGACAGCTAAAATAATGTAATCTCTCAATCAGATCTTGCATTACCAATACCTCATTTTTATTACGCTAACGGCCCGTTTGGTAGTTGGTTATAAATGGTGGTAATGAAATGAATTTGTATGTAAATTTGTGAAGATTATCATTGTTCATTCCCATGGACCATGGTAATACTAATTTATCCTAAAATGTCTATTTTTCTTCTTAAATTTTCATTCCATCTCATATGTACCACCTTGTAGGTGTTAATGAAAATTGCTTCTCCTTGGAGGAAAAAAAACACAAACTTGGCGATAAAAATTACCCCCGTGGAGATTTTCCCTTGTAACATTACACTTAAAATTCATTTCCATGGGTTGTGAGCAAAGTATTGAATTGATCAAGGGGTTTTAGCTGAGATCAAATTAATTATTGAATGGTTAGAGGAGTCGTTTTTCCCAAAAATTTCGAGCTGAATGTCCTTCATTATGTTCTTCATAAACTCTTGTTTTTGTCTATCTCACTCTATTTTTTGTAAGACTAGAATATTAGTAATTATACTCTCTTTTGGAAATTAATGTTGAACAAAGCGTTTCCGATTTGGGTTTTGGGAATGAGAAAATATTATTCTATTCTGTTCATTGGACAGGTTAAAATAATTTCCTGTTTTTGGGCTGTCCAATATTCAGAGGAAACTCTGTCCAAATTTCGGGTCAAATTATGAGATTATTTATTAAGGTATGTACTAATTGAGCGTGTGAATCGTTCAATTAACTTCTGGATAAGTTTAGATGAGGTCTAATAATCACTAATATAGTCGGATAAGTTCAGTTAAGTTTAGTTAAATTAAAATAAGTTCGGAATAATTCAGTTAAGTTACACTACAAAAAAACTGCTCTATAGCGACGGAAAGGATTCGTCTCTAAATCAACAAATTCTATCGCTATATGTCCCTAGAGACGGAATTAGGGACGGATCACACCCGTTGTTGAAGGCCTTGTCGCTAAATTGAATATCCATCTCTAAATTAGAGACGGATCCTTATCCGTTGCTGAATCCGTATCTAACAATTTGGAACGGACTTGCATATCCGTCTCTAGAGTTTAGAGACGGATTGCAAAAATCCGTCTCTAAGTTTACAGACGGATTTTAAAAATCCTTCTCTAAGTTTAGAGACGGATTTCGTTAGAGACGGATTTTCGAAATCCGTCTCTAGTTTAGAGACGGATTTCGGTTAGAGAAAATCCGTCTCTAATGGGATGGATGTAATGTTGATAATTTCCTCTTATTAGCAACGAATATATTTGAATTCACACTCAATGACCAAGTGCCAACTTTACATTAATTTGCAAGTCACAATATGTAACATAAGTCATTTATATACAAAGTACAAAACAAGTAGGAAATTGTAACGATATACAAAAGAGGCCACTTAAGATATATGCAAAAATCACTATGTTAAGGCCTATATTAGAAGCATGCATGTATCAAAGAAAATTATTGGATACTTTGAAAGCTTATACAAAAATCTTATGCTAACCATGGTGTCAAGGGCGAGGAGAGTTAGCTTGCATAAACATCTCCACTTGTTGTTTGAAAGTCATGAAAGTTTCAGTGGTTTCGGATATGGTTTTTTCAGTTTCAACCAACACCTTTTGGGTTTCAACAAGCCCTTCCTTTGTTGCATCTAGTTCTTTCTTTTGTTCGTCATTTTTTGCCGCAAGTTCAACAACTTGAGTCTCCAAGCTCTTAATGCAGCCTCTTCGTGACTTCTTAACGTGCCTTTCTTCAAATGTGGGTCTTTCATAATATGAGTGAGCAGCTGCATGCACCCAAACCAAATATCCTACCCTTCTCATTCCACCCGCCCACAACCTCAAAAAATAATTCATCCTCGGTCTTTTGCGTCTCACTGTCACATTCGAGGTTGGCAGCTTTCTTCTTCTCGAATTCATTCTAAAACATATAGTTATATGTCATTTATTAAACAAAAGATACAATAGCAATAAAACACAAAACATGCAATAGTAATAAAACACAAAAGGCAATAATATCTATATTTTGCTGCTATTGTTGCACAAATTTTGGCAGCATGTCCCCCATAAATACAATGAAATCCCAATTATATGGTAAAAATTTAACCTGTAAGTGACTCATAGATGACCCCAAAATCAATATCAACTACAAAACCAAACACACAACAATTAACAACAACAAAATACACCATTTTTGCTTCTCCGGAATACACCATCACAAATCATAACTCCTTTGATTACTTCAAGATACACCCACTTAGATAGTTTAAAATAGAATAGGGTCCATCATAACCTCAGTTTAGCGTTACCATTTTAAAAAAAAAAAAACAAATGCAAGATCGTTAAGTGTGAATAACCAAAAACGACAATTACCCACACTTCTTCTGCCTTAGTGTTTACAAATTGACCATCATTATCAGCATGACCATTGTAATATAGCTCATCTGTTGTGGGTGTACGCTTAAGTTTCTTCTCCTACACATATATATTTGTTGGAAAAAAAGGGGAAAATATTATAAATGTCAACTCAAGCAAACCGCAAAGCAAATAAGATTAACTTAGCTTTGTTAGCTAAGTTACATGCACATATTTGAAGAACTTAGGTAAATAAGCTAAACAGAGATCATCCAAACCAGCAACAACATGCAGTTATTATAGCCCCAAATAGCCCAAACAGCAGCCCCAAAACATCCCTAAACAGCACCAAACATCCCAAAATAGGAGGCCAAACAAGCGGTCCAAACCCAACCTCAATGACAGCCAAAAATTGTTTTAAAACATCCCTGAAACAGAACCAAAACTGCCCTTAAAACAGCACCAAAACCGCCCCAAACCACACCAAAACTACCCATAATAAAAGCAGCAAATATATTAGTTTGAGCTTCACTTCCTCAGTCGAAATGAAACCTTGACGATGGTGAACCTTTTAACTTCCATTGCTCAATCTGTTTGTAGAGCATTGGTTTGATTTCTTTATGAAATCATCATCTTTTTCTATCATTTCCTTCATACGTTCTCTTAAACTGGGAGCACACCAAGTAGCGCTATATGTTAGATCTGAGCAAACCTTTGACACTATACCACTGAGGCGCCTCGCACATTTTGATTGCCATTCCTTCTTCACCAATAAAGCTACCGATGGATCCCAAGAGAACTCTTGCTACAAAAGACCATACATAATTCGTGCAAAGTAGCAAAATAATGAGTTTCACTATACACATAAGAAACAAAATAAAAATTTATTACATGAAGTATTATAGTCTTTCTTTCCACTAAAACTAAGCTATAAGCATGTAATCATATTGTATGTCTCTAAAAACATTAACTTAAACCATGATGTTTCCCTAACCTTGAAAGCATTCCACCATCTTTCCTTGACTTTTCGTGGAGTCATACCCCAATTGTAGTAAGGTCCCTTGAAGTATGTCTTATACGATGTCTCCACTACTACATCAACTAACATCACGATGGACAAACCTATAGAAAGAGAAAATTACAATGCATAATGTAATTTTAGAAGCAAACGAAAGCCTGAATATAAATTAGGCCACATTTAAAAAGTGATAAATTGAGAATTCAGATTTAGATACCAACAAGTAAAAGCTAAGTTATAACCAAAAACAAGCTGAAATAACTTTAACATAGAAGATATGCAAACTCACCATAATTTATCAGGGTGCAAAACTAATTTCGCCTCGGGATTACCCCTGTCATCTGTTATAGTTGTGCCTCTATCAAGATCCACATTGCTAAGCATCTCATCACTCCTAAATTGAGAATTCATATTTAGATACCAATAAGTAAAAGCTAAGTTATAACTCCATCCTGGGTCAATCATGGTATCCGAGCCAAAAAAAAGCCGGGGGGTAGGATCCGCCGATATTAAGTCTAAAACAGTCTAAATACTCATACTAGTACTACTAATTGTGCTAAAAACAAAATTTGGGTTCTTATTTCATCATTTAGTAACTTTCATTTGTAGCTAAATTGATGAACTTATGCATTCATATGATACGTATAACTTGTTGCTACTTGCAATTCATGATACATGCTGCTATATTTTATTAGGATAGCTTATGTTTGGTTTATTTAAAAGGAAATCTATTAACTTTATATGTACAAAGTTTAGTTTAACTATCTAGTGTTACTACTTTTCACTAAAAGTTACCTACATCATATAGTATATAATTTTGTGGATTTAGTAATTAAGAAGTTGCACTAAGTGTTGGTCAGACGTTGGTCAACCCTTGTTAAATTCGTTGGTCAGCCGTTAAGAGGAGAAAAGGTGGTCCCGGTAAGGGTGGTCCTGTTTGTCCCATTTATATGCATCTATTTAACTGCTTTATGCATTAAAATTATATTGCTTTAAGATTATGGCTACTTTTTGTAGAAAGTTGTTCTCACATGATAGTAATAACTCAAACATAGTACATTATAAGGAGATATCTTTTCCTATTAATTTTCAAAACTGGACCATACCTAAAAAACATATAGATACAATTTATCAAATAGGAAAACTTGACTTTAAAACTGCTTTTTCTATTAAGCACCATGAAGAAACTAAGAGTTTAAATCAAGAATTTCAAAGTATTAAATTACTTAATAGGACATCCATAGACAAATATCTAAAAACATATAGATATATTCATTTTGGTATAATTCAAATAGCCTTAAAACCTCTTTCTAGAGAAGGTTTAGATTGTCCAATATATAGCCTTAAGAGATAACCGCTTAGTGGGCTATAAAGATTCTCTTTTAGCTATGATTCAAACTAATATTGGTAATGGTCCAATTTATTTTAATTGTTGTCCAAATTTTATAGTTGACTTAACCGATCCATGGATACTAGACACTTTAGTCTTAGATGTCCACCTTTCAAATAATTCAACAGTACAGTTTAGGGAATATGTTAAAAATTTTGCATTAATTTACCGTGTCTACTTTAGGCTACTATCTTCTCAACTAAATCCAAAATGCTTATTTTATTCCACTATAGATGAAACTATTTTATTAAAAGTAGAAACTGAAAATGCAGATACCTTTACTCCTAACAGATTAAAATGGAATGAAATCACCATTCCTAAACAATTTTTAATTCATAATAATCCTCCTCCTAGAAATATTGCCCAAAAGAAAATTGATCAAATTATTGAAGAACTTGACGGTCAAGTAATAATAAAATTAGGTACTAATTTTGAAAAAGCTAGACCAACAACTTCTTATGAAAATACTCGACCTTCATATGAAGAAAACTCATTTAATAGTCCTCATGCATCTACTTCAAAAAAAATCATTTTGAGGGATCTTCAAAATTTTATTATAAAAACCTCATACCTGAACCAGTAGGAGAATCTTCTACTAATTCAAATTCACCTACTTCTTCAGCTATGAAACCACCTACTTTATCCTCTATTAATGTTATAGAAAAAGAATTCCAAATAGATTTAGACTACATTCATAATGATTTTTATTCAAAAGAAAATAATGATAAAAAAGACTGGTTCTTTGGATGTTTTGATCAAATTGCTAGAAATCACATTAGACTAGAATGGATTTCTAACATAAAAAAATTAGAAATTAATATTCCTTTTTTCACATGGTATATTTTACCCATTTAATAAAAATCTAATAAACATGGCAAATATTTTAATTCAAAGTTGGACTTTAAAAGATGGAAGCATAGTTAAATATATTCATCCTCCTTTAACTGAAATTTCAAGTTAACAATAATGAAGGATCTTTTGTCATGGCCCCTTTTAGAAAAGAAAGAGATGATGATAGTTCCTCTATTTCAAACTTAGGTGACATTAAAAAATTATATCACCAAAATAATTATTCAAATCAACTTCTTACTACTATTTCAAAACAAATAGAAATGTTATCTACACAACAAGAATCTTAAAAAGCTCCTGAAATTGAAAGCATAACATCAAAACTAGGAACATTATCTATAAAAGAAGTAAAACTTCCCTTCGATATAGCTACTCCACATATTAATACTTCAAGTATTCCTATATATCATCAAAAATCTCTTAATTTACCTGAAAAAACAAGTCCTTTAATTAGTAAAATTGAAGTAAAATTATCTGGTTTAGGTACATCTAAATCAACTAATAATATTAATGTATTAGACAAACACAATTCAAATAAAATACTAGATTCTGATGAAAATATTGAAATTAATAAAATAAATAATAGTTCTTGGAAAAATGTCTCTACTAGAAATTATTATACCAGACCCACTCCACCAGATATTCAATATGAAGAACAACATAAATTCAGAGACTCACAATATGATGGAACTGCAGTCTATGAATGGAATGTCAATGGGAAATCTGAAAATGAAATATTAAATGTCTTATCTGAAATGACTATGGCTATTAATACTTATAGATCAAAACATTGTCATGAACATACCATTATAGATTTTCTTACAACTGATTTTACTGGTCAATTAAGAAATTGGAGGGACAATAGTATTAATATAGAAACAAAAAAGTTCAAATACTTAATCATGTCAAAATAGAAAATGAACAACAAGTACTAGACGGAAGTTCAATTCTTATTAATATGATTGCTATGCATTTTATTGGAAATTCTAACGAAGAAATCTCAACAAATCAAGTAGTTCTCACTAATCTTAGATGTCCTACACTAGATGATTATCGTTGGTATAAAGATGTATTCCTTAGTAATATATTCAGACGAGGTGATTGCAATCAATCTTTTTGGAAAGAAAGATTTATATCTTGTCTCCCGTCTTTATTTTCTCAAAGAATATTCCTAAAACTAAGATAGAGTGCAGGTCAAGATGAAATTCCATATGATAGCATGACTTATGGACAAATATATTCCTTTGTCAAAAAAGAAGCAATTGCTTTATGTCAAGAGTTAGCAATTCAAAGTAAATATTCATCAGAAAAAAAGAGAAAGACGTAGAGAATTAGGTAGTTTTTGTGTTGCTTTTGGTCTACCTAAAATTCAACCTCCTTCTGCTATTAATAGAAAAAGATTTGGAGAAAACTTTAGATCAAATAGACAACCATGACATCCCCTACCAAAAAACTCTCCCCTACCACAAAAGATTTGTCAACAAGCCTCACTCAAATAGCCAAAACCCATACTTTACCTACAATACACAAGACAATTTTCTTAACTCTTCATACTTGAGTTAATTATCCAGATTTATCAGCTTCCAACGGATATGCAAGAAATCATCATCAACAAGGTGAAGCAAGAAAATTTCAACAAGTGGCACATCGATTTTCTAACATCACAAACAATATGCCCCTATAATATCTGGCGAACATGGGGACGGTCTATACTACTATTCGCATATTATCAAACCGGAGGCTTTTTCCTCGCCACAAGAGACATTCAGAAGACTTATCCATACTTTCAGACATGGAAATATGGCTTGGTAAGGAAATTCTACGAGATACTGGAACCTGAATCAGAGTTCTTTAAGGAATTCACAAAGTTCCAATAGTACATATTCTCAACAATATATTCCATTCAATGAATAGAATGGATATATGAAGAAATCATTTGTGCCAATATAGAAATGGTGAACGGCAAGATCAAACCAGCTACTTCATACTAATTAATATAATAAAATGTGATAATTACACCAGTGATACAGCCGTCTTAAATCCCACTCAAGCAAGAGCATACGAGTTTTTCTACATTGTCCGAAAAATTGAAGATTTGGTTAGATGATCTAAAGAAGATCCAGTTACTATCATTCATTATGGAAACACAACAGTTGCTTTTCCTACATGGTAACAACAATATTTTATTACTGGCGTTAATCACTCTGACCCACTGGATCTATACGTATCCCAAGTCAAAGCTGAAAGATTTCTATCTCAAGAAGGCAAAACTCTATTTTTCAAACAACTAGAAAAAAGCCCACAGGATCTTCTTGGCAAAAATTAGGGCAATAATAATAAAAAGACCCCGCTAATTGATTATCACTTAGGCAAAATTAAGGGACATATTTTACTAACGTTTTCAATGCAGGTATTCAAACGATGACTCATCAACATCAAATATCAGGTATACCACCTGAATATATGATAAACACACCTGAAGCTACTCGGTGCATTACTCAAAGGAACAAGACGACGAAGTTTTCAATCAAACAAAAAACAAAAGACAGAAAAAGACAAAACTATATGTACAACTATCATTCCTCTCCGAAGATGTTCAGCAAAGTAAGCACATCCTTCCACAACAATACAAACTCATCAATCAAGCAAAGCAACAATATCAGTACACAATCGATGATTCAGTGCAGAAACAAGTTGTATCGGTGCAACTTATCCGATTCAATCGGCGTGAATTATCTGATTTGTATCAGATAAAACCAAGACAAATGTAATACAAATAGCACAATGTAGCTCGTCAGCTAGAACACATGACAAAATAAGTCTTTCATAGTTTAGATAGCGAGTTCACAGACAGATCAAAAATTTATGTACAAAAGCCTTACGCTCAAAAATAATTACTACTCATATTACTCAATCCTTGTAAGGGTTCATTCAAGTTCAATCAAAGTAAGTTACTATTCATATATGCGTTTCAATTTTATTGTTTTCAATATTCGTTCAAGTTTTCGAAAATAATTTTTCAAATTCATAAAATAAATTTCAACAGTCTTTTTTCATCAAAATTATTAATTCCTTTTAACGAGATAAATTATCTACCAAACGGTCCCCCTTTCGCTATATAATTAATCTGTTACATAGTCGAGACGGTCCTAAACCAGGACTGGACGGGTTTAGGACCGTCTCGACTGTGTGGCAGATTAATTATATAGCGAAAGGGGGACCGCCTGGTAGGTAATTAATCTCGTTAAAAAAATTAATGATTTTGATGAAAACAAGACTGTTAAATTTTATTTGAAAAAATAAGTTTCGAAAATTTGAACAGATATTGAAAACAATAAAATTTGAAACACATATATGAATAGTAACTTACTTTGATTGAACTTGAATGAACCTTTACAAGGATTGAGTAATATGAGTAGTAACTATTTTTTAGCGTAAGGCTTCTGTACAAAAATTTTATGAACTTGATATCCTAAACTATGAAAGACTTATTCTGTAATTGAGTTCTATCTGACCAGCTACATTGTACTCTTTATTTTACATTTGTCTTGGTTTTACCTGATACAAATCAGATAATTCGCGCCGATTGAATTGGATAAGTTGCACCGATAGAACTTGTTTCTGCACTGAATCATCGATTGCGTACTGATATTGTTGCTTTGCTTGATTGAGGAGTTTGTCTTGTTGTGGAAGGATGTTTTTACTTTGCTGAACATCTTCGGAGAGGAATGATAGTTGTACATATAGTTTTGTCTTTGTCTGTCTTTTGTTTTTTGTTTGATTGAAAACTTTGTCGTCTTGTTCCTTTGTGTGATGCACCGAATAGCTTCAGGTGTGTTTATAAGATATTCAGGTGGTATATCTGATATTTGATGTTGATGAGTCATCGTTCGAGTACCTGCATTGAAAATATTAGTAAAATATGTCCCTTATTTTTGCCTAAGTGATAATCACTTAGCGGGATCTTTTTATTTTTACTACCCTAATTTTTGCTAGGAAGATCCTGCGGGCTTTTATTATTATTTTTGAATTATTTGAAAAGAAAAACTTTTTCTTTATTGTAAATAAGGATCTTGAGCAGAAGGTCCTCCGAAAGGGTCGTCAGGTGATGAATGGACTAAAGAGCCGGATGAATCGTCTGAATTTCGGATTAAGAGTTGAGTTTGCCTTTTGAGAAATTTGATTTCTTTTTTTAGTAATTCAATTTCGGACTTTTGAATTTCTGGCTTCTTTGTCTCTTTTTCTTTCCGTGGAGTAGGAGGCTTAGGAATATCTTTGATTGCTTTGATAAGTTGATTATCTGCAACCATTTAATCTTGGACTGTCTTTAATGAGCTAAATTTGTTAATGGCAAATTTTTCCCACCACTTGATCTTGAATTCACGCACCAAAGACATGGGGAGTGGTGCTGGGTACCATTGAATAATGTTATTGGACCAGCACATTATCCATGGGACATTGAACTCTTTATGAAATAAGAGTTCTGTGGAATATGGAGTGTTGGTTTGTACATGCGTGGAGAAGAACTCATAGGACTTTTTGACTTCCATCGGCCAGATCTGTTGAGAGCTTCCAAAATAAAGCCACCATTCATAAAACCATATCTGATAAAGGTGGAAAATTGGAAAATGCGTCAAGTTATCTGACGAAGATGTTTTCTCACTTGATGGGCGGAGCTTTTGAAATCTCATCACATAATCTTTTGGTTTTTGAATACCTTTGCCTTTATGAGAATCTTGATTCATTTTGTTTCCTGCAATAATTGAACTTTATTAATATTATTACCTTTTCCTTGTAAAAATTCTCTAGTTAAAAAATCATGAAGAGAATTGTTTTCTCCTTTTATGAATTCTATTTGAAAATAAAAAACTGATAATATAGCTTGCCATCTGGCAAAAATTTGTTTTGAAACAATATTATGAACATCCTTTTGTAATATTTCTTTTGCTGATTTGCAATCTACTCTTAATAAAAAGGTTTTGTTATAAAGATCATCTTGAAATTTTGAAATACAAAGAACAATAGATGAACTTTCCTTTTTAATAGTTGAGTAATTTTTCTGAGAACCTAGCCATAGACCTGAATGAAATCTGACTATCTGCTCATTTTTATTTTCAGGTAATTTCTGTTTAAGAATGCATCCATAGCCTATGTCAGATGCATTTGTTTCTACTATCATGAATGCATTGGGATTTGGAAGTCCTAAGCATGGAAGAGACTTGACCTTCTCTTTTAACGTTTGTATTACATATGTATGTTTGGGTGACCATGCGGGAGGATTTTTCCATAATCTTTTGTAAAGACACGAACAATATTGTCTTAAATTAGGGAAAAACCTGAAATATAATTAAGACATCCTAGAAATCTTTGTAGTTGATTTTTGTCTTTAATTTCATCTGGAAATTTGTTAGCAAATTCTATGGCTCTATTAATAGGTTTTATAGTACCTTGGAAAATATCAAGTCCTAAAAACCGTATTTTAGTTTGAAATAATTTCATCTTAGGAAATGAGACAACTAACCATTCTTTGTAATAACATGTAAGAAAGTATTAAGGTGTTTGAAATGTTGATCTAAGGTATCTGAATATATTAGGACATCATCAATGTAGACTATAATATTTTGAGTATAAGGATTAAAAATATCATTCATAATATTTTGAAATTCAGATGGAGCATTTTTTAAGCCAAAAGGCATTACATTCCATTCATACTGCCCAAAAGGAACATTAAAGGCAGTTTTATATCTATCTTTTTCTTCTATTTGAATTTGCCAAAATCCACTTTTCATATCAAATTTTGAGAAGATTTTTGCCTTATAAAAGAGATATTGAGATTTCCTTATTAGTTATTGTATTTACTTGTTGAAATATAGATGAGGATTGTAATATAGCTAGATCTTTTTGATATTCTGGGGCAAGAAATTGAAAGGATATTTTATTTCCCATAATATTAGTATGAACACCAATACGATCAACTGAAAAAGGATAAATTTGAGTAATAAAAGGAGTACCAAGTATTATTTTATTATTTATATCTTTTACTAAAATGAATGTATTCTTAAAACAATAGCCTTGATTACAAATATATGCATTTTAGAATATACCATTTTTGAAAATTTATTCTATCTATAACATTTATTTGTTCATCATTAGGGTCTTGAGATGAAATTTGAATAGGAGGTAAGTTTGAAGTAGAAGGTTGATCCCTTTGATTATTAATTATTTGATTCTAATAAAGCTATTCTAGTTTGAAGTTCTAGGTCTTTAGTCTTGAATTTCAATAATTGTTCTTTAATCTCTTTTACTTGTGATTTAAGGATATTAACTTCAGTTTGTAAATCTTTAGTCGTAATTTGATTGAAAATATTAGGAGTTAGATATTGGCAAATATTTTTGATAAAGTAACTGGTTCAGTTCTAGTGGGATTTTCTTCTCTGCAAATAATATCTTTTAGCTTTAAAAGGTATTCTTTTTTGATATCTGTGTCATTAATCTTGTCTATAAGTTCAAATAAAAATTCTTTCTCATTATTATTTTTTGTTATAACCTTGATAGAAGGAATAGTAATAATGTCTACATATTTTTTAGGTATAGTCCAATTTTGAAAATTAATCGGAAAATATATCTTCTTACTATGTACTACCTCCATTTCAAATTAATCTACACACTTCACTTTGGTAGAGAATCAAGGAGAAAGTACAAAAGTATAAGAGATAAACTAAAAAGGTGGAGAGAGAAATTTAAAAGTGTGAGAGAGAAACTAAAAAGTGGGTTAAAATATTAAAAAGTGGATGACATGGATGGACAAAGGAGAAAGTAGATGTGACATAGTACCAAAAATAAAAAAAATAATAGTGTGTAGATTAAAAAGAAATAGACCAAAAAGGAAAAAGTGTGTAGATTAAAAAGAAACGGATGTAGTACTATGTTTGAGTTATTACTATCATGTGAGAACAACTTTCTACAAAAAGTAGCCGTGATCATAAAGCAATATAATTTTAATGCATAAAGCAGTTAATACCCCAAATTGTAGTAAGGTCCCTTAAAGTATGTCTTATACGATGTCTCCCCATCAACTACATCACGATGGACAAACCTATAGAAAGAGAAAATTACAATGCATAATGTAATTTTAGGAGCAAACTAAAGCCTGAATATAAATTAGGCCACATTTAAAAAGTGATAAATTAAGAATTCAGATTTAGATACTGTTAAGTCCACATTTTACTCTTATTTTGGCACATTTTGAGGGATATTATGTTGTGACTTGGATGGATTTGAGTAGATTTGTACCCAAGTGATAGGAATTGATGAGAAATGTTAAATTATGAGAGGAGTATGCATTTGTGGCTCATCTAGAAGTTTAATGGCACCATGCTAGGTCCAAGATGGAAGTAATTGGGCTTCCTACAAGGTCTAATTGGGTTGGAAGCCGCACTTGAAGAGTCCAAGGAAGAAAAGAGACATCGGTTCTACCACGAGTCGCGGCGTTGGCAGCAGCTCGCGGTGGAATGCCGAGAGCTTACCGCGACTCGCGGTCATGGGCGCGACTCGCGGTATACACCGCGGATCGCGGTAGCGTGGGCAGCGCATTCCGTTATGTTATTTTCTCGCTTTTATGTTTAGAGTAGTGGATTTTTCTTGGCAGTTTTTATGCACATTATTTTAGAGTTTTTAGCCCTAGCTTTCATTTTGTATGCAAAAAACTTGGAGTTTGAAGACGAATTTGATCAAGTACTTTGGGATTCTTCTACAATTCAAGCAATCTTAATAAGTTTTACTATTCTCTCTCTTAATCTATTTACTTATGTACTCAATTATGCTTATCGTTCTTATCGCCATGATTAGTGAATAGTACTTCTATCTAGGATTAAGTTGAGCCCTATTATGGATTGATCATGTAGATTGTTGCTCAAATTAGGGTTTGACAAGATTGTATTTGTAATCAATTTTGCATCTTACTTTAACCCTAGCTTTTATTATCAACGAAAGTTGGAATAGAAATTAGGATCATATGTTTGTTTGCTAAATTATCATTTCATTAATTAAGTTCATCAACGAAAGTTGGGTCTTAGTTCGGATAATCTTGTCATTGATTTAAATTCTCCCATGAAAATAGGTGAGAATTGGAATTGAGATTTAATTGACATTGGCTCTTAATGCTTCTAATTGTGTATGTAAGCCATGAAAATAGGAATCATACATGTTAGTTAGGCCTTTTGCTATCATGAAAGTGAGCTTTAGGTATTGTTGGATAATTTGGGATTTAGTTTCGGTTCGCAGCTGTGTTTTATCGCTAAATCATAAGGGAATGTCATTCTTACCTAAGCTATAATTGAATAATTGGGAAGTGAGTTATGGTTTGATCAATTCATAGTAGTGGTGATGTTTCCCTGAGTTCGACCCGTATGTGCTACGACACTGTACACTTGCGGCATTAAAATAAAACCTTAACAGATACCAACAAGTAAAAGCTAAGTTATAACCAAAAACAAGCTGAAATAACTTTAACATAGAAGATATGCAAACTCACCATAATTTATCAGGGTGCAAAACTAATTTCGCCTCGGGATTACCCCTGTCATCTGTTATAGTTGTGCCTCTATCATGATCCACATTGCTAAGCATCTCATCACTCCTAATATGAGTCTCACTTTGCTGATTTGTTGCGTGTTCTGTTCCTGTTGGTGCATGTTCTGCTGCCTGTACATGTTTTTGTTGCTGCCCAATCTGATTATGATCTCGATTCAATGTTGTCTTCAATTCTGTAAAGGCACGTGTTTCAACAACTTTGCGGAATCTCGAATAATGGGACCTCTCCCATTTAAACCACCTCAACACCTATCTGCATATGAAATATATATACACAACCGCACATAACAGTGATTAACAAAATCAATTTATATATTATAAACTTAAAACAGATGTTAATAAAATGACATTTGCATATAGTAGATCTTAACAATCCCTACAAATAAGATAAGCATTAATAAATTTCATACAAATGTGATCAAATTACACCATTAAACATTAACTCATTGCATTTAAATCATTATTGCAGGGTCGTTCCTGAATATTATTGGGCCCAGGGCGAAACTGAAAAAATGGCCCCTGACGCACGAGAGATCAAAGATAATACAAATATAAAAGTTAAAATGGAAAGTTTTCATTAAATTAATCAAGAGAAAGTCATTACGAACGTAAATAATCTTAAAACTAAAAAGTGGCAATTTGCTTCAAGCAAACGAATCCCTGCAAATTTGTATAATTGAATTCCGAACTAAACAAGTGACAGCTTGTTTCAAAATAATTAATGAAATCAACCTTGAACTAAATAAGTCCCTTTAAATTACTCCTTAATCACCAAAACTAGTCAAAATCATGATAAACTAACTAAAAGAAGTACAACACTACTGTAAACATGTCTATGTACGGGGTTACTAAAAAAATACAGAAAAACAAATCTTCACAAACTTACTTGGAATTATAACCAATTTCCTTCAAAATCTGGAGGTAATTCGCTTAGCCTGAACAAACCTAACTCATCTGATTCGCAGCAATTGACTCTTAGCTGCATCGAAGCAAATTAAAGCTATTGTCGCACGAAAATGGAGAAAGAAGGAAGAGGGAGAAAGATCGCAACATGTGTAGTATTAATCTCTCATTTTCGGTGACATATGAAGAAGTTGGGTGAAATTATGGGAGGAATCGGGTGCAAATTTTAGACGAGAGAGGAAGAGGAGAAGGGAGAAAGGTAAGAGGAATAGTGAGGGAGAAAGGGGGTTATGAGGAATAGGGGTATTTTGGATATTTTTAAGGGTTGTGTTTAGTAAAGTGAGGTTGTATTTAGCAACCATGTTTCTATCTACTAAAATTAGCAAGATTGTGACGGTACTGGTAGCACTTTTCATAATCTTGAATTTAATCTAAAATCTTCTTTAATCACTAAATCTGATTTCAAAGCTATCATTGTCGTGATGAACTTCAAAACCTAAATAAGACCTTGAATTTTTTTTGTCAAGCAAGTCTTGTTACCATCCTCAACAATCAACAAAATTTAAGAAGACAATAAAACTGATTTTCATTTAGGCTGTCCCAAAATATAAGTTTTGTTTCTATTTAAAAATATTATTTTTGTTCTGCTAATATCTTCATTGCCACAACTTTATTCCCATTATGTCTTCGTTTTTCCATGAAAAAATGTAATACACATATTAATGAAATTTGGAACCTTTGACCATTGCACATTTTTTCCTCTCCTCTCATTGTTCATTCCTTTATCTTTTTGCTTTTACCAATTTATTGCTTCCAATACAATTACATCATTTAAACCAAATGATAAATATTTAACTTACCTTAATTCCCATGAAAAAAATATAAGCAAGCATTGTATTTTGGGACAGTGGGAGTAGTTAATTAGTGTTAATTTGTATGTGCTTATTCTTCACTTATTTTTTCAATGTTATTTACTTCGTGGAAAATTTATTTTCTTTATTTGTGATTGGCATTTGTGACAGTATTGGATGAAGTTATTAGACATTAATTTGTGCTTAGGATTTTTGACTGTATTTGGATGAAAATTATTTATGAGAGTGACGACAATAGTTATCAATTTTATCATTTATCATTGGTACCTCTCTGTAAGATTCACTGGGGAGATATTTGGGTTGTAATGTTGAAGTTGATGGACGTGGATCAAAGCATTATGACCCTCTTCTCGATAAGGTGCGTAAGAGGGTTAGTGGTTGGAAGTTTTTGGCTTTGTCGCAAACTGGGAGACTGCTGTATATAAATGGTATACTTGCGACCTTATGCCAGCATATTCTGTCTGTTTTCCTGTTGCCTAAAATAATAGTGAGAAAGATGAGTTCAATGTTCATGCGATTTTTATGGAGTAATTCAAGTGATGTTAGACCTATATATTGGAGGAGGAAAAAAGTTGTGGAATTGCCTAAGGGAATGGGTGGTCTAGGGGTAAGGAACATTCATCACTTTAATAATGCCCTGCTGATGAAACAAGCAGTTAGGATTCATAATAATCCTAATTCGCTTGTTGCTCGGGTGCTTTGATCGAAATATAAGGGATCTCCGGTGGAGTTGAGTCTTCAAGGGAAAACACTTTCGGTTGCGTCTTGGTGTTTTAGGGGAATGTGCAGAGCAGTTCGAGTTGCTCAGGGTGGTTTAATGAAGAAAATTGGGAATAGGGTCAAAGTTTGCAGACACATGGTGTTTCCAAGGTGGAGAACCTTATTAATACAACTGATAGAACTTGGAGAACTAGTCTTATTAGGAAGATATTTGAAAAAGACTCGGCTTGCAGAATCTTATCAATGCATATTCCCAGTGAAAATGTGCAAGACTCTTATGGTTGGCAATTCAATAAAATAGGGGAGATTAGATCCAAGGATATTTATGCTTATCTAATGAAGGAGGAAAGCAAAATGGGCGGAAATGATTCTAGTCAGAATTTCTGGAGACGGTTTTGGTCCATGATAATATGTCCCAAATGGAAGATCTTTGTTTGGAGAATTTTAAATAAGTCTTTGGCTACCAAAGACAATCTATGTAAAAGAAATATCCAAGTTAGGAAAGAATGCTATTTGTGCGGCGGATTTGAGGAAACGGTTCGTGATTGTCAAGTTGTGCGCAGAGTGTGGCAGGCTTCAAGACTAGGCCTTAGAATGGATAGTCAACAAGGAATTCAAGTGGAAAGGTGGATAAGGAATTATTTAACATATATGTGGCGGCTGGAAAGGCAAGACATGCACGCTAGTGTAGAGTTTGTTGCCACTCTGTGGGCTATTTGGATTGTCAGAAATAGGGTTGTTTTTAAGAGAGCTAGGATGTGTCCTGATGACATAATGAGGGAGATTGATAAGGGTATTCGAAACCATATTAAGAGGTTTAAAAGGAAGGCGGAGGATGGTGGGCCTTGCAGGCACGTTGATCAGGCTGTTATAGCAGGTTTGGAATGTTTATCTGAGGTTGCAGTGGATACGTGTGTACTGCTTGTTGACGGAGTATGGAGAAAACGAGGAAATGGTATACACTGGGCTGGTGTGGGCTGGGTGGTACGGTTATGAAAGGTCAGGATATTCTTTTTCAGGGCAATGCCAGGATGTGTGCCACTTCATTACAAACAAAAGCTTAGGCGTTGTTGCAGGGAGTTCGAGCGGCTTACAATAAACGGATTGAGCGGCTCCAAATATGCATAGATTCCTCACTTTTAGTTCGAGCGGTTAAACGAATGTTAGGACCTTTAGATATAGATAGTATTGTTAAGGATGTTTGTATTAGTCTTCGTAAATGTTTATCGTTTACTATAGCTAGAGTGGATAAGCGTCTAGTTAGTACAGCCCATGGTTTAGCACTAAGGGCTATAAAGGGTTCTATACTGTAGCTTCTTATGTTTTCCTTATTGTCAAAAAAAAAAAGTCTAGTAAAATGTTTCAAGAAATAAACCGGGGCATCCCGACAATAGTTATCAATTTTATCATTTATCAATTTTTTTTTTTTTTACATTTGTTACATCTATATAAGAGCTACAGGGGAAGCAAATTAAAACAGAGTAAACAAAGGAGTTAAGTACTTAAGTGTCCTAGGCAGCTGTTTGTGTCTATTGACTGAAAATCTCAATGATAAAACCATTGATGTGTGGGTGATGATGGAATACGGCGTTAAAGAATCTTGGGTGAAACTCTTTTGAATTTCGGATTCGTATATTAGTAAGGATTGGAAGCTTTGCTATCTAGGTTACCATGGAACTGCAAAAGATGATATTTTCATCATCAGACTTAATAAAAGTATTAATGTTGCTCGTTTATTATCTTACAATGTTCAAGATAAAAGCGTAAAGAGATCTGATCAAAGCCTCACGCTTCGTGGATTTTATTATATAATTGATGTTTGTACATGTCATGGAAGCTTAGTTGGTATCCCTGGTGGTCAGAAAATTGGGAAGTGGAGCAACTATATCAAGGTAAAGTAAGTGACAGATTGTTGTTTTAATATAATTTGTGATAATAGGGTGGTTTTTGTTCGTCCTTATTTACGTTTATTGTGTTGAAATCATATCTCTTTCCAGTATATACATGAATCTACTAGTAAGTAATTAGTCAATAAGATCAATTGCCTCATTTTCTGTTATTACAGAATTCGTACAGTGCAGCATGGGTTTGATGCCTATTGCTGGACCAAAAAAAAAAACTTGAATGGACCCAATTCATAATAACTTATTGTGCACCAGACATCGTATGATATAGTCAATTTCTACTTGATTTATTCAGTTTCTATCTAATATATTCAATTTTTGTGTGATGTAATCGCCTTTTGTTTAGTCAGTTTTATAATCAGTTATCATATGATGTAGTCGGTTTTTATAATATAATCAGTTTTTGTGTGATATAATCAGTTTAAATTCACAATAAATTACCGTGAACCCGATGTATCCAAGACTTATTCTTGCCTGGATTAAACTCGATTTAGAGTGTAGCAGTTTTTCATAGCTTGCTTAGCAAAAAGAGTTGCATTATGGTAGCTATTTTGATAATCTTGATCACTCTTGTTTATCTTTTTCTTTTTTAATTAAATCACCCGTTTTTTACATTGTGCTCCTAAAATTAAATATTCAAGTGTTATGTGATTTTAATGTTATTTGGTTTAAATGATCAAGTATGTTGTGAGAACCGCGTGACTTAGACCTACTGTTGATGGTTTGAATAAGTTGAATGACCTGACACGACCCATATTAGTTTAAGGAACTTTTAAACACTAATAACGAACCCTTGAAGTATATCACCAGTATTATTAGTGTCATTTGTAACGATTTACAGTTTTTTCTTACTTTTAATATGTGTCATGTTATTTGTTTATTGAATTTGAATTATGTGAACCTAAAATTCGTAAAGAGATAGTGAGAGTCAAATGACCTAGTTAAATAAATAGGTTATGTAGTTACAGTAGAGGGTTCAAAACATGTTTATTAAATTGCCTCGATTACGCGCGTTCAATGTCCATCGAGTCATTAACCTCTGACTCCGACAGAAAGTAGATACAACTAGACATGTTTGCCAGCTCCAATGTAAAACATATTAATGGATTTACAAGTAGCTGATGATCTAAAACACTAGTAGTTACGGAATAGCAGGATGATGATGATTGAGGAAAACACTAGTTAATTAATATCACTTAATTATGGTTTTGCAGGTAGAGGATGATGATGATACAAGAATACAAGATTGAGCACTTGCTACCAGGTGATTAACAGCCGGGCTGGCTAATTAAAGAAAGGGAGAGGAACACTTTTCTATTGACTCTTTGATCAAATAAGAGGTTGTAATAATATACTGATATATATTTATGAACTTTGGTTAAGAGAAAATTATAAATTCGTATCCTACTTAATCATATGAACGTTATTGTTTTAAGGGTATGTCTGTATAAACCAAACAAGAGTATCCCAGGCTTTTCATGAACTTGCACAATCGCACTATTGATCAATGATGCACTGACCCTACAACATTAAGGTCTTTTAACCGCTACTTAGCAAGATTGTGATTTGTTGTTTCATGAGGTATGTTAGTTCTAGAGTGATCTCACTTGGTTGTGCTTCTCACTGGTTTACCTATAACACTTTCATAATTTTAAATATAATCTAAAATCTCCTTTATCACTAAATCAGATTTCAAGATGAAATTCAAGGCCTAAGTAAGACCTTATAAATTTCTTTTGTCAAGCTTCTTTAAAGTTTCTTATACAATGAAAAATTAAACTTTAACCTTCAATAACTTAGAGAATCGTGAAATACCGCCTTTCAAACCAATAATTCAAAAGAAAACACAACAATTACTTAATTAATTTTTTACTACCTTTCGTAAAAGGAATAACAGCCAGGGTAGAATTCTCTTTTTTTTTTTTTTTTTTTTTGGCTAAGTTAGTGTAGTATATATATGCAAACCCACAAAAACAACCTAAGCTTAGCTAGAAGGTGCAAACCAACTAGGTTGGACTCCACCACTCAAGCAAAGCAACAAAAACTATACATCACAGCCATCACTGCCATATCAAAATCTACAGATTCATACACCAACTAGAATCAGCCCTAGAAATTTTATGTGGAAGAGTAACTAAGATTCTACTTTTTACAACTTGTTTCAAATGTTTAATTGTAGAACTAACAGTAGGAATCTAATTGTAAAATTCTCTTCATATACTATATTTCTATGTTGGATCGGTGGTATACTCAATAATATACTTGCAAGCATTAATAATGCATATATAGATTATACAATAAATGACACTAAGAATCACACAAGAATTTCTACTTACAAGACTTCTAAGTTCTCACCCGATCAAACCTAATCACTCTAGAATCCATATCCCCCTAGATCCGAGTTTTAACTAGGAATAATAGAAGAGTGCATCTAGGGTACGGTATAACATGTTACATCATAACTTATTATCTAACATGCATAATGACATAGTCTCCAATAAGAATGGCATAGACTATACAAATAATGACATGAATCTAATGTCATTTTGTCATTTATTTCACGTCATTTGAGTTTCTTTTATAACGAAAGCGGTAGTTTGTGAATTATTACACCATAAATTATAGTGTAACAGTTACACCCCAAAAATTTGTGATAATAGAATCCTACTAAAATTAATACAACTTGTTCCTACACAAACAATAATTCTAAATAGAACAAAATAAAAGCTGAAATAAATAGTTAGTTTCCTAGTTAAATTACAGCCCAATTCAACAATTGTCATATCTTCATTAGTCCCATTGCCAGTCAAGTTTTGCCCCTGCTAAACTCTTCATTTTCTAAAAGCAATAGGAAGTAAATTCCTCTCTCGCCTTACAAAAAAAGCCTTCACTTTGAGGAACAACAAGGATGCCCAAAGTTCAATGCAATACCTCTATATTGACATACTCGCAGCCATAGTAGTAAGGCTTAACATCAAGTTCATTATATGATCAAAATCCATATGCAAGTTATGGCTTTCTATCATATCCTCTTCAGAATCCACCACTATTCTCAAGTCTCAACCTCCATCAAAACAACCCTCTCTCCGCCACACTCCTCCACAACACTTTCTCAGACCGCCATCACCTCCTTGTTTTTCCTAGGTATACTTGTAGGAAATAAAGATGGTAGATCAATTGGAACAACTTATCTGAATAGTCATGGCGTGAATAAACACTGCCCTAAAGTTGAATTTGCCCCGTTACGTACACACGAACTCTTGGCAACCAACCTAAAGGGTTACATCCCCATTGCTCCTCCGGTGTAGTACAGAGCCACAGTTTGAGAACACCTCAAACAATGCCCAGAAAACGAGAGAATAAATAAAACGTGTGAGAATTTTTCTATCTCCAAGAAGAATTTTTTCAGCAAGACTTTTCTTTTGCCTTTGAGAGGCATTTGGAACAGGAAATATAAGAGCCATAATCAGAATCAAGGATCTCAACACAATTAACCCCATCGCACACAATTTCCTCAAAAAGGCATGTCTGATTTGGTTAAACGACAAGAAGATCTTATGGTGCAATCAAAACAAAAATAACTACTTAATCAAGTAAGCAACGAACCATCTTACAAAATTCCACACACCAAACTATCTTGAAATTCACATTTTCATCACATGAAGTCAAGTACTTCTAACACTTAACATAAGTAATCTAATGTCGAAGACTTTGCCTCTGCTTTCCCCTTGGTGGTGCTGACGCTGCCTTTCTCGCCGGAGCTGAATCACCGCTCGCCGTCGCCACATTCTTGTTGTTGCTGCTGCTGTGTTGTTACAGCGCTGCTGTTGTGTTCTCTCTGTCTCCTACGCCTGTGTTGCTGCTGCCGGGTGGTCACCGCCACCGTCCCACCATTGAAACCCCTCCCCTGTCCTATAAAACCCTTCCCTTGCCCCTGAAACCCCCTCCCTTGAAATTACCTCCCCCTAAAACCAGTTAAAGATTTTTTTTTTTTTTTAAAAATTACCGGTTAAACTGGTAACGGTCCACTTGGACCTTTATTGTAAAACACCCTCCAAAGTTGGGACTGCTGTGTAATAATCAAAAGTTGGGACCTTTTATGAAAGGAGGGCCATAGTTGGGACCGCCCTTGTCAATATTTCCTTTAATTTATGTTAAAAGCAACCTGCTCAGTTGTATAACAATACATACTGATTAAGAAGTACATAAATGCAGCATTAATCAAAGGAGTAACAAATTATTCAGATTGGGTCCATTCCATTAGACATTTTCAGATGATGAGTTATTCAATTTGGTTTGAATCAATTAGGTCAAACTTGAGTCCCCTCTATTGTCATTTAATGTCATGAAACTAGATTAGATTCAGTCGTAATAATTGTTTGTAAAGCACTCAAGTCTAACCATGTATACTTGATCGATTTATAATCGAGTTACTATACTTAAGTATTTCATTATAAATCAAACTCTTTTCTTTTTATACTAAACTTTATATATGTATTTTTATCAATTTGGAACTCTATTTGTTTTTCAAAAGTAATTACCTGACCCTTAATAAGTGTGACAAATGGCGCCAAATGTCGAAATCTAGTGCAATAGCTTTTGGACTTTGCTTTATATATTAGTTACTAGCCTTATATGCACGCTTTGCATGCAGTGACATTTTTGACTTAGTATTGTTAGTCATAAAATAACATATAATCGGTTAGTTGATTAATATTTTTAATTGAAGAATTATCATAGACACGCATGATTTCACCCACTTTAAGTGTGGTTTTAAGAGTGATTACTTTTATTTGTATTTTAAAAATTACATTGATTTGTATCATTTTTATGAGAAATTGCACTTACATAACAATTTTTGTAAAATTCTAGTTGCCTTTTTCTCTTCACATTATGTACAATTATTTTATATTGACGATTATTTTGTAATCAAAAAAACTATATTTGGGGGTTATTGATGATAATGGAGTTTGGTGTGAGGAAGAGGATGAGTTGAAGACGGTTATCTGCAGCACTATTACAAAAATCTGTTTTCAACTGATAACCCAGATCCCGTTGCTATTTCTTAGGTGGTCTCGACCCTGGCTCCAATTGTTACTAATGATATGAATGATTCTCTCTCTCGGCCTTGTTCGAAAGAGGAAGTGTGGTATGCTCTTTTCCAAATGCAGTCGTGCAAGGCTGCGGGGCCTAACGGTATGCATGCTATATTTTATCAGAAGTTCTGGAACATTGTTGGAAATGACGTTGCTCATATTGTTATAGGGATTGTGCATGGTACTCTTCCTCTCGATAGCGTTAATAGTACTAATGTAGCCCTGATTCCGAAGGTGAAATCTCCTACTCTAGCCTTTGAGTTCCGTCCTATTAGCCTGTATAATATCGTTATCTATAAGCTTGTCTCAAAAGTTCTGGCGAACAGGCTTAAGGGAATTTTACTATCTATTGTTATAGAAAATCAAAGTGCATTTGTTCCTGATCGACTGATTACTGATAACGCTCTAATAGCCCTTGAAAATTTTCATTCTATGAAGCACAGGTTTCAGAGGCGAAGGGGTTCTATTGCTATGATGTTGGATATGAGCAAATCCTATGACAAAGTGGAGTGGGAATTTCTCAGATATTTGTTGCTGAGATTGGGGTTTCTGGAGACATGAGTTAATTTGATTATCAGTTGTGTCTCTTCTGTCAGATACTCCTTTGTTATAAATGGTACAGTTTGTGGGTCTGTTACCCCCTCTCAGGGTCTCAAACAAGGAGATCCTATTTCTCCTTATTTGTTTATTTTGGTTGCTGATGCCTTTTCTTCTCTGTTACCTAAGGCTTTCTTAGATAATTAAGTAGGTACATGGGGTGAAGACGAGTCTTAATGGTCCATAAATTTCTCATATGTTATTTGCTGATGACACTTTGCTTTTTGCTAGAGTTACCCGACAAGAATGCCAAACTATAGTTGATATTCTCAATAAATATGAATATGCATTTGGTCAAAAAAATAATATTGAAAAGTCGGAGGTTTCCTTTAGCAAAGGTGTTAGTGTTGTGCAGAGACATGAGTTGATGGATTTTTCGGCTATGAGACATGTTGATGGTCATCCAAAATATTTAGGGATCCCAACTATGATGGGTCGCTCTAAAAAAGTGATCTTTGCAGAGATGAAAGATCAGGTGTGGAAAAAGCTCCAAGGTTGAAAGGATCAGCTTCTCTCTCGTGCTGGTAAGGAAGTTTTATTGAAAGTTGTGGGTCGTACTTGATGAGTGTTTATAGGCTCCCCGCTACTGTGATACAATTAATCAATTCGGCTATGGCGCGCTTTTGGTGGGGTCAAAGTGGCTATGATAAAAAAAAAAAAGTCGAAGAGTTGGGACTTGGGAGTATCTCTATAACCTGAAATGTATTGGAGGTATGGAGTTCCGGGATTTGGGTGTGCTTAATGGAGCTATGTTGGGTCGTCCAACATGCAGATTGGTTCATATGTTTCAGATTCTCTTTTCGGGCGAGTTATGCAAGTAAGTATTTCCCTAACTCGTCTTTTGTGGAGTCTTCTTTGGGATCGGTTAGTAGCTATTCATGGAGGAGTATTTGGGTGGCCAAGGCTCTTTCGAAAGAAGGTATGTTGTGGAGAGTCAGGAATGTAAAGAGTATACAAGTGTGGAAGGACCCCTGGATTAATAATGAAGGAAACATGTTTATTGTTGGGGCGCCAGTAGAGGGGATTGAATGGGTGTGTGACTTGATGGATGACTCACAAAAAGAGTGGAGAAATGATTTTATAAGGGCTTCTTTTGAGGAGTCGGAAGCTAATAACGTGATTCTCTCGATCCCTATTAGTGAGCGATTGCCTACAGAATCTCTTAGTTGGCCGTTTACTAAGGATGGCAAGTACTCGATAAAGACCGCATATATAATAGGGAAGTTTTGCAATTCCAATGAGTTCCATAAAGTGTGGGTTCAATTGCGGAGCTTGAATGTCTCTCTGAAGGTGCGCCACTTTATTTGGAGAGTGTGTACTGGAACTTTGCCAGTTCGAGCACTCCTTAAACATCGTCATTTGATTGATGATGATCTATGCCCGCTGTGCAAGACTGAGCCTGAGTATTTGATCCATATTTTATTCACTTTCGTTTGCTAAGGAAGCTCTAGAATTGACAGGGCTTCCGAATTCCATGCTTACTGGCTGGGTGGGGAGATGTGGAGTAAGATAAGCTGGCTGGGTGGGGCTTTCTAGAATGGTCACTGTGGTACCGTAGGAACCAGACTGTTTTTTAAGACAAGTTCCTTCCAAACAACTTGCTTGTGGAATGCTCAAGGAAGATTCAGTGCGACTACGTCAACTTCACCACACATGTTCATAGTTCAGCAACTCGTCAGAAGGCCAGCACTTCAAAAGTGTGGAGAGCGCCAACTGCGAGTGTGATAAAAGTTAACGCGGATGCAGCTATTGGTGAGGGCTGGGTGCGAATGGGGGTGGTGGCTCGAGACAGCAGTTGGAGGGTCCTGTGGTCAGCTTCTCGTTGAGTCCAAGCTGGATGGTCACCTGAAATTGCAGAGGGGAAAGCTCTTTGTTATGCAGTGAAGCTGGCTTATGCGCATAATCTTACTAGTGTGATATTTGAAACAGACCGCTTATCACTAGTCTCATGCCTATCCCAGAGAGCTATTTTCTTATTTGATCTTGATTCTATAATGGAGGATGTCTTATTGTTTTGCAAAAATTTCGTAGGTGTGTCTTAATCTCATGTCTATAGGGATGATAATAGTGTGGCACATAATCTTGCTAGGTTTGTGCCTTCTGGAATTGAGCATAGGTGGGAATGTCATGTTCCCGCGAATGTTGCTCCTTATATACTAATGGATACTTTGTCCCTCCCTTAATATATTACACAACACATTTTCTTTTTTAAAAAAAACTTTAACAAAATTATTTTTTAAAAAAAATTCCAACCTAATATTTTTTAGAAATAGAGAAAAAAACATATGGTGTGGAAATCCGATTATATGTTGCTAATGCTCCCAGAAAACCCGCCTTTATGTGATTGGGATCTTCATTACCAGAATCCTCGACTCACTCGGTTTGCAATTAGCACTTCTACACAGTACACACTACACACCACAATGAAAATAGATTGATTTACATTAGCGAAAAAATATTTACTTTCCTAATGTTACGGAACAACCTTGTACAATAATTAAGGTTCTTTTTTTTAGGGGGCGTTTCCATACTTAAACCTACCAACAGAAATCCAAATTAGTTACAAACCCTAAGAATCAAAGAAAAATTCCATGGCAACACCACTCCCCTATGATATAATTGTGAGAGAAACACTCCCTAAACTTCCCGCAAAATCTCTACTTCGCTTCAAATGTGTTTGCAAATCTTTCAAACCCCAAATTTCATGTCCCGAATTCATCAACCTTCATCTCCTCCAAGGTCTGTCCAACAACTCGAAAATACCTTAAAAAGGAAACGTGTTGTGTATACCTTATTTCAAACCCCAAATGTGTTTGCGAATCGGTTCCTTATCGCCATAAATCGAAAATACCTTATTTGCATGGACACGCTCTCACTAAATTCACCTTGGTTTAATCTTGAACTAGAACACTTGCAGCCTTTTTGTTATTATATTCGCAGAATTCGCGCGGTTGGGTCTTGTAATGGATTGATTTGCATCTGCATGGCCTCGTATCCCGTAACGTTTTCCACGTTTATGTTGCTCAACCCGTGCACCGGCATATCTCTTATGATCCCTCATTTCGAAAGACTTATTAGGAGACCGTCTTCGTGTTTGCTTTTTGCTGCAAATTTTGGGTTTGGGTTTGATTCTTTTGACAATGAAGTATTAAGGATTATAAGATTGATAACGTTTTAATAACTAGGGATGTTTTGGTTTATAGCATGAATAATCATGCTAATAAGTCTTGGAGACTTGTTCTTAGAACAACTCCTAAAGATATATTTCAATACCATCATAATGGTGTTCCTATAAATGATCATTTACTTCATTGGATATTTAGATGTTCCAATAACGAGTACCGAATTGGTTGTTTCCATCTCGAATCCGAGAACTGGGTGAAAGACTTGCCATTTCCGGACTATCGTGAACAAACAGGCACCGATATTGCTGTCAAAGAAGATGATACATTGCAGTTAAGTGTCCTAGACAGCTGTTTGTGCCTAATGACTGAAAATCTCAATGATAAACTCTTTGATGTGTGGATGATGAAGGAATACGGCGTCAAAGAATCTTGGATGAAACTCTCTGCAATTTCGGATTCGTTTGTTGATAACCATGGAACTCCAAAGAATGAAAATTGTTTCGGTAATGAAACGATGTCGGACAAGGAAGTGTCCGGCAGTATAAGAGTAGGCGTCCGAGACTGGAAGTCTGCAAGAAAGACAAACGTAAACTACCCTCGGGGGGAACGCGAGGAAACCCCCTCCGACGCTCAAGTCAGTAAGTGCCCGATAAGGATTTTAGAGAGAGAAAGAGAGAAAAAGAAAGCTTAGAATGTGAGAGAATGTACCTGTGGAATAGTACCATTTGGCTATTTATAGCAGTACTATTCTTCTGACAGGGTGCGTAATCCTGTGACACGTGTATGACTGCGATGAGCTTGATTGGAGGAAAAATTATCCTCAAATGTGGCCGTGAACTCCATCTCGGACAACTTTTCATAAATGGTCTGGGCTCTACTGAAGAGGTCGCGTTTGAAGTTTGCTGGTGTCGGCCACAAGAGATGTGTCCGACAGTGAACTTGGGTATACCCATACAACTAGCCCCCCCAGCATCATTGGGGGTCGTGACCGGCATTGATGATATGATGAGGACGCGAGTGAATTTTTTATGTTCCATATTTCCCTCTGCTGCCACGTGTTGCCCTGGGAAGATTTCGTATTTCGAAAAATGCAATCATGACCTTTTTGTGAAAATCCCGCTTAGCGAGTGACATTTGGCATTCATCCACGAAAGTAGTTGATGGGTCAGTGCATCCTAGCCGTTCAATCCTGCTTTTGTCAAGAAACGTTAATTTCCCTTTCTTATTTTCTCCACTTCGTCTTCAACCTCCCATTTTTCTCTGATTTTTGCGATTTTCTGAGAACTTCCATTCCGTTTTTCTTCACCAAGATCCTGCCTTTAAACTATCAAGTCTCCTCAAAAGTGTTTTGAGTTACTTTTCGCCCTTTTCTTTTGAGAAATTGCAATGTTTTTTACCTTTTTTCGCCTGAGTGCAATCGAGGGTTTACTTTCAAAGCTTTCAACTTTTCCGGTGAAAGTACGCTCTCCGGTGCTCCGTTTACTGGGTTTCTTTTTTCTGTTCGTGCATTCGGGTCCTTTTGCTGTGCATTGTTGGGAATCTGCTTGATTTTCCGGTCGTTTTCCGTCGACTTCTCAGGTACCTTTTTTCGACTTCTCTTCAACTACTCTTTCTGTTTCTTTCTTTGAAATTATGTCGGATCTCTCAGATAGTCAAAATTCTCTGAGTGATAGATTTATGTCTGAGAGTGAGCCCTCGTCTCCCTCTTCCCTTCATGGCGGACATAGTTCGTCTTCTTCTAGCCTTAGGGAGGAGAGAACTCGCTTGTTGGCTGATTTGCCCCTTACTGCTGATAGAGATAGGGAACTTAGATCTAAATTCCTTAATGACCGCTCTACCCCTGAGCAAGAAAATTTGACTTCCCAATATTTGTCCGCGAGGATGAGTGGTGATAGACAAACACTCAGAGAACTAAGGCATCAAATTTTAGCTCGCCGAACTGCTAGAAATCCTCCCCCTGATGCTGTTCCCGGACTTGATGTTCTGCCTTTGAGGGAGCATGCCTGGTTAGATAACTTAGCGAATCTGCTGGGTTGTAGTAGCGGATGACTTTTATGACCGTCTTGCTCATGAAACCGGCCCTTCTCATCCACCCGTTATTGATTTAGGTTCCGACAACGATTCTATTGCTACAATGGACGAGACTGAGGGTCCTTCTATTTCTGGTCGGGATGAAAGTATTCGTCCAAACGAGATAGTTTTGGGGGAAAGTTCTAGCATGCCTCCGAACTCTCGGCCCGAGCCGATCCCCGATCGCGAAGTGGACGAGCATTCTGGGATATGGCTGCCAGTAGATTATAGTAGTGGTCCGAGATCTACGGTTATCTGTAAATCTTGGCGACAATGCGCCATAGATCTCAACTACTCTGCGATGTTGCTTCGAGAAGTTGTATGCCTTCCCGCCGAGTACAAGTTGATAGTCCCGGACAAGGGATCAAAAGTGATCGATTGTCCTGCGGGGCATGTAGCTGTTTATGCGCACCATTTTGAATTTGGGTTGCGCTTTCCTCTAGATTTAACTTTGGTACGGATTTTGAAGGCGTTCAATGTCTGCCTGGCTCAGTTGACACCCCTGGCCGTTAGGAACCTGATCGCTTATATTTGGACTTGTCGTTATTTAGGGTTTCCTGAGACACTTAACCTCTTCCGTCGCCTTCACTGGCTTCGACGGAACGACTCCACTGAGAAGGGATGGTGGAGTTTGATGACAGCCAAAAATAAACTGACCGTCTACCCTAAGTTGACTGGGTTGAAAGGGTGGTAGCCCGCTTTTTATTGGGTTAAAGTGCCGAATAATTTCCCTATCCGCCGCCACTTTACTAAGCCGGTTACTCGGATGGAAGACGTTCCCTCTTATGGTCTTTCGTCGGATGAGCAAAAGGCCTTTGATTATTTTGAGTCTGAGGTCGGGACTATTACTGCCGTCGGTGAAGACACCGAGGGAAGGATCCCTTGCAAATGGCTTCCCCATGCCAAGTACATACTGGGAAATGAACCATTGTCGGCTTTATTTCTCTGTCGGACCCACTCAGAAGGTTTGCCTCTTGACTTATGGTCCGACGTGGGACTTGTACCTCTGTTTTCTGTTAATTAATGTGATATTAATCCTTCTGTCTTGCTGTTGCAGGTCCCGTCAGTTTAGATCTTGAGGAGTTGGGTCTCAACGAAGATTTGACGCCAATGTCTCGAACTCCTGAGGAGCCTGTCTTTGACTATGACACTGTTCACGGCCTCACTGGGGGGTCTTAGAGGTGCGGATCGTAGCCGCGGTGGTCGCCAGTCTGGTCGGGCAAGCGTTCGTCGTGCCGGCCGCACCCCTGGGCGTACTCCCGGCCGATCTGCTGGACGTAGGGATCAGGAGTCTCCTCGTCCTGTCGTTCACGTTCCTGTTCGCCGGGGCGGGAGTGGCACGGATGTAGGTCAGCGACGGCCTCGCGAGCCCTCCGACAATAGTCCCAGCAAGCGGCAAGCCCTAGATGTCGCTGCTTCTGAAACACCGCAACCAGAAACCGCTATTACATCGTTCCGACAACAAGCCCCGTCCGGGAATCATCTCGCCACCTGGGGTTTCTCCTCTTAATGCCGCTTATTGACAAGCATTGGGACGGCGTTGGGATCTGGCTCTTCCATGCGCCAAAAAATTTATGACATCCTTAGCTCCCCCAGTTTTTTGGCAAATCTTGGGCCGGGAATATTCTCTCGGATCCATGAGTGGATTGAGCATAAAGAGGTTATCCTTAGTGCTGCTGTGAAGTCTGCATTTTTTCGTCCCCCTTCTGTCCCTGGGAAAATTTATCAACCCAACTGGGACGTGAGGGAGGATGAATCTTTGTACGCTGATATTCCAGCTAATGGCTGTACTCTCGGATACCGTCTCCTGAAGGGCCTCCAACTGCCGATTGATTGCCCAGCCGATAAGCTAGTAGCGCCGGCCGCCCAACTTGCTCACGACCTTGCTGTGGTAAGGCTCATGAACTGATATTCATCTAAAAATTATTTTTTTTTTTTTTTTAATATCGTCTTTCTGATGCAGACTAATAATTCCGCCATTGAGCTTATTGAACAATTTGTCCATTATCAATCCGAGTCCGATAGGCAAAAGCAATCCTTGGATGATCTTCGGACCTGACTTGATGGTGCCCGAGTTCACTCGATAATATACAAGAATTGCTTGATGCCGAGAAGGCGTCGCGGGCAGCCGTTGATGTTGAACTGGCGGATTTGCGAATTAAGGCTGCCAAGGTTGAGCAGGCCGAGAAGAAATCAGCAGAACTTGAATCTACACTGGCTTCCATCAAGGATGAGATGGCCACAGCTATTTCTAAGGCCAAGGATGATGCCGGCGCTCAGGCTGTGGCGGATTTTAAAAGATCTGAAGAGTTTGTTGGTATGTTGGGAGAGAGATATGACGGCGGATGGGTAGTCTGCTAAAAGATGTGTTTGCCACTCTCATCCGAATTTCAATCGGGAAGAGATGGAAACCGCTTTTGCGTAAGGTGTTCATACGCGCCCTTTGGAGGGTGAACCCTTTATCTGCGATGAGCATGTTATTGCTAATGTTCTTCCCGTCGCTCAGGATGAAGAGGTGCTTCTTCCTTGATGTTTTTGGCGGTCATCTCCAGGCTCTTCAGTTGATTCTAATAGCTGTTAGAATTTTGTTTTTCTAATATTTTGTAAACCTTGAATTCGGCCCAATATGGCATGTACCTTGGATAAGCTTTACTATTACAATTACTGTTATGAATTTTTGGTGCCTTTTTGGTGGCTGCCCACATTTTTGCTTGTAGTTGGCCGCCATGCCAGTAATTAGTAATGAAGCTTAATTTTTTGTGAGCTTCTGTTCTCTTCTACTTTCGCTTTGTATCGGAGTAACCTTGCTTTATGGCTGTGTTCATATTTGATCTGTTATTTGGCCGTTTTTGTATTTAGACCTGTTATATGGTCTTTTTTGTACTTAGACCTGTTATATGGTCATTTTTGCACGTGGCCTGTTATGTGGCCGTTTTTGTACTTGGACCTGTTATATGGTCATTTTTGTACTTAGACCTGTTATATGGTCATTTTTGTACGTGGCCTGTTATGTGGCCGTTTTTGTACTTAGGCCTGTTATATGGTCATTTTTTGTACTTAGACCTGTTATATGGCCGTTTTTTACTAATGGAACGTGGCGTACATAAAATAAGCGTAAAACAATTAATGGAATGCTCATGGGAAGTTATATTATTGATACGAAAAAGTAACGGCCCTTGGCCTTTTACATGAGATATCTATGCATAGTATTTCTTTAAAACACTTGTGTTCCAGCAATTCTTTAGTTCAATGTCGTCCATTGTTTTCAGCACAAAGGAGCCGGGACCAATTTCTTTAGATATCTGATATGGTCCTTCCCAGTTTCCTGTTAACTTCCCTTCAGCGTGAGCTTTTCCGGTGGCTGCCGTTCTTCGTAGTACTAGATCTCCTTTTGTTAACGGCCTTTCAACAACTCTCTTGTTATATGCTCTACTGATACGATCTTTGTACGCAACAGCTTTGAGTTCCGCTATCAACCTTGTTTCTGCTAGAAAATCTAGATTTTCTCTTAAGGCTTGATCATTGTTCTTTAGGTCTTTGTATTTAATCCGATATGACGGTAAACCAACTTCTACTGGCAAGACTGCTTCCGTTCCGAAAGCTAGCTTGAATGGACTTTCTCCCGTTGCTTCCTTTTCTGTAGTTCTATTGGCCCATAATACTGCTGGAATCATATCGGCCCAAGCTCCCTTGAGTTCATCCAACTTCTTCTTCAAGGCCGCGAGAATCTGTTTGTTAGCGGCTTCAGCTTGCCCATTGCTCTGCGGGTGACATACGGCTGAAAATGCGAACTTGACTCTGAACTCGGACATAAAATTTTTGATTGGCCGACAGTCAAATTGCGCGCCGTGATCAAAGACTATCGCAGCTGGTATACCAAACCTTGTCATTATACTTTGCCAAATGAACTTTTTGACTTGATTCGACTTTATTTTTTTGCTGTCGGCTCGCTTCGATCCATTTTGTGAAGTAGTCGATACCAACAATCAAGAATCTACGGCCGGCTGGGTCGTTGTAAAAGGTCCAAGGATATCCAAACCCCACTCGTGCAAACGGTATCGGACATATTATAGGCTGGAGGTCGTTCGCGGGTCTATTGATGATGGGAGCAAATTTTTGACACTTGTCACATTTCTTGACGTAACCTTGCGCGTCTGCCAACATACTCGGCCAATAATATCCAGCTCTCAATGCTTTTAATGCTAACGCTTTGCCCCCAATGTGATTTCCACAGATCCCCTCATGTATTTCCTCCAAAATTTTTCCCGACTCCCATGCCGTTGCACATTTTAATAGCGGTAAGCTAAATGATTTCTTATATAGCTCATTCTGGTAAATGACATACCAATTTGCTTGCCTCTTCGCCTTCCTAGCTTCCATCGCGTTCGAAGGGAGTGAGCCCGTGAGTTTATAAGCCACTATTTGATCGAACCATTCGCCTTGCCGATTGACAGTATTTACAATCACGGTTTTTTCGGTGATGCTTTTCTCTTTCAAAACCTCCACCATAACAGATCTTTCAATGTTCAAAGAATCAGAACTTGCCAGTTTCGAGAGTGCGTCCGCTTTAGCGTTCTCGGCCCTGGGGATGGCTTGAACATCAAAGTGAGTCAGCTGGGCTATCAATTCTTTGGCCTTTTCCACGTATTTTTGCATATTTGCTTCTCGGACCTCAAACTCCCCTTTCAACTGGCCATTAACTAGCTGCGAGTCCGTTTTCAAAGATACGCTTTTGGCCCGAGCTGATATGCACATCCTCAATCCCGCGATTGCTGCCTCGTATTCTGCCTCGTTGTTTGACGCTGGGAAGGTGAACTTGATGGCTTATTCAAAAATATTTCCTTCTGGGCTGGTCATTACAATGCCAGCCCCTGAGCCACTTGCTGCTGACGAGCCATCTACTTCTAACGACCAAGTGCCATCTTCCACCTGCTCTTCCTCGTAAGATGCCTCCACGATAAAATCCGCCAGTGCCTGAGCTTTTATCGCGGTCCTCGGCTTATACTGGATATCATATTCGGACAACTCCACTGCCCACTTCAAAAGACGCCCTGAGCTATCCATCTTTTGCAAAGCCTTCTCCAGCGGTTGATTTGTCAAGACCTGAATGGGATGACAATCGAAATATGGCCTGAGCTTTCTGGCTGCTATGATCACGGCCAACGCCATCTTCTCAATCAGCTGATAGCGGCTCTCAGGGCCGTTTAGGATGTGACTGATAAAGTATATCGGTTGCTGCCTCTTTTCTTTTTCAACCAATAGAACAGCCGCGACGGTTTTTGAAGAAGCCGAGATATATAACTGCAATGTATCCCCCATTTCTGGTCTGGTGATGGTGGGTAGAGTCTTTAAATGATCCTTGACCGCGACGAAAGCTTGGCTTTGCTCCTTGCCCCATTCAAATTTCTTGTTTCCTCTCAATAATGCGAAGAAAGGCAGGGCCTTGTCGGCCGACTTGGAGATGAAACGAGTTAATGCAGCCATCCTCCCAGTTAATCTTTGCACGTCTTTTATTCCTTTCGGCTCTGGCAAATCCATGATAGCACGCACTTTATCCAGGTTAGCATCGATTCCCCTCTTGCTGACCATGAACCCTAGAAACTTTCCTGCCCTCACTCCGAATACACATTTTTTCGGGTTGAGCTTCATCTTATATCTTCTCAGAGTACTAAAGGTCTCTCTTAAATCATCAATATGCTCGCGGTCTGTTTTGCTCTTAACGATTGAGTCATCCACATAAACCTCGATGTTCCTTCCCTTCGCTCGCAGAAATACTTTGTCGACCAATTTCGGTATGTGGCCCCCGCGTTTCTCGAGCCGAAAGGCATTGCTTTATAATTAAAGACTCCACAGTCGTGATGAAGGCCGCTTTCTTCCTATCCTCTTCCAGAAGACTGATCTGATGGTAACCTGAAAACGCGTCCATAAAGCTCAAAAGAGCATGCCCGCTAGTTGAATCTACCAATTGATCAATTCTTGGCAAGGGATAACAGTCTTTTAGACACGCTCTATTAAGATCCGTGAAATCAACACACATCCGCCATTGACCATTCGCTTTTTTCACCATAACGACGTTTGCCAGCCATTCTGGGTAATCACAGACTTCAATAAAGTCAGCCGCTAATAACTTATTAACTTCTTATCTGACGGCCTTGTTCTTTTCTATTGAAAAATTCCTTTTCTTCTGCTTGACTGGGCGGACCGAGTTGTCGACATTTAGACGATGGACCATCACGGTCGGGTCTATTCCCGGCATCTCATCCGCCGAGAACGCGAATACATCAGCGTTTTCTCGAAGGAGAGTCACCAGGTTGATCCTGACCTCTGGATCCATGTCCGTTCCGACGACCACGAGTCCTTTCTCGGATCATCCGCCAACATTTCTAACTTGGACTCTCCATCGGGCTTGGGCCTTGGCAAATCTTCCGGTCGTACTTCTAGCTCCTCCATGGTTACCTCCATGGCATTTTCATTCTTTTCCTCGGGATGGTTCTTTTCCGCCATGGCCTTTTTCTTAGCTCTCTTTTCCTTTCTTGATGGCGGACATGATTCTTCAACAGGAACCCTTCTTGCTGGCTGCTTTAAAGCCGTTAAATAACATGATCTTGCTGCTTCCTGGTTTCCCCTAATCTTCGCTGTTATACCCGAATTGGATACGTACAGCATAGTCAAGTGATAGGTAGATACCACTCCCTGTATGTCATGAATTAACGGCCGTCCAATGATTGCATTGTAGGCTCCCGGAACGTCTACTACCAAGAACTCGGCCATCACATCCCTGGCTTCACTATTTTCGCCCACCTTGACCGGCAATTTTATAATGCCTTCGGGTATTGCGGATGCCCCAGTGAATCCGATCACTGGGTACCGAACTGGTTGTAAGTGCTCCCGGCCAATCATTAATTTTTCGAAAGTAGACAGGAATAAAATATTAGCGGAACTACCTCCATCCACCAAAATTCTGTGAATCAAACAATTTGCAACTTTTAAGGTGACCACTATCGGGTCGTCATGAGGATAAATCACGTGCTTTGCATCCTCTAATGAGAACGACATGGCAGGCATGGCTGGTGGCTTTCTCCACTGGCAACTCTCGTTAAAGTTCACCTGATGCCGGAACTCCATTAAACTGGCTTTTGCCCCACTGACACTTCCGCCATGAATTGGACCGCCACTAATCACATGAATTTCTCCTATCCGGGACTGAACATTCTGATCTCTGGGTTTCATCAAGTCGCCTTCGCTTGTCTGAGCTTTATATTGGGTGAAATACCCTCTGCGGATGAGATCCTCCAAATTATCCTTGAGGTGCCGGCAGTCTTCGGTTAAATGGCCGTGATCTCCATGAAAATCACACCACTTGGTCTTATCCCGATTTTTATGAAACATCTTCTTCGGTCTCTGCCATTTGTCACTTTCCTTGTTCATTGTGAAAATTTGTGCCCGGGAGGTAGTGAGCTGAGTGTACGCCTCAAATTTATCTTTACGTTCACTTTTTTCTCGGCCATCCCGCTCTCGGTCATTTCCTTTTTTGACCATATTAGATTCTCTTCTTTCGTCCCGGCCACGATCAACTTCACGACCTTTGTCTTTCCGTGACTTATCTTCCTTCTTCTTCTCAGACTCCCGATGCTGGCTACTAGCTGCCTTGTCAAATTCCTCTCCTCTTATGAAATCATTTACTTTGCCTAGCACTGGCCCTAACGATGTGAAAGATTTTCGGCCGAGATAACTCCTGAACGCAGTTCCTTCTCTTAACCCCGACATCAATGCTAAAACCGCTACGTCCTGCTGTAGCCGGGGAATAGATACGGCCTCCACATTGAAACGCCCGATGTAGTCTCGGAGAGATTCGGTCTCGCCCTGTCTGATCGACAATAATTCCCCAGTAGTACGCTCACGACGCCTGTTGCTTACGAAGTGAGTACTAAACATGGACGAGAGCTGAGAAAAACTGGATACATTACCGGGTTTGAGACTTTTAAACCAAGTCTGAGCTATGCCAGTGAGAGTGGACGGGAAAACCTTGCACCAGATAGCATCTATCTGCGTGTACAAATACATGTGTCCTTCGTAAGCTGCGACATGATCGTCGGGATCTGAGCTGCCGTCAAACTTGCATGATGGCATTTTGATTCGCGGCATTGGGTAATTAAGAACCTCAGGAACAAATGGGGAGAGTTTCGGCTTGATTAATAGATGTCCGCCACCCGAATAGTTACTAACACCCGTGGTCTTGTACTCTCGGTATGAGCAATCGCGAGACTCTTTCGAGTGATTGAGATCCTCAGTTTCCAAATCGACTTCCTCGTACTCTGGATTGTCAATTTGTTCCTCCATCTGACGGTCTTCCGGCATTAACGTGCGCATCCTTCTTACTGGCGTACCGTCAACGTTTCTACCGGCCATGGCCAGTGATCGTTTACGGTGCTGAACGCCTCTTGTGTGAATAGCAGGAATGCTACTAGGTTGTGGAGTGCCTTGTAACATCTGGATGAAGGACGCCACAGTTTGCAGCTGATCCGGCGAGAATTGGCTCAACTGGGCCAAGTTGAAAGGAACAAGATCGGGATTTACCGGAGCAACATTGTTTTCCGGGAGTACGCCGGTCATTGCCCTCTGGCATGCTGGGATGGAACTGAGGTACGCCGATGGATCTGGTGATAGGCGGATGAGAAGATCCTTGCCCGATCTCCAACCCCGATGGACCACGACTTGCGTCGTTTGTCTTTTCCATGACTGCTTCGCAAGGATAGGAGGCCCCTCCTTCTAGCGCCAAGTTGTTTCGGTAATGAAACGATGTCGGACAAGGAAGTGTCCGGCAGTATAAGAGTAGGCGTCCGAGACTGGAAGTCTGCAAGAAAGACAAACGTAAACTACCCTCGGGGGGAACGTGAGGAAACCCCCTCCGACGCTCAAGTCAGTAAGTGCCCGATAAGGATTTTAGAGAGAGAAAGAGAGAAAAAGAAAGCTTAGAATGTGAGAGAATGTACCTGTGGAATAGTACCATTTGGCTATTTATAGCAGTACTATTCATCTGACAGGGTGCGTAATCCTGTGACACGTGTATGACTGCGATGAGCTTGATTGGAGGAAAAATTATCCTCAAATGTGGCCGTGAACTCCATCTCGGACTACTTTTCATAAATGGTCTGGGCTCTACTGAAGAGGTCGCGTTTGAAGTTTGCTGGTGTCGGCCACAAGAGATGTGTCCGACAGTGAACTTGGGTATACCCATACAAAAATGCTAAAATATTATTCTACGATGCTCGAGATAAAAGGGACGTAAAAGCTGATCAGAGCTTGAAGTTTCGTGGAGATGATTTAATTTATGCCCTGTCTGGTGGTCAAATAATTGGGAAATGGAGCAACAATGTCGACAAAAAGTAAGTGACAGATTGTTGTTTTTTACAGTAATTTGTGATAATATGGTCGTTATTGTTCGTCTTTCTCTGTATTTAATATGTTGAAATCCTATCTTTTTCTAGTAAATAATTAGTCAATAAGTTATTACAAAACTTGGTATAATGCAACATGGTTACGTGCTTGCTCGGCATAAATAGTTGTATTGTGGTAGCTATTCAGTTAATCTAATTACTTTCTTACCTTTTGTTTTAATATAGTTAAAACATATGTTTATCTTGTCTATCATGCTCCTAAATTTGCATGCTATAAAGTGTTGTTATATGTCTTAACTATTTTTAAACATAGGAAGTATGTAAAAGGATTTAGTCACTGTGATTGTTGACTTTTATGTTATTTTAATGTTAAGTATGTTCCATACTCAACATGATATGATCATGCAACTCCACTTGAATTTGACACGAAATTAGCAAGTTCGGTAAGATTTTCAACCCGTTTTATTTGGCACATAGGCATCCTGGATAGTTAAATATTCAAGAGCAGCCACATTAACAAAAAATTAGTATAATTTTAAAATTGTACTCCATCAATAATTGTTGTTCCACTCAGTGTTCATTGGTTAACCTTTGCCGAATGATGGTCATAAAACTTTGCTATTATCATTCACTTGAATATTGGAGAAAGCTTTCAAGCACCAATACTTCATCAAATTTCTTCGATGTTCTGGAGAAAGCTTCCAAGCACCAGACATTTGCCAAAAATGTTAAGTACGGAGATTGGACAAAGCTCTCTAGCACCAATACTTAGTCAAAATTCCATGAAAACTTAGAGAAAACATTCAAGCACCAGAGATTCGCCAAAAATGTTAAGCATGGAGATTGGAGAAAGCACTCAAACACCAACGCTCCACCTAAATTTTTATGATTCGGAGAAAGTTGTCAAGCACCGGGGATTACACCAAAAGGTCAAACAATGAGTGTGAATAAAGCTCAAAAGCACTAACTCATTCCTTGAGATCTGGAGAAAGCCTTCAAGAACCAGAGATCTGAAAGAAATCGAAGTTGGAGTAAGTTTCATGCACCAACACTTCAAAAAAAAAAAACAAGAAATACAACAAGATTTGGAGAAAGCTTCCAAGCACCAAATCACCATGATCAGACAACATCTGATCCATATGGCGATGAAATGTTATGTCAAACGTGAACAAAAAGGGAATAATGACGATGCACCACTAATCTTATATTTAGTGCAGGTGAATATCATGATTATAATGGCGTCAATAGTGATAGCTCAACTACTCCTCCGCAACATCTAGAAGATGGCTCGATGGCGAGAATGACAACTCCTCCGCCATCAAAATAGCGACGAGGATAACCTTCCCCCTTCGTAACATCAAGGTATTTTGAAAATATCATCAAGAAGGCTTGGCGACTTCTTCAACTACTGCATCTGTTTCACCAGGCTAAAATTAAATCATCTCTGAAAGTATAAATGAGAATAGCTCTAGTACTCCGCTCTCCATTGAGTTGATGGCACGATGTAGGTGTTCACATTGCGTCTTCCCGTAAAGAGATGGTCACTGTGATCACCTCTATCTTCAAAGATGATAAAGAATATGCTTCCTTGTGGGACTGTATATAAAGAAGAACTGGTTTAGGTATTTTGTCTAAAATCAACTTGCCTTCAGAAATGTCCTTCCACAACAGTTCAAACTTGGAGGGTAATGTGATACTCGTCAATCCTTCGCAAAAGGTCCAATCATGGTGCAAAATGCACGAAATTGTGTTTTATATCCATCATTTGCAGCATCAACTATCTCCGATCCATATTGTATGGGTATAACCCCAAGTATGTTGGCGGACCCCAGTAAGGGATCCGCGAACACTTTACCGGGCGCAAATACTTTATGTCGCCCGCAGCTCTATCAAGTCAGTACATCAACATGGTCCGACAACGTTGGCGGTCGCCTAACAAGACAAAATAAGGGTATCTTCCCAGCTGTCGTGAGCATCGCAGCCGTACACGTGTAAAAGGATTACGCACCTTGTCAGGTGAATAGTACTTCTATAAATAGCCAAATACTACTAGTTTGCAGGTACATTCTCTCACACTCAGAATTCTTATCTTTCTCTCTCTACTCTCTCTCTCTAAATCCTATTTGGACACGTGCTGACTTGAGCGTCGGAGGGGGTTTCCTCGCATCCCCCCCGAGGGTAGTTCACGTTTGCTTCTTGTGCAGCTATTCACCAGTGGACGCTAACTCTAATCTTTGGCGGACTTATTTCAAGACCGCCAACCGTTTCGACACCGAAACACATATGATATTCATTGAATGTTCCCATGGATTTAAGTCGCACCATCGTCCATCGCATATTCTTCCTAGACAGAAAGAAGTCACAAAAATGGAAGAATAAAAAAGAAAAAAAAAGAGAGAAAAGAAGCGAAAAAAATGGTGGACAATGGCATTACGTTGATTCAATTCCGTGGCTTCTTCAAGTTGCTTGATTAAGGGGGAAACCGAAATTGGTTTGAATTGACATCACCACATCATCTCGAGCAAGGCATGAGTTGTTTGGCTCGCATGGCAGGTGGTACATAGGAGGCAAGTTCATGATCTACCCTGCAAGAAAAACAAAAGTATGAAAAAAAATCTCAAGCAGATACGATGAGCCAGAAGATAGAAAGTCGTCGATAGTCTTTTGTGATCGGTAAATGGCATCTCCTCCACGGTGTCATGGGATCATGGCCTCAAGAAGGTGGCTGGGCTCCTCTCTTGGCGTCAAGAAGTCTCTGGCAGTAGTGCGAATATAATGTCAATGGCTTGGAAAGTATGACATTGGCTTCGGGTCCTCTTGCTCCTTGTTTTAGCACCACCACGTCAGTCTTCAGCATCATGGCATCAGTGGGCACGGGCTGTACAAAGTCACAACGCGGTAAGGACGACCTCTTCACGTCATCTCCTCCATGGCGTCATGCCTCAAGAAAATGGCGTCTCCTTATTGATTCAGGTGCACGGCTTCAAGCGCTCCACATAAGCACTGCAAGATAAAAAAATTTCAAATATCTCATGGTATATATATAACCGTTATGTAGGAATATTCCCCAAGATATTCACGCGGCCGGATAACCAACAAACTTTTTTTCTTTTGGGTGAACAAGGGAAACTACATAAACTTACTCAATGTTATTACAATCCGAAAGGTATGCAAGCATACAAAATTTAGGGGGGGTTGGGGATCCTCCTAATGCAGTTCATACAATCTGCTAAATTCCTAGCCTCCTTGGCTAAAGCATCCGCTGTTAGGTTCCTTCTTCTGCTAATGTGGGTATTGTTATTTCTCATATATATCTAATAAGAAGATAGAGAAGGAAAGTCTTGCCCACCAACGTATTACATACTCGTGCAATTCAACAATTGATTGGCAAGCTTGGATTTAAAAGAAAAAAGAAAGAAGCCTAACTTATTTAACTTATCTTATTGTCGTGAGTTGTTGCTAGAACAAGGTGCATGCTTTTGATCTATTATCACAAGGTCATTTGTTTCAGACAAAGCAAAGACAGCACAATTATCTATGATAATAATAATAAAAAAAATCGAGACTCGATCACATTTAAACACTCAAATCGTGTATGTGATACAGTCTAGAGGGGGCAATTTGTAGGCGTGAAAATTTTGTTAATTACCACATAATTATTATTTGACCCATTAAAGTCAAATATTGACTTTTGTTAATAAATGGTCATCAAAATTAATAAATTTGGCTTCTTATTAAAATTAGCCTATTTAAATCAAAACTATTTATTATTGGGTCAAAGTCCCATTAAATGAAAGTTGGGCTCTTGAGAGAGTTTATATCCATGAGGCCCAGGTGGCAGAATAATTGAAAACCATAGGTTAAACAAAACTCTATAAATAGAGCTCTCGTCTTCATTTGTGGAGGGGAGAGAACAAGAAATCATACTCCAGAGCCAGCAAGGAGAAAAACAGAAGGCACAACCTACCTCTTTCTGCCAGGAACAAGATCAGCCTTGAGCGAGATAAATCCCTAAGGCCCTCATTCAGGAAGATCATATTGGTTCGTGAGCAACAACAAACCAACATCAAATCCTTCCAATAGAAGAAGAACAACAAGCATACAAATTGACGTGCCGCTCTATTCTACATCAACATCCTTGAACAAGATCAAGCCTGAAGGCCCTTATTCAAAAAAAATCAAAGTTGTTCGTGAATTGCAAAGTTCAAAAACACGTGGAGATTGAATCAGAGGATTAAAACATTAGAGATTGTAACCAAAAAATAAAGGTGGTACATTTTAAAAAAAAAAATCCTAACAACAATAACAATTAATACAAAAAGTGCTTGATATATACAAATTGCATAATAAAAAAAAATTATCCGAAAGCTTATTTAAGTTGGAAACTAACGGCCCGTTTGGTAAGAGGTTATAAATGGTGGGAATGGTAATGCATTATAGTGTAAATTTGTACTAGAAATCCAATGTCATTACCAATGGTAATGCTACCTCATCACAAGATATCCATTTTCTTCCTAAAATCTCATTACCATCCATTACCACTTGGGAAGGTGGTATTGGGTGGTAATGAAAATTTATAAAGGGAAACCCATGTTTTGTGATAAAGTTTCATTCCCATGGTCATGGACATGTGAAAATCTTTACAAATTTACACTAAATTTCATTACCATTACCACTATTTATAACCACTAACCAAACGGGCCGTAATTACTTTGTCAATGCTAGCTATTACATTAATTGTGGGTGTCTATATAAAAGCAACTCAAACGACTCAACTTTCCCATGAAAAAGAAAAATTCAAATATCCTGACGTGAAATACACATGACCCAAGTTAACCTGATTCGGCCCTATTGCATAGATCCGAAACAGACCAAACTTGAAATTGACCCGACTTGCAAGACCCATCTGCGACGTATAATCTGGACTCACTCATGTAGCACCCTAAAGCCCAATGAAGAGCCGACCTGCCTCTTACTAATAAAGTTTAGGCAACTAAAAGGAATGCTTAATTAACTAGCCAATCCTATTTAACCTACCAACAGAAAGCCAAAAAAATTGCAAAACCCTAAAAATCCTATATTCGCAGACAAAGAAATTTGCTGAAAACTTCCATGGCTACACTTCCATATGATATAATTGTGACAGAAATACTCCCTAAACTTCCCGCAAAATCCCTACTTCGCTTCAAACGTGTTTGCAAATCTTTCAACACCCAAATTTCATGTCCCGAATTCATCAACCTTCATCTCCGCCAAGGTCTGTCCAACAAATCAAATCGGTTCCTTATCCTTATAGATCACTTTGACCTAATGTGCATGGACATGTACTCACCAAAATCACCTATGTTTACTCTTAACCCGCGCACCGATTTTTATGATCCGGGGTTCTTTAACTTCTGGCGGCCTTTATATAATTCCAAAATTCTCATAGTTGGGTCTTGTAATGGATTGCTTTGCATCACCAACGCCTCGCGTCACGCAACGTTGTCCATTTTTTTGTTGCTCAATCCGTGCACCGGCGTATCTCTTATGATCCCGCATTTCGAAGAACTAACCAAAGGCTATTCTTCGCTTATTTCTGCGAATTTTGGGTTCGGGTTTGATTCTATTGAGAATGATTATAAGATAGTAAGTATTTTGGATTATGTGAGTGATTATTATGAAGTTGATTTTTTAAGAAGGGATGTTTTAGTTTATAGCTTCAATAATGCTAATAAGTCTTGGAGACTCGCTCTTAGTACATCATCTCCTAATAAAGGTTTGTTGAAACACCATCAAAATGGGGTTCCTATAAATAATCATCTACTTCATTGGATGTTTAGTTGTTCCGATAACGAGTATCGGATTGGTTGTTTTGATCTAGAATCTGAGAACTGGGTGAACGACGTGCCATTACCGGAGTTTCGTCAAAAAATTAGCACCCAGGTTTCTAATTTGTTGTTTGATTATTATGGAGACATTAAATATGACGAGCTGCAGTTAAGTGTCCTAGACAGCTATTTATGTCTCTCGACTGAAAATCTCAATGATATAACCTTTGATGTGTGGGCGATGAAGGAATACGGCGTCAGAGAATCTTGGGTGAAACTCTTTGGAATTTTAGATTCGTTTGTTGATAAAGATTTCAAGCTTTGCGCTCTAGGTTACCATGGAGCTGAAGAGAACGAAATTTTAGTCACGAGAGTTGGTAAAATAGACGATGCTGATGTATTATTATTCTACAATGTTCAAGATAAAACGGTCACAAGTTCTGATCAAAGGCTCAGGTCTCCTGGAGGTGATTTTATTGATGCTTGTATATGTCATGGAAGCTTAGTTACCCTGTAGGCCTCCTTTGTGGTGAACTAAAAGTAAGTGACAGATTGTTGTTTTACAGTAATTTGTGACAACATGGGGGGTTGTTTGTCTTTCTTTATATTTATTATGATGAAATCATATCTTTTTTCCAGTATATACATGATGTTGGTAAATAAATCGTCAATAAGATCAATTGCTCATTTTCAGTCACTACAAAAATTTCTACAATGCAACATGGTTTAGTGTTTGCTAGGCTAGGCAGCAGGGGCGGAGCCCGCAGGGGGACATGGGGACAGATGTCCCCCCACTTTTAAAAAAATAATTTTATGTTATTTAAAAAAAAAACGAAAAAAAAAGGAAAGAAACACGCTGGGCTGGAGAGTGGAGAGAGAGAAGCGTGAAAAGTGAAAAACACGCTTGGAAAAAACACGCTTGAAAGGAAGATAAACTGAGGAGGAGGGAAACCCTAAATCCCTGCCACGACCGCACTAGCTGCCGCCCGCCGGAGCCGATGATGACGAGCGTCGAGCGGTGAGGAACAAAGTTCGAAGGAACCTCAACCTTCGAAGTTAAACCAGCCAAACGAACGAAGGAGTCCCGACCCCGAGTCCCGAAGCCACGCCCACCGCCCACGGCCAGTCGCCGACCTATCGAGTTCCGACGCCCAGTCAGTCGTCAGACGTCAGACGTCACTTCGTCAGTAAGTAAGTTGCTTTTTCTAATTTCTAAACCCTAAGTTTTAGTTTCATTTCTTTTAGGTAATATTTACATTGTTTGGTTGTGATACTTGTGAAATGTGAATTTGTGATTGTGGATTTATGGTTGTTGATTGATTTGTTGTTGGTTTGGTCATGATTTATTGAGTTGATTTGTTGATTCATGTTTTAAATTTATTTAGGTTGCAATTTCGAATTTCTAATTAGGAAATTGCAAATATGAGTTAATTTATAATTGACTAGTTTGGTTTGACATGTAATTGATTAATGTTTATCAATTTAATAGGAAATGTCAAGTGATTCACATTCACCTAATTCTAACAAGTACCAAGTAAGTGTTGGCCCAGTGGTGATGGGGACTGGCTTTGGTAGGACGGATCAGTGTTCGAATCCCCGCAACAGCCTTGGGAGAGGAATGGAACCTAACCACCCCGAACTTGGCCTCGATCCGGATGTAGCCCGAAGGGTGAACCGGGTGCAAACACCAAAAAAAAACCTAATTCTAACAAGCCCAAGGCCATAAGTATTTTGGATTTTTGGATGTAAAACATTAAGTATTAAACAATTTGTGCTGTATTGTTTTTTTTCTAAATTTTTTCCCGAATACTCGATGGTTTGATTTTGTCCCCCCCACTTTGAGAATCCTGGCTCCGCCATTGGTCTATTCATAAGCAACTCAAACTCAACATGTTTAAAACTCCAGTCTAAATAAGAGCCAAATCAAGCACAATCTAACTCCCTATCGACTAGACATGGAAAAACTGATTATGGGATCTGAAAATAACTCGATGGCGAAAATGATCAGAATAAATCCGACCCTGAAATGATCCTACCCAAATTAACCCAAACTATTCTTGTCAACTAGTATTACCCCACTTTAAAGTGAACCAAACATTAACATTTGTTATTTTCGTACTCCATTTTTTACTTGATATTATCTCCTATTTATTATTGGTAAGAATTGACTTAAAATATCGTATTTTTGTCTATTTTTTATTTCAAATATTATCTTTGCTTGAAATAGACGTGACCCGAGTTAATTAGGCGCGACTCGACTGCACATACTCAAAACAGACGCGACCCAAAATAAGAATACACGAAATTGACCCGACTACATGTCCTATTTGCCACCTATACTCTCGACTTACTTATTTAGCACCCTAAACCCCAATGAAGAGCAGGCCTGCCTCTTTCTAATAAATTCTAGGCAACTATAAGGAATGCTCAATTAAGTAGCCAGCCCTATTTAACCTACCAAAAGAAAGCAAATAAAATTGCCAAACCCTAGAAATCCTATGTTCGTAGCAAAGAAATTTGCTGAAAAATTCCATGGCTACACTTCCATATGATATAATTGTAACAGAAATACTCCCTAAACTTCCCGCAAAATCTCTACTTGGCTTCAAACGTGTTTGCAAATCTTTCAACACCCAAATTTCATGTCCCGAATTCATCAACCTTCATCTCCGCCAAGGTCTGTCCAACAACTCAAATCTGTTCCTTATCCTCATAGATCGCTTTGACCTGATTTGCATGGACATGCACTCACCAAAATCACCTTTGTTTACTTTTAACATGTTCCCCGATTTTCATAATCTCAGGTTGTTTAACTTCTGCAAAACTTATTATTATTCCATAATTCTCATAGTTGGGTCTTGTAATGGATTGCTTTGCATCTCCAACGCCTCGCGTCTCGCAACATTGTCCTTGTTTATGTTGCTCAATCCGTGCACCGGCGTATCTCTTATGATCCCGCATTTCGATCAACTAACCAAAGGCTATTCTTCGGTTATTTCTGCGAATTTTGGTTTCGGGTTTGATTCTTTTGACAATGATTATAGGGTTTTTTGTCAGAAAGGACCTAATAAATACAAGTTTTGTAGGGAAGGACCTAATAAAAAAAAAATTGTCTAAAAGAACCTATTCAAATACTTTCGATTGTTAAGAGGAACCAGTTTATGAATTTCAGGCGAAAAAACTCTAATTTTTTTTTCAGAAATTGAAGGAAAATGTCTGCGAAATCATCTTCAAGCAATAAAATTCCTGTCAAATGTAGTTGTGGTGTCCCAATTGCAAAAATTCAACGCCGGAATATGGTAATTTTGGCCTGAAATTCATAAACTGGTTAACAATCGAACCTATTTTAATAGGTCCTTTTAGACAAAAAAAAATTATTAGATCCTTCCCTACAAAACTTGTATTTTATTAGGTCCTCTCTGACAAAAAACCCATAATTATAAGATTGTAAGTATTTTGGATTATGTTAGTTTTAAATTTTTAAGAACTAGGAATGTTTTGGTTTATAGCTCGAAAAATGCTAATTGGAGAATCGTTATTAGTAAATCATATCCTAAAGATTCATTGGAACACCATCAAAATGGGGTTCTTATAAATAATCATCTACTTCATTGGAAGTTTAGTTGTTCCAATAACGAGTATCGGATTGGTTGTTTCGATCTCGAATCTGAGAAGTGGGTGAAAGACGTGCCACTGCCGGTGTATCGTCAAAAAACGGGAACCCATTTTGCTGATTTGTTGTTTGATTATTATAGACACGATAAAGATGATGAGTTGCACTTATTGACTGAAAATCTCAATGATAAAACCATTGATGTGTGAATACGGCGTCAAAGAATCTTGGGTGAAACTCTTTGGAATTTCGGATTCGTATATTGGTAAGGATGGGAAGCTTTGCTCTCTGGATTACCATGGAACTGCAAAAAATGACATTTTATCATCAGACTTAATAAAAGAAGTAATGTTTGAAGGATTTTGTCCTCGATCAAGTGTAACAAACTAAATATATATATGGACAAATTATGGAGATAACATATTCAATAATATTAGGTGACCGCAACGTTTTGCTAGAAGCTAATTGCGGTTTGTTGGGCTAGTATATTTAGGCCAACTACTAATATGTATTGGGTCCTATGAGGTCACACAATGTGACAACCCTTGGATATTACCCAAATCCATTTGTGAAATGGGTTGGGCGATTTTATGATGGATGGAAGAGTTGTAACTCATGAGTTTATTAGGCTCATAATGTATGACATTATGAGGCAAAATAAAGCCTCATGAAACACCTCTTTGTAACCACCTTATATAATGATATGGGGTTACAAAGGAGTATCATTATTACATCATTTTAGAGAAGAAGATCTGATTTTCTTTGCTTTCCTCTCTCTCCTCATTTTGGCCATCATACACCTCAAAAGCAAGAGGATTCTTCTCTCTTCCGTACTAGCATACGTAGTGATCTAAGGGTTGTTCGTGGACCAACACTAGAGGAACGGCGGTTGACGTTCTAAAGGATCTCCACTAGAAGGCTTGTGGTGGAAATGGAATTCACGCATCAAGAGGTATATTCTATACTCTTTATAGATTCATGTTAATTTATGCAAAGATCTTGGTGTTAGATGTTTGAGTATGTGATACTCGTTTTCCGCATTAAGCATCTAAATTCCTACAATGTTGCTCAGTTATTATCTTACACAATGTTCAAGACAAAAGCGTAATGAGAGTTGATCAAAGCCTCACGCTTCGTGGAGCTCATTATGATTATATAATTGATGTTTCTACATGTCATGGAAGCTTAGTTGGTCTATCTGGTGGTCGAAACTGGAGCAACAATGTGAAGATAAATGTAAGTGACAGGTTGTTGTTTTACAATAATTTGTGATAATAGGGTGGTTTTTGTTTGTCTTTATTTATATTTATTGTGTTGAAATCATATCTATTTCCTGTATATACATGAATCTGCAAGTAAGTAATCAGTCAATAGGATCAATTGCCTCATTTTCAATTATTACAGAATTGGCACAAAGCACCACGGGTTTCATGCATATTGCCCGGACAAAAGAACTTGAATGGACCCGACTTACAATAACCCATTTTACACCGGGTTTCATGCATGATATAATCAGTGTTTGTGTGATATAGTCAGCTTGGATTAATAATTATTGTAAACCTGATCTACCCAAGACTTATTCCTACCTAGATCAAACTCAACTCAGAGTGTCTCATTTTTCTAGAGCTTTCTCGGCACAAATAGTTGCATTGTGGTTGCTATTTAGTTAATCTTAATCACGTTTCTTTACCTTTTTCTTTTTTAATTAAATCGTTCAGTTTACATTGTCTATCATGCTCCTAAAAATTGCATGCTAAAGTGTGGTGTGATTTTAAAGTTTTTTTGGCTTGTATATTCAAGTATGTTGTGTACTAAACGCCTAATCTAGACCTAATGTTGAAGGTTTGATTGATATATATTTTTTATGTTCCATTTGTTAAATGTAAAATAGAGGTAAATACCAACATGATCCAACAACTCCACCTGAATTTGACACAAAATTACTGAGTTCACATTTTCAACCTGTTTATAAGTCGAATGACCTAGCACGACCACTATTAATTTAAGGAGCTTTTAAACACTAATTAAAAACGAACCCCTGAAGTATATCATTAGTATTTTATAGTGTGACTTGCAAAAATTTTAAAGTTTTTCCTTACTTTTAATATGTGTTATTTTTATTTGTTTGTTGAATTTGTATTTTGTGAACCTAAATTTCGTAAAGAGATAGTGAGTTAATCAATATACCAGACTAAGAGTCAAGTGACCTTAATAATAGCTTATGTAGTTACAGTTGAGGGTTCTCAACATGTTTATTAAGTTGGCCCGATTACGTAAGGTTAATGTCAATCGAGTCATTAACCTCTGATTCCGACACAAAGTAGATACAATTAAAAACATTTCCCAGCTCTAGCGTAAAAGATATTATTGGATTTGTAGGTAGCTGATTATCTAAAACACTAGTTATGGGATTGCAGGTAGCAGATGATGATGATTGAGGAAAATACTAGTTAAATAATATCACTTAACTATGGGTTTGCATAATTGCAGGTAGAGGATGATGATGATGATACAAGAATTCAAGACTGAGGACTGCTACAAGGTGATTAATAGTCTGGCTGGCTAATTAAAGAAGTGGAAAGGAACATTTTTCAATTGATTGTTTGATCAAATTAGAGGTTGCAATAATATAGTGATATATATTTATGAACTTTGGTTAAGAGAAAATTAAAAGTTTGTATCCTACTTAATTGTATGAACATTGCTGTTTTAAGGGTATGTCTGTGTGAAGCAAACAAGAGTGTCCTAGGATTTTCATGAACTCTCACTATTGATCAATGTTGCAATGACCCTGCAACATTAAGGTCATTTAACCACTATATTAGCAAGATTGTGATTTGTTGTTTCATGAGGTAAGTTAGTTTTAGCGGATTTCACTTGGCTGGACTCTTCACTAGTTTACTTGTAACACTTTTATACAGAATAATTGACTCTAATAATACAACCTTTCACCGATTAATTTTATATAAGTTAACCTTTCAATTATTCTTGAAAAATGCAATCTTTTAGGGGTATTTACTTTTAATGGGCTTTGACATGTTGATAATCAGTTTGTTTGGTAAGCCACATTTTCCAGCTCGTCCATTTTTCCTTTCCCTACTTCTATGGTAAAAAATTAATATTTTAGACGATTTTAAGTCATTTTTACTCAATAGAAATTAATAGGGGGAATAATTGACTCAAACAATACAACCTTTCACTGATTAATTTTTTATAAGTTAATCTTTCAATTATTCTTGAATAATGCAATCTTTTAGGGGTATTTGTTTTTAATGGGCTTTGACGTGTTGATAATCAGTTTGTTCGGTAAGCCACATTTTCCAACTCGTCCATTTTTCCCTTCCCTTGCCTTCGTGCCCCTACTTCTATGGTAAAAAGTTAATGTTTTAGACGATTATTTTAAGTCATTTTTACTCAATAGAAATTAATAGGGGGGATAATTGACTCTAATAATACAACCTTTCACCAATTAATTTTTTATAAGTTAACATTTTAATTATTCTTAATGCAATCTTTTAGGGGTATTTGCTTTTAATGGGCTTTGACATGTTGATAATCAGTTTGTTCGATAAGCCACATTTTTCAGCTCATCCATTTTTCCCTTCCCTTGCCTCCGTGCCCCTACATCAATGGTAAGGAGTTAATGTTTTAAACGATTTTAAGTCATTTTGACTCAATAGAAATTAATAGGGTATAAAGGTTACATTATTCAGGAATACTTGAAAGGTTGATTTATTAAAAATTAATCGGTGAAAGGTTGTATTATTAGAATCAATTATTCCTTTTCATAATCCTAAATATAATCTAAAATCTTCTTAATCACTAAATCAAGTTTCAAGATGAAACTCAAGGCCTAAGCAAGACCTTATAAATTTTTTTTTGTCAAGCTTCTTTAAAGTTTCTTATGCAGCGGAAAATTAAACTTTGACCTTCTAGACTCAAAGAATCGTGAAATACCGCCTTTCAAACCAATAATTAATTCAAAAGAAAATACTACAATTACTTAATTAACTTTATTACCTTTGGTAAAAAAGAATAACTGCCAAGCTAAAATTCTCTTCTTATACGAGACTTCTACGTTTGCCCATGATAGGATCGGTGGTATACTCAATAATGTATGTGCAAGCATTAATAATGCAGAGATAATACAAAACGAAAATAAGAATCACACAAGAATATTTACTTACAAGACTTACTAAGTTCTAACCCGATCTAGCCTAATAACCCTAGAATTCATATCCCCTAGATCTGAGTCCTAACTAGGAATAATAGAAACCTACTAAAATTAATACAACTTGATCCCTACACAAACATTAATTTTAAACAGAACAAAATACAAGCTATGATCCCAAATTTTTTATCCGGAAAGTATACACCAATTTCAGTTTTTTTTTCCCTTATCTAACTTTTAAATTCTGATTTCACAAAGAATTTCGATAGTTGTTCATCAGTCTCATATCTAAAATTTTCTCTTTTTTCTAAATGTTAACACTGTCAATTTCAATTATATTTGAAATGAACTTTTAAAATTTTCATACACAATTTGAATTTCAATTATAGTGTTTTTTTTTTGAATAGAATTATAGTGTTATTTTTAAATTAACTCAAACATTGTACATATTCTTAAGATTTACTCAATATAGAACATTATACATACTCTTATTTTCAACTTACAATCTGCGTACCTGATTAACGGTGAAATTTCTGCAAATTTGAGACTGACTTGAAGCTCCAAGTAATGAAGAAAACTGATTTTTTGTGGAGTTTGTGTTTGTAATTGATTTTGTGTTGAGTTTGTGTTTGTAATTTTTTGGAATACCGTGAATATGATTTTGAGTTGTATGTAATGAGAATGTCCTGCGTTTTTGTTATTTTTATGTGGTATTAATTTGGGTAATTTTTTGATTATGAATCTTTTTTATTGGCAATTATACCAGTTGATTGGGTTTTTAGAGATATGATTGAAATTATTTTGGTAAGTTTATGCATGATTTACTGTTGATTTAGTGTTGATGGCTGGAGCGATAATGAATTTTTTTTTGTTTGGGGGCAATTAGGTAAATGCCTAGGGGGACACCATTGCTCCCCCTTGACTTATATAATAGAGATGGCTGGAGCGATAATGAATTTTTTTTTGTTTGGAGGCAATTAGGTAAATGCCTAGGGGGACACCATAGCTCCCCCTTGGCTTATATAATAGAGATTAGCATCCTGAAGCCAAATGAACAGCGGGCCTGCCTATACATTTTAGGCAACTAAAAAGAATGCTGAAAAAACTGGCCAACACTATTTAACCTGCAAAGAGAAGCCAAAAAGAACCAAACCCTAGAAAACCTATATTCGCAGACAAAGAAATTTGCTGCTAAATTCCATGGCTACACTTCCGTCTGATATAATTCTGACAGAAATACTCCCTAAATCACCCGCAAAATCCCTACTTCGCTTCAAATGCGTTTCCAAATCTTTCAAAACCCAAATTTCATGTCCTGAATTCATCAACCTTCATCTCCACCAGGGTCTTTCCAATAATTCAAATCGGTTCCTTATCCTCATAAATGACGAAGACCTTATTTGCATGGACATGAACTCACCAAAATCACCATGGTTTACTCTTAACCCGTGCACCGATCCCAGGTTCCTTGACCTCTTGCAGCCTTTTTATGATTCCACAATTCTCATGGTTGGGTCTTGTAATGGATTGCTTTGCATCTCCAACGCCTCGCATAGCACACCATTGTCCTCTTTTATGTTTCTCAACCCGTGCATCGGCGTATCTCTTGTGATCCCGCATTTCGATCGACTTATCGAAAACTTTTCTACGCTTATTTCTATGAATTTTGGGTTCGGGTTTGATTCTTTTGACAATGATTATAAGATAGTAAGTATTTTGGATTATGAGACTTATAATGCTGAAGATTTTAACTTTTTAAGAAGGGATGTTTTTGTTTATAGTTTGAATAATGGTAATTGGAGACTCGTTATTAGTACATCATGTCCTAAAGATTCATTGGAACACCATCAAAATGGGGTTCTTATAAATAATCATCTACTTCATTGGAAGTTTAGTTGTTCCAATAACGAGTATCGAATTGGTTGTTTCGATCTCGAATCTGAGAAGTGGGTGAAAGACGTGCCATTGCCGGAGTATCGTCAAAAAAAGGGCACCCATTTTGCTGATTTGTTGTTTGATTATTATAGACACGATAAAGATGATGAGTTGCACTTAAGTGTCCTAGACAGCTGTTTGTGTCTATTGACTGAAAATCTCGATGATAAAACCTTTGATGTGTGGGTGATGAAGGAATACGGCGTCAAAGAATCTTGGGTGAAACTATTTGGAATTTCGTATTCGTTTGTTGATAACAATATGAAGCTTTGCCCTCTAGGTTACCATGGAACTGCGAAAAATGAAATTTTAGTCATGAGAGTTGATAAAAGAAACGGTGCTGCTGAATTACTATTCTATAATGTTCAAAATAAAAGGGTCGCAAGAGCTGATCAAAGACTCAAGTTTTATGGAGGTAATATAATTATCAGTGATGCTTGTATATTCCATGGAAGCTTAGTTGGCCTCCCTGGTGGTCAACAAATTGGGAAGTGGTGCAACAAGGGCAAGAAAAAGTAAGTGACAGATTGTTGTTTTACAGTAATATGTGATAATAGGGTGGTTTTTGTTTGTCTTTCTTTATATTGATTATGTTGAAATCATATCTTTTTCCAGTATATATATGACCCTGTTAGTAAATAACTAGTCAATAAGATCAATTGCCTCATTTTCAGTATTACAAATATTGGTACAATGCAACATGGTTAGTGCTCGCTCAGCACAAATACGTCAAATAGTTGTATTGTGGCTATTTAGTTAATCTAATCACTCTCTCCTTACCTTTTTTTTTAAAAAAAAGTAAAATTATTCGTTTACGCTGTCTAATCATGCTCCTAAAATTGCATGCTAAAGTGCTATGTTTCTTAAGTAATTTTAAATAGAGAAAGTATAGCCTAGGGTTTAGTCATTGATCTGGCTGACTTTTCTGTGATTTGGTTTGAATGAATAAGCATGTTGTGACCTACTATTAATGGTCTTTTTTTTTGGTGAACAACGGTAACATAGATTAATCAGTTATGGCAAAAAGCCTATTACAATCCGACAACACTGAGTTCTTGGCAATAATTAGGGATTATGGGAAAATGCCTAATTACAAAAGGAGAATTATCTCCATTCCGACAAACATTTGCTAGATGATCCGCCACTTGATTATCTTGTCTTCTAACGAAAGTAAGGCTGGTTTTCTGGAAGTAGAGCTGCAGCTCCCTGCAATCCATAATAATATCACTATACAAATCTTCATGAGTAGTCTTAGAATTAATGATATCCACAGCCATTTTACAATCCGAATGGAGCGCAACATGAGACAAATTTCTTGTGCTTGCTATCCGAAGGCCTTGCCTAATGGCAAGGAGCTCTGCATGAAAGGGGTTATTTGCATATGAAAAGGATTGGAAACCGAGTTTCCACCCACCTGTGTTATCCCTAATGATTCCTGCAATACTGATCTTGGTTTCAATGTTTACAAATGATGCATCCACATGCACATGAACAAACGGTGGAGGAAAAGGACGCCATTTACCAAGGGGGGTTGCAACATGAGCATCGAGGGAGGGGAGAGAGGCTTGATATTCCTTAACAAGTGAAACAACCACATTTAAAGTATAGGAAGCATGGGGGTAATCTTTTTGGTCAAAAACAAAACGATTCCGGGTTTTCCATATCTCAAAACACAAACAAGGGAAAAGGACAGACCAACTCAATCCCTTAAATTTACTCTTTAACATAAGACACTCCTTAACCCAATCCCCCTCATTGTCTTGCTGCCAAAAGGACTCGGGGGGTTCAAGAAAAACCCAGATCGGGGAAACAGAAGGGCAATCACGAATCGCATGAAGAGATGACTCAGCAAAAGAGTTACAAGCAGGACAAGACGGGGAGTTTATGATTTTCCTAGAGTAAAGAAGCAAACAACTTGGGAGCCGATCCCACCACAATAACCAAATAAAGAAGCAAATCCTAGGAGGGGCCTTAATTTTCCAAATCCACCCACAATCTCTAATGCTTGATCGATTACCCACAATTTCATTATAAGCATTAGTAAGCGAGAAACAACCATTGATTTCCAAAGAAGATGAGGCAGAGTCACACTTATGGTAATCCATAGGAGTGGCGATGATTCCATTTGTTTAATGTAAAATAGTGGTAGCAAATATTGACTTGATCCAACAACTCCATCTGAATTTCACACAAAGTTAGCGATTTTGGTAAGATTTTCCACCCGTTTGAAAGTTGATTTCTTGATAACATGACACGACTCGTTAATAGTTTGTTAATTTAAGGTGCTTTTAAACAGTAACAACCCTTGAAGTATATCATGAGTATCATTAGTGTGACTTTTAATAGTTTAAAGTTTTTTCTTACTTTTAGTATATGCTTTGTTATTTGTTGGTTGAGTTTGAATCTCGTGAACCTGATTTTCATAAAGAGAAGGTGAGTTAATTGAGAAACCATACGAAGTGTCAAATGACTTGTATGATAAATGGGTTCGGTTATGATTTTGGGTTGCCAACATGTTTATTAAATTACCCCCATTAAGGTCAATGTAAAATGAGCCATGAATCAGTGATTACCATACGAGGTACATACAACTAGACTCGTTTATCAGCTCTAACATAAAACAAATTATGGGATTGCAGGTAGCTGATGATGGAGGAAAACACGAGTTATGGATTGCAGGTAACAAATGATGCTGATTAAGGGAAACACTAGTTAACTATGGGTTTGCAGGTAGCAGATGATGATGATGATGATGAGATGTAGGAATCAAAGGTTTTTTTTTATGAAAAGAGAAAAGCATTCATAATTAAAGAGTCTTACATTGTCTTCAATAAAAGCATTATAAAAAAAGGGGTGGCCGGGTGGGGATAGCAGGAATTGAAGGTTGGGCATTACTACAAGGTTATTAACTGTCGGGTTGGCTAATTAAAGAAGTGGAAATGAACACTTTTGAATTGTTTGTTTGATCAAATAAGAGGTTGTAATAATATTATACTGATATTTATGAACTTTTGTTAAGGGAAAATTAAATGTTTGTATCGTACTTAATTCTATGAACATTATTGTTTAAGGGTATTTCTGTATGTACCAAACAAGAGTGTCCGAAGCTTTTCATGAACTCGAACTATTGATCAATGGTGCAATGATCCTGCAACAATAAGGTCATTTAATCATTAAATTAGCAAGAATGTGATTTGCTGTTTCATGAGGTATGTTAGTTCTGACTGATCTCACTTGGCTAGACTCTTTACTAGTTTACCTGTAACACTTTCGTAATCCTAAACATAATCTAAAATCTTCTTGATCACTAAATCAGATTTCAAGATAAAACTCAAGGCTTAAGTAAGACCTTAGAAATTTCTTTCTTGAAGCTTCTCTAAAGCTTCTTATGTAGTGAAGAATTAAACTTTAACCTTCATTAACTTAGAGAATCGTAAAATACCCCCTTTCAAACCAATTAATCAAAAGACAATTCAACAATTACTTATCTAATTCCATTATCATCCCCAGCCCATAAGGAATTACTCCCAACCTAAAGAGTAATTTGGTTCATGTGGGAATTAAGTTTCCATGGGAAGTTTAATTTAATGGGAAGATTCACTTCCTAGGAAAAGACCTAGGCATGTTCTACATTTGCTTTTTTTTTTTTTTGTTGATACAAATGAGTTGTATCTTTTGTAGGAGATGGTCCGTTCTTTTCTCCCTTTTCTTCGTATGTCCACCTTTTTTGCCCTTTTGCACCTGGCCCGGGCCCACGAGTTTCTCACGAGTTTTCAAGTCGAGTATCGAGTTGCTAAGCTCGACTCACCAACATCTCGAGTCGAGCTTTGACAGAGTTTTGACCGAGTCTATCTCGAGTAGCTTGCGATCGTTGTCTCGTCTCATTTACACACCTACTCAAATCGATATTATTGAAAACTGGTGTACCTAAAATGATATTTTGTCAAACCTCAAGTACCCAAAATGATAATTTTCCTTATTTCTTTCTTATTTCCTGCCTCTCTCATTTGAATGATCTACATTTTTAGCTTTCCATTACCTAGGTTCTCCAATTTGTGTTATTCTTTATATGCACCCAATTTTTCTCCAACTTGGAAACTAATTTTGTTGGCTTTTTATGACATTAACTACTCGGTGATTTTGATATGGATAAATTTTATTTAGAAATAAGCTACGTTCTACTGCAATGGAAATCAATGTTATGTAAATCCAAACTAATTCACATAAATTGCGTTTTACTTATGTGATCATATTTGATTCACTTTATCGATTATCCAGTTTTCAAATATTAAGTACATAATTGTTACATTATGCTTATAAAAAACTGTCTAATTCAAAGTATAAAAAATCAAAATAAATTGTTTAATAATTTTAAAATTAATATAGTATCAATATTTCAATACATTACGTTCATATAGACGGACAATGAGGTCCATTTGTGCACACATCTTACATGAGAGTATACAATAGTACATGACACATCTCTTGCATGTATTGATAAATACTAAAATGTCGAAAATGCCCCTATAAACGAAATTCAGTTGCATCTCTTGCCTATATTGTGCATGATAATTGATACCAGTTTCCCTGGTGATGAGTGCTACTCTAGTAGTACAGTAGTTTTTATTTGCAGATGAGCTGTTAAAATATCATGTTCACAATAATCTCAGAAAATCACTTCTCAAAATCAAAATCCATTTTTTAACAAGAACAAAATCAACAACTTACTCTCACTCAAATTCCTCTCAAAGAAACTTCCTAAATCATTCTCACTTTCACACTCAAATTCCCACTATTTTTGCAGGACTTTTCATTCTCTTTTCAAAGCCAACAACAACATCCACTTTCTCTCTCCTATTCATCAATGGCGTTCATCATCATCATCCCCAAATTCTGGGTTTTTACTCTCAAATCATGCAATTTCCAAATACAATGTTTCAAGTGCTCATTTCAAGAAAAGTTTTCTGGGTTCTGGATTTAGGTTTCTTACTAATTGTTCGAAACTTAAATTATCATCAACTCAAAAAAAATTACCTTTGGGCCTTGGGTGGTAATTTTTCCCCCTCTCATTTATATACTTGATTTTGTGTTTTTATGATTTAATGAAGTTGAACTATGACTATAATGTGAGCATTATACTCTGTTTGTCTTTTTTAATTGGTTTGATTACAGATTTACATTGATAAATCTTTTCATGGTAAATTAATAAATTGAGCATGTTGATAGATTACATTTGTGCATCAAATTCTTGCTTCAAAATCTTGCTGATGTTGACTTTCTAAATTGAGTTTTGGAGTTACCCAACAAAAACATTAATTGAGGTGTTATCTTGCAAAGTGTCATAATTTTCAGGTGTTATGTGAGAAAATTGATCTTTTTTCTCATTAATATGCTTGTGTGTATAATGTGGGCTTTACATTTGTTTGTCAATTTTGATGGGATTTATCACACTGATGATTTTGGATTCATGGTTTATTTATATTTTATCTATTTTTGGGAGATTTGTTTTGTCAAAATTTTTAGGGGTTAATGTTCGTCTAATTTTTGTGGAGTTAAATTTTGTTTATTAATGACATGAGAATTGAGATGTTCACTTTATGTGATAATTCTGGTATTATTGTTAATTATATTGTTATAGAAGCACAATTTATTATACGGACTACGAGACTACGAGTACTGTTTTCAAGTGCAATGGTAGGCTCAGTAGTTATTTTGGGTGTTGTGGAATTTGGATTGGGCAAAATAAAAATTAGGTATTGCTTTGTCACTCACATTTTTGAGTAGGGATGTGGATGGGGCGGGGTGGGGTAAAGGCAAATGTTGGTCTCCCAATCTCAACTTCCACTTCTTGGTGGTTCAAAATCTATTCTCATCTCTGCCGTGTAGCAAGGGTGATTCTAGGCCCGTGCAAGGTGGGCGACCGCACGAGGCCCCTGAACCAAAGGGCCTTAAACTGTATTTTATTATATTGTTTTTAATTTTTACAAAAGAAATTCGGGTAGTGGTAAACTAAAAAATAACATATTTTAGAAGTTCCAAATTGGAATCTCTTTCGGTAAAAAAAAATAATAATTCGAATCTCTTTGGTCTATTTTTTGGAAATAAATTTCAATTTATGTGTAGTTGTGTCCCAATTTTCCAAATCTCAATGAAAAGCTTCATTAATTTCTCACTTTAACAATTAGTCCATTTATTGGTTGATTATAATTTCTAATTTTTTAAAATCAAAAGCCCCTTCCGAAGAGAAGTTTATCTGTCAATTTGAAATTCCAATATATCAAAATGTTTTTTTGTGTTATTAAAAGTTTGTTTTTCTTTAATTTTGAAATATGTGTTCCGAGGCCCCATTTTTGGGGATCTGCCTGCCTGGTAGGAAAAACAAAACTTTCTAGGAGTTAATTGACTAATTAATGGTTTAGAGTTCGTTCTTTTCAACTTATTTGCACGAATATATTTTATCAGTATTCATTCGACTGTATCCAAACTTATTGGAAAATTTTCAAATGTTATCATTATAATTTTTTAAAATCAAAAGCCCCTTTCGAAGAGAAGTTTATCTTTCAATTTGAAATTCCAATATATCAGAATGCTTTTTTTTTTTGTGTTATTAAAGTTTGTTTTTCTTTAATTTTGAAATATGTGTTCCGAGGTCCCATTTTAGGGGATCTTGCACGGGGCCTCCATACTCCTAGCTCCACCCCTGTCTGGTAGGGAAACAAAATTTTCTAGGAGTTAATTGACTAATTAATGGTTTAGAGGTTCTTTTCAACTTGTTTGCACGAATATATTTTATTAGTATTCATTCGACGAAATCCAAACTTATTGGAAAATTTTCAAATGTTATCGAGTCTGAAAATAAGTTGAATAGATCAGACCAATGTGGCGGTGAAATGCAATTCGGGGGATGGGGTGGTTGTAAGATGTAAGCAGAAATCAAATAACTTAAACTGAATTACAAGAGCAAGTTGCGTTGTGGTATGATAGTCACTGCCTTAGAAACGAATTTCGCCACAACCGGTGCGGATTCACGATGACTTTCGTCCCCCAAGGTTCACACAACTATCTCTGACTCCGTGCACCCGGATCAAAGATTGGTATTTCTCAAGAACTGATCAAATCTCAGAGAGAATAGGGTAGGCTTGTGTTTTAGGGTTTTGGAGAATATATTATTAATAAAGTCGGTTTTAAGATGAGGTATTTATATAAAATATAAAAAAAAAACAACACAAACTACGGAATCCGAAAATCGCTGAAAAAAGGAATTCGCCCGGGCGGGTCAGGCGGAGACCGCCTGGTCGGGCCCGCAAGGAAGGAACTGGGCGAAGAAGAAAAGCTCGTCTCGCCCGGGCGGGCAAACCATCGCCCTGTCCGGCGGAGCAAACCTGGCTGAAGACTCGTCTAGCTCGGGCGGGTCGGGCGCGACGAACCAGATCCGAAATTCGCGTTCATTTGGATGTTATCCAACAGGTTATATCACAAATACATTTAAGAGTGGTTTTATAGAATAAACCCCTTACAACTTAGGGTCATTTTATAAGAAGAACACACAGAAAAGTTGGGATTTTCACCCGGAGGTACTTTTCTTTTTCAAAAATATTAGAAATATAATCCTTGACTTTCTCATTAACTCTAATGACAATATATACAACATATTACATGGGAGAATATTCTACGTAATAAACCCTTAACTATAATAGGAGATATACAATATCACATATGATTATATACATAATCTAACACACCCCCTTAGTCAAAGCGGGAGGTGGAAGGACGCTTAGACTAACTCGAAAATCATCAAAGAGGATACGGGGAAGTCCTTTTGTGAAAATATCCGCGATTTGATAACGGGATGGAACATGATAGACACGGACTTCACCTTTAGCAACTTTTTCACGCACAAAATGAATATCCATTTCAATGTGTTTAGTGCATTGGTGTTGAACTGGATTACCTGTCATGTAAATGGCACTAATGTTGTCACAGTAAACCAAAGTAGCCTTACGGATTGGACAATGTAATTCCAGGAGAAGATTGGGAAGCCAGCAAGATTCGGACACCACATTAGGCACCCCCCTATACTCGGCCTCAGCACTAGAACGAGATAGGGTAGGTTGCCGTTTAGCGGACCAAGAGAGTAGGTTGTCCCCTAGAAATATGAGAACGCCGAGTATCAGGACACCCGCCCCAATCATCATCAGTGTAGGAAATAAGACCAGTGACAGAGGAGGGAAATAAGTGTAAACCAAGATCTAAAGTACCTTGAACGTAGCGCACAATGCGCTTAAGAGCCTGCAAATGAGCTTCACGAGGATCATGCATGTAGAGACAAATCTGTTGAACTGCATATGATATGTCAGGACGAGTGAATGTCAAATATTGTAAGGCCCCGGCCAAACTACGGTACTGTGTGGGATCAGAGACAGGGGCACCAGCATTAGCACTTAATTTTGCCTTGGTGTCAACAGGAGTAGCAGAGGGGTAACAAGCAGACATATTGGCACGCTCAATAATTTCCATAGCATATTTCTTTTATGAAAGAAATAGACCACCAGCATGTCGGGAAATAGCAATCTCAAAAAAGTAACTCAAAGAACCTAGGTCCTTCATGGCAAATTCTGTGCTAAGTTGATGAATGATGGAACATCGAAGAGATTCAGAAGATGCAGTGAGAATGATATCATCAACATATAACAACAGATACGCCATGTGCTTACCTAAAGAATGATCTGACTGACTGTGAGAGAAACCCATAGTGGCAACATAATCTGCAAACCGTTGGTACCATGCATGGGGAGCCTGCTTGAGACCATACAAAGATTTCTTCAGAAGACATACATAGTCAGGATGAAAACAACGATCTCTGAAGCCCATGGGTTGGTGCATGTAAACAGTTTCCTGCAGATCACCATGTAAGAAAGCATTTTTCACGTCCAACTGATGGATAGACCAAGATTTGGACAAAGCTATGCTCAACACAGTACGAATAGTGGCCGGTTTGACAACCAGACTGAAAGTGTCCCCACAATCAACACCAACCTGCTGAGACCTGTCATCACCAACAAGTCGGGCTTTGTGCCTCTCAAAAGAACCGTCAGATTTTTCTTTATGACAAAATATCTCAGAAGGACGGGGCACCAACTCCCACATCTTATTTTTAATAAGAGCATCAAATTCATCTTGCATAGCCATTTTCCAATTCGGGTCAGACAAAGCAATCAAAGGGTTTCGAAGAATAGGAGAAATAGAAACCGAGGCATGAAGGCTTAAAGGGCGTTTGGGTTTGAAAATGCCATGTTGACTGCGTGTTGTCATTTGTGGGGAGAATTGGGAAGGGAGCTCGACTGGATTTGATGTAGTGGTGTGAGTGGGAGGAGGACTGGACATAGGAGAGGAGGGGAGTGAAGGATTGGGCTGTCCGTGTGTGGGAGAGGGCAAGGCAGGCCCAGACGCGTTGGGCGAAGCTGGTGGAGTAGGGCGTGTTGGGCCAGCAAGGCCTGGGCAGGTGGGCAATGCCAGCAGAGAAATGCGGTGGGCTTGCAGAAGGAGAGGAAAGGGGAACGGGTGGGCCTGGGGAAGTGGTAGAAGGCGCACCATGAGTAGTAGGTGGGTCAGGAAGGCCCCATGGGTATTTGGGCGCATTTTGTGAGCTAAAAGCTGGATTAAGGTGGGAAAAAATGCCAGAGTCAAGAAAATCATAGTGAGTTGGAGTAGGAGTATGAATTGTGGCAAATGGGTATTGAGTTTCGTCAAAAATGACATGGCGGCTGATGATAATGTGATTATTAGACATATCATAGCATTTATACCCCCGATGATTAGGAGGGTATCCCAAAAACACACAAGGAGTGGACTGGGCTTGGAGTTTGTTAACGGTGGAAGAAGTATGGAGAGGATAACACAAACACCCAAATGCGCGAAGATGATCGTAGGAAGGTTCTTTTTGGAAAAGAAGACGAAGGGGAGTTTGGTAAGAGAGAAGTTTACTTGGAAGGATGTTATGAAGATAGGTGACCATTTGCAAACCATGATGCCAAAAGGAAGACGGGATAGAGGCACGATGAAGAAGAGTCCGCACCATATTATTAATGGTTCTAATTTTGCGTTCAGCACGCCCATTTTGAGAAGAAGTATATGGACATGAAAATCTAAAAGACATGCCATGTAAAGCACAAAATTGATGAAAGGAACCATTATCAAACTCTCTTCCATTGTCACATTGGAAATTTTTGATTTTTCGTTCAAATTGAGTTCTGACATAAGTGTAGAAAGAAAGAAATATAGCGTGGACTTGGGATTTTTTAGCAAGAGGAAAAGTCCACAGAAAATTTGTATAATCATCAAGAAATAAAACATAATATCTGTGGCCAGATGAACTCAAGATAGGAGAAGTCCAAAGATCACAATGAACAATATCAAAAGGCATAGTAGTATTAGAAGTAGAATTAGCAAATGGCAATTTAATATGTTTTCCAAGCACACAACCTTGACAAACAATGTCACTAGTAGACTTATTACATGAAATGGAATTATTAAGTCTAAGATAATGTAAAAATAGCATCGCCCGGATGACCTAAACGATCATGCCATAGTTTGGGAGAGATAGCGGCAAAAGTGGATGGAGATGAGGTAATGGAAGATGAAATTGGATATAAATCACCCGAACTAGGGCATCTCATAAGAAGCATCCCCGTCTGAAGGTCCTTCACAGAAAACCCAAAAGGATCAAACTCAACAGAATCAGAATTATCATGAGTAAATCGACGAACGGACACTAAGTTTTTGATGAGTTGGGGAGCATGAAGAACATTAATTAAAGAGAGAGGTGAGTAGGGGGAGGTAAATGATGCATTGCCATAACCACGAATAGGAATTTTATGACCATTGCCTACCACAATATTTTTATTACTGCTCAAATTAAAATAAGACGAGAGAGTACCTTGTTGGATGTCATATGAGACATAGCGCCAGTATCCATGTACCAATTAGGATTCGGGGGATTGAGAGCAAGAGTGTGCAGAGCCGAGTCAATATCCGTGGGAGCATAACTTGGTGGAGGAGAAACAGTAGTTGCATAAGCTTGTTGTTGGGGCCTTGGACCAAGCAGACTGGGCTTGGATTGATTAACATTTGGACGGGACCAAGGGATAGTGGGGTATGGGCTTGGTGGAGTAACCCATGGCTGCATCCAAGGCCATGGATACGCATAAGCTTGCTGCTGGGGCGCCTGACTATACGACTGCTGCTGCCATCCTTGGTTGGGCTGCTGACCGTAGTTCCGGCCACCTGCACGTCCGCCGTGGTTCCGGCCACCCTGCTGGCCACCACGGCCGGAGTTGTTACCGGAATTCCCTCCCCTATTTTTGTGATTAATTTTCTTTCCCCGATAATTGGAATGATGATTGTTATTGGTGCGACGTTGAGTATGTGGAGAAGATGGAGAGACATCATTACCACTCGGAGAAGTCACAACCAGCGCTGAACCACCGTCCTTGGCAGCGCGTTTAGCCAAACTCGTCTCTTCCAATATAAGCATAGAACGGGCAGTAGAAAATAGAGGGAAAGGGTCACGGTGTTGGATGATAGAGGCCACACCATTACAGGCCTCTGTGAGGCCAGCAACCATCTGTAACACAAGCTGTTGGTTCGACACAGGAGAACCAACATTCGCAAGTTGATCGGCAAGCTTCTTGAGTGTTTGACAGTAAGCACTCGCATTCGGGAAATCTACCATGTCAAGGTGAGAGAACTGGTGTTCCAAGTTAACGGCACGGGAGTTCTTATTGTCCTGGAATAGATCACTAAGGCGGTTCCATGCTTGCGCCGCCGTGGAGCCAGATTTAAGGATAGTATGAAGTAAGTCATTTGAGATCGAGCCGTAAATCCATTGAAGTACAATGACGTCAAGACGGGACCAAAGGTCCTTATCTTCGATGGTAGAGGAAGATGCAGATTTATCCGTCTCGGTTGCGGTTGGAAGTTCGAGGTGATCAAGCACCATATAAGCACAAGCATGAATTTTAAAAAGCTCAGCCCACGTAGTATATTGGGCGTTTTCCATCTCCAATGTGACTGGAATGAAGGATTAGATATTGGAGACGGCGAGAGCCGGGTGAAGAGGGGTGGTGTTCTTCACGTTGTCACCCATGGTGGCTGCTAAGTAAAGAAGATGAAGGTAGAACGTGAGAGAGGGCAGGAAAGAAAACCTAGAAATCTGATACCATATTAGAAATATAATCCTTGACTTTCTCATTAACTCTAATGACAATATATACAACATATTACATTACGTAATATTCCCTTAACTATAATAGGAGATATACAATATCACATGTGATTATATACACAATCTAACAAAAAATTTACCTGGTACTTCTAAGATTACTTTTTGAGGGTACCCTTGTACATTATATGCAATCTAAGAGGTACATGGAAAACTAAAATTGGCTGTTGGAGTTTACTAATATTGTCATACTGAGCTTACTATGTTAACTATAAATAGATTAGTGCATGCTTCATTACTTCTAAGCTTACAACAAACATACAGGCGCAAAGGACTGCGAATTATATGAGGGATTTTCCTTTTAGGACTACCTTCTTAGGTTATCTCTTAGTGGACTTTCTTTGTCCACTTTGCTCTTATATATCGTCTAGTTCTATTGAAGTGAAATTTGGCCACTGTTGCCGAACATTAATAAGGCTGCTTGGTCTCAAATTTAGCCCTTTCCCAACAGTCCAACCCATATTGTCCGTTCCGTGTGGCTTTTGTGGCTTTAGTTTGTTTATTATTCATGATTTTGCCTGTTCATATCCATTGACCATTGTAAAATTAAAGTTCAGGAATATTCTTGTATGGATCTTTATTGTGGCTCTTCCTCACTTCTCTTGCGCTTGTGTGCAGGATAGAATGGTTGGAGAGGCAAGGATATTCAGCAGATGGTGTACTTTGTAGCTTAATCTTTGCCAATGCGGCTGTTTTTACAATGTGGCAGGTTCTACCTCAAGATTTTATGTATAGACACTTTACAGTAAGTCTTTGCTTAGTGTTTGCATACTAGATTTAGAGCATTAGAATGTTTTGTCTTCCCAACCAAATCTAATACAGTAATACCATAATTTCAGCATTCTCAGCTTTCTGCTTTTAATTACAGGCTTACAGCCAATCATCTATTTATTGTGTTGTATTTGATATGACCTCTTGTGAGTATATTGTAACTGCAATAACGTACCTAATTCGTTTTTCCTCTTTTATATCTTTGGCCCTTACATACAGCTTTCATGGGACAACCTTCTAAGTGGACGTATATACACAGTGCTAACTTCCGCATTCAGCCACTTTGACACGATTCATTTTGGATTGAATATGATCGGGCTCTTGGTTTTTGGAGGCTTTGTAAGAGTCACGGCTCTGTAATCTTGTTGACCTTACTGCTGCTTAGAATGTTTGCTAGTTGACAATCTCACTTAACTTTTTGTATGCTCTCACTGTGTGATAGTTTTTTTCTATTTTGTACCTCAGTGTGCCACATGTGAATTCCTATCATTTTGCTGTTGCTTGTTAAAACATGGTTGCTTCTTACTTGTTACATTCATTTACATGATAATGTATCTTTCCCAGGTATAGGAAGTTTGCCATATACTCTTGACGTCTTATGTGTAATTTCAGAGTTTTATTGCTGTGGATGTATGTGCACAATCCAAGTTCTTGCTGACTTCTTTTTTAATTGTGCATGGTGTGTACGTGTTAAGTTACCATTCCTTCTGATGCCTGACTCTTATCAATAGCAACTTGAATTTTATAGTCTTAGATAGATAGCTTAAGGAGGAATCACTATGCCTTCTGAAAGCACCAGCACTCCCTAAAATATAAATGATGCTTAATCTCTTGCATCAAACATAGGAATCTAATTGACCTCTGATGATCAGGTTCAGACAATATGCTTAACCTTAATGTAGAATGCCGCAAGATTACTGGCAGCCACAAACCAAACCTACTAGATGGTACATACAATTCACTGAGTGCTTTGTACTAAATTTACGTCTTGCATTCAGAGAATATTAATTAGTTAGTCGCCCTACTGCTATGATTTGTGCTGAATGTAATTTCATCTTGGATCTTTATGCCTACCTAGTGTTGAATTGAAGTTCACAATCTTTCATCACTTTGTCCATTGTGTGATGAGTATATATTTGCTTGGGTCTTTGTTCTTTCAGTTATGGATTGATGGGTTCAATTGTACTAATATCTCATGATCCTGTTTTTCATGATCTTTATGATATTGATTTTAGTCATATCTCATATGAGTTTATGCTTCTAGAAGTATTAGCAGTTTCAAATTCATTTGCAGCTAAGTAAAGGTCATTTTCTTTGCAGATTGGAAAGGTGTTTGCATCAGAGTTTCTACTGATTATGTATTTGTCCGGGGCTATTGGTGGATCCCTTTTCTATGTAATGCAATCTTTCTTAAGGTTGCTGCTGCAAGGGATTAAGGTACGCCTCATGGAAATGTGTCATCTCTCTTGCTGCAAAATGCTAGTCTAAAATTTAGCAATACTCATGAAAATGTGTCTTCTCTCTTGCTGTCTCGCTTTTTCTCTTTTCCTTTCCAGTCTGGTTCGATTCCAACTTATTTTTTCAATGAAAAGTATGGAAGTACTTTATTGCAATTGTCACTCTTTCATCTTTCTGTGTGTAAGGGTTGCGGGTTGCCAACCCAACCCTTATCATCACCCAAACATTTTTCTTATTGGTCCTACAGTTCATAGATGTAATAATAAATTTTGGAAATTAGCAAATCTAAATCTTAAACAGGGGTATACTCTTTTTTTTAATATCCATGTGCTATAATAAACCCAATAAGTGAAAACTAAGAATTCTATTAACTTTGATTTTCCTTTTATAAAAATTTACAGTATTTATTTTTCCAAATTCACCATAAAAATAAGGAGTAATATGGTGAATGGTTCCCTTACAGCGTTTTAATTATTGACTTTTCCATCTACAGAATCGAGAGATTTCTGGCGTGGATCCACTTCTGGTAAGCTTTGGGTGAGACACTCTGTAATGTGCTCTTTCTTGTAATATTCAGTCCTGCCATTGTGGTTTATAATAAACATACTTACCGTAACATAATCATAGTTGTTTTTGTTTGTTATCTTACAACAACCATAATAAGGTTTGTCACTTGTAGGGTGCAAATGGGTCAGTCAACTCCATTGTGTTTCTTGTTATGCTCCTCTTTCCAGGACAGGTTTGGTTTCAAATTCTCATTCCAGTCCCTGCCAGGGCTGCCCCTATACCGGTAGCAGTCTCTGCCACAATACTGGTAAGACCTCCTAATTCTAAGTGCAAGCCAAAATGTTTAAAGCATCTTTTTTAAAAAAAATTCAACATCGCATGCTGAGATGTTTGGATGCACCAAGCACATACTGTTGGGGTATCTCCCCAAATACCAAATAATAATAATCAATAATGTTGAGAAAAAATAAAGAAGAAAAATGAAACAAATAAGAAGTGACGGTAGGTATTGCCATGGGATCAACGGTTTTGCCTTTTCTCATTTGGTTGGTTGAATTTGGGAGACAAAATGTGAAGAAGTCCAAAATAGCATAGGGAGCCTTGACTTTGGAGCATGTGTTAATGACATGCATCTATTGAGTGTTGAAGTTATGATGCAAGTTCACACTTACAAATTGAGGCATCTTAAGTATATTGTGCCAAAGAAGCTACAGTGAGGCTTGGTATTATAAATACCTGAGAAAGTAAAGAGTGCTTGCATGAGTGTTGTGTGGCACCAAGAGTGAGGGTGTGCTTACTTGACTATAGCAAGGCATCGAGTGAGATGAGAGGCAAATATTTGAGGCCTCAAGTGAGTGTGCGTACAAGTGTTTTGTACACCACCAGGAAGGGTGGTGTTAGCGGCGGTGCAAGATGTTTTCTTGCGTCGAAAGTCTTCCTGATATAGTTTTCATGGTTAATTGATTGCGGTGATGTGATAATAGCTCCATTGTGACATGATGTTACAAGATGAGAGCACAAACACAAGAGTGAGAGGGAGTGGTAAAAAGTGGTGTAAACACAATAATAGTGTAGAGGGGTTTTAGGATTAATTAGTGGAGGTACTATTGTTGAGGGTACTAATTAACACATTATCCTGCAAACATTGTGTCTAATATTGTTGTAGTTGTAGTCACAATTGTACTCCCAAAATATTATACTAAATTTTCGTCCTTGGAGTTTGGACCGTGCTTTTTCCCCTTGTTTATGACCGTGCTAATAGCTCCACATAAAAATATTTTGTGTTGATTTCTGTAATTTTATACTTTATAGTTTCTTCATGTTATTGTGATTATATGTTGCTCGTTTTCACAACATATACTTCTGCAGTTGCTTAACCACTCTTTTGTGATCTCAGGGAACCTTTATAGTTGCAATGGATCTCTTAAGTATTTCACAGGTTCGGTACACTGTTCTTGATTATTTGCTTTAATTCTGATATGCTACTTCCTCTGTTTTTGGAAGAATGTAAATTAGGAGACTGGCGCAGATTAAGAGAGAACCATAGAATGAGAAGAGAGATAGAGGAAAACTACGTATAATCTAACTAGATAAGTTATGTTACACATATATTCAAACAGAGCAAAATAGAAAACGTCGTACTCTTTCAAAAATGAATACTCCGTACTAAGTATAATCTCAGTAGCTTGTGTGTACTACTGACACGCTTGTGTGTACTTGTTTTGTAGGGAGACCCTCATGGGAGATCAGCTCAACTACTGGCTGCTGCTATGGTTATTGCTGCATATATAACTAAATGAGTATACGGAATCGAATTGGTTTATAAAATGTGGTATACCTTGCTCGTTTCATGTGTATATATTAGCTTCACTTGGGAAAACTTGTGTTTAAATTTGTGGTGTATACTTTTAAACTTATACTCTCTTTTCTAGTGCTTATTTTGAATGTGAAGTTGGGCTAAACTATGTGTCAAACTGTCAATACTGTCAATCGTAATTCAGTTGTAATTTTCAGATTTGTATGACCACTTGCTTGTTCTTAATGTACAACAAAGTTCTAAGTTGCTGATTGCCACTTCTAATGTCACACTGGGAATTAGTCCCTATTTTGGTAATGGTGGATTGTTACAGTTGGCAAATAGGTGAAAATACATCAAGTTTGTCCTCGGATTATAAATGAGCTGAAACCTGAAGAAGATTTTAACTAATAATCAAGACATGGACTTCCAATGTGAAACAACATGTTTAATTTATGTTAAGAGTTTTTTTTTTAGAAATAACCTTTTAAAAGTGTCATTTTGTGAGAAACAACCTTATAATTTTTTTTTGTGAGAAACATCCTTTAAACTCTATTTTCTTGTCAGATCAGACCTATCAACTATTTTCCGGCATTGACTTGATTTTTCTAACGTTGACGTTTTTTTTTACCCCACTTCCCTCTCATTTTCCCTCCAATTTCTTTCTTATAAACCCACCCTATTTCAAACCATTCTCTTTCTCCTCTCATATTAAGTATTCTGTTATATCATAAACTAAAGATGAGAGAGAAAATCATAGAAAGAGAAACTCTAGAAAAAAAAGAAAACCTAGCTGGTGATTTCAATTCTTCAAACCCTAGAAACTCCCCCAAATTAATTCAGCTTGATTTCAATGTGAATCCAGCTCATTTCTTCTCTAATTTTGTCCTTTTTAATGGTGTTATTATAACTATTCTCCTTCCTCTGTATTTTAGTTCATTATTGAGATCTAATCTTGCAGTAAGTAGGTATTCCCCAATTCACTCAAATGGCTATTCCTATAGCTACTCTCATGCGAAATCTTTTCGATTTCCCTATATCTTTCTAAATTGCAGTAACTCATTTGTTTTTAAGTGGGATTTCATCTCTAAGTCTTCCCAAAAGATCTTTAACTGGGTTAAGGGTTTCGTGTTGCCTCATAATAAGTACATGCCAGCTAGGATTGTTAGAGTTTCTCTGGTTAGTGCATTAAATTCGAGTGAGAGTGTTCACTGTGATTTTGGAGTGTTTGGTCAATATTTCAATTTCTTGGGGTTTTCTTCATCATTCCCGCCGATTTTTGGAGTTAAAGTACTCCTAAAGCATGCTTCGGTGTTGGTTACTTTTAGAATTTATTTGGTGGAGCAATTATTGTGATGGAAAGGATCATAAATTGGTCCGAGAGACTTTTCCCTCTTTTGATTCCAAGTTTTCAAGGTAATTGCTCCTATAAAAAGGAGGCCCAGGTAAATTTATTTCATTCACACTCTTTATCCTTCTCTCTTAATTCTTCTTGTTTGCTTGTGAGTAATATCTCTGCGAGTTTGTTTTCATTTAGGATGGGAAATCCAGTTAAGTTTAAGGAAGCTTTGCTTTCAACACCTAAGTCAAATTCGAGGTTATAGCCTCGCGCCTCGCCTCGGAGAGACCTCTCTTACGTGTGACTCTCAAAATGACCCTCCCCCTCCTCCCGTTTTCCCCGAAGCTCTAGTTCTTGATAATCTCCCTCAAGTGCGGAGGATATTATTGAACTTACCAAGACTTGTTTGCTGGGCAAAATGTTGTCTGCTCCTTTGGACTTGCGTACCATTATAGCAAGAACAAAGGCGGACTGGAAAATGATCCGAAGTGATGTTGACTATTTAGAAATGGGTAATGGGTGGATTTTGCTGAGGTTTGCCAACCCACAAGACCTGGCTCTTGTTTGGAGTGAGAGGCCATGGCACATCCAAGGAGACTTGTTTGTTTTGTCTCCTTGGAAGTCATCTTTTGACCCTTATATGGAGGAAATAAAATGGGTAGATTTGTGCTTTGATTCAATTGCTAATCTTCTAGCCTCTAATGATATTGGTGCTCTTATTAAGCTTGACCAAAGATCATTATTGTGTAACAAAATTCGTTTTGCTAGAGCATGTGTAAGGGTGGACATTCAGGGGCCCTCTTTTGGAGTTTCTTGAGGTGAGCGAATTGGTGACTTGATCCATGGGTATGTTATATGGTACGAGGATTTTTCTCTCTGGTTGTTCCTTTTGTGGTGAATCTGAGCATATTATTGATTCTTGTCCTTTGCTAAATTCCCCTAAAAAGGAATTAATTATTCAACTTGTTAAGAATCCTAAGCAGAAATGTCTCTATGAAGCCCTTGCTAGGGCTGCTGGGCAAGATGAACATACTTCCACAGCTGATAAAGCTAATGTGGTGTATGTAAAGCCTAAGCATCTTAGCAAGGTCTCTGGTGCTAAGTCTCACCCAAAGAAAAATTTTTCTAAGTTTGGTATTTCTGGCATCCTGCCTACTCCTGCTGTTAAGGGAGTAATTATCAAAGAAGGTGCATCTGATATTCCAGTTTCTAACAAGATTCTCTCTTCTGTCCAAGGAAAAGGAAAAGGTAAAATGGTAATTTCAAGTGTGGTATGTTCTCGATGATTCCTCTAGTGATGAGGATGAACAAGCTCGCCTCTAGTCCCTTCTCCTCATGACTCGGTCTCGAACAAGATTGTAGGTGCTCTTGGGGTAGCTCCTCCTATCCTTTCTCACTCACCTGTACAAGTGTTTTGCACCTCAGACTTGCTGGATGGTACTCAATTTCTTGCTCTGGTACCTCCTGATAAGTCTTCTGTTGAGGGTGCCTACTATGCAAATGATGATGATATTACTTTCTGTCTGGAAGAACAGGATGATAATGCTCTTGATGGTTTTAACTCCCTTACGGAGAATTCTTTTCAGTCCCTGAATTCTGATCACTCCATAGTCAAGCAAATTGAAAGGATGGGAGTTGATGCTTCCAACCCAGTGGAGCTCTCTTCTCAAACTGGGTCAGCAAAAAGGAGATTGATAGACATGGAGGATGAAGATGATGCTTCATCGGCTACGAAGAGGAAAAGGAACCGAGCCGGTTCGGCTTATCAAATGGTAGTTGCTAAACCACCCCTATTTTGTCATTATAAATAATGTTTGTTGCCTGCTGGAATGTGCGTGGTAGTGCTAGAAAAAATGCCTTAGTAGAAGTTAAGGACTTTTGTATCCACAACAATGTTAAAATCTTTATGTTGTGTGAAGTGAAAACTCAATCTGCTCCTACCCAAGCTATGATTGGCCAGTGTGGCTTTCAATATTTTGATGTAATCCCAACTAGTGGGTTCTCTGGTGGTTTATGGATTATGTGGAAGTCGTGTAATATCCATCCTTTTAATCTAGTAGTTTTGTTTAAAAGTTCTCGGTTTATATCGTGCTCAGTTCATCTTCTTAGTTCCAATCTTACTTATGTTCTTATTTTTATTTATGCTCCCGCTAGGAAGGAATTTAAGGCGATTTTTGGATTGATCTCATTAGTTATACAAATTCTTTAACCCTTCCCTTCATTATCCTTGGCGATTACAATGAAATCTCTTCTGTTGAGGATAAAAAAGGAGGGGCTGTTGTTTCCTCTGCTCGGTTAGCCACTATGTCAAAGTTGTTAACTAGTCTACCTTGTATTGAAATTCCATTTTCAGGTCAGCGTTTTACTTGGCGAAAAAAAAGGGATGGGATTGATAATATTTTTGAACGTTTAGATCGGGGTTTAGCAAGTACCTCTTGGATTTCAATGTTTCCTCAAGCCAAAATAGTTCATCATGTTTTTACTTCATCTGACCATTGTCAAATTTCTCTTAATTATCTTTCTAATGCTAATTCCAAAGCCCCTCCGTTTCGTTTTGAAAAGATGTGGTGTCTTAGGAAGGATTATGATACTCTTGTCAAGAAAACTTGGTGTACCCACTTTGCAGGTTCCCATATGTTTAGACTTATTAAAAAGTGTAAACTTTTAAAAGACAAATCAAAACAGTGGAATAAATTCCAATTTGGGAACATTTTTCGTCAGTTGAGAGTTGTTGATGATAAGTTAAAAGAAATACAATTTAATATGGTTAACAATCCGGCTGATTCGTCGTTCCCCTTAAGCAAGATATTTTTCTTAACAAACGATCTAGTTTGTTATCTTTTAGTAACGAATATTGGAAACAAAAAAGTAAAACAAATTATCTTACTCTAGGTGATACAAATTCGGCTTATTACCATACCCATGCCTCTATTCGTAGAAATCGAAATCAAATCAAGGAAATTGTTTCTGCTAATGGTGAGTCGTTTACTAGTCCGTTGGCTATTGCTGAAGAGTTAACACAATCTTTTAAATTAAGATTTACTTCTGATCCTTTAACTAGCTTTGATAAAGAATATGACTTCGCTTTGTTAGATACAATTATATCGACTCGGACAACGTGTTCCTAGTAGCTCCGGTTTCGGAGAAGAAATTAAACTTGCTACTTTTAATCTAGCCCCGATAAGTCTCCAGGGCCCGATGGGTTTCCTCCGTTCTTTTTCCAGAAATATTGGACCTTAGTTGGTAATAGTGTTATTAGGGCTGTTCAGGCCTTCTTTCACTCTGGGAAAATTCTGAAGGAAATTAATCATACCTTTTTAACGTTAATCCCAAAGATAGATAATCCTTCTTCGGCGAACCATTTTCGCCCTATTAGTTTATGCTCCACCATTTACAAGATTATTTCGAAAATTTTAACTAATAGACTAAAAGTTGTTATGGGTAAAATTATCCACCCCTTTCAAGGGGCCTTTATCCCGGATCGATTAATCCAAGATAATATCTTGATTGCCCATGAAATTTTCCAATCTTTTAAATGTAAGACTGGTTCTAGTGGGTGGATTGCTATTAAGCTAGACATGGAGAAGGCTTATGACCGGCTTGAATGGAGTTTTATTTTTACCTCTTTAGAAAAATTGGGTTTTTCTCCTCAATGGGTGGGATGGATTAAGGCTTGTGTCTCTTCTGCGTCCTTTTCGGTTTTGGTTAATGGTTTACCTGGTGATCAATTTACTTCTTCCAGAGGTATCAGGCAAGGTGATCCTCTCTCACCTTATTTATTTATTTTGTGTGCGGAACTTCTTGCTAGACTCTTTTCTTCAGCTGCTCATGGCCCTACTAAACCTATTCGGGTTCCAATTGGTAAAACTGGTATTCGGGTTCCTTTTCTTACTTTTGCAGATGATACTATGATCTTCGCAAAAGCTATAAATTATAGTTGCCTTATTATTAGACAAATTCTTGATAAATATTATTCTATGTCCGGCCAGCTTGTCAATTATCATAAATCCTCCTTCCTTTGTACTGCTAATGTTTCAGCGGAGGATAAGGGTAGCTTTGAGTCCATTCTTGGTATGCGAGAATCCAATGATTTGGGTGAATATTTGGGTTGTCCTATTATTAGTACTAGAGTTTGTAAAGATACCTTTAGTTCTGTCACTAATAAAACTTCAAATCAACTTCCTAAATGGAAGGCGAATGCGTTGTCGCAAGCGGGTAGGTATGTTCTTATCCAATCAAACCTTTCTGCTAAAGCAAGTTATCAAATGCAGAGTTTTTTGCTGCCTAAGTCCATTCTTTCGAATCTGGATAGAATCTACCGGAATTTTTTCTGGAACAAAGAGAATTCTAATAAATCTCCCAATCTTATTGGTTGGGATCGTATTTGTAAACCCAAATCTGCAGGTGGCTTAGGCTTTCGGAAGGCGGAAGTCAATAATCGGGCTCTCCAAATGAAATTGCTCTGGAGAGTTATTAAAGATGATAATAACTTGTGGGTGAAGTTAGTTCGTAAAAGGTATGTAAAAAATAATAATATTTTTACTATTAAAGCGTCCAAATCTTCTTCTTGGCAATGGAGAAACCTATTGAGTCTTCGAGATATTTTTAAGAAAGGGTTACGGTGGCAGGTTGGTGATAGTAAGAGTATTAACTTCTGGTCTGATAATTGGATTTTTCAGTATCCATTGCATTCTATTATTTCTCCTGTTACTGGTACTTCCAATATTACTGTTAGTCATTGTTTTTCTTCCTCTAAGTGTTGGGACACTCAGGTTTTGTTAACTCTCGTTCCCCCTCATATTGTTTCCCAGATTTGTGCTATTTATATCCCGTCTTCAGACCAATCTGATAGGTTGGTTTGGGGTCTTACGGCTGATGGTGAGTATTCGGTTAAGTCTGGGGCTTTGCTTGCCAAGGTCTTATTCCCTCTAATTTTGAAAAAGTTGAATTTAATTGGATTTGGAGTCTCTGTGTCCCTCCGAAAATTAAAAATTTCTTGTGGAAAGCTTGTAATGATGGGTTGCCGTCTAAAGCTCGCCTTGAGAAAAGTCACATTTTTCTTCCCCAGCAGTGTGTCTTTTGTAACAATGCTACTGAGTCTGTTGCTCACCTTTGTTTCGCTTGTCCTTTTTCTCTAGATATTTTTGCTCATCTTCATGCTAGTTTTTCTTGGCCTATCCCTTCTGCCTGCCTAGCTAATCTTAACCTCTCTTCTTTTCGTTCTGTGCTAGAAGCTTGCCATAGTATTACTTCCATTCAAGATATTACGAAATTTTCGTTTGTTTGGTGGTTTGTATGGTTTTTCAGGAATAAACTTATTTTCAATGATGAAGTGGTCTCTTCTCGGAAGGCAAGTTTTATTATTAGCTCTTTCGTTGATTCTTGGTCAAATGCCTTAAGCTCAGAGGAGGCTGGTTCAAAGCCCTTGTCGTCTGGTAAGCTTGTATCTAAAGGTCCTCGGGTTGGCCCTGCTTCTTGCTGGACTCCTCCTGTTCAAGGTTGTTTTAAACTGAATTTTGATGGTTCTAAACTTGCTAATGGTAGTGCAGCTTTAGGGTTTGTTATTAGAAACTCTGAGGGTGATCCCATTTTAGCTGGATCCCGTGCTCTTGGTCAGAATATTTCTGTTCTCCAGGCTGAAGCTTGGGGTCTTAAAGAAGGCGTGTTAGCCGCTATTTCTCTGAACATTGTTAATCTAGTGGTTGAAGGAGATAATCTTGCTGTTATTAACTCTATTCGAAAAGTTTGGAAAGTTCCCTGGGAAATTAATAATATTGTGGTCGACATTTTTTCTAATATGTCTCATTTTGACACTTTTCAGGCTCATCACTGTTATCGCGAGGCCAACAAGGTTGCGGATCTTATGGCAAAGCGGGGTCATTCCTATACTGATTTTATGTATCCAGTTCCTCCTTTTGACATTGATTTTTCTCTTTTCGTCCGCAAGGACGTTTTAGGTTGGCCTCCGGACTAGGGGGTTCTCCTAAGCTTTCTTTCCTTATCAAAAAAAAAAAAAAAAAAAATTCTCTTTCTCCTCTCTTTCACTTCCTTCCCAGCCTGACCCCTTATTCTCTCACGCAACATCTCCTTCTCGCCTTCTCCTTCGCACAAGAAGCCACCGCATCAGCACCTGGGTGGAAGCTGAGGGCAAAGCCATCCTTGCTGCCGCCTTTCCTAGCCTCACCCCTCATTCTCTCACACAATATCTTTCTCCCTCTCTCCTCCCAACCCCAACCCCACCCCAACCTCCAGCCTCACCCCTCATTCTCTCTCTTCCACCCTCGCTGAACGCTGCCACTGAACATCGCAGTCGCAAACGTCGCCTCACAATTTTGCATCCATAGGATTGAAAATTGCTAGCAGAAAAAAAGGGTGTTATAGCGTTGGTTGTTCCACCAGTGCTATGGTTGTTCCGGTGCTTCTCGCCGGTGCTGCAACGCAGAAACTGCTGCTTATCCTCTTTCCTTCTCTCCCAAATCTGTCTCCTCTGTTTTTTGTCTCCATTCTTACCGTTAATGGCAACAAGTTGGGGGGGAAGTTTTCTTAGTTTAACAACATTGGAGGGCCATGGTTTCTTACTGGTTAATGACAACAAGCTGAATTTTTTGTGCAACCATGGTGAGATGAGAGAAAGGAGAGGAAATGGCAAGTTCACAGGAGATTCAAATGGGGGCTGACATTTGAAAGAGAGGAGAGAGAGAATGGTTTTTTTGGGTTTGAAATAGGGTGGGTTTATAAGAAAGAAATTGGAGGGAAAAAGATAAGGAAGGGGGTAAAAAAAAGTCAACGCTAGAAAAATCAAGTCAATGTCAGAAAGTGGTTGAGGGGTCTAATCTGACAAGAAAATAGAGTTTAAAAGGTTGTTTTTCACAAAAAAATTTATAAGGTTGTTTCTCACAAAATGACACTTTTAAAAGGTTGTTTCTAACAAAAAAACTCTGTAGCTTAAAAGCAACTTGCTCAGCTGTATGACAATTAACATGTTTAAGCATTATCATAAAAACATACTGATTAAGAAGTACATAAATGCAGCAGTAGAGGAGGCAATAAATTATTCAGATTGGGTCCATTCCATCAGAGTTTTTCAGATGATGAGTTATTCAATTTGGTTTGGTTCAATTAGGTCAACGTTGAGTCTCCTCTATTGTCATTTAATGCCATGAAACTGGATTAGATTCAGTAGTGATAATTATTTGTAAAGCACTCAAGTCTAACCATGTAGATTTGATCGATTTACTATACTTAAGTATTTCATTATAAATCAAACTCTTTTTTTTTTATACTAAACTCTATATGTGTATTTTTATCAAATTTGGGACTCTATTTATTTTTTAAAGGTAATTACTTGACCCTTTAATAAGAGTGACGAATGGCCCCAAATGTCGCAACCTAGTAGATAGATTTTGGATTTTGCTTTATATATTAGTTACTAGCTTTATATGCACGCTTTGCATGTGGCGACATTTTTGACTTAGGGTTGTTAGTCATAAAGTAACATAAAATCTGTTAATTGATTATAATTTTAATTCACACATGATTTCACCACTTTAAGTGTGGTTCTAAGAATGATTACTTTTATCTTTTATGTTAAAAATTACATTGATTTGTTTACCTCAAAAAAAAAATTTTACATTGATTTGTATTATTTTTAAGAGAAATTGCATTTACATAACATTTTTCGTAAAATTCTAGGTGCCTTTTTATTCCACACTAAAATATACCCATTTAAATAAACTAAACAATAACTAAAAGCTCCTAGAACAAAGCAACTAGTCCTAACAACCGTTGGATAACTCCCCCACTATCTAGCACACATTCTTGACCATATTCAATCAAATTTAATACAAATTAATAGCTAAAAATTGGGAAGCATAATAATCCACTAACAACACCAAACAATCCAGTACTTTGAAGGACTCCAACAGCGTTTCCCTACTTAAACCTACCAACAGAAAGCCAAAATAGTTCCAAACCCTAATAATCAAAGAAAAATTCCATGGCAACACCACTCCCATATGATATAATTGTGACAGAAATACTCCCTAAACTTCCTGCAAAATCCCTACTTCGCTTCAAATGTGTTTGCAAATCTTTCAAAACTCAAATTTCATGTCCCAAATACATCAACCTTCATCTCCACCAAGGTCTATCCAACGATTCAAATCGGTTCCTTATCGCCATAACTCGCAAATACCTTATTTGCATGGACATGCACTCACTAAATTCACCTTGGTTTAATATCAAACTAAAACAGCCTTTTTATCTTTACAGAATTATTCTCGGAATTGGGTCTTGTAATGGATTGCTTTGCCTCTGCACGGACTCGTGTCCGGTAACGTTTTCGACGTTTATGATACTCAACCCGTGCACCGGCGTATCTCTTATGATCCCTCATATTCAACAGCTTAGGAGACCGTCTCAGTATTTGCATTTTGCTCCAAATTATGGGTTTGGGTTTGATTCTCTTAACAATGATTATAAGATAGTATGTATTTTGGATTATAAGATTGATAACTCTTTAAGAATTAGGGATGTTTTGGTTTATAGCTTGAATAATCATGCTAATAAGTCTTGGAGACTTGTTCTTAGTACAACTGATCCTAAAGATCCAATTAATCACCATCATAATGGTGTTCTTATAAATAAGCATTTACTTCATTGGATATTTAGTTGTTCTAATAACGAGTATCGAATTGGTTGTTTCGATCTTGAATCCGAGAACTGGGTGAAAGACGTGCCATTACCGGACTATGGTAAACAAACAGGCACTGATTTATTGCAATTAGGTGTCATAGACAGATGTCTATGTCTAATGACTGAAAATCTCAGTGATAAACTCTTTGATGTGTGGATGATGAAGGAATACGGCGTCAAAGAATCTTGGATGAAACTCTCTGTAATTTCGGATTCGTTTGTTGATAACCATGAAACTGCACAACATGAACTTTCGGTCACGAGAGTTGATAGAAGGAAGAATAAACCTGCTACATTGTTATTCTACGATGCTCAAAATAAAAGGGTCAGAAAAGCTGATCAGAGCTTAATGTTTCATGGAGATGATTTGATTCATGCTTGTACATTCCATGGAAGTTTAGTTGCCCTCCCTGGTGGTCAACAAGTTGGGAAGTGGAGCAACAATGTCGACAAAAAGTAAGTGAACAGATTGTTTTTTTTACAGTAATTTGTGATGATATAGTGGTTTTTGCTTTGTCTTTCTCTATATTTATTATGTTGAAAATTGAAATCATATCTTTTTTCAGTATATATATGACCCTGTTAGTATATATATTAGTCAATAAGTTATTACAAAACTTGGTATAATGCAACATGATTTAGTGCTTGCTTGCATAAATAGTTGTATTGTGGTAGCTATTTAGTTAATCTAATCACTCTTGTTGCCTTTTTTTAGGGTTTTTTTTGTCAGAAATTAATAAAATACAAGTTTTGTAGGGAAGGACCTAATAAATTTTTTTTTGTCTAAAAAGACCTATTAAAATACTTTCAATTGTTAATAGGAATCAGTTTATGAATTTTAGGCCAAAATTACCATATTCCGGCGTTGACTTTTTGCAATTGGGACACCACAACTACATTTGACAGGAATTTTATTGCTTGAAGATGATTTCGCAGACTTTTTCCTTCAATTTCTGAAAAAAAAATAGGGTTTTTTTGGCCTGAAATTCATAAACGGGTTCCTATTAACAATCGGACCTATTTTAATAGGTCTTTTTAGACAATTTTTTTTATTAGGTCATTTCCTACAAAACTTGTATTTTATTAGGTACTTTCTGACAAAAAAAATCCTTTTTTTAATATAGTTAAATCATCTTACCTTCTCTATCATGCTCCTAGATTTGCATGCTTTGAAGTGTTGTTATATGTCTTAAGTATCTCTATTCTATATGTGAACACCTGAGGATTTGGTGTCCACCCAAAGTTACTTAAATACCACCAACTACCACCATTATATTACAAACTCAACCAATCAGTAAAGTTAACAAATAAAAAAATAGAAAACGGCAGTTCTTCTTCTTCCTAATCCATCTCTAACTCCCACTTCCACCATCACTCTCATGCTTCCATTTCAACTGCTTCTGAGTTATTTATCTTCTCCCTACCATTATTTTCTCCCAATATTTATAACTGCCTTTCATGAGTGATCTCCTTCCTCATCTCTATTTTCTCTCTCTTCCTCCATCAATGCACTGAAGATATTTGATTTATGATAATCCAGGTGATCCCCAAATCCAATATCTTCATCATCTTTATCCATATTCATATTACATGCACTTCCTTAAATTTTAGTACTATCCCTTTATTTACCTCATAACTTCTCCCTCTAAATTATGACTTCTTAAATTTGCTAATTGTTACCTGTAAAAGTATTGATCTTTTAATTTAGTTTTATCACATGTATATTTCTTGATTCATGCTTAAGGAGGTGATCTTGAACATATCTGCTTCAATTCATTCATTTATATTTTGATTTATAAATTTTGGTGACAAAATATAAACACAATAAGATGAGATTTTTTCTTCAAAAACATAAAACTTCCGAAAAGGAATTTTGTTTGTTCTGTAATGATAGTGATTATGCTGACAATAATTCTTTTGATATGCTGAGTAAATGCTCTAGATGGTTAGATACATTAATAAAAAGATTGAGCATGTGTTGCTGAAATTTCATTAATTTTTTTTGAAAAAATTAATGCCATAGGCTTATATATGTAATTTATTTATTTTGGCAGTAATAAAATGGATGATACTCCAAATTATCGGCCATGGGATGATATTTAATTGAACTTTGATAATAAAATTTCGCACGCATAACGTGCATATAAGACTAGTGTTTAAATATAGGAAGTATATAATAGGATTTAGTCACTGAGATTATTGATTTTTATGTCCACTTTGGTATCTTATTGAACAAAAATGGTGATATTGTTCCTCCATTGATCAAGAATTTCGATTTTTGGAAAGTATCATGATCATCCAATAAGAAGGCTTTCCATTGGAAGACCTTGTTGATTCTATCTTAATGTTAAGTATGTTCAACACTTAACCTCAACGTGATATGATCCAACGTGATATGATCCAACAACTGTACCTGAACTTGACATAAAATTAGCAAGTTTTGTAAGATTGACTACTTTATCATTTGTGTTCATTTAGGAACTTTTAAACACTAACAACCCTTGAAGTATATATCTTCAATATTATTAGTGTGACTCGTAGAAGATTAAAGTTTTTTCTTACTTTTAACATATGTTTTGTTATTTGTTGTTGAATTTGAATCTTCTGAACCTGATTTTCGTAAAGAGCATGTGAATAATTAGGTAACTAGACGTAGTGACGAGTTTAATAAATAGAATTTTGTCAATATGTTTATTAAATGGCCGATTAAGGTCAATATGACCATGGAAGTAGATACAACTAGACTCGTTTGTCAGCTCTAACATAAAACACATTACAGGACATTAGGACTGCAGATAGTTGATGATCAAGGAAAAACACGAGATACGAGATTGCAGGTAGCAGATGATATTGCAAGAATTGCAGATGATATCTCAGTGACTGTGTTGGATGAAGTTTACCTTTGAGGGCCTGTACCTGTAACTTGTAACCAGTATCATCTTGGCTGAGCTTTTAAATTCTTTAGTTAAGCGTTAGACGTATATTTTAGGTAGTTCATAAATTGAACACCATTACACCACAGAGATGGTGATTGAGCTCAATACTATTGAGTTCTATGTTAAAATTCTTAAAAACTGTATCATTATTTATGAGAGTAACGACAATAGTTATCAATTTTATCATTTACCAAAGTCTGGTATAATCTTACAAGAATAAACCGGTGCATCCCGACAACCTGGGCATACACTTGTTTTTTTTTTTTTTTTTTTTTTTTTTTTTGACATTTGTTACATCTATATAAGAGCTACAGGGAAAGCAAATTAAAACAGAGTAAACATAGGAGTTAAGTACAATGTCTATTCCTACCAAAAAAAAAAAAAGTACAATGTCTATGTTTATTAGCAATAAAGTGTTCTTCTTTATGCACGATTAACTTTGAGAATGAAACACCATTGAAAGGATAGGCCAAGCTTCTTGAGCATATACTTGTTAACATATTACAAGTTGATGATATCTCAATGGAATTGATATGTCAATTGGACAAAAATCAAAGAAGAAAAAACGCGAATATAATTTCTTATTGAGTTATTCTTGCGTGGACCTGGTCCACATTAACATTATTGTGGACCAAAGCCACTTATTTAACATAGTGACCCTTTTTTTTTTCATATAGTAACCTTTAAAAAATCTTAAGTTACACTATACAGTTACTTTCTATCATAGTGACTGTTTTTTTTAATATAGTCACTCTTTCTTACATTAGTTTATCATGATAAAATTTTCAGTTTGTGACATAATAAACTTTTTTTTCACATAGTCAAGCTTTATAGAATCTATATCTACTCATTTTTTATATCTACTTTTTTATATAGTGACCCTTTTTTTCATAAATCACATGAGTTAGCATTAGGTCCACACTAATTTAGTGTGGACCAGGTCCATATAAGACTTTTACTTTCTTATTTTCACATGGACTCAATCTACATTAGCTTCATTTTTGTATAAGTTATTTTTTGCTTTTTTAGTTATGCAAATTAGTCTTTAAAAGTGAGCATTTTTAATATGACTTTTACATATAAAAAGCTAGCTTTAATATGATTAAACTAGTATTTTGGCCCGGGCGATGCCTCGGGTCAATTACATCATTAAATATAGTATTATATATAAATTTCATAATTGATTTTATTAGCTTTCGTAATATTCTGTCTAGTCCATAATTGGAAAATAGACATTATGGCATGACGAGTTGTTTAAAAAAACTTCTAAGGAATTGGGGATGAAAATAACAATTTCAATAGAATTAGGGTAAGAGAATGTTATTATCTGATAAAAGTGTTAGTGATCAAAAGTTTGTCTATGTCTTCATAGTTACATATATTTATAAGTCTTTATTATGTTTTATTTTGGAACATTAAGCGTTGAAAATGAAGTAGATTAGTGGTTAAACACTCACATTTCATTTCAAAGGTCTTGTGTTCGAATCCTAGTAACTACAAATTGTTAATATTTTTAAATGTGATTATAAACATGTGTATTAGAAGCATGAGAACAGTACCACATGGCACCGTTCCTTTCATAGGAACGCCTTTTAATATATTTGTATAGATAGATATAGTCACTTTTTTCAAGGGTGGTTAAATTAGTGACTTAGAAGAGAAAATGATAACTTAAGTAGTGCTTTATTGATTTATATATCTGTTTGAAAAAAGAAGGTAGTGATTTGTTCCTAGTAAAAGTCTATAGAAGATATGATAAAAGTTTAGGTTATCCTATCCTTTCAAAAAAGAAAGAAGTTTAGGTTATCCTAAGATATGATAATCGATAAGATCAATATTAAAAATCTATAGAAGATATAATAGGAGTTTAGGTTATTTTAAAAATATGATAATTGATAAGATCTATCCTCTCTTTATCAACGTTGCAAAGGGGTGGAATGAAATATCCCATCAAGTGGACTGCACTTGGCCGGATTGTTAACCTAAGAGCGACATAATTTAGCTAGTGATGATAATTTCCTTAATAAAATCCAAAAAAAAATATTAGGAGGAAATACACGAAATGAGCATAATGAAGGTGATAAATTTTTTTAAAAATCCTAATAATAATAAAAACTAATACAGACAGGGTTTGTATATACAAATTGCAAAATAAAAAGTTTTTAATAATCCAAAGCTTAGATAAGTAAGAAACTAACAAGCAATATTGTCAATGTTATTACTTCATTAGTTGTGGGTGTCTATTCATGACGAACAACTTAAACTCAATTTGGCGAAAACTAGAGTCAAATCGAGCACAACCTAACTCTCAATCGAATAGACTTGGCAAAACTGACTTGACACGAGACCCAAAAATGACCCGAGGGCCAAAATGATTTGAATAAACCTAACAGCTTGACACAACCCTGAAATGACCCTACCAGAATCAACCTAGACTATTCCTGTCACCTAGGATTCCCCACTTTAAAGTGATCCAAACTTTAACTTTTTGTTATTTTAGTAATCCTTTATTTGCTTTAATATTATCTCCTATTTGTTATTATTTGTAAGAATTGACTTAAAGTATCATTTTTTTGCTATTTCTTATTTTTTTAATTATATATTTAATTCAAATAATATCTTGGCTTCAAATAGACCTGATACGACCTAACCTGATGCAACTCAATTGGACAGACTCGAACACAACCCATAAATAAGAATACTCAGTACTGACCTGACCCATACCGGACCTGCATGTCCCATTTGCCATATATACTCTCGACCCACTCGTTTAGCACCTAAAGCCCAATGAAGAGCAGGCCTGCCTCTTACTAATAAATTTTAGACAACTAAAAGAAATGTTGAATTTCCTCGACAAAAAGAAATACTCAACTAACTAGCCAACCCTATTTAACCTACCCCTTCTTCATCAATTAGGAGCTGCCATGGATGATTTCATCCATGGTAAGCCCCTTTTCCCCTTTTATTTTCAGTTTTTAGTTCATTTTCTTGTTTTGTTTAATAAATTAGTCTCTCTTTATGAGATGTTTTCAAACCTTGTTATGGGGTTTTTAGTTTCTGTTTTGGAAATTTTCTTCCCCCCTATGGGAGTTTTGAGTATGGTTTTTTTGTTTTTAAGTATGAGAAATTGTTCTCATTGGTTGCAGTTCGAGACTCAACATGAAGGTATTGGAATATCGGATGCGTTCAACATGACTCGATCAAGAATGTTCTTCCCAAACTATATCATAATGATAGACTTACTCATCAATAGCTGCTTGATTCAGCAAATACACAAGGGGGCTGCGTTGTATTGCTCGATGTGGTTCATTGTAGTTTTTTCGAAAACGAATTTGATTTAGCCTTGTTTAATTGTATCTTGTTTTTCTTTAATACCTATTGTAGATGCCGTTTGGCCTTCAATTAATGAAATTTCTCTTTAAAAAAAAAATTTAACCTACCAACATAAAGCCAAAAAAAAGTGCCATACGCTAAAAATCCTATATTCGTAGACAAAGAAATTTTCTCAAAACATCCATGGCTACACTTCCATATGATATAATTGTGACAGAAATACTCCCTAAACTTCCCGCAAGATCCCTACTTCGCTTCAAATGCGTTTCCAAATCGTTCAAAACCCAAATTTCATGTCCCGAATTCATCGACCTTCATCTTCAACATGGTCTGTCCAACAATTCAAATCGGTTGCTTATCCTCATCAATAACCATAACCTTATTAGCATGGATATGAACTCACCAAAATCACCTTCGCTTACTCTTCACCCGTGCCGCACCGATTCTTATGGGCGGCCTTGTTATGATTCCCTTGTTTATGTTGGATCTTGTAATGGATTGCTTTGCTTCTCCAACCCCTTACGTCTCAAAATATTACCCGTGTTTATGTTGCTCAACCCGTGCACCGGCATATCTCTTAAGATCCCGCATAGCGAACCACCAAAACACTATGGTATGATTATTTCTGTGAATTTTGGGTTCGGGTTTGATTCTTTAGATAATAATTATAAGATAGTATGTATTTTGGATCATCTGAATCATAGTGATGGAGTTGGTTCTTTAATAAGGGATGTTTTAGTTTATAGCTTGAATAATGGTAATAAGTCTTGGAGACTCGCTCTTAGTGCATCATCTCCTAAAGGTTCATTGGAATATGATCGTCAAAATGGGGTTCTTATAAATAATCATCTACTTCATTGGATGTTTAGTTATTCCGATAACGAGTATTGGATTGGTTGTTTTGATGTAGAATCTGAGAACTGGGTGGAAGACGTGCCATTGCCGGAGTACTGTCGAAAAACAGGCACCCATTTTGCTGATTTGTTGTTTGATTATTATAGACACGTTAAAGATGATGAGTTGCAGTTAAGTGTCCTAGACAGTTGTTTGTGTCTAATGACTGAAAATCTCCATGATAAGACCATTAATGTGTGGGTGATGAAGGAATACGGCGTCAAAGAATCTTGGGTGAAACTCTTTGGAATTTCGGATTCGTATATTTGTAAGGATTGGAAGCTTTGCTATCTAGGTTACCATGGAACTGCAAAAGATGATATTTTCATCATCAGACTTAATAAAAGTATTAATGTTGCTCGTTTATTATCTTATAATGTTCAAGATAAAAGAGTAAAGAGATCTGATCAAAGCCTCACGCTTCGTGGATTTTATTATATAATTGATGTTCGTACATGTCATGGAAGCTTAGTTGGTATCCCTGGTGGTCAGAAAATTGGGAAGTGCAGCAACAATGTCCAGGTAAAGTAAGTGACAGATTGTTGTTTTACAATTATTTGTGATAATAGGGTGGTTTTTGTTTGTCCTTATTTATGTTTATTGTGTTGAAATCATCTCTCTTTCCAGTATATACATGAATCTGCTAGTAAGTAATTAGTCAATAAGATCAATTGCCTCATTTTCAGTTATTACAGATGTCGCACAATGCGACACGAGTTTGATGCCTATTGTCGGATAAAAAAAAAAACTTGAATGGACCTGATTCACAATAACTTATTTTGCACAGACATCGTATGCTATAGTCAAGTTTTACTTGATTTATTCAGTTTCTATATGATATATTCAATTTTTGTGTGATGTAATCACCTTTTGTGCAGTCAGTTTTTGTATGATATAGTCAGGTTTTGTGTGATATAATCAGTTTAGGTTCATAATAAATTACCGTGTAGTAGTTTTTCAGAGCTTGCTTAGCAAAAATAGTTGCATTGTGGTAGCCATATTGATAATCTTATTGATCACTCTTCTATCTTTTTCTTTTTTAATTAAATCAACCTTTTTTTACATAGTCTGTCTCTGACATGTTCCTAAAGTTAAATGTTAAAGTGTTATGTGATTTTAATGTTATTTGGTGGTTTAAATGATCAAGTATGTTGTGAAAAACGTGTGACTTAGACCTATTGTTGATGGTTTGATATATATTATTTATATTCCATTTGTTAAATGCAAAACAGAGATGACAAATACCGACATTATCCAACAACTCCACCTGAATTTGACACAAAATTAGCGAGCATTTTGTTCACATTTTAACCTGTTTAAATAAGTCGAATGACCTCACACAGCCCATATTAATTTAAGGAACTTTTAAACACTAATAACGAACCCTTGAAGTATATCATTAGTATTATTAGTGTGATTTGTAACGATTTAAAGTTTTTTCTTACTTTTAATATGTATTATGTTATTTGTTTATTAAATTTGAATTATATGAACTTGAATTTCGTAGAGATAGTGAAGTTAATCAATGTACCAGACTGAGAGTCAAATAAGAAAAAAAAATTAAATATGAGAGAGAAAGAAGAGAGAAGTCTCTCTCTTCTCTCTCATCCAGCATCACATGAAAAACAACCAGCAACCGCCCTCAAGGCACAAAGCGACCAACCACTCGCCCAGCACGCCACCCAGCAAGGCACACCGGAACAACCAGCCGTCACCACCGTTAGCGTCTGCACACAAACAGTAGGGTCAACCACAAACACCACAGGTACGTTTAAACAGGCCCTGGGAAGGCTCGACATAAAGGGGGGGCTTTCCCTATCATAATCCTTTGATGCAATGTGCAAAAACCTTCCCTTTGCTACCTCCCCACCACCCAATATGGAGGAGAAAGATTTTTTCCTCCCGTTGTCGGAAGAAGAGTATGGAGTCTTAAGTCAACCATGGAAGAATGCCATCATATGTAAACCAATGGGGAAATCGTTGTCTAAGGATTTCCTTAAACAAGAGCTGGGCAAGAAATGGGGATGGAGAGGGTCAGTGGAAGTCACGGCCATCGGTAAAGGTTTCTACATAGTTGTTTGTCCAACGCCAGAGAAGAAAGCGGATATCCTTATTGGGGGACCATGGGTCATTTCTGGCAGCCATATATGGACCCAACCCTGGGTTCCAGGGTTTAAACCCTCCAAAGTAGCAATTACTCAGAAACAAATATGGGCTCACTTACCTGAACTTCCGATCGAACTCCTCCAACGGGACCTACTCTTGAGAATAGGGAAAGCCATAGGCGAGATATTGAAAATAGACACTAATTCCATCGAAGGGGATAAACGAAGGTATGCTTCACTTTGTATCTGGGTAGATACAACTAAGATTCTACCGGCCGGAGTTTGGATTGGGAAAATATATTAGGAAATAATATATGCCTCTGGCCAGGGCTACTGTAATGTATGCCAGAGCTTTGGGCACCACCCAAAGTTGTGCCCAACCACCACCATAACAAAAACCTAAGAGGGGCAGAAGGGTGTGACTTCCCAAAAGGAAGGGGGGTGGCAAGAAGTCAAGCGGAATAAAACACGTGAGGGAATTAAAAATACAAGAGAAACGACCTATGAGAAGTGGGTCCCAAAGGTTGACAAAACATTTAATGTTAATGGCAAAGAAGGGAAAGAAAAAGGAAAAGGGATGTCAGACCCAAATCCTTTCGAAATCCTCAGCGAAATTCAAGAAACCTGCCATGCCGCCTCTCCCCCCCAAAATCTGGAAAAGCCTCAGTTATCACCCAATGAAATGTCGAAAAGTGGGGAATGGGAAACTTCCATTGCAGCACTCAACCCACTGAATAATAATAAAAATGTATCTCTATCCCACTCTAATTCTTTACCCGTAAACCCCAAAACACATTCCAAAAAACCTTCTGTCACAATCTCCCTCCCAACAAAAATAGCAATTCTAAAACCCTTGAATGGACCAGTTATCGTTAATGGCCTTCCAGAATCAAAACCGAATGGAGATGATACCATCATCCCCTCCTCCAACCTCCCCCCAGACACGCCACCACCATACCGACCCTTATCCCCACCTCACATTCAATTCCAGGACTACTCAGGTCCTCTTTTGTTCAACCGCCATGTACGGGCGTTACTGCCAGAATTGAACCCGGGTTTCACGGATTTTGTACTCCCGTTGGAGGAGGCAGGATATGCGGAGGATCTGACATTCGAACAAATGAAGGAGATGATGCTAAATCCGAGCATGGACCCGGAGTTGTCGAACAAGCTGCTCATGTACAACCACGATGCTTGCAACTTCCTTCCTCCTCATATGCCACAGTTTCAGACTGCATCCCATCTTCCGACCATCATGAAATAGTTCATGAATTGGCTACTGCTAAAGAAGGGAGGGAAGGAACACGAGGAGCGAGCACTCCTTCAGAACTTGGGTCCTTGGCTGGATCCTGCCCCATTACTCCCCCACCGCAGACTACTGGTCCGAGTATCATACACGGCCCAAAGGATGACTTTTATGAGCAACACAAACACCCTAATAGCAGCCCAAATTCGCAAACCTCTGAAACAACTCCAATTATCAGTGAGTTGGGAAGAGGGAAGCGAGAAAAGCGACCCGCGCGCGGCCGAGACGGTTCTTTGGCCTCAAAGGGCCTTTTGGATGTGCCCGATAACGGGACGCGAAGTCGAAGCGTTGGGAGCTCAACAAGGAGAGCTGTACCAAAGCATTCGGAACCGTCCCTCCATACCTAGAAACATGTCGGTGCTCTTTTGGAATGCACGGGGGATTGCACGACCCTCGTTCAAAGCGAATTTTCGCCAGTTGATGTTCACGCATGGCCCGGACATAGTTATTTTGGCAGAAACGTGGGTTAGCAGGGCGCATACCGAGAAAATTATGCGGAAACTCCCGTTTACGGCGTGGCATTTGGTTGATCCGGTTGGCTTTGCTGGGGGTATTCTCCTCCTTTGGAACCCGGACCGGGTTACTACCCATATTACGGGAGGAAGTACTCAAAGTGTGCATGGGCTTGTGGAGGTACGTAGCCCTTCTTCCTCTTTTTTACTCTCGTCTATTTATGCTAGCCCGAATACTATTAAGCGTCAATTATTGTGGGATGAGCTTGTCATTGTTGCCAATACTGTTAATATGCCTTGGATTGCAGTTGGAGACTTTAATGATGTTTTGTGTCAAGGTGAAAAATTCGGTGGGAAACCATTGAATAGAAAGAGGGCCGAGGTGTATGCTGAGACTATGAATAAATGTAATTTGATAGACATAGGTTTTCATGGCCCTAAGTTCACATGGTCCAATAAAAGAAAGAATAATCCTATCTTTCCTTGACCGGGGATGGGGGAATCCGGATTGGTTTCATTGCTTTCCCGATTCTGCTTTGTGGCACCTTCCTAGAATTACTTCGGACCACTGCCCGCTCCTCCTTTACCTTGAGAAAAAGCCCCAACCTTTAGGAGCAAAGCCCTTTAGATTTGAACCAATGTGGCTCTTGGAGTCGTCCTTTCATGAGTTCGTACAAAATGAGTGGCTAATTCTGGGGGAAGGGAGTTTGTGTGAAAATCTAGCCTTGTGTCATTCTCTCGTCCAATGGAATAAGGAAACATTTGGAAATATTTACCATAGAAAGAAACGAGTGTTGGCTAGGCTTACTGGGACACAACATGCCCTAGCCCTTACTCTGAATTCGAGATTCCTTTTTGACTTAGAAGTGGAGCTTCAACAGGAGCTTATCCAAATTCTAGACCAGGAAGAGGCTTTGTGGGCGGCTAAGTGTCGTAATGAAAGTATCATAGAGGGAGATAGGAACACGAGGTATTTCCATAGAAGCGTTATTATTGCTAGAAACTCTAGTAGGATCCTCAGTATTAGAGATGGAGTAGGAAATCATTTGGACGAACCCATGGCCATTAGGGACCACATTTCTAGTTTCCTTGTCAAACTATACTCTTCGGGAAAGGATATGAGTATTAGAAAGACTCGCACTCACCCTGTAATTATTGACCTTCAAAGATTGGTAACAGACATTGAAGTTCGTAATGCCCTTTTTGGGATGCACCCTAATAAGGCCCCAGGACCGGATGGCCTTCATCCGATCTTTTTCCAAAAGTTGTGGAACTTGTTAGGGGGGGAGGTGCGTGAAACTATTAAGGGATGGGTTGAGGAGGGGTGTATCCCGGAAAAGATGTGCGAGGCCGTAATTTGTCTTATCCCTAAACAAAACCCTCCGGAAACTGTTAGACATTTGAGACCCATAAGCTTATGCAATACTCTTTACAAAGTCCTCACCAAAGTTCTAGTGAATAGGTTAAAACCCTTCATGCCTAAGTTAATCTCCCAGAATCAAAACAGTTTCACAAAAGGGAGAGGGCCGGATGTAAACCTAGTCGTAGCTTCTGAGGTTCTTCATTCGATGTCCAGGAAGAAAGGTAAAGTAGGGTGGTTTGCTTTAAAAATTGACCTAGAAAAGGCTTATGATAGAATAGAGTGGAGTTTTGTTAGAAGTTGCCTTCAAATTCATGGAATAGACGATCACACCATAAAACTTACCCTTGATTGCATTTCCAAGGCCTCATCGACTATTCTAGTTAATGGAAGGAAAGGAGAGAATTTTAAACACACTAGGGGACTTAGGCAAGGAGACCCTGTGTCACCATACCTGTTTAACCTATGCTTGGAGTCTTTATCACTTATGATTAATGAGGCATGTGAAGCTAAAAATTGGACACCCTTTTGGGTTGGCCGGAAAAAAGTCCCTGTGTCACATCTCATGTTTGCGGATGATCTTTTACTTTTTGGTAGAGTGGATGAGTCTACAGCCTTCACTGTTAGAGAAGTGCTTAAACATTTCTGTGAGGTGTCGGGTCAAAAAATTAATGAGGATAAAAGTAGGTTAACTTTCTCTCTTAATACACCGGAAGAGGATCGCACCCTTTTCCAGGATACCTTAAATATTTCTGAATCTGTGGACCTAGGCACATATTTAGGTCTTCCGTTATCACACAAGAGACCAACCAAGAGTCAGGTTCATTTTGTGATTGAAAAGGTTAGGAAGAAGTTGGCTAATTGGAAGACTGCGTATTTGTCTAAAGTAGGAAGGTTGTACTTAGTGAAATCTACTTTATCGACCATCCCGACTTATTATATGCAAGCTTCCTTCCTTCCTAAGGCAACGATGCAAAATATAGATAAAATTTGTAATGATTTTCTGTGGGGGGACACGGAAGGAAGGAAACGAATTCACCTTGTCAATCGACAAACGACTTTCCTGCCCAAGGACATGGGAGGCTTAGGCATAAGGAATCAGCTTGCCCTAAACATAGCATCCATGGTTAAGCTGGGGTGGAAGTTGTGTCATGGGGAGAATAGCCTGGGTAAAGATTGTATCTTCTCCAAATATATCCATAATAGCCATGTCACAAGGTTTAAGTATGGATCCCCTGTATGGAAGAGAATTGGAAAAGGATGGGACCTTCTTGCGCGCAATAGTACATGGATCCTAGGAAAGGGAGAGTCAATTAAATTTTGGGAGGATGATTGGGTTGGTATTGGACCTTTGTGCAGCCTTATTGAGGGACCACTTAGGAGTGAGGAGGAGAGGGTGAGAGTCTCGGACATTTTGGTGGGGAATGATTGGGAATTCCATAGATTATCCCTCCCCCTTCCCTTGGAAATTATGGAACGAATTCGGGCTATACCCCGTACTTCCTCCGAACAAGACTACCCCATATCCAAATTTGTGACGCTGAATGGGTTTTCTCTAGGCCTTGCATATAAGGAGAGCCTTTGGGACGTGATAGGGAAAAGCCACTTGGTGCAAATGGAGTTGTCGAGAGTTTGGAAAGCCCATGCCCCGCCTAGAGTTAGGTTCTTCCTTTGGCTTGTGTGGAGGGATCGCATTCCTCATAAGGGCCTTCTTCACTCTAGAACTATCACTTCCATCCCCCATGTGCCCAGTTTGTAATAATGCTTATGACAACAGTATCCACTTCTTGAGGGAGTGTACCATTCCCACACAAGTATGGGACACTTTGACACCATTCGCTAGCCTACAGCAAGGGAATTTGGCAACATGGCTAGCCAGGAATCTAGATGAGTCGAGTGAGGTGAGAGGGATGCCGTGGAAAAATATTTTCCCTATTGATGTGTTTCCAGATTTGGAAAGCTCGTAACTTGTTAGTGTTTGAGGGGTCCTCTTCGAATGCCAATGCCATCATAGAGAGAGCAATGCACCAAATTAGAGAGTTTCACTATCTTACTGCCCCTACCCCAATTGAAAAATGTATACCCCTAGCCAACTTGTGCGCCAGTGATACTCCGCGAAACCTCAGTACCACTCTCATGCAGCATACTGATGCATCCTTTCGTAGCATCCATGACCCGGTGGGCATGGGAGGGATTATTCGTGACCAAAATGGACTGTGGACTAAGGGCTTTTATAAACTAACATTTGCGAACTCTCCTTTACTTGCTGAGTTACTTAGCATTAAGGAAGGGCTCCAAAGTGCTTTAGATGAAAATATCAAGGAATGTGTGTTATGCTCAGATAACCTTCAGGCTACTCGTCTCCTCAATAGGGATTCCACGGATCTTACCTTGTATACAAATATTGTTGTCTTGTGCAGGGAGCTATGCAAGGCGTTCCACTTGCTTAGAATCATTCACATCCCACGAAGGAAGAACCAACTTGCGGACAAGCTTGCAAAGGAAGCAAGAAGACTAGATGATAGCATAAATGTAGTAGAAAGTTTTATTGTTCCTCCTATTTTCTGCATGGATGCGTACATCTCGGATTGTAATAACTTTAACCTTATGTTTGACTTTATATAATCCTCGCTGTTTTTTCACCAAAAAAAAAAAAACAAATAGGTTATGTAGTTACAGTAGAGGGTTCAAAACATGTTTATTAAATTGCCTCGGTTACGTGTGTTTAATGTCCATCGAGTCATTAACCTCTGATTCCGACACAAAGTAGATACAACTAGACATGTTTGCCAGCTCTAACGTAAAACATATGATCGGACTTACAGGTAGCTGATGATCTAAAACACTAGTTACGGGATTGCAGGATGATGATGATTGAGGAAAACACTAGTTAATTAATATCACTTAATTATGTGTTTGCATGTAGAGGATGATGATGATACAAAAAAAAAAAAAAAAAAAAAAGATTGAGCACTTGCTACAAGGTGATTAACAGCCGGGCTGGCTAATTAAAGAAGTGGAGAGGAACATTTTTCTATTGACTCTTTGATCAAATAAGAGGTTGTAATAATATACTGATATATATTTGTGAACTTTGGTTAACAGAAAATTAAAAGTTTGTATCCTACTTAATTATATGAACGTTATTGTTTTAAAGGTGTCAGTGTAAACCAAACAAGAGTGTCCCAGGCTTTTTATGAACTTGCACAATCGCACTATTGATCAATGATGCACTGACCCTACAACATTAAGGTCATTTAATCACTAAATTAGCAAGATTGTGATTTGCTGTTTCATGAGGTATGTTAGTTATGATTGATCTCACTTGGTTGGGCTCCTCACTGGTTTACCTATAACACTTTCTTAATCCTAAAAATAATCTAAAATCTCCTTTATCACTAAATCAGATTTCAAGATGAAATTCAAGGCCTGGGTAAGACCTTATAATTTTTTTTTGTCAAGCTTCTTAAAGTTTTTTATACAATAAAAAAATTAAATTTTAACCATTAATAACTCAAAGAATTGTGAAATACCACCTTTCAAACCAATAATTTAAAAGAAAATACAACAATTATCTTGTTAAAGAATCGGATCAGTTTATTTGTAATGGATTCAGCTTTTAAAGAACCGGATCAGTTATCTTGTGACATATAAGGTTTTTCCACTAGTGCAAATAATTAATTTTACTACCTTTCGTAAAAGGAACAATTGCCAAGCTAAAATTCTCTTCATATACGAGACTTCTATGTTTGTACATGATAGGACCGGTGGTATACTCAATAATGTATCTACAATCATTAATAACGCATAGATAATACAAGAAATGACAATAAGAATCACACAAGAATATTTACTTACAAGACTTTTAAGTTCTCACCTGATCAAACCTCGTCAATCTAGCCCCTAGCTCCGAGTCTTGACTAGGAATAATAGAAGAGTACCATCTAGGGTGTAACATGTTACATCATAACTTTTTATCTAACATGCATAATGACATAGTCTCCAATAAGAATGGCATGGACTACACAAATAATGACATGAATCTCACGTCATTATGTCATTTGTTTCACGTCATTTGAGTTCCTTTTACAACAAACGCAGTAGTTTGTGAATCATTACACCATAAATTATGGTGTAAAAGTTACACCTAATGATAATAGAATCCTACAAAATTAATACAACTTGATCCCTACACAAACATTAATTCTAAATAGAACAAAATAAAAGCAAAAATAAATAGGTAGTTTCCGAGTTAAATTACAGCCCAATTCAACAATTGTCATATCTTCATTAGTCCCCTTGCCAATCAAGTTTTGCCGCTGCTAAACTCTTAATTTTCTAAAAGCAATTGGAAGTAAATTCCTCTCTCTCCTTATTAAAAAAAAAAAAAGCCTTCACTTTGAGGAACAACAAGGATGCCCAAAGTTCAATGCAATACCTCTAACAAGGATGCCCAAAGATCAATGTTGTCTCAATGTTTTAGTAGTTTTCATTTTTTCCATGAATGGATCGAAAATACGGTAGCTCATTTGGTGGCAAGGTGGGATACTAGTTTATATGGATCTTATTCCCCAAATTTTCATAACTTTGACGGATCTTGATTTGGAATAATATTTTGATCTAATTTTCCCTTAATAGAAAGTAAGGCTTAACATCAAGTTCATTATATGATCAAAATCCATATGCAAGTCATGGCTTTCTATCATATCCTTTTCAGAATTCACCACTTTTCTCAACCTCCGTCAAAACAACCCTATCTCCGCCACACTCCTCCATAACACTTTCTCGGACTGCCGTCATCTCCTTGTTTTTCCTAGAAATACTGACGGGATTAGTCCTTAATCACTTTACTCCCTAGAACTCAATGACAACTTTCAAAAGCTCACACCGACAGCCAAGAAAATCTCATTTCCACCATGCTTACAAAAGCTTATGTACAAGAGAGTTGTAGCTTCTTGCAATGATATGTTACTTTTGCATCCTCGGGTTCAGCTCGGGAACACTCTCAACCTTGGTTTTACCTATGTTCATTATGAAATCCTCAAAATTACGTAAGTTATGTTTTACATATATAAGTTATTTTTTTACTTTTCTAATTATGTAAATTAGTCCTCAGCTTTTTTTTTACTAAGTTGTGACTTTGACATATAAAAAGCTAACTCTAATATGATTAAACTTATGTAGTGTTTAAGTTAATCACGTAGAACACAATACGATAACTTAAAACACAAAATGATAAGTAGTCATATATTTATCCTTTTGAAAAAAGGTCTTCCTAGTAAAACTCTATATGATAGGGTTTTAAGTTATCATTGAAAAAAGGCATATATTTATCCTTCTGAAAAAAGGTCTTCCTAGTAAAACTCTATTTGAAAAAAAGGCCTTCCTAGTAAATCATATTTAACCTACCAACAGAAAGCCAAAAAAAATGCAAAACCCTAATAATACTATAGACAAAGAAATTTGCTCAAAACTTCCATCTACACTTCCATATGATATAATTGTGACAGAAATACTCCCTAAACTTCCCGCAAAATCGCTACTTCGATTCAAACGTGTTTGCAAATCTTTCAACACCCAAATTTCATGTCCGGAATTCATCAACCTTCATCTCCGCCAAGGTCTGTCCAACAAATCAAATCAGTTCCTTATCCTCATAAATAACTTTGACCTTATTTGCATGGATATGCACTCAACAAAATCACCTTCGTTTACTTTTAACCCTTGCACCGATTTTTATTATCCCGGGTTCTTTAACTTCTTGCGGCCTTTATGTGATTCCACAATTCTCATAGTTGGGTCTTGTAATGGATTGCTTTGCATCTCCTACTCCACGAATCACTCAAGACGCAACGTTGTCGTTTTTTGGTTGCTCAATCCGTGCACAGGCGTATCTCTTATGATCCCGCATTTCGAACAACTAATAACCAAAGGCTTTTTTTTTGCTTATTTCTACGAATTTTGGGTTCGGGTTTGATTCTACTCAGAATGATTATAAGATAGTAAGTATTTTTTAAAAAGGGATGTTTTTGTTTATATTTTGAATAATGCTAATTGGAGACTCGTTATTAGTACATCATGTCCTAAAGATTCATTGGAACACCATCAAAATGGGGCTCTTATAAATAATCATCTACTTCATTGGAAGTTTAGTTGTTCCAATAACGAGTATTGGATTGGTTGTTTCGATCTTGAATCTGAGAAGTAGGTGAAAGACCTGTCATTGTCGGAGTATCGTAAAGAAACAGGCACCCATTTTGCTGATTTGTTGTTTGATCATCATAGATACGTTAAAAATGATGAGTTGCAGTTAAGTGTCCTAGACAGCTGTTTGTGTCTATTGACTGAAAATATCAATGATAAAACCTTTAATGTGTGTGTTTCGGTGTTGAAACGGATGGCAGTCTTGAGAGAAGTCCGCCAAAAATTGGGGTTAACGTCCTCTGGTGAATAGATGCACAAGGAGCAAACGTGAACTGCTCTCGGGGGGAATGCGAGGAAACCCCCTCCGACGCTCAAGTCAATACGTGTCCAACTAGGATCAAGAGAGAAAAAGTAGATAGAGAGATAAGAATTGTGAGTGTGAGAGAATGTACCTGCAGAATAGTACTACTGGGGTATATATAGAAGTACTATACACCTGACAGGGTAGGTAATCCTTTGACACGTGTATGACTGTGGTGCACCTGACGTATGGGAAGATTCCCTTATTTTGTCTTGTTAGGCGACCGCCAACGTTGTCCGTCCACGTTGATAAGCCGACTTGCTAGAGCTGTAGGCAACTTTACAATGTTCGCGTCTGTTAATGTGTTCGCGGCCTCCTTAGGGAGGTCCGCGAACGTACTTGGGTCATACCCATACAACTAGCCCCCAGCATCATTTGGGATCTTGGCCGCTAAGGATGTTGTCGGTGGACGCGAGTCATTGCTGCCGTGTTTAATTTTTTGGAGAAGTTAATTTGTTGGATGCCACGTGTCGTTGCAGGGAGTTGAAAGGTTTTGAAAAGTTGATGATTATTTTTCCGAAAATCCCGCCCATTACTTTATTAGGGTTTTGCTGTGTTTCGACACTTAGCAGGAATCTGGAGAGGGAGTTGAGAGGTTTTGCAATCGCAACCGTTGATTGACTGAATATATCTGGCAGTTGTCTCTTTCTTCGAGTTTTTTATCTCATTTTCTCTCAACTTCCTTTTCTTTTTCTCTGGCGAACTCCATTTCCATAGTTTTTCTTCACCCAAAAGCTCTCTTTTTATGCTCAAATTTCTCCAAAAAGTTACTAGATCTTCCAGTCTTTACTTTCCGGTCCTAGTGTGCTAAGAATTTTGTCTTTTCTGGACAAATATCTTCTGGGTTTTTTCTGGGTTCGAAGATTTGTGTTTCGCCGGTGCTTTCTCTATATTTCCGGTGGTTCCTTGGCTCAAGCTCGAATTTTTCTGCGCAATTTTACTGTTTGGGAACTTTGTTCACCTTTTCCGGCGACTTTCACTCCCTACTTTTACTTTTCTCCGACGACCCTTCGTTTCCAGGTATTTTCTCAATTTTTCTCCGCGTTTCCTTAAGTTTCTTTGCGTTTTCGTTATGTCGGACCAGATTGATAGCCAGAATGCCCTTAGTGAGACGTTTATGACCGAAAGTGATCCTTCTTCCCCCCTGGCCGATAGCGAGCCTTATTCCCCCTTGGGGGATAGTGAACCTGCTTCCCCCTTGGCCGATAGTGAACCTGCTTCCGGTTCAAGCCCTGTGGGGAGGACTAGGTTGTTTACAGACATACCCCTTACTGCCGAGAGAGAAAAAGAACTGAGGTCAAAGTTTCTTAACGACCCTGCTACCCCTGAGGAGCATAGCCTGACTAGGAGGTATCTATCCGCTAGTCAGAGTGGTGATAGGCAAACGCTTAGGGAACTTAGGCATCAAATTCTTGCAAGGTGTTCCGTTAGGCATCCTCCAACCGATGTTGTTCCCGGCCTTGATGTAGCCCCTCTTAGAGAGCACGCCTGGTTGGACAACTTGGCGGATGCAGGGGTTAAGGTAGCGGCCGACTTTTACGACCGCTTACAGGAATCTGCGGCTCCTAACCCTCCTATTATTGATTTAGGTGACGACAGCGACTCCATTGCTACCGTTATGGTTCGTCAGGAGACCGTTGACCATCGTCGCACTACTCCTGCGAGTCTTGTTGTTTGCGTCACTGAGGACGCGACTCATTCTGTGCCTTTGTCCTAGCATGTGATTGGGGAAAGTTCCCGTGCTACTGAACCGAGGGTGGACAGTTCCAATCAGATGGAGGAGGAGATCGTAACCGGACCGGGTTCTGATGCTCTATGGCTGCCTGCTGATTTTAGTGCCGGTCCTCTCAGTGTAGAGATTGATGGACTGTGGCGTTCCGCCAGAGGGGGCTATTGTGATGGAGTGTCCTCCCGGTCACGTGGCCGTGTATACTCATCACTTCGAGTTTGGCCTCCGCCTTCCTCTGGATTCTTTTTTGGTGAAGATTTTGAACGCGTTTAACGTATGCTTGGCTCAACTGACTCCTTTGGCGGTCCGAAATTTGATCTCGTACATTTGGGTTGTGCGATTTTTGGATTTTCCGCAAACGTTAAACTTGTTTCGCCACATCCACTGGCTGGAGAAGAATGGATCTTCTAGGCAGGCAGGTTGGTGGTCGCTAACTACGGCCGACAAGAAGATGACTGTTCAGCCCAAAATGAGTGGTTTAAAAGGTTGGCAAGATACCTTCTTTTGGCTGCAAGTTCCCGAGGATTATCTCGTGCGCCGTCATTTCACCGAGCCTCGTCCTTACATGGGGCATTTACCCTCTGTTCCGTTAACTGGGGAAGAGTTAACGACCTTTGAATATTTTGACACAGAAGACTATTTAGTCACCTATGAGGATGGGAAGAAGGCTAGGGTTAAGGAGCCGAAATATTGGATTCCTCATTCCAAGTACATCCTGGGGAACGAACCCTTGTCGGCCATGATGCTCTGTCCTACCCATGACAATGGTAAGTGTTGTTGTCAAACTGGTCCGTCTGATGATAATAGTAACTTTTTTTTTTTTACTGTTTCTTGCTTGTTTGCAAGTTTCGACAATCTTGATCTCGACGCACTTGGCGTTGACGAGAACCTCGAGCCGCTAACCCACTTGCCGCCTGCTCCTTCTTACGAGTACGAGACCATGCATGGCAACACCAACGACCGTCGGGGAGGGAACCGTAATGGTCCCCAAAACATCCGCCGAGGTCGCGGTGGGGTGACTGTGGCTCGCATCCCTATTCAGGGTGCTGCTGCTGCTGTTGCCGGTACTAGCGGCCAGCTATCTCTTGTTGTCCCCATCAGGTCTTCCACCTCCCGGCCTGTTGCCAGGGGTGGTGGGAACAGGAGGTGCCCCCGCGAGCAAGCTGCGGCAGATACATTTGCCAGTAAAAGGCAGGCTTTAGCGGATCCTGCTACTTCTGCTCCCACCCATGGGACCGTTCAGGTGGAAGATTTAAATGTGGATGCTCCCCCAGAGGACCAGGAGCAGGCGGAGGTCGCGACCACTAGCCCTGGTCATATTAGCGGCACCTCTTGGCTTTCAGGCTCTTACTCCTCTATCCGCGAGAAGATTCGGGAGTTGATTACCATGGCCAGCTTTCTGTCCAACTTATCTCCCAGCATCTTTTCCCGGTATCTTGAATGGATCAAGAAGAAAGAGGTACCGCTAAGTGATGCTGTGGCGGCCTCCTTTCCTCGCCGGCCCGTCATCTCCGGCAAGATTTATCAGCCTGACTGGGATGTCAGGGAAGATGAGTCGCTGTATGACGACATCCCCGAGAACTGTGGCATTCTTGCCTACCGTATTTTGAAGGGCATGCAGCTGCCATTGGACAGGCCGACTGGGTCCTTGGTAACTCCTGCTGCAAGGCTGGCTCACGACCAACTTGTGGTACGTTTTCGTACTTGTTTTATTATTATTTTGTCACTTGTTTTTTGTATTCTTATTGATGTTCTCCTTTCCTCTTTGCAGGCCAACAATGCTGCTATTGAGCTGATCGAGCAGTATGTTGAGTATCAAAAGCTGGCGGACAGCTATAAGCAGTCGCTGGAGACTTGCCAAGACCTGCTTAAGGACGCTGAGGATAAGCTGGCTACCAAGACTGCGGCCTTGCATCCCCTTGAGGACGAGCTGCAATCCTTGAGGCCGTGAGTTGCTTTACTAGAAGAGACCGAGGCCAATGTTGATACATTGACCAAGGCTTTGGAGGCTGCCAACTCCGAGAAGGAGATTGTTGTGTTGGACGCTGCGGCCGAAGCTGAGGCCAGGGGGGCCGCTAAGGTTGTTGCTGAGTTCAAGCAGTCTGATGAATATGTAGCGGCCTTGCACAAGAGGTATGATGGCGGTTGGGCGGCCGCCATGAGATGCGTGTGCAAATCGGTTCCAGGATTTGACTGGAATGTCATTGAGGACGCTCATGCGGAAGGCCAGCATCTCCCACCTTTTGAAGGGGATCCTAAGTTTGCCGACGAGGACGCTATTGCTGATGCGGATCCTCGAGGTGTTCCAGATCAGGGAAATCAGGAAACCCCACCCTCTTGAAGTTTTTGGCGGCCTTCTTTCAGCTCTTCCTGTTCCTCCAATGGCATATAGTTTGTAATCTTTTGAATATTTTGATCAACACTTTATTCGGCCCATGTTGGCGTTTGTAAACGATGAATTTATGTTTTAATTTTGCGAGTACGATTCCAATTAAAAGCCTTTTTTATTGGCCGCCATCATTTTTCATCTGTAGTTGGCCACCAAGCCAGTAGCTTTTATTTTATGGAAAAGTACTTTTGCACTTTGGTTCCCTTGTTTTGCTAATGCTTTAATCCTTGTATGACCGTTTGCATCTTTAGTCTATTAGCATGTCTTGGATATCGTCTGATCTGTTATATAACCGCAAATGTGGTCGTTGTTATGTGCTCGGTCTGTTATATGACCGTTAACGCACTTTGCCTGTCACATGGCTTTTTATTATGTGCTTGGTCTGTTAGATGACCGTTAACGCACATTGCCTGTCATATGGCTTTTTGTTATGTGCTTGGTCTGTCATATGACCGTTAACGCACTTTGCCTATCATATGGCTTTTTGTTATGTGTTTGGTCTGTCATATGACCGTTAACGCACTTTGCCTGTCATATGGCTTTTTGTTATGTGCTTGGTCTGTTATATGACCGTTAACGCACTTTGCCTGTTATATGGCTTTTTGTTATGTGCTTGGTATGTCATATGTCCGTTAACGCACTTTGCCTGTCATATAGCTTTTTTATTAATTAACATATTGACTTGTTATGCAATCCGTTAATATACAAATAATAAGACAATTTGTGGAACGCTAGCAGAAGCTTATATTATTCATGCAATAAAAAGTGGCTCTTGGTGTAATACCTCGATTTTTAAGAGCGTTTTAATTAGCGTTAATTATACTTATAAAGTTAATTATGTTTTGAAAATTCTTATTTTATTTGCGTTGGCATATGAGTTTTAAATTAAAATGTTGTAATGTGTTTCTTAATTTAATGTTTATTATAAAGATAAGAATCATATATTTGGATTTTAAATAACCAAATGAATTTTAAATTCTCTCTCTTGTTATATTCTCACCCAAACCCAAACCCCATTTCTCTCTCTTGAAAGAAACCCCAAAACCCCATTTTCTCTCTCCCGTGAAAAACCCCAAGTACCCAACCCCCTTATATCTCTCCCCTCACCCAAAGAAACCCCAACCCATTTCTCTCTCTCTCCTCCCCGTGAGAAACCCCAAACCCCAAATTTTTCTCTCCTCTCCTCGACCCAGTTCTCGCTCGCCTCTTCCTCCCAGCTCACCGGCGTCCCCAAGCTCGCCGGGGCTTTCTCTCTCCTCTGTCGTGCGGCCTCATGCAGCCACCGCAGCCGCAGCCTTGGTTCTTCTCGCTTTGATCTCCCTCCTCTGGTTCGTTCTGCATAGCTGCTGTGCATCGCTGCCCTCTGCCTTGCTGCTACTCAGTCTCGCCGGAGCTCTGCTCGACCTCCCTTCGTGTTTTTAGTGCTCGTGGCTGGTGGTGGTGCCGCCACCGGCAACCCCTCTTGTTGGTACTATACCCCTCCCTTCGTGTTATTATTGAGTTTATAAATTCTGAAATTTGGCTACTAAATATTGATGCTTTGATTTCTTGTGTTATTATAAGTGTCACAAGTATGCTAATTTCTTTCTGGTATTACTTGAATTAATGGTAAGATTTGGTTAATATTAACCTTGGACAAAATTGGAGTTGAGTGATGAAATTGATTAAGTTGATGAAATTAATAGGTGAACTCTAATGACAGTAGAGATTATTCTGTTATTTTTTCCTAATAAACTTATATTTCCGAAATATGACGTTTTAGTGGCCTAAAACTATATTATTTCCTAGTAAACTTATATTGTGAATTGTGACGCTCTCAGTGGCTTAAAACTGTACTATTTATGGACTTTAAACTAATTTATGGTGTGTTATAATTACTAAAGATGGATTATTGGCAACTATGTGATGAGGAGATCTTAAGATATTTGTTAAGAAGTTTTAGTGAATTACTTAATTATGTTTATGGAATGATGCGTTCAATATGATAGTTAACTATTCGTCCACGAGGCTGAAATGATGTATGGGTTAAAGATGAATTGAGATGATTTATTGATTTTCAGACAATCTTGGTATTTTATGACATTTAAAGTACATTTGTTAACTACATCAGGTTTATCATTATATTTTAGTAAGTTGGAAAGCTAAGAAAGTGTATTATTGGACTATTGTGAGAGCTATATAGAGTTGAATGATGTTTAATGATGGTAGACGAATATGTGACCTATATCACTAATAAGCTTATTATATAGATGTAGTATGGAATAGTACTTTCTGTCTCATAAGGGATCGGAAAGTATGAAGAGATGACGTACTCTTATTCTTATAAATGACGAAGTATGAAATGTTTGCTATGATATATGTTCATGTATTCTGAATATGCCAAAGTATACCTTTTAATTCTGAAACAGTCTCAAAGTATGAGTGACTCTTAAACAATATAGAATACGAAAAGACTGCTATGCTTCTACTATGCTTCTGCTATGCTTCTGCTATGCTTATGATATGCATCTGCCATGCATTATGAAAAGTACCTAAAGTTATGAGATTTAATTACAATTTCTGAGTATGCAAAAGTATATGCTATGAACATGATGACGACTATGTATGATTACGACTACGATTATGTAATATAACTACGATACGCGAAAGAAACGAAACACAACACGATAGAGTTAAGATAGTATTCTGTTGTTCTGTGTCGGGTCGTGCACGTACCTTCTAGCGTCAACGCCACCTTCTGATGGGGGACAAGGTCCTCGGTGGCATTCGCATGATGGCATTGTATGCCACCTTCTGATGGGGGACAATGTCCTCGGTAGCTTTGCCTGGCATTATATGCCACCTTCTGATGGGGGATGAATATCCTCGGTGGCTTTGCCTTCTATTATGTTCTATGGCATTATATGCCACCTTCTGATGGGGGATGAATATCTGATGTATCTATTTTATATAGATTATTTAGCTCTATTCCTTTAGCTTTGATAGTTGATTTGAGCTCATTGGAGCTCGATTCTTGAGCTATTTGATATGTTTGGACTTGTTTCCATGTGTTAGATGTTTTTGTGCAGATTAAGCGTTTAGCACCCTCATTTGAGTTGCAGAATGGAAGTCCAACGGTCCACTTATAGCCCATAGAAGATTCAAGAGATTGCACAAGTGATTCGGACAAGATTACATCAAAAATGAGCGGAAAAGCACTCTCGCCCGGTCGACCGGGCGGTTTTGCCCGACCGGGCGAGCCACAAAAGTCTGGATGCTTAGGAGTTTTGTTCGCCCGGTCAACCGGGCGAGAAGAGAAGAAATCTGTTTGCGCGCCCGACCGGGCGAAATATCTTCTTGTCGTAGTTTTCTTAATCACCGCCGCCCGACCGGGCGGTTTTCTCGGGACGGGTTTATTTGCTTTTTTAGCCGGTTTTGTAAGGAAAGTATAAATAGGTTTTTGGTAATTCCAATTAGACTATCTTATTATCTACGTTTTTAGGGCTAAACACTTAGTTTCTCTCTCTCTAGTTTGTATTAACTCTTGCTCTTGAAGATTATAAAGATCATCGATTTTGGTTTTCATTGTTCTTGAATCATTCGGTATTTCTCTTTACTTTGTTTAACTTAATGAATTCTTTTACTTTGATTATGTTTATTGATTTTACTATTATCATGAGTGAGTAGACTTTTTCTAGGGCTTAGAGAGGGAAGCCATGTTTATACCTTTTTGATTGTGGTTTAAAGTTCTTCGTTATTTGGATTGAATTAGAATAATTCCTATTGATTTGTTATGCTTGTTTAATTCATGTAATTGCGCAATATCATGAGTTATGTTTAGCTAATAAGAATTAGAATCGAAAGATCGTATTCATTAGAGGCTTGTTACAATAGGTAGATTTGATTATGTTGAGCGACCGTAGCGGCATATGTTAATCTAAGAGTTGTTAATGCCTGACCAAGGATTAACGAAATACTTTATTTATTCGAACCTCAATCCAAGTATTGTCGAACTATATTGTAGTGATTAAATTGGTATAAGCATGGTGGACCGATCGATGGCCCTAGGTTTTTAATTAATTGATAAACTTCCATCTTTTTGTGTTATAGTTTATTCTAGTTTAGTTATTAATTCCTCAATCAATTTCCTCTCCTGAAGTAGTTAGATAATTGAACATAAATCTGTAGAACTCCTCTCCCTGTGGATCGACCCGTATTTGCCAGTTTCTTCTAAACAGACACCGTGCACTTGCGGTATATTTCAAAACTCATCAAGTTTTTGGCGCCGTTGCCGGGGAGACGGCTAGTTTCTATAGCTTTCTGATTAATTATTTGAACTATTTCTGCTGTCTCATTGGAACTTCAAGTTCCAATTGAGGCCATCTCACTGCATATTTTTCTTTGTTTCTTTTATGCCCGGGTCTAAGAGAACAGTACTCCGAGTCCAACTGATCCTGATCTTGAGAAAACCATCCGGCAACTCAAAAAGCAACAAAAGAAGAAGAAGCAGTCTGCTAACCAGGGAAAATCCACAGAAGGTCCTTCAGAGCCAACCATGCCTCCTAAGTCATTGAAATCTTATGGGGTACCTTCTCCTGGTGGTATTTCCACAGGGCCCACTATGCCCGACATTCAAGCGGCCAATTTTGAGATCAAACCAGCCCTCATCAATATGATCCAACAGAACCAGTTTGGAGGGCAACCATCTAAAGACCCTGCAAATCATTTACAACGGTTTCAACAACTTTGTTGTACCGTTAAGCACCAAGGGGTCACTCCTGATCAGTTGAAGGTCATGGTCTTCGGATTCTCACTAAGGGACAAGGCACAGAAATGGCTGAATGATGTTAATGAAACTGAGTGGAGTGCTATTTCTGAAGCATTCCTGAAATAGTACTACCCTCCTACCAAGACTGCAGAAATCAGGCACAAGCTTGCTACCTTCCAACAGGAACCTGATGAGACACTGAAGGAAGCATGGAATAGGTTCAAGGAACTGTAGAGAGAATGCCCACACCACAATCTAGACAAGTGGTTCATCACTCAGGCATTCTACAATGGTCTACAACCCCATATCAAGAGTATAATCGATTCATCTGCAGGGGGTGTTTTCCTAGATAAGGAGGTAGATGAAGGGTACAGTTTTTTGGCCAACTTAGCAGCAAATGATCATAGTTCTTCCAGGACTATTACAAAGAAAAAGTTAGATGCTGATGCATATTCCCTGTTGTCTGCACAAGTTGCCCAGTTGAGCATGAAGATGGACTCACTGAAATCTTCGCAGTCTAGTACTCCTCCTATGAGTATTAATGCTATGTCTTCTATGGCTCCTATTACCTCTTCTTTCTGTGAGGTGTGTGGTGTTCAAGGCCACCTTGGTCATGATTGTTGCTACAGTCAACCTGATCTGAATCAGATGGAGCATGCAAATGCTTTTCAGCAGAGACCTCCACACAACCCCTACTCTAACACATTCAACCCAGGTTGGAGGGATCATCCAAATTTTTCCTACAAAAACAATAATGTTCAGAACCCTCAACCTATGCCACAAACATCGTACCAACCACCTCATCAAAACCCACCACAGCATGCTGCCAGACAACAATATTACCAAGGGGCTCCTCAGAACCCCCCTCCTGGTTTCAATAGGCCTTCACACCAAGGCTATAAGCAGCAAACTCCTCAGAGTACCAGCTCTCAAGAGCCTACTATGTCTGATCTAATGAAAATGATTGTTTCTATGCAGAAAAATCACGAGGAGAGCATCAAAGAGTTGAAGAATACTACAAAGCATTTGGAGACTCAACTTGATCGTGTGGCCGAAAATAATGTGCGGGAGGCAACCAGGTCATTTTGCGGGCAACCAATTCCCAAAGAGAGACTGCTAATAATGTCACTCTTCGAAGCGGAACATAATATGATGCTCCACTTATGCCTACTGATGATTTGCCACCTCCAGACAACAATGATGTAGTGGATGAAAAGGAAGGTGAAGATAGCTCAAAAGTTGAAGTTGAGCAAGAGAAAGTAGATGAAGCAAAGAAGCAAAAGGAGAAGGTTACAGACTCTCATACACCACCACTACCTTTCCCTCACAGGATGCAAAAATCCAAGGTTGATCAACAGCTTGGTAAGTTCATGTCAATGGTCAAGAATCTTGAGGTAACAGTTCCTTTTACTGATTTAATCTCTCAAGTGCCTGTTTATGCCAGATTTTTGAAAGACATGATTACTAAGAAAAAGGATTTTGGTGGTCTAGATAGAGTCGCTCTAACCGAAGAGTGTAGTCTTTGTTTTGCAAAACAAAATCCCTCCAAAATTAAAGGATCCTGGTAGTTTTTCCATCCCATGTCATGTAGGTGCATTGTTTATAGATAAGGCTTTATGTGATCTAGGAGCTAGTGTATCTGTTATGCCTCTATCTATCTGTAATAAACTGAACTTGGGAGTTTTGAAGTGCACCCAGATTACTTTACAGATGGCAGATCGTTCTGTGAAATATCCTTTGGGTATTTTAGAGGATGTTCCTGTCGGGGGTTGGAAAATTCTATATTCCTGTAGACTTTGTAGTGCTGGATATGGAGGAGGATAGTCGATCCCCATTATTTTAGGTAGGCCTTTCTTGTGTACTCACCGGTCCGTGATTGATGTTAAATCGGCTCTTTGACTTTAAGTGTTGGTGATGATACTATTACTTTCAAACTAACCAATGCTATTAAGTCTCCTATGCTTGAGCACACATGCTGCAGGATTGATGTACTGGAAGAGATTTCGGGAGGTGACTATCACCAATTTCTGCCAGATGATCCATTAGAGAAAATTCTTGACCTGGATGACCTTAATGTTGATGCGGCAGTCGAATGTGAGGTAATGGAGACTATTTGCTCTACTTCTGAGCCACGGGTAAAGAAGTTAGAACTTAAACCTTTACCTTCTCACCTCAAATATGCATTTCTTGATGATAATGAGGAATGCCCTGTGATTGTCGAGTACTAAACTCACGAGATAGCCGGCTTTCACAACTTCTTACAGTGCTTCGCGTGCACAAAAAGGCTATTGGGTATAGTATTGATGATCTAAAGGGTATTAGTCCTGATTTTTGTATGCATAGAATAAATTTGGAAGACAATCATCGCCCTTGCATACAACCCCAAAGACGTTTGAATCCTAATATGCAAGAGGTAGTGAAGAAGGAAATAATGAAACTGCTTGATGCGGGCATCATCTATCCCATCTCGGATTCTAAGTGGGTGAGCCCGGTTCAAGTTGTTCCTAAAAGGGGGGGACTACTGTTATTAAGAACGATAGAGATGAACTAATTCCTACTGCATCTTGTTACGGGTTGGCGAATGTGTATTGACTATCGCAGATTAAACATAGCCACCTTGAAAGATCACTTCCCCCTCCCTTTTATTGACCCAGATGTTAGAAAGATTAGCAAAACATAGCTTTTTCTGTTATTTGGATGGATATTCAGGTTTCTTTCAGATTTTCATTCACCCAGAAGATCAGGAGAAGACGACGTTCACATGTCCTTATGGCACCTTTGCTTACCGCCGAATGCCTTTTGGCTTGTGTAACGCCCCGCCACATTTCAAAGATGTATGATGGCCATTTTTTTTCGATTTCATTGAGAATATCATGGAGGTATTTATGGATGATTTCAGGCGTCTATGGGTCTCGACTTTGATGTGTGTTTGCATAATCTTTCTAGAGTACCGAGACGTTGTACCGATGTTAATTTGGTTTTAAACCGGGGAAAATGTCACTTCATGGTCCATGAGGGAGTGGTACTTGGTCATCTTATTTCTGAACGTGTTGAGGTGATTCAGAAACTTCCTCCTCCTGTGAATGTCAAGGGAGTGAGGAGTTTTCCGGGTCATGCGGGGTTTTATCGCAGGTTCATAAAAGATTTTTCCAAAATTGCAAAACCCCCTTACTCAATTGTTGCTCAAGGATGCCACCTTTGATTTTCCGACGCTTGTGTGGAGTCTTTTGACAGGATTAAGGAAGCATTGATCACGCCCCTATCATACAACCTCCAGTTGGAGTCTTCCCTTCGAGATCATGTGTGATGCTAGTGATTATGCGGTTGGTGCTGTACTTGGCCAACGGAAGAACAAGACCCTCCATGCTATTTACTATGCCAAGCAAGACATTAGATGAAGCTCGGGTCAACTATGCTACTACGAGAGAAGGAGTTATTGGCCATTGTATATGCTCTTGACAAGTTTCGAACCTACCTCATAGGTTCGAAAGTTATTGTCCACACCGATCATGCTTGCACTGAAGTATCTACCGGCTAAGAAGGAAGCCAAGCCACGACTTATTCAGTTGGATACTCTTATTACAAGAGTTTGATTTGGAGATCCGTGATAAGAAGGGTGCTGAGAATGTTGTTGCGAGATCATCTCTCCAGATTGAGATTTGAGTCAAGTGCTTGATGGTCCCATAGATGATTCTTTTCCCGATGATCATCTTTTTCTTGTATCTATTCAATCTCCATGGTATGTTGATTTTGCTAACTATTGTGTTGGTGGTTCTCCTCCTCCAGATTTGACGTACCAACAACGCAAGAAGTTTTATCATGATGCTAAGCATTACTATTGGGAAGACCCACTTCTATACAAGAACTGTTCAGATGGCTTGTTCAGACGATGTGTTGCCGATTGGGAGATAGCTGGAATCCTACAACACTGTCATAGTATGCCTTGTAGTGGGCATCTTGGCTCACAGGACACAGCTTATAGAGTTCTCCACAGTGGGTTCTACTGGCCTACTATCTTCAAAGATGCTTGTACGTTTTGCCTCTCTTGTAATGAGTGTCAAAGAACGGGCAATATTTCAAAGAGACGGGGAGATGCCGCGAGATGGGAATTTTGGAGATTGAGCCCTTTGATGTGTGGGGAATTGATTTCATGGGACCTTTCCCTTCTTCTTGTGGGAACAGGTATATTTTGGTAGCTGTGGATTATGTGACTAAGTGGGTTGAAGCTGTGGCTTCCCCTACTAATGATTCTAAGGTGGTCATGAAGCTCTTCAAGAAGATTATTTTTCCTCGTTTCGGAGTCCCGAGAGTCTTGATCAGTGATGGGGGGTCTCATTTTCATCAGAGAACCTTCCAAGCTTTACTGAAGAAATATGGAGTTACTCATAAGGTTGGCTTGGCATATCACCCTCAAACTAGTGGCCAAGTTGAAGTCTCCAATCGTCAGATCAAGCGCATTTTAGAGAAGGTAGTCAACAGGTCAAGGAAAGATTGGTCACAAAAGTTGGATGACACTTTATGGGCACTGCGAACTGCTTTTAAGACACCTCTCGGCACCACCCCATATCGATTGGTCTATGGCAAAGCTTGTCATTTACCAGTTGAAATGGAGTATCTTCAGCTTGGGCAGTCAAAGAAATTAACTTGGATTTAGAGGCTGCAGGTGAAACAAGACTTCTTCAGTTGAATGAGTTAGATGAGCTTCGACTGGAAGCATATGAGAACCACAAGCTTTACAAGGAGCAGACAAAGAGGTTTCATGACAAGATGATTGAGAAGCGCGAGTTTCATATTGGTGACAAGGTTTTATTATACAACTCTAGACTAAGGCTTTTTCCTGGAAAGCTTAAGTCAAAGTGGTCCGGACCTTTTGTTGTCACTTATGTAAAGCCTCATGGAGCCGTTGAAGTGGCCAATGCAGAGGGGACGAAGTTTAAGGTGAATGGTCAACGTTTGAAACTGTATCATGAGGGTGCTTTCATAGGTCAAGTAGAGGTCAACTACTTAGATGTTCCCTCACCTTGAAATCCGAGGTACTAAGGTCGTGCGGGACCTTTCTAAACCAGCGCTTTGCGGGAGGCAACCCGTCTTTACTTTTCTTTTTCTCTACTAGTTTAGATTACTTTTCTTATTTTTTTAGAGAGGTGAGAGAGAGTGTACTGACATTTTGGCGAGTTTAGTGCGTGTAGGGGGTCAATATCACACCTTGGAAAAATTTTGACGAAAAAACAGCGGAAAATATAGCCGCCCAGTCGACCGGGCCTCTCAACTCGCCCCACCGGCGAGTCCGCCGGACAGGGCGCGCAACTAAAATCCCAGAAGGGCGAAAAGAAAGCAACAAAACATATCGCCCGGTCAACCGGGCGAAGTCGCCCGACCGGGCGCGCAAGTGAATTTGGGGATAAGCTCGCCCGGTTAACCGGGCGGAATACCCTTAGTACGTTAAGGAAACGAGTTTCGCCCGGTCGACCGGGCGGAATTCGCCCGACCGGGCGGTTTTCCACTCCAAGCCCTTGCCAGATCTGCGAAGACAAAACGAGAAACTTTTTTTCGCCCGGTCGACCGGGCGGATATTACGGAACTTCGATCCTCTTATTTGTTCCTTCACTCCACTTCTTTCTTCCTTCACTTCTTTCATTTTCTATCACTTTTCTTCATCCTCTCAACTCTCTCTCTCTCTCTCTCTCTCTCTCTCTCCTAAAAAAACCTCCATAGCCAAACTCCAACCTACTTTTCACCATTCACAAATTCATCTTCTTCTTCAATTTTCTTCATATCCCAACACTTTTCTTCATCTTTCTCCCATAACCCTCCATCATCCCACTTCAATTATCTCACTCCTAGAAATCTCCACTTTTCTTTTCTTTTCCACCATGTCAGGGCCAAGCAAGAGGAAACACAGCTCAAGAGGGGAATCAAGCGCTCAAATTCCACCAGATTCGACATTCCCGCAGGTAATCTTCAAATCCCTAGAACAAAAACAAAGATTTGAAAATTTGAAATATCGGAACATAATCCCTACTCGTTTTGTTGATGCTAATGCTTTTCATGCTTTGGGTATTTACGGTGAAACTAAAACGCTATTTGAGAAATTGGGATTGGGAACAATGTTCGGCATGTTTTTCTGGACATATAGGCATCTTACACTTGAATTCTTGAGCTCATTAGAAGTAGGCAATAAAAATCAAGTTATCCGTTTTCGCCTCATGAATGAGGATCGAGAACTCACATTAGGCCAATTAGCTGCTATTTTTGGCCTCCCTATACTGATGATCACCACCCCCCTCCCACTGTTCGAATTAATACCTTGTGGACCGCATTCACTGGTGATGGGGATGTTAACACCCAGCATATGACTGCAGACCACCTTCATTTTCCCAGCCTTCGCTACTTACAACGATTTTTGGGATTCACACTTTTTGGGCGTGCTGAGCCCCACTCCTATAAAAAACAGGAGATTTTTTTGATGGGTAGTTATTTGTTTCCAGAGCTTGATTACTCTCTGTGCCTTCCTTATCTGTTTGTGTCCCAGCTGAAGCAGACTGCCGCCAATTTACCTGCTTTGTTTGACGATGGTAGTGTTAGGGGGCAACCTATTGTTTTAGGTGGCCTCATTACCGCTATTGCTGCTCATTTTGGTTATACCCCTGACATTAGCAATGCTGTAGCTGGTCCCGCTGAGATTAACATTGATTATATGACAAATGCTAAATGGCTAACCGCCCAGTCTGCGAACAAATTTAGGTGGTTCATTGCTAAGAAGGAGTCTATCCTTCTTCCTGACCCTGCTCAGACCCGCTTAGAGCCTGGTGTGGGGTCGTACCTCCTTCCTATGCGGGGTCAAGAGCCCATTGTTAGGCGACCTCTACGGACCTACCACAGGCAGCCCGCTGGGGAAGCCTCCTCCTCCGCCGCGCCTATGGATCCTATGATGGCGGTCCTTACCCGCCTTGAGCAGGGACAACAGTCCCTTACCTCACAGATGGGCCGTCTTGAGCTTGGTCAGGCTACCATCCATACTCACCTGACTTCGTTGGACACACGGTTGACTACCGTGGAGTCTGACATGCGCCATGCCCTGTACCCTATCTACCATGACTATTTTCACCAAGGGCTTGTTGCCCATGATGCCACCCACCCTTCATGGTACACACCACAGGTCCTTGACCCTACTGACCATGCTCGGGATGTTCCTTCTGGCCATACTGTTTTTGGTGCTGCATGTACTATCGGTGGCAGTTTTACTGCCTATATGTCTGATGATGACGCGTGAGTCCTCTCTTTCCCTCTAGTTGCAATGAGGCCATTGCCGAGTTTAGCTTGGGGGGAGGATTTCTGTAAGTACTTTCTCTCTCTTTACTGCTTTGTAGTATAGTTAGTCTAGTTTCGTTTTTTTTGGTTTTCATTGTTAAAAAAAAAAAAAAAAAAAAAAAAAAAAAAAAAATATAGGCAGTAAACACTTGAAAAAAATACGAGCTTGACATGAGTTATGATGAGTTGCATGGTTGTTTCCCTGCACCCCCAAATTTTTGAATGAATTTCTAGACTCTGAATCTATGATAGTTAGCGTGAGTATTTGTTAGTCTTGAGTTGATTTTCAATCTTCCATGACCCTTGATTGCATGATACTTGCGGCACTTGCATTGATTGTAGAGCTAAGTTGGTTAGACTGTGAGGACTCATTCTTGCCAATGGATTTATTTCTACATCCATTATGTTTCTTGTGTGTTAGTTCCTCATTAGTTGACTGATCTTGACTTTGACAACGTACTTATTGATATCTGATGACTTGTGGCATCTGCTATGATAGAGGCGTCCTTTTGTCTGATTCTTGAGCCTCAAAGTGATTTTTATTGATATACTATTATCCTCCTTAGCCCCGCTGAGCCTAATGACTATTTCATGTTACTAAACCTCATTACATGCCCATGGCCCTTATTTTGATATTAATCCAAGCCTAGCATGGGGGAGCATCTGTCGAAGTTAGTATTTGAAATAGTTGCTATGAGTTACTTTGGGTGGAGATGATTGTATTTTGTAAGGTTCAAAATTCGAGAAAAAGAAGAGAATAAGCAAAGTGAAATAAATGTGATTGTTGGATCGAAAAGATGCAAAGACAAAGAAAAGAAAGATTGAAAAAAATGAATAAAAGGGTAAAAATTCTTTCCTTCACAATCGCTTGCAAAGAAAAATTCTTTACACTGCTTCAAGGATGGGTTTATTGAAAATTTTGTTGATTCATAGAGTTGGGACATTGTTATTGGTTGTGTTATAGTTGATGCTTCTAGTGACTTTTGCTTCCCCATTCTTGGGTTTTTTTTCCACCACATTTCCTATACATATTCCCTACCCTTACCTAAGCCCCATTACAATCCTGAAAAAGTCCTCTTGAGCTTGTGTTTACATTGTTTATTGGATTGATGTGTAGTCAGTTTGTCAAGGTTAAAGAGTACGTTTGCTACTTGAGTCGACATGATTAGGATGAGTGGCATTATTACCTTTTTAAACACATGAGAGTGTGAGTGGGAAGGGTTGTTATGGTTGGGATGGTGAGTGATCGGGCACATCTTTTGCCTGCCACAAAAAAATGAGAGAAGAGTGTTCCCCCTTGTGAGCACCATCTTAGTATTTGCATGATATGTGTAGTGACCTTGCTTGATTGTCTTTCTCGGTGATTGGTCATTGGCTTGATATAAGGGATTGATGATGATGCATGCTTTCTTGATTGATTTTTGAGTCTACTAATATTTTCGAACTGCATTTTCTATGGGGTGAAACAATCGTATCTTGTAACTCATTTGTGTGGTTTTGCTCAGGGACAAGCAAAAGGTTAGCTTGGGGGATTTTGATGTATCTATTTTATATAGATTATTTAACTCTATTCCTTTAGCTTTGATAGTTGATTTGAGCTCATTGGAGCTCGATTCTTGAGCTATTTGATATGTTTGGACTTGTTTCCGTGTGTTAGATGTTTTTGTGCAGATTAAGCGTTTAGCACCCTCATTTGAGTTGCAGAACGGAAGTCCAACGGTCCACTTATAGCCCATAGAAGATTCAAGAGATTGCACAAGTGATTCGGACAAGATTACATCAAAAATGAGCGGAAAAGCACTCTCGCCCGGTCGACCGGGCGGTTTTGCCCGACCGGGCGAGCCACAAAAGTCTGGATGCTTAGGAGTTTTGTTCGCCTGGTCAACCGGGCGAGAAGAGAAGAAATCTGTTTGCGCGCCCGACCGGGCGAAATATCTTCTTGTTGTAGTTTTCTTAATCACCGCCGCCCGACCGGGCAGTTTCGCCCGGTCGACCGGGCGGTTTTCTCGGGACGGGTTTATTTGCTTTTTTAGCCGGTTTTGTAAGGAAAGTATAAATAGGTTTTTGGTAATTCCAATTAGACTATCTTATTATCTACGTTTTTAGGGCTAAACACTTAGTTTCTCTCTCTCTAGTTTGTATTAACTCTTGCTCTTGAAGATTATAAAGATCATCGATTTTGGTTTTCATTGTTCTTGAATCATTCGGTATTTCTCTTTACTTTGTTTAACTTAATGAATTCTTTTACTTTGATTATGTTTATTGATTTTACTATTATCATGAGTGAGTAGACTTTTTCTAGGGCTTAGAGAGGGAAGCCATGTTTATACCTTTTTTATTGTGGTTTAAAGTTCTTCGTTATTTGGATTGAATTAGAATAATTCCTATTGATTTGTTATGCTTGTTTAATTCATGTAATTGCGCAATATCATGAGTTATGTTTAGCTAATAAGAATTAGAATTGAAAGATCGTATTCATTAGAGGCTTGTTACAATAGGTAGATTTGATTATGTTGAGCGACCGTACTGGCATATGTTAAAATAAGAGTTGTTAATGCCTGACCAAGGATTAACGAAATACTTTATTTATTCGAACCTCAATCCAAGTATTGTCGAACTATATTGTAGTGATTAAATTGGTATAAGCATGGTGGACCGATCGATTGCCCTAGGTTTTTAATTAATTGATAAACTTCCATCTTTTTGTGTTATAGTTTATTCTAGCTTAGTTATTAATTCCTCAATCAATTTCCTCTCTTGAAGTAGTTAGATAATTGAACATAAATCTGTAGAACTCCTCTCCCTGTGGATCGACCCGTATTTGCCAGTTTCTGCTAAACAGACACCGTGCACTTGCGGTATATTTCAAAACTCATCAATATCCTTGGTGGCTTTGCCTTCTGTTATGTTCTATGGCATTATATGCCACCTTCTGATGGTGGATGAATATCCTCAGTGGCTTTGCCTTCTGTTATGTTCTATGGCATCATATGCCACCTTCTGATGGGGGATGAATATCCTCGGTTCTATGGCATTATATGCCACCTTCTGATGGGGGATGAATATCCTCGGTGGCTTTGCCTTCTGTTATGATCTATGGCATTATATGCCACCTTCTGATGGGGGATGAATGTCCTCGGTGGCTTTGCCTTCCGTTATAAATGATAACCAATGAAAGAACGCTAATGATCAAGTAAATGAAAGATGATGATGATGATTTATGATAAACTGAATGATTCAAACTATATGTTTCATGAATTTCTGATAATATGAAAGTATGTCTTCTACTCTGATATGAGAGAACTATGATGATGTTACGACTCTGCTATGATTTCTGAAAGTACTTAAAGGTCACGAAACATGATGAATGATAATGGATTATGTGAATATTGCTATGTTGTGATATGGTTATGAACGATGTGAACATGTTGATTACGTGAGAGTCGTAGACACCAAAGCATGTTTAAGAATGTTTTATGGGTTAGTACTCAGCTTTGTGCTGATGTGACTGTCAATGTTTTGTTTTGTCACTACTGTGGCCTGTCACTTGGTGGGTGGTAGTGTTACAATAGTTTCAGGTTGAAGTTCTGGAGCCTCTTTTCCAAGATAGAAGCAGTTACGTACTAAGAGCTCAGCTATGATTGTTTTATGTTCTTTTCGAGGCGAGGACGTTCCACTTTGTATTAGTTAATAATTAATGATTTAGTTTCATTTCTAGTTCTGGTTGAGCAATAGTGCTCCTGATTCTCTTTAGCTGCTACTCCGCGAAAGCGTTGAGTTATGGATTTGGAAATATTTTATTGCAACAGGTTCTCAAACATTTTCCCATTTTGGGTTATCCAATTTACAAAGGGAACTCTGCCAAAATTTCTAGAAAATAGTATTCTATTATTAAAGTGTTTCTTTAAAGAGTGACAAATCAAGGTATTGTCCCTGTAAGTTAATGTCAAAGGTTGCCTTGTATTTTCCCATAGTGGAAAGTACGGCGGTAACGCGCCAACTAAGTTAAGTCTTCCGCTGCTAATCCTGATTAATTAACTTAATAAGGATGGATGAAAGTCGGGGCATTAAACTTGGCCCATTACATTCTACAAATTAAACATAATACTTCTTTAAGACACTAACATTCCAGCAATTCTTAAGTTCCTTGTCAACCATGTCTTTGAGAATGAAGGAACCAGGAGCAAGCTTCTTGGTAATGACATAGGGACCTTCCCAATTAGCAGTTAGCTTTCCTTCAATACGCGCCTTACCACTGGCTGCTGTTCTGCGTAGGACTAGGTCGCCAACATCCAATGGCCTCTCCAAGACTTTTTTGTTGTAAGCCTTGCTAATTTTGGCTTTGTAAGCAGCCGCTTTCAATTCTGCTAACAATCTTATTTCTGGCAAGAAGTCTAGATTTTCCCTGAGTGCCTGATCATTCTTCTCATGGTTCTGGTGTTTGATCCGATAAGAGGGCAAACCCACCTCTACCGGCAACACTGCTTCTGCACCAAAGGCCAACTTGAAAGGGCTTTCTCCCGTTGCTTCTTTTTCCGTCTTTCTGTTTGACCATAGTACTACCGGCACCATATCAGCCCATCCTCCTTTGAATTCATCTAGCTTTTTCTTTAAGGCATTCAAGATTTGTTTGTTCGCGACCTCTGCTTATCCGTTGCTCCGAGGATGGCAAACGGCTGAGTATGCAAACTTCACACGAAACTCTGTTAGAAAATTAAAGCTTGTATGGGACGGCAATCAGATTGGACGCCATGGTCAAAGACGATAGCCATGGGAATCCCAAATCTTGTCATAATATTCTGCCAGATGAATTTCTTGACCTGATTTGCTTTAATCTTTGCTGTCGGCTCTGTATCTATCCAATTTGTGAAGTAATCAATTCCCACTATTAGGTTTCTCCTCCCTCTGGTCGTGATGGTGAATGGTCCAACGATGTCCATTCCCCACTGAGCAAACAGAATTGGACACAGGATAGGCTGCAAATCATTGGCTGGCCTGCTGATGACAGGGGCATATCTCTGGCATTTGTCGCACCTCTTAACATAACCTTGGGCATCCGTCAGCATACTTGGCCAATAGAACCCAGCTCTTAATGCTTTCAACGCTAGAGCTTTACCGCCAATGCGATTGCCACAAATACCTTCATGTATCTCTTCAAGAATCTTTGCGGATTCCCATGCGGTTGTACACTTAAGCAGAGGTAGACTAATTGATTTTTTTGTACAGCTCATTTTGATATATGTCATACCAGTTTGCTTGCCGCTTCAGTTTCTTAGCGGACGAAGGATCATTAGGAAGCATCCCAGTCAGCTTATACGCCACCAGCTCACTAAACCACTCCCCTTTCTGGTTAATGCTGTTGACGGTCACAGTTTTTGCCTTCAAGATGTCCACCGTGACGGTTTTCTCAGAGCTTCCCAGTTTGGACAACGCGTCCGCTTTAGTGTTCTCGGCCCTGGGTATTGCTTGGATCTCAAAGTGATTCAACTGAGCAATCAACTCTTTGGCCTTTTCTACGTACTTCACCATGTTGGCTTCCCTGACTTCGAATTCTCCTCTTAGTTGGCCGCTAACCAACTGTGAGTCTGTCTTTAAGAGTACCTTCTTGGCACCCGCCGCCAAACACATTCTTAAGCCGGCGGTTGCCGCTTCATATTCTGCCTCGTTGTTTGACGTCAGGAAGGCAAACTTAATGGTGTACTGATATGAATTTCCCTCAGGGTTGGTCATCACTATACCAGCCCCGGATCCGCTAACGGCGGAAGACCCGTCAACTTCTAGTAGCCAGGTTTCTTTCTGCTCCACTTCTTCCTCCTCATATGAAGCTTCCACAATAAAATATGCCAGGGCCTGTTCTTTGATAGCGGTCTTAGGCTTATACTGTATATCGTACCATGATAGTCCAACAGCCCATATCAGTAAGCGGCCTGAACTGTCCATCTTCTGCAACGCCTTTTCTAGCGGCTGATTGGTTAAAACTTGGATGGGATGACAGTCAAAGTATGGTCTGAGTTTCCTGGCGGCTATTACCACAGCCAAAGCCATTTTCTCTACCAGCTGATAACGGCTCTCCGGACCATTAAGGATGTGGCTGATAAAATATATTGGTTGCCGCCTCTTCTCTTTTTCCACCAACAACACGGCCGCGACTCTTTTGGTCGAGGCCGAGATATATAGTTGTAATATGTCCCCAGTCTCGGGCCTTGTAATGGTGGGTAGCTTCTTCAAATGCTCCTTTACTGCCAGAAATGCTTTGCTTTGCTTTGCTTTGCTCCTCTCCCCACTCGAACTTCTTATTTCCCCTTAACAGTGCAAAGAAAGGCAAAGCCTTGTCTGTTGATTTTGAAATGAATCGAGTCAAGGACACCATTCTCCATGTTAGTCTCTGAATATCCTTGACGCTTTTTGGTTCTGGCAGGTTGACAATGGTTTGAACTTTGTCTGGGTTTGCATCAATCCCCCTCTTGCTTAGCAAAAAGCCTATAAACTTCCCTACTCTCACTCCAAAGACACATTTTTTTGGGTTGAGCTTCATCTTATACTTTCTCAATGTTCTGAAGGTCTCTTCCAGTTCATCCAAGTGTTCGCGGTCGGTTTTACTCTTGACGATGGAGTCGTTAACATATGCTTCGATATTCCTCCCCCTTTGTTCCGCGAATACTTTATCGACCAGCTTTTGGTAAGTCGCTCCTGCATTACGAAGCCCAAACGACATCGCTTTATAGTTGTATACACCACAATCTGTGATAAATGCTGCTTTCTTTTTATCGTCCTCAACCAAGCTGATTTGATGATAGCCGAGAACGCATCCATAAAACTCAGTAATGCATGACCGCTAGTAGAGTCTACTAGCTGGTCTATTCTCGGTAGCGGATAGCAATCCTTTGGGCAGGCTCTGTTGAAGTCCGTGAAATCCACACACATCCTCCACTGGCCGTTAGCTTTCTTTACCATAACCACATTGGCCAACCATTCTGGATAATCACTTGGCTCAATGAAATCCGCTGCCAGCAGCTTATCAACTTCTTCTTTTATAGCCTTATTCTTCTCAGCAGAGAAATTTCTCTTCTTTTGCTTGATAGGGCGGACAGTGTTGTCAACATTCAGACGATGTACCATCACGGTCGGGTCTATTCCCGGCATCTCATCCGCGGAGAATGCGAAGACATCCGCGTTTTTTCTTAGGAGAGTCACTAGGTTGACCCTGACCTTTGGGTCCATGTCTGTTCCGACAGCAACTGTCCTTGCCGGATCCTCTGCCAGCATCTCCTACTTTGTTTCTCCATCTGGTTTAGGTCTTGGCGTATCGTCGAGCCTAGACTCCAACTCTTCCATTAAAATTTCCATCATTTCTTCATCTCCTTTATCGGATTTTGCTTCATTTGCCAGATCTTTCTTCTGTGCCCGCCTTTGTTTCCAAGTTGGTGGATTCAATTCCTCAACCGGCATTCTCGTTGCCGGCTGCTTCAGTGCTGTTAGGTAGCATGATTTTGCCATCTCCTGATTCCCTCTTAACTTCGTTGTCGTCCCCAGGTTTGAAACGTACAGCATAGTCAGATGATAAGTTGACACAACTCCCTGGACGTCATGGATAAAGGGGCGTCCAACAATTGCATTATAAGCTCCTGGTACGTCAACCACCAAAAATTCTGCCATTACTTCTCTGGCACTTTCATCTTCTCCTACCCTAACTGGCAAGGTTATGAGACCTTCAGGAATCACATATGCTCCCGTGAATCCTATCACCGGGTAACGAACAGGTTTCAAAAGGTCGAGAAATAAAGAATGTTGGCTGAACTTCCTCCATCCACCAAAATTCTGTGAATCAGATAGTTTGATACTTTTAACGTGACCACCAGAGGGTCGTCACGGGGCTAAACGACGTGCTTTGCATCTTCCACCGTGAAAGACATGGCGGGCATTACTGGCGGTTTTTTCCACTGCATACTTTCATTGAAGTTGACTTGGTGCCTGAACTCCTTTAGGCTTGCCTTTGCTCCGTTCACACTGCCCCCATGGATCGGACCGCCACTAATAACATGGATCTCACTGATCCGCGACTGAACATTCTGATTGGCTGGCTTGATCAAGTCTCCGTCCTTAGTCTGAGCTTTATATTGGCTGAAATAGCCTCTTCTTACCAAATCCTCCAAGTTATCCTTCAGATGCCGAAAATCTTCAGTCAAGTGCACGTGATCACCATGAAAATCACACCATTTGCTCTTGTCGCGGTTTTTATGGAACATTTGCTTTGGACGTTGCCACTTATCACTGTCTTTATTCATCATGTATATCTGACTTATGGAGGTGGTGAGCTGAGTGTACACATCAAATTTTTCTTTGCGTTCACCCCTCTCTCTCGCGATCATTTCTTTCACGGTCATTTCCCCTTTTGACCACATTGGATTCTTGCCTTCTTTCATCTCGGCCACGATCACTTTCGCGCCCTTTGTCATTCTTCTATTTCTCATCCTTTTTCTTTTCAGGCTCGCGGTGCTGACTGCTCGCGGCCTTGTCAAACTCTTCGCCCCTTATGAAATCATTTGCCTTTCCCAAAACAGGCCCTAGGGACGTGAAGGTCTTGCGACCCAGATAACTTCTGAACGCTGACCCCTCCCTCATCCCCGTCATTAAGGCCAAGACGGCCACATCCTGCTGAAGCCGCGGAATAGAGACCGCTTCCACATTAAAACGGCCAATGAAATCACGGAGACTTTCTTTTTCTCCTTACTTAACAGAGAGCAACTCACCAATAGTGCGCTCACGGCGCCTGTTGCTTACAAATGAGCACTGAACGTGGAAGATAATTGGGAGAAGCTAGAGATAATACCCGGTTTTAAGCTCTTGAACCACGTCTGAGCAATCCCGGTCAGAGTAGATGGGAACACCTTGCACCAGATGGCATCTACTTGGGTGTATAAGAACATGTGTCCTTCATAGACCACGACGTGATCGTCGGGATCTGAGCTGCCGTCATACTTGCATGATGGCATTTTGATTCTTTGCATCGAGTGATTCAGTATTTCTGGTATGAATGGGGAGAGTTTGGGCTTGATTAGCAAGTGTCCGCCAGCTGAATAGTTACTAGCACCATTGGTGTTGTACTCACGGTGGGAACGACTTTGACTCTCGTTTTCTGAATTGTTGAGGTCCTCGGTTTCTAGGATTCCTTCTTCATACTCTGGGTCCTCAATTTGCCATTCCATCAGGCGTCCCTCCTGAGTAAAGGTCTGCATTCTCCTTATCGGTGTACCATCGGCATTGCGACCAGTCATGGTTGGCATCCGCCTATGAACTTGGCCAACCCTTGCATTAGGAGTAGGGGTGTTGTTAGGCTGAGTAGCACCCGCTTGTAATATTTGGATGAAAGACGCAACAGTTTGTAGCTGCTCAGGAGAGAATTGACTGAGTTAAGTCAAGTTGAGTGGTCTGCCACCAGTGTTGACCTGAGATACATTGTTCTCAGGAGTTTGTTGTTCGTTGCCGTTCTCGGTCCCTCTATTCGGGAACTGAGGTGCACCGAGTGGTCTGGTAATGATGGGCTGAGTGGACCCTTGAACGATTTCAAACCCTAATGGACTACGTCCGTCATTGTTTGCTCTTTCCATGATAGCGTTCACAAAGATGGGAAGCCCCCTCCTTCTAGCGCCAAGTTGTTTCGGTGTTGAAACGGATGGCAGTCTTGAGAGAAATCCGCCAAAGATTGGGGTTAATGTCCTCTAGTGAATAGCTGCACAAGGAGCAAGCGTGAACTACCCTCGGGGGGATGCGAGGAAAACCTCCTCCGACGCTCAAGTCAGTACGTGTCCAACTAGGATAGAGAGAGAGAAAGTAGAGAGAGAGAGATAAGAATTGTGAGCGTGAGAGAATGTACCTGCAGAATAGTACTAGTTGGGTATTTATAGAAGTACTATTCACCTGACAGGGTAGGTAATCCTTTGACACGTGTATGGTTGTGGTGCGCCTGACGTGTGGGAAGATTCCCTGATTTTGTCTTGTTAGGCGACCACCAACGTTGTCGGTCCACGTTGATAAGCTGACTTGCTAAAGCTGTAGGCAACTTTACAATGTTCGCGTCTGTTAATGTGTTCGCTGCCTCCTCAGGGAGGTCCGCTAACGTACTTGTGTCATACCCATACAGTGTGGGTGATGAAGGAATACGGCGTCAAAGAATCTTGGGTGAAACTCTTTGGAATTTCGGATTCGTTTGTCGATAACAATCAGAAGCTTTGCCCTCTAGGTTACCATGGAAACGCGAAAAATGAAATGTTAGTCAAGAGAGTTGGTAAAAGAAACGGTGCTGCTGAATTACTATTCTACAATGTTCAAGATAAAAGTGTCACAAGTGCTGATCAAAGGCTCAAGTTTCTTGAAGGTACTATAAATGTCATTGATGCTTGTACATTCCAAGGAAGTTTAGTTGCCCTCCTTGGACTTGGTGGTCAACAAATTAGGAAGTGGAGCAACAATGTTAACAAAAAGTAAGTGACAGTTTGTTGTTTTTTACAGTAATCTGATATAATATGGTGGTTTTTGTTTGTCTTTTGCTATAATTATTATGTTGAAATCATATTGTAGACAATAAAAATTTATTAGTGTTCTATATTAAAATAAGTTCATTATTATTGAGCTAAAATAAATATGATTAGCCCAATTTAATTAATTTAGCCCACTCAAATAACATATCCAAATTAAATTAAACAAATATAATTTGGGTTCTAAAAAATTTGGGTTAGCCCTTATCACTAGTCCAAATAAGATGGTCAAAATAGCAAAGGTAAGAAAAGACTCTCAAGTCATAAACGGGCCTAAGCCCATAAGCTACCAAGTCCATGAAGGGATATCCATTCCCTATAGATAGACCTCACCTCTCTCAATTGAGGGGACCAGAAAATCATTATTCTCAAGAGGTCATAAAACTCTCTTGGAATTCCCTCTGCAAATCGTCAACAAGCACATCAAATTCGTGCCGACTGTTCAGATACACTCAAACACATTCGATTGAGATTCAAGCTTTGTCAGCCCTCATTTGAATACACCCAAACAAAACTCAAACTCATGTTGACGTTGACAAAACGTCATCCCACATTCAAACTCAGGTTGACGTTGACAAAACGTCACTCTAAACTCAACTCCACGTCGACATCAACACGTGTCACTCTTCAGCTGCGGAACAGAATCAGAGGACTTAGTTTATTTTTATTATAAATTGTTTACAGAGATTCTACTCAATACATTTATTGAAATATAATTTCTTTGTTATTTTGTTTCCTATCTTATTTATTTTGACTCGAAATTTGTGTATACAGATTTTACTGCGACAATGTCACCTCTAGACAGTCCCTTGAAGACGAGCACTGCAACACTGACACCTTTAGACAGTCCCCCGACAGTCAGTCTGACCCTCGAGGTATGTTGTCTAACCCTTTTTTTTTATTGTTCATTGAACCCAGAATTGCTTTTATTTTGATGCTTTCTCAATTGTGTTTTTTTGAAAATGTTTTGGCTTGAGTTGTCATTTCGTCCTTCACTGTTTGCACTCTTGTGGGCTAGGAGAAAGAACTTTTTTTTTCGTCGTTCATAGTTTAGACTCTTGCGGGCCAGAAGTATTGCATTTTTTTTTGTTTCGCCGTTCACGATTTATACTCTTGCGGGCCAGGAGTATTACAATGATTGCAATTTTTTTTTGGTGTGGCTGCACTTGAGTAATTTTTATGTTGCCCTAGCTGCCTACGTACTTGCAAAAATCAACAAATTGCTTTTACAAGATCAAGCCAACGTAGTTCAAATTCACATATATTTTCTTTCAACATATGCAGTTTTTCCTCATGCTTAGGAGTTTAACAATGTTCTCATTTTTCATGAGTAGTAATGCTTCAAAAACTTGCCATTTATAAGCCCCACACGTAATCCTTCGGCATCAACAATTCTATACGCCCCATTAGTATATACCTCTTTGACAACGTATGAACCATCCCATTTAGAACTGAATTTACTTCCAGTCTTGCGAGAAATAATGATGGGTCTTTTAATGGCTAGGACCATGTCTCCAACTTGAAAGGAGCGAGATCGAACTTTCTTATTGAAAGCGCGTGGCAGACGAGCTTGGTAGCACTCAGATTTTTGTTGTGCTTGGAGTCTTTTTTCGTCAAGCGCCTCCAACTCAGCAAGTCGGAGTTTATCATTTTCTTCAGAAGTCAAGCCTTCTTGTATGGCAATTCGCAACGATGGAATTTGAAGTTCCAAGGGGAGAACGACCTCCATACCATACACCAACGAGTAAGGGATTGATTGTGTTGCTGATTTATATGTCGTACTATATACCCATAGAGCTTCCCCTATTCTTTCATGCCAATCACGTTTGGACTTGGCAACCACTTTGCTCAACAAACTACAAAGTGTCTTGTTGAACGCTTCAGCTACACCGTTTGCTGGTGCATTGTACATTGACGATCTATGTTGGGTGAATTTAAACTTCTCACATAAACTTTTCATCAATTTATTGTAAAATGGTGTCCCATTGTCAGTGACAATTCTTCGGGGTACACCATATCTGTAGATGATGTGAGTACGAATGAAGTCAACAACATTCTTCTTATTTACCTCGCGTAAGGGGATGGCCTCTGCCCATTTAGAAAAATAGTCAGTCGCTGCAAAAATATATGATTGCCCAGCAGATGATTTTGGTCTGATTGGGCCGACTACATCAAGTCCCCATGCTTCAAATGGCCAAGATGCGACTGTGGGGTGTAATGGCTCTGGAGGTTGATGAATGAAGTTAGCATGAAATTGGCAAGCTTCACATTTCTTTGCATAGTCCATGCTATCTTGTACTATGCTTGGACAATAGTTACCCGTTCTTTTAATATGGTCATGCAGTTTTTGACCTGACTGATGAGCGCCACAAACTCCAGAGTGAGCTTCTTCCATGGTTTGCTTTGCTTCTTTATCTCCGAGACATCTTAACCAAAGACCGTGAAAGGATCATCGATAAAGAGTCCCCTTATAATATATAAACCGTGAGGCTCGACGACGAATCTCTGTCTTATGTTTTGGATCACTTGGCAATTTTTTATGTTCCAAATAATCTATAATTGGTTAACGCCAATCTTCCTTGTCAATTTAATAGACAGAGATTATGTCAACTTCTTCAGCATATTCTTCAACATCATCATCAGGAGCGACAACCCATCGTTTGCAAACGGGTACAAACATGATTTCTTCTGCCACCAGTGCCAAAGTGGCTGCAACCCCAGCGAGCGCGTCAGCCATCTTGTTTGCACTCCTTGGAACATGTTCTAATTTGACGGTATCAAGTTTGTCAAGCAATTGTGATGCTTGCCTTTGATAAGGGATTAGATCATTCTTTTTGACTTTGTATTCACCCGACAATTGTTTTAGGACCAATTGGGAGTCCCCGTGAATGTCTAAGTCTCTAAGTCCCATTTCAATTGCCATTTGGAGGCCTATTATGGGTGCTTGGTACTCAGCCATATTATTGGAGCACAGTTTAGTTAGCACAAAAGAGTATGGCAGTATATGCTTTTCTGGAGAAATGAAGACAACTCCAGCTCCTGCACCGTCATGACGAGCGACGCCGTCAAAGTACATTATCTAAGGTGGGAGTATTTCAATGAAAAACACATCTTCACCTGGCAGATCGTCTGATATCTCCCATTCTGCAGGGACTGGGTGGTCTGAAAAAAATCTGCTATTATTGCTTGCCCTCTGACAGCCTTTTGCGGAACATACACAATGTCGTATTGTTTTTAAAAGCATAGCCCACTTTGCAATTCTGCCAGACAACACGGGCCTTGAGAGAATGTATTTTATTGGGTCAGACCTCGAGATGACATGAACTGTATGAGCTTGCATGTAATGTCTTAATTTTTGGATCGCAAAAATCAAAGCAAGGCAAATTTTTTCAATAGGTGAGTAATTCAATTCAACACCCACCAAAGTTCGGCTCAAGTAGTAAAGAGCTGTCTTCTTACGGTCTTCTTGCTCTTGAGCGCACATTGCCCCCCAGAGATCGCTCTTGTGCTGCGATATAAAGGATGAGTGGTTTCCCTTTTATTGGTGCCCCCAAGACTAGGGGAGAAGACAAGTACTTCTTTATACTTTTGAAGGCTTTTTTACATGAGTCATCCCATTTGAACGGGGCATCCTTTTTCATGAGATGGCTGAAGGGATGACATCTTCCTGCTAGATTAGAAATAAACCTTCGAATGTAAGCAAGACGTCCTTGGAGGCCACGTAACTCCTTAAGGTTCTTAGGTTCAGGCATCTCTTGGATGGCCTTGATCTTTGCTTGGTCAATTTTAATACCCCTGTGTCTGACAATGAAGCCTAGAAACTTTCCTGAGGTGACGCCAAATGCACAGTAGAGGAGGTTCATCTTTAATTGACATTTTCGTAGTCTTTCAAAGACTTTACGGAGGTCATTCAGATGACTCTCCTTATTCTTAGACTTTACACTAAGTCATCTACGTAGCACTCCAAAATTTTATGCATCATATCTTCAAAAAAATTCTGCATTGCACGCTGATACGTAGCTCCGGCATTTTTCAAGCCGAAAGGCATAACCTTGTAACAGAATATCCCTTTAGGGGTGCGAAATGCAGTTGCTTCTTGAACTTTAGGAGCCATGTGAATTTGGTTGTATCCAGCGGTACAATCCATGAATGACAAAGCCTGATGACCAGTGGTGGCATCAATCATGATTTCCATTACTGGGAGTGGGAAGTCATCATTCAGACACGCCTCATTCAAGTCGCGGAAGTCCACACAAACTCGTAACTGTCCGTTTTTCTTTCGTACTGGCACAATTTTTGCTATCCAAGTAGGATACTTGACTTCGCGAATAAATCCTGCATCAATGAGCTTGTTTACTTCGGCCTCAATTTCAGGAATTAATTCTGACCTGAAACGTCTTTGGGATTGCTTCTTTGGACTAACACCTTTTTTGATGGCTAAGCGATGGACAGCGACTTTTGGGTCGAGTCCTGGCATCTCCTTATAACTCCATGCAAATATGTCTTTGTAGTCAGAGAGTAACTTGGAATATTTTTGTTCTTCCTGTTGGGTACGAAAAGCACTGACGTAGACAGGGCGTGGCTCTTCTTGAGATCCAAGGTTTAACTCTTTTAACTCATCGACAGTGGCTTGCCCCCCATCTTCAAGAGTTTTAGGAGCCTCATCTGTTTCCATCTCCTCGTCACTTTCAGGATCCTCATGCCATGTGATATGGTTTGAAGAAACAAATTCAACATCTTTTTCTTTTTCTTGACTAGACGAACTTCTTTGGTTTGTTAACACTATGACACAACCTTTGGCTTCCAAGGATACATGTCCAATGATGTCTACCACCTGTGCACGCCTCATGCGAGATGGGATAACACTTTGAGGTGCGTCCTCGCCTTTGACTTCATTTGTCTCTCTTGTGATGCGACTTAGTTTTGATCGTCTTTGTTGTTTATCAATTGAGGTCGATGCACCAAGACGTTTAAAGACAGATGCTCTCTTCTTACAAGATCGAAGATTTTGCAAGGGTGTTTGTGTTTTTGACTTCGCACCTTCATTTAGCTCGTGTCCACCAAGTCTGTCAAAAACCGATGTATAGTCCTTTACGACAAAAGACTGCAGTCGATCAAAGACTGATATTTTTGGCTGAGGCACATTATTTTCATCTTCATTTTCTTCAACTTTCTTCTCAATAATATACTGCGAAGAAGAGGTTGTCCCTCTATGCCATGCAGAAATTTTGATGAGTGTTGGGGTTTCAAATCCCAAGCCTACTTTTGTCGAACGTACCTCAACGCCATACTCTTGCAATTTCTTTTGTGTGTCATTAATTCCATGAGGATCAACCTCAATGACATTGCCCATGGGCGCTGGATTCTCGAAGTCATAACCAGACTTCGCCAAGAGTTTATAAGCATTTGGGTCAAACCTACCGTTGTTAAGCCATTTTCTCCTAAATTGATCAACAGATTGTGAGGTTGGAGGCTTAGCAATTTGATTGTGATTGGCTCTAGGTAAAGGAACAACCACTTCTTGCTTTAAACATTGAAGAGTAGTCTCATCTACTCCTTTTTCTTTCTTTGGCTCTACTTTCATAACCTGACACCCTGCAAAAGGTGACTCCCCTTCCTTACGACGTGATTTAGGGATGTATCGCAAGATCGGAGTCGTTACTGCCTTCTTCGTTGCTTTAATGGGTTGAGCAACAACTTCTTCTTTTACCTTTTCCTTGCATTTTTGTTGTTGCATCTTAGTGGTGGCTGACTCGCTAGAGCTTGAAGACGAGGGAATAACACCATTTTTATTTGTACCCCTTTTCCCTGTTGAAGGAATTTTAGATGGCAACATTTCACTTGAGGGTTCCCCATCTTCAAAGAACTTAGCATCGGCAAAGTACGAATCTGCCGTGCTAAAGGGTTTGACATCCCCATTTATTTTCTTCTCGCCTCCACGACAAAATTTCAGACATTGATGGAGGGTTGATCCGACCCCATTTTCATGCAACCAAGGTCGTCCAAGCAACATTTTATACGACGTCTTTGTACCTATGACATGGAAGATAGTAGATGATGTTAACTCTCCCATCAGAAGGTCAAGAAGTATTATGCCTATGGCACGCTGACTGTTCAAGTTGAATCCTTGGATCATTAGACGACTATCAGAAAGATCTTCCAAAGTGATCCCTAAATCAGTCATGGTGGATTTTGGCATGATGTTGACAACTAAACCTCCATCCATTAAGATACGATTCACTCTCTGGCCGAAAATATAACCAGAAACGAACAAGGGTCGGTTGTGAGGTTTTAAACCCAACATTAAGTCTTCATCAGTGAAGGCTAAGGCAAAATTACATGACGCGCATTTAGCCGAACTTTCTATTGGCTCTCCAGTATCGTTCACTTTGTCAAGGTATAGTTTTGGGTACTGAAGCACAAGAGCCACCTGTCGACACATTTCTCGAGGCAAATGAAGGATCTTCATCCATCCCATGCGTGTAGGAAGAGCCTCCAAGATAGCCAATATCTTTGGATCTATCTCTGTCCCTGAATGCTGAACAGTCACTTTAACAGAGATTTCATTTTCTTTAACATGCTCTTGATCCTCTTCTTCTTTTTCTTTTTCTTCTTCATCCTCAATAAATGAGGTAGCATTAACAGTAACCGTAGTGAAGTAATCTTCTGGAAAGAATTCTTCTAAGGTTATAGGGGAAAGTGGATCTTGTTCGAGCAAGTAAATTGGCAGTACTTGCTGTTTGGTATGCTTTTTTGATTTTTTCTTTCCTTTCGAGCGTTTTGAGCCCTTTCTTTTTTGATGCTTCTTCTTACGACAAACAGACTTTCGTTGAGGCTATGACTGTCGTCTAGGCCTCCTTCTAGTGACCAACGTCCACCCTTCGTCATCCTCTCCATGTTGGTTGCCAGTTGGGACACTGTGCTCAGCAGATGGCACATCATCAACTTGGAGAACCGGTCGCAGCACATGTACTATTACTGGCTCCAAACTCCCGAACTGCAGAGTTTGAGCCTCCCAATAAGAATCTAACATTGCAGAGGCGTGATTAGCTTCAGCAACTTCATCAAAATCCAATACAATCTTCCCATCCTTTGCAAGTTGCATAATTCTCGCCTTAAGTGTCATACACTTTTCTATGGGATGACTAATCATCCTGTGATACCGACAGTAGTTAGGGTCAGAAGTCTTACCGACCACTGCAGGACGCTTAGCTTCGGGCAACTCAATGACTTTGTTTTCAAGCAAATCATCTAACATCCCTGATAAATCAGAGTCTGGAAATGGATATTTCTTTGCTTGGTGTTCTTTCAAGGTTGGCCTATTTTTCCTAGGTTCTTTAGAAGATGAACCCTTATTCTTTTCAGTGCCAGCCTTGCTAGAGATCTTGATAGGCGAGGAGGTAGTCGTGATTGACATTGACTCCTTAGTCGAACTTTTGGATGTCTTGTCCGATTTCTTAAAATCCTTCTTCTCTTTCTTGTATTCTGAAGAAGTGTTGCTTTTGCCTCTGTTATTGGCAATGGTAAGCTCCATGTCATGAGCTCGCGTAGCCAATTCTTGAAAAGTCCGAGGCTTTATACCTTGCAAGATATAAAGCAAGTCCCAATCCATTCCTTGAATGCACATCTCAACAGCATAGACTTCAGTTAGGCGATCTTTACACTCTAGACTCAATGTGCGCCAACGATTGATGTAATCGATGACTGGCTCATCCTTCCACTGGTGAGTCTTAGTCAGTTCAGTCACACTGACAATACTTCGAGTGCTATAAAACCTGTTCAGGAATTCCTCCTCCATTTGATCCCAACTGTCGATGGATTGTGAGGGTAAATCTGTGTACCAGTCAAAGGCCATGCCTTTAAGGGAACGAACAAATTGTTTGACCAGGAAATCATCTGTGGTACCAGCATTGTTGTATGTTTCCAAAAAGTGAGCAATGTGTTGCTTAGGATTTCCTTTCCCATCGAATTGCTGAAACTTGGGGGGTTGATAGCCAAAAGGCATCTGCAGCTTATCGATCCTTTTGGTATAAGGCTTCACATAGCGATGACTGCCTTGAGAACTTTCTCCAAGTTGATTTTTGACAATGTGAGCTATCAATAACTCAAGTTGTCGAGCTGTAGGTGGGCGGCGAGCATCTTCACCACTATCCCCTTCGCTTTCATCACCCTGTCTTGATGCTGTGTCGTCTTCCTCAAGTTTCTTATTGAGGGCAGCGATTTGCTTATTTTGGAGTCGAATTTGAGCATCTTTTTCTTCTGCATCCTTCATTAATTTTTGGAGTAGGCTATTCATTTGAGCAAGTTGTTCCTCAACTGTCTTAGCTGAGGTCACCATAACAGCAACAATGTTCGATTGTGAAGACAATAAGGGTTCCTCTAAGTCGAAAATCTTTAGAGGTGATGAGACAACAATATCATCACTTGTTTCATTGTCACTCTCTACATTGAGTGGATCAAAGAGAGGGCTAGTGTGAACGGTAGCCTGTCTCTAATCAGATGAGAGTTGCTTCCATATTTGAGAAGCAATGAATGATGGCTCGTGTTTAGCCAAAGCAGTTGAGCCAAACAGGCTTAAAGAGTTTTCTCTGCCTGGTAGAACATTTGTAGTTCGAAGTTTAGCAGCAGCGGCAGCAACAACAGCCTTTTTCATTCCTCTAGTGCGAAAACCAATAGTCAAGTCATCAATAAAGTCACCGAACGTCACAGATTTTCGTAGGGTGTCGGCAGAGTTTTCAGAAGATTGATAGATGTTATTGCTTGAGGCCATTTCTCAGGTTTGTTGTTGATGATGAAACAGAGATGAGAGGCAGAGATTGTCCCACCGAGCGTGCCAAAATTTGTATACACAAATTTCGAGTCAAAATATATATAAGACAAGAAACAAATTAACAAAGAAATTATATTTCAATAAATGTATTGAGTACAATCTCTGTAAACAGTTTACAATGAAAATAAACTAAGTCCTCTGATTCTGTTCCGTAGCTTGAGAGTGACACGTGTTGATGTCGATGTGGAGTTGAGTGCAGAGTGACGTTTTGTCAACGTTAACCTGAGTTTAAATGTGGGATGACGTTTTGTCAACGTCAACCTGAGTTTGAGTTTTGTTTGGGTGTATTCGAATAAGGGCTGACGAAAGCTTGAATCTCAGTCGAATGTGTTTGAGTGTATCTGAACAGTCGGCACGGATTTGATATGCTTGTTGACTATTCGCAGAGAGAATTCCAAGAGAATGTTATGAGCTCTTGAGAATAATCATTTTCTGGTCCCCTCAACTGAGAGAGGTAAGGTCTATTTATACGGAATGGAGATCCCTTCATTGACTTGGTAGCTTTTGGGCTTGGGCCCGTTTATGACTTGGGAGTTTTTTCTTACCTTTGCCATTTAACCATCTTATTTGGACTAGTGATATGGGCTAGCCCAAATTTTTTAGAACCCAAATTATATTTGTTTAATTTAATTTGGATATGTTATTTGATTGGGCTAGATTAATTAAATTGGGCTAATCATATTTATTTTAGCTCAATAATAATTAACTTATTTTAATATAGAACACTAATAAATTTTTAGTGTCTACACATATCTTTTTAGTTTTTCCACTATACATGACCCTGCGAGTAATTAATAATTCAATAAGATTAATTGCCTCAATTTCATCAGGTATTACAAAAATTGGTACAATGCAACATGTTTTTGTGTCTGGATCAAACTCAACTCAGAGTCTCATAGTGGCTTAGTTTAAGTGCTTACTCAACATGAATAGTTACACTATGGTAGCTATTTAGTTAATCTAATCACTCTTCTTCCCGGTTTTCTAATTAAATCATCTGTTTGCATTGTCTATCATGCTCCTAAACAGGCCCGGCCCTGAGCAAGTCCAAAATGGGACTCAGCACAGGGCCTCTCTTTTAGAGGGGGCCTCAAATTTTTTTAAAAAAAAAAATAAAGAAGCCCAAGACAAGGCCCAGGCCCTAGCGCTGAACTGTTGTAGTACCAAGCACGCCTACCAATTGTCCAACTGCCTAAGATATAACAGCTCACTGACTCAGCAAGTACTTTTTAAAAACTAAAAAGCAAGGAGAGATAATAAATCTCTATTATATAAGGGAAGGGGGGAGGAAGATGGTGTCCCCCTTTGAAAATACTAAATTACCGTTAATGATCTAATGTAATAAAAAAAATTACAAAAGAAAACAATTTAAAAACCCTTTTTCATTTCAACCTTCCATTCTAAACAACTTTTATATGGTATATCCATCAAATATTTCAATCAAAAAATTAAATGGACAACATATCTCTACCTTTTTTTATAAGAAAATATGGTATACATGGCATCCACCTGAAAAGTCTGAAACACTCGCTACCTTTGATACTTATTCAGTCAAACCAACTCATTATGTCTGTTCTTTTCGTTCAAAATTCATTCACAAAAAATTAATATTAAAAATTACTTACAACGTTTGTTAGTTTTTATATTAGCGAATTAATATATATTCTCAAATTCATCTAAATATTAATCTTTCACATTTTAAGTGTAATCATAACTATAATATATTCTTAAAATTCAAGTATTGAAATTAACGCACGCATCGCGTGCATATAAGACTAGTGACTAAATGAGCTAACAATAGTCAGTAGTACTAGTACAGTACCAAGCAGTAGCAACTAGCACGCATAACTTAAATCTCCAATCTCCATTGCTGAAGTCTTCTCTCTCCTCAATTTTCTCAGCTTACAGTCTCCAATCTCCATTGTTAACCGCTGGGTCTTAGTTCTTCCTATCTACTTTCTCTCTTGTTACCCGAAATTGGCGCAATTCAGCCCCAAAAATGCTACGGGAAATCAAAAATCGCATCACCCTGATCTTCTTCTTCAACGGGAAAAAATCGATGGCTATAAATTTACAACTTTCATCTCCTCTCAATTCACATCTGAAATTCAGAAATTCAGGTAATTAAACTTTGTTAGTTTAATTTTGAATTTTTATTTTCATGATAAATTTTGTAAATACCAAATTATCTCAATTAAATTGGCGAATTGGTGTTGGTTAGTTTAAATTACTGATTTTTATTGCTCAGTTTAAACTACTGATTTTGTAAGAATTAATCAAAATCTAATTATATTATAATTATTTTTGAGACCGTTGTACGTATCTTTGAAATTTTTTATATAGGGGCCTCATATTTAACTTTCAGCACAGGGCCTCTAAATCGTTCGGGCCGGGGCTGCTCCTAAAATGCATGCTACTTTGTTATTTGTCTTCAGTATTTTTAAATAGAGAAGTTATATAATAGGGTTGAGTAACTTAGGTTAATTATATTGCTGACTTTTATGTGATTTGGTTTGACTGGTTAGATATGTTGTATGCTAAATTTAAGACCCGGTTAATTATGGATTTTCAGGTAGCAGATGATGGTGATCCAGGAATTAAAGGTTGGGGATTGCTACAAGGTGATTAAAGTCGGGCTTGCTAATTAAAAAAGTGATAGAAAAATAAAAGTTTGTATTCCCCTCTCTCCTCTCCCTCCTTAAAAAACCCTTATCCTTTTCTTCTAATTTCGGGGCTGCCATCATCCTTTCGATAGTGGTAAGCCCTAATTCTTCTTTTTTCTTATAGTTTTTAGGAAAAATTGACATGAATAATCCCAACTTTCACTAGTTTTCTCAAAATAATCCCAACTTTAAATTATTTTAGAATAATCCCAACTTTATGGGGTAAATTCTCAAAATAATCCGAACTATTAGTTTTCAACATATTATAGACCTAAAATGGATTAGTGCAGACAAGGAAAAAGATAGTTGACTTACTTTGAGAAGGTCCCCTCAAAAGTTGGGATTATTTTGGAATAATCAAAAGTTAGGATTATTTTGAGAAGACAGGTGAAAGTTGGGATTATTCATGTGAATTTTTCCTAGTTTTTATTGTTTTTGTTATCAATAATCCCCCATTCTCTCTCGCTTTGAGAGTTTTCTACCCAATTTTTGGGTTCTTTCTCTCCTTTCATAGGAGTTTAGAGTTTGATTTTATTCTCTTCCCACGTGGAAGTTCAAGAAATGGTATGGGAAATTGTTCTTATTGGTTGAAGTTCAAGACTATCAACATAAAGGTATTGGAAATTTGGATGCGGTCAACATGGTTAAATAAAAAAATTTCTTCCCCAAACTATGTCAAAATGATCTTCCCCATCAAAAGTTGTTTGATTCAGTAAATACAAGGGCGATGCGTTGTATTGCTCGATCTGGTTCATTGTAGTTTCTTCGAAGATGCATTTGATTTGGTCTTGTCTGATTATATCTTGTTTTTCTTTAATACGTATGGTAGATGCCGTTTGACCTTCAATTAATGAAATTTCTCTTTTTTTAAAAAAAAAAATATGAACATTATAAGGGTATGTATGTAATTAGCAAGATTGTGATTGTGTTTCATGAGGTATGATAGTCTATCTGATCTCACTTAGTTGGACTCATGATAACCGGTTTACTTGTAACACTTCCATAATCCTGAATTTTATCTAAAATCTTCTTAAACACCAAATCATATTTCAACATGAAATTCAAGGCCTAAGTAAGACCTTAGAAAAAATAATTGTCAAGCTTCTTTAAAGTTTCTTATGCAGCGAGAAAAAAAACTTTAATTTCAATACTTCAGAGAATTGTGAAATACCTTTTAAAACCAATAATTTAAAAGACAATTCAACAATGACTTAACTAATTTTATTACCATCCATAAAAGGAATTACTCCCAAGCTAAAATTATCCTTATATATGAGACTTATAGGTTTGTACGTATTAAGATCGCTGGTATACAACAATAAGATTCACACAAGAATATTTATTTATAAGGCTTGCAAGATCTTACTCAATCGAACCTAATCACCCTAGAACCCATATCCCTTAAATATGAGCCCTGACTAAATTGTTCCCTACACAAATAATAAATCTAATTAAATAGAACAAACACAAACTAAAATATATATCTAGTTTCCTAATTAATTAACTGCGTAAGTCATATCTTCATTAGTCATGTTGCCGAGTAGTTTGTGGGATCCCAGCTTCTTGGTTGCCTAGAACCAATCTAAATCATATATCATATTATATCATATATAAGGGTATGCTCTCCCCAACCAATTTTCAAACTAGTTCGGTTCGGTTGCAATTATTTCAGTTCAGTTCAATTCCTAATTTATTTCTCTAATAATTTATCATCATTATTATTTAATACTTCGTCCGTTCCATAATAAGTGAAACATAGGGATTGTGCATAAGATTTAATAAACATCACTTTCAAAAGCCAAAAAGTCATAAAATACTCTTTTCATTATCAAAAGGAGGAGAGAGAAAAGTAAACCACACAAGTTTGTGATGGGTACTCTTGTCATTTTGTCACTTTCTTTTTTCCATTTAAGGTATGTTTCACATATTTTGAAATATTCTAAAATAGTACTCCCTCCGTTTTCTTTTTAATCTATACACTTTCCTTTTTGGTATGTTTCTTTTTAATCTACACACTGTTGTTTTTTCTATTTTTGGTAACATGTCACATTTACTTTATCATCTTTTTCCACCCATCTCATCCACTTTTTGATATTTTAACCCATCTTTTAGTTTCTCTCTCACACTTTTCAATTTCTATCTCCACCTTTTCAGATTCTCTTTCATACTTTTGCACTTTCTCCTTGATTTTCCCCCAAAGTGAAGTGAGTAAATTAAAATAAAACGGAGGGAGTAAGTGTTTCACTTATTATGGAACGGAGGAAGTATTATTTAATAACTTATTATTATTTTATTTAATAACTTATTATATTTAATAACTTATTACTATGAATTTATTATTAATTAAATAATTTTTTATTATTATAATTATTATTAAATATTAACATATCTCCCTCTGTTTCTTTTTGTTCTTCCTATTTTGACTTTTACGTTTGCCAATGTACGTCTTTGACCTTAAATATCTTTCATTTTGTATTAATAAAAATTATAATGATTAAATATTAATAAAGTACTAATTGAGACGAATCAAACAAGACCCCACATGATTATATTTTTTATCATATGTGGAAAATAATTTAGAAGATTCTCACAAATTGTGAATAGTGTCAAGATTCTAAACAGGAAGAACAAAAAGATACGGAGGGAATAATATAATGTAATGTAATATAATATAATATAATATAATAAACTTTAATTGATGATAATAATAGTTTTTATTATATTATATTATATTATATTATATTATATTATATTATATTATATTATATTATATTATATTATATTATATTATATTATATTATATTTATATTGTCATTACTACTATTTATTTCTTAATTTATATTTATTAATTAATGATAGCTAAATTATTATCATTACTATGAGTTATAATTTAATTCAGTTCAATTCAGTTTAGTTCAGTTTAGTTCAGTTGCAATTAGTTCAGTTCAGTTCAATTCAGTTCAGTTCAGTTGTTTTATGCCCAAGAGAACATACCCTAAGTAATATACAAAGCAGAGTCCAAAAGCCAGCCTACAAAGTCGCAACATTTGGCGTTTCGACGCCATTTATCGCACTTATTAACCGCCATGTCATTTTTTAAAAAATAAATAGAGTTACAAAGTAATAAAAATACATATATAGTTTACGATAAGAAGAATTGGAGTGAGTTCACAATTAAAAACTTAAGTATAGTAAACAAATCATAACTTTTGATATATAGTTCGAAAAATTAAAATTTTTGTACCATTGGAAAGTGTATAAAAAATACTTTAAAATAAGATACATTTATATTATATTTAAAAAATTTATATCAAAATAATGTATAAAAATAAATATTGACTATACTAATGTATTAAAGTAACAAACTGCAATTAGAATTAGAAATTTCAATTAGAACTAGGGCTTTTCTACAAAATATATTCATGTTAGAACTAGAATATTCAAAGTTATTACATTATAACTCTTGTACAAATTTTATCGTACACCCAGGTGTACCGTGAGCATGGTACACATAATGTTTATTGTTTACTCATTGCTCATTTGAAATGATCTAAATGTGCAAAATGTACTAAAAATGAGAGTTCCAGGTAAGCAAAAATAATCTTGGGCGTACCATGCACATGGTAAACCCGAGTGCGTGTATAATAAATGAACTTTAACTTTTATTGTTTTATATCGGACAAAAATATGTTCAAACAGGATATTTGAAAATTTCAAAAGTCTACATCTTCTTGACGAAGAGAACGGGCATTTGCCCAGGCCCCAATATAAGTAACTAATATATAAAGCTGAATCTAAAAGCCAGCGCACAAGGTCGCGACATTTGACGTCCTTATTTGATGTCATTTGTCGCACTTTTATTAAGTGTCATGTCATCATTTTCAAAAATAAATAGAGTTCCACATTAATAAAAACACATATAAAGAGTTTATGATACGAAAAAATAAAGTTCTAAATTAAAACTTTAATATAGTAATTTTATTTATAACTTTTAATGTATAAATAAAAAAACAATAATTTTTGTACCATTAGAACTTATTAAAAAAATACTTTAAAACAAAATCCATTTATAATATATTAATGAAAATATTTGGTCAAAGATTTTAAAGTTTGACTTCAAGAGAGAGAAACTAGCACTATATTGTGGTACAGATGAAATATAATAGAGATATTTTTTATTATAATTTATTTTTTTTAATAATATATTAAATTCAAATATTATCTTGACCGGAAACATACCTAATCCGATCTAACATGATTTGGTCCTATTGCATAGACACAAAACAGACCCAACCCGAAGATAAGGAGACATGAAATTGACCCGACCCATACCCAACCTGCAAGACTCATCTGCCACGTATAGTCTAGACCCACTCGTGTAGCACCCTGAAGCCCAATGAAGAGACGGCCTGCCTCTTACAATCTTCTAATAAATTTTAGGCAACTAAAAGGATTGCTTAATTAACTAAAAGGATTGCTTTGCATCTCCAACGCCTTTATGTTGCTCAACCTGTGCACCGGCGTATCTCTTGTGATCCCGCATTTCCAACAACTTATCGAAAACTATTCTTTGCTTATTTCTGTGAATTTTTGGTTGGGGTTTGATTATTTTGACAATGATTATAAGATAGTAAGTATTTTGGATTATGTGATTGATAAATTTTTAAGAACTAGGGATGTTTTGGTTTACAGCTTGAATAATGCTAATTGGAGAATCGTTATTAGTACATCATATCCTAAAGATTCATTGGAACACCATCAAAATGGGGTTCTTAATTATAAATAATCATCTACTTCATTGGAAGTTTAGTTGTTCCAATAACGAGTATCGGATTGGTTGTTTCGATCTAGAATATGAGAAGTGGGTGAAAGACGTGCCATTGCCGGAGTATCGTCAAAAAACGGGCACCCATTTTGCTGATTTGTTGCAGTTAAGTGTCCTAGACAGCTGTTTGTGTCTATTGACTGAAAATCTCAATGATAAAAACTTTGATGTGTGGGTGATGAAGGAATACGGCGTCAAAGAATCTTGGGTGAAACTCTTTGGAATTTCGAATTTTATCATCAGACTTAATAGAAGAACTAATGTTGCTCATTTATTATCTTACAATATTCAAGACAAAAGCGTAATGAGAGTTGATAAAAGCCACACGCTTCGTGGAGCTCATTATATAATTGAAGTTTGTACATGTCATGGAAGCTTAGTTGGTCTTCCTGGTGGTCAGAAAATTGGGAACTGGAGCAACAATGTGAAGATAAAAGTAAGTGCCAGATTGTTGTTTTACAATAATTTGTGATGATTGGGTGGTTTTTGTTTGTCTTTATTTATATTTATTGTGTTGACATCATATCTCTTTCCAGTATATACATGAATCTCCAAGTAAGGAACGCTCCGTCCCATAATATAAGTCCCTTTTCCTTTTAAAGTTTCCCAAAATATAAGTCATGTTTCTATTTTCAATCAATAATTATGCCCAAAATGCTCTCATGAAAATAATTTAATTCCCGAAAAGTCCTTATAATTTCAGCTTCCAATGCACCATTATTAATGATAAAATGAAATCTTATACCCCATTATATTCTTCTACACATTAAACCATGCAACATCAATGTTCAGCTTTTATTTTTTGTTAAAAAGAAAAAAAACAATGTAGGTGTTTCCCAATAAAAATGAATTTTTTTATTCAAATAAAACAAGATTTCACTTTACTTTAATTCCCGTGTAAAAACAGAATTAGGACTTATATTATGGGACGGAGTAGTCAATAAGATCAATTGCTTTATTTTCAAGTATTACATAATCGGCACAATGCACCACGGGTTTCAATTTTGATGCCTATTGCCCGGACAAAAGAACTTGAATGGACCCAATTTACAATAACTCATTGTGCACCGGGTTTCATGTCTGATATAATCAATTTTTGTGTGATATAGTCAGTTTGGGTTCACAATAAAATTATCGTGAACCTGATTTACCCAAGATTTATTCCTGCCTGGATCAAACTCAACTCATAATGTCTCATTTTTTTAGAACTTGCTCGGCACAAATAGTTGCATTATGTTAGCTATTAAGTTAATCTTAATCACGTTTCTTTACCTTTTTGTTTTTTAATTAAATCATTTGTTTACGTTGTCTATCATGCTCCTGCTAAAGTGCTATGTGATTTTAATGTTATTTGGTTTGAATGATCAAGTATGTTGCGTACTAAACGCCTAATTTAGACTTATTGTTAATGGTTTGATTGATATATATTGTTATGTTCCATTTGTCAAATGTAAAATAGAGGTGGCAAATACCGACATGATCCAACAACTCGACCTGAATTTGACACAAAATTTGCGAACATTTTCAACCTGTTTATAAAATGATCTGGCACGACCACTATTAATTTAAAGAACTTATAAATTCTAATAACGAACCCTTGAAGTATATCATCAGTAGTATATAGTTTGACTTGTAATAATTTTAAAGTTTTTCCTTACTTTTAATATGTGTTATTTTATTTGTTTGTTGAATTTGAATTTTGTGAACCTCAATTTCATAAAGAGATAGTGAGTTAATCAATATACCAGACTAAGATTCAAGGATCTTAATAATAGCTTATGTAGTTACAGTTGAGGGTTCACAACATGTTCATTAAATTGGCTTGATTACGTACGGTCAATGTCAATTGAGTCATTAACCTCTGATTCCGACACAAAGTAGATACAACTAAACATGTTTCCCAACTCTAACGTAAAACATATTATTGGATTCGCAGGTAGCTGATGATCTAAAACACTAATTATGGGATTACAGGTAGCACATGATGATGATTGAGGACAACACTAGTTAATTAATATCACTTAATAATGGGTTTGCAAAATTGCAGGTAGAGGATGATGATGATACAAGAATTCAAGATTGAGGACTGCTACAAGGTGTTTAACAGTCGGGCTGGCTAATTAAAGAAGTGGAAAGGAACATCTATACAAATATATTAAAAGGCGTGCTTAACAACGTCTATGCGCCACGTGGCACCCTCCTCCTCCCACCAGAATTTTGCCACATGTATATTAACCAACAAAGTCAAGTGGTCATTATTTAAAAAATAAATATGCTGAAGCCTGGGCTCGAACCCCTGACCTTATATAAGGATTTCCAAAGAATCACCATCTAATCTAACGTCTTTTAGTGATCCATGTTTCCACAAAATTACATATATGTGTTGTAATTAGTTAATGTTATTAAACATAGCCCTTGCATCCTTAAAGATAAATAAATAAATTCGCATGTTCATTAAAATTAATTATGTATGCATGATATCATTAGAAGAGCAATCTAATATATTAAAAAGCGTTCCTAAGAACGTATATGTGCCACGTGTCACCATCCCCCATTCAGTAACATTATATCCACGCCTTTCTCATATAGTAAAAAAAAAAAAAGCATTGTGAACGTGAGCATTCGAACCCACAACCTCATGTATGAAAGAAAGAGATTCAACCATCACTCCACCATACTATTATTGCTTATTTAATCAAAATTAATGATGATGCATGAAAAGAAAACTTTTGAAAAATCCATATAATGAATGACATGACTTTTTTAAATGAGTATGAGATGACTTATATAACTACTACTAAATTGTAGCACAGAGAAAACCCGGGGCATCGCCCGGGCCTAAACACTAGTTTTTCAATTGATTGTTTAATCAAATAAGAGTTTGTAACAATATGTCTAAGGCTTATGATAGGGTGGAGTGGGATTTCTTGGATGCTGCGATGATGAGATTTAGTTTTGATACGGGTTGGATTGGTAGAGTGATGGAATGTGTTCGATCTGTTTCATTTTCGGTGTTGATTAATGGGAAGTCTTCCGTTGAGTTCTATCCTCAGATCGGTATCAGGCAGGAAGATCCTTTGTCCCCATACTTGTTTATCTTATGTGCAGAAGTCTTTTCACATTTGATTAGGGAAGCTGAAGTTCGAGGGTCTTTGAAAAGAGTTAGAGTGGCTCCTATAACTCCTTTAGTTAGCCACCTTTTATTTGCTGATGATTGTATTATATTTTCCAGAGCTACTTCGCAGGATGCGGAGGCGATTCAGCAGGCTCTTGATCTTTATGAAAAGTCCTCAGGGCAGAAGGTAAACTTTGACAAGACTAAAATTTCGTTTAGTCAAGGGGTGCCTATTGTTAGAAGAGAGGAAATCTCCCATCATGTTGGTGTTCAAGAGGTGGATATACATGAAAAATACTTAGGTCTTCCTACGGTGGTGGGGAGATCAAAGAAGGTGATAACTAGAGGTGTTAAGGAGAAAATAAGGAAGAAGCTTCAACGTTGGAAATGGATGGTTCTTTCTAAAGCAGATATGGAGGTCATGATAAAGGAAGTGGCCCAATCTCTTCCTACCTACGCAATGAGTGTTCTTAAGTTCCCATCCTCTTTTTGTGATGAAATAAGATCCATTGTCTCACAGTTCTAGTGGGGTCAAAAAGAAGGCGAACGGAAGATTCATTGGGTAGTGTGGAAGAAGCTTTGTAGGCATAAGGCGGAGGGTGGCCTTGGATTTAGGGATATGAAGATGTTTAATTGGGGCATTGTTGGGTAAGCAAGGGTGGAGACTTCTGATGCATCCGGGCAGCTTCATTGAACAAATTCTAAAGGCTCACTACTATCCAAATTCCACTTTTTTGGAGGCCAATCTGGGATTTGGGAGGCTAGATGGGTCTTAAAATGGGGCTTGAGATGGAGGGTTGGAGATGGCGAGAAGATAAAGGTGTGGAAGGATGCTTGGATCCCGGGGTCCCAATCGATTAAGGTGATTTCTCCAAGGGGTGAGGCTAATGCTGATATGGAGGTTGGTACGTTGATTGATCCGATCACAAAAACTTGGAATGAGGTACTTCTCTCTCAACTTTTTCTCCTTTTTAAAGTTGAGCGAATTTTAAGTATTCCTTTGAGTCATCGTCTCCCGGAGGATTCTTGGTGTTGGGATTTGAAGAAGAATGGGATTTATTCGGTGAAATCGGCATACCATGCTATAGTAGATGATGTGTGGCACTTGAAGGAGGAGCCCTCTTCTTCTTCTAATGAGCTGTGGAAGGTAATTTGGGGTGCGAATGTTCTTCCTAGAGTCAAAATATTTGCTTGGAAAGCGTGTTTGGAGGCTCTACCTACGAGACTTGGACTTAGCAAAAGATTGCAACATACCCCAGATGTAGCATTTGCAGGGCTGTGAATGAGTCGGCTTTTCACGCTATTTATGTGTGTCCTTGTGCGTAATGTGTGTGGGAGGCGAGTAGTTTTGAGCTGGAGTTACCGCCGGGTGGCGTTTCAGTTTCGGAGTGGTGGTCAATGTGTTTCAAGGAGTTCGGGGAGGATGAGCTGGATTTTTTTTCTCACTTTGAGCTGGGCTGTGTGGAGTTCTAGGTGCAAGGCTACTATGGATGCAGAGTTTTACCCAGCGATGGATACACTAAATTATGCCCTTAAAATCTGCACAGAGGCAAAGGAGGCTCGAGAAGGAAAGAAAAAGATTGTTGGGCCTGCTGCTGCTCATCCGTGTGCGTGGAGTGTCCCTGACTCGGGTATGTGGAAGTGCAATGTCGATGTTGGACAGGTAGGGGCTGATGGTATGGGGTTTGGTGTGGTGTGTAGAGACAAGTGGGGTGTTGTCCAAGGGTGTTCGCTGCTGCAGTGCCGTGGTCAGTGGGAGATTCAAGTGGCGGAGGCTCGAGCTGTGCTAGACGGGCTTCGGTTGGCTAGACGGTTGGGGGTGCGTAGAGTTGTGGTGGAAAGCGGCTGCTTGCAGCTTATTATTGTTCTCAAATCAGGTTCCACGGGTGTTAGTGATTTCTTTTTAATTGTTGATGATATTTTGTCGTTTGTTTCTTATTTTGATATAGTTGTTTGGTCATTCGTTAAACGTGACAGGAATAAAATGGCTCATTACTTGGCTCATTTTCAACCTGTGGAGTTTGGCCTTTGTAGTTGGGAGGATGATATTCCAGATAGTGTTGTACGTTTGGCGGAGTTGGATTTATTAATATAGTTCCCTATCTTGGGGTCCCTTCAAAAAAACAAACAATATACTGATATATTTATGAACTTTGGTTAAGAGAAAACTAAAATTTTGTATCTTACTTAATTATAGGACATTATTGTTTTAAGGGTATGTCTGTATGAACCAAACAAGAGTGTCTAGTTCTTTTCATGAACTCGCAGTATTGATCAATGTTGCAATGACCCTGCAACATTAAGGTCATTTAACCATTAAATTAGCAAGATTGTGATTTCTTGTTTAATGAGGTAGGTTAGTTTTAACTAATCTCACTTGGCTGGACTCATCACTGGTTTACCTGTAACACTTTCATAATCCTAAATATAATCTAAAATCTTCTTAATCACTAAATCAGATATCAAGATGAAACTCAAGGCCTAAGCAAGACCTTATAATTTTTTTTGTCAAGCTTCTTTGAAGTTTCTTATGCAGCGGAAAATTAAACTTTAACCTTCTACGACTCAGAAAAATCGTGAAATACCGCCTTTCAAACAAATAATTCAAAAGAAAATACAACAATTACTTAATTAATTTTATTACCTTTCGTAAAAAGAATAATTGCCAAGCTAAAATTCTCTTCTAATACGACTTCTACGTTTGCCCATGATAGGATCGGTGGTATACTCAATAATGTATGTGCAAGCATTAATAACGCAAATATAATACAAGAAACGACAATAAGAATTACACAAGAATATTTACTTACAAGACTTCTTAGTTTTTAACCCGATCTAGCCTAATCACTCTAGAATTCATATCCATTAGATATGAGTCCTAACTAGGAATAATAGAAACTTACTAAAATTAATACAACTTGATCCTTACACAAACAATAATTTTATATTAAACAAAATATAAGCTAAAATAAATATATAGTTTCCTAGGTAAATTACAGCCGATTTAACATGGGAAATTCATATTTGTCATATCTTCATTAGTCCCATTGAAAAAATATTATACACCTGGGTGTATCGTGAACATGGTACACCCAAAGCTATTTTTTTTGCCCATTGCTCATTTAAAATCATCCAAATAAGCAAAATGTGCTAAAAAAAGAAAGTTGCAAATTAGCACAAATTAATCTTGGGTGTACCATGCACATGGTGTACCCGGGTATATATATGATGAATGAACTCTTCCCGTTGCCAGTCAAGTTTTCACTGCTAAACTCTTAATTTCTTAAAAGCATTAGGAAGTAAATTTCTCTCTTTTTATAAAAAATCATTCACTTTGAGGAACAACAAGGATGCCCAAAGTTCCATGGAATACCTCTTTATTGACATACTCACAATTAGGGGTGTTAACGAGCCGAATCGAAACAAAACATGTTCAGGCACGGCTCAAGAATGGTTCAGATTGAGCTCAACTCGAGCTCGAAGCTCATCGAGACCAAGAATTTAGGCTCGACTTGAGCTCGAAAGGATCAAAGCAAAGCTCGGCTCAAAACTCGACTCGAGAACTTCATATTTTAAATATTAAAAGAACGTTCAACTTAACTTGCCCATTAGGCTATATGGTACAGCCCAAAGAGTTGTTGTCAAACTCTTGTTAAATATGAATGTCAATGAGTGATCTTTAATTAATAGGCTAGGCCCAACATCCATACAATTTCTCCCTCTACACTCGCTCTTTAATAGAGCAACTCCTGTAGCACTCTTACTTCCTAGTCGATGTGGGATCTAATCCCGACTAAACATTTCGCTATTGTAACCGAAAATAATGAGATAGGCAACAGTACATAAGCATTTGTTGCTGCCAGGTTAAGCTACTTCTTTCATAATGTATTATATAAAAGTGTATATATACACAAATACAAGTTGATTCAATTAGTTAGCAGATGGCAAATTTTATATAAGTTGTAGTCTGATATACACAAATGCAACATTATAAATAACCACTATACAAATACATGCTTTCTAATAGTAGATTTTATAGGGAAAATAAGGTTGTTGTCTATTTTCTCTATCAATGTTGGACATTGCAATTTTACCTATATCTAAAGTATTTTCGAGCTTGCTCACAAATTCTTTCGAGCCGAACTTATGGAGGCTCAGGTTCGGCTCGTTAAGGTCTCGAGCCAATCCCGAACTCGAGTTGAGCCCTCTCGAGTTTAGCTTTGATTGAACCGAGTTCGTATAGTTTGCGAACCACCCAGGCTCATTAACACCACTACTCGCAGTCGCAACCATACTAGTAAGGCTTTCCATCAAGTTCATTATATATAATCAAAATCTGTATGCAAGGCATGACTTCCCATCATATCATCTTCATAATTCACCACTCTTCTTAACCTCGGTCCAAAAACAAATTCTCTCTCCGCCACACTGCTCAACAACACTTCCTTGAATAGTCGTCACCTCCTTGTTTTTCCAAGCTATACTGACGGGATTAGTCCCCAATCATTTTTTTAGGGGGAAAAAAAGTGATTGGGGACTAATCCCGTCAGTATTTTATTTTATCCCCTCAGTCCCCAATCACTTTACTCCCTAAATTCAATGACAACTCTTAGGAGCTCCTTAAAATATCATATTTTTACTATTATTTTATTTTTAATAATATATCTAATTTAAATATTATCTTGACCTGAAACATACCTGACCCGAGGTGACCCTATTGTATAAACACGAAACATATAATTCCCGATCCAAAGTTAAGAAGTCCCAAAATTGATTTGACCCATACTCGACAAGCAAGACCTTAAATAAGCAAGAAGTCCCTTAATATCTTAGATACCTTAAAATTATAAATTGTTAAAAAAAATAATGTATACATCAACCTAAAGTCTATACTTAGACTTCCAATATATTTCAGGCGTTGGGTGATATATAGAGTATATTTTATATTTCAATATTCCGATTTTATTTGTCAAGTTATTAGTTTATATAGTTTATTACATTACTCCATCCGTCCCACAACAGTCTGAACAATTTTGTTTTTTGTTTGTTCCATTTTATTTTTGAACACTTTTATTTTTGGCATGCTCCTACTATTATTATGTGATTTTTTATTAATAAAAAATACCCACTAACTCCTATCACATCTAATTTTTTTTAATAAAAATAATATTTGATAACCACACTATAACTTATCACCTTAAACAACGTGTCCAAACAAGCGTTCAATCTTTATAGGATGGAGGGAGTATTAGATATATATTAATCATATAAAAATGGAAAAGTTCTTTTTTTTTTTTTTAAGAAACAGTTGCTGGTAAACATGAGTTAGTCAATTCTCAATTAGTTTTTATCCTATAACGTGCATATTTTATTAAATTTCTTATGCATTAGGGGCTCTTTTTTCATATATTATCCTGGGCCTAATAATATTCAAGAACGGCCATGTTGCCATGTATACTCTCGAGTCTCGACTAGGAATGGCAACGGGTCGGACTTGGACCGAGTTATGCAAAATCCGACTCCGACCCTACAAGCAGTCGGATTTTTAATCTGACTCCGACTTAAAATCCGAACATCCGACTCCAACCCGACTCCGACATCCGACACCGATAATCCGATCCGACTTAAAATCCGAACATCCGACTCCGACTTTTTTTTTTTTTTTTTGCACAGTTTTATATTATAAAAAAAACTTGTATATATTTCAAATGATAGTTAAAAATCTTCCAAAATACATAATTAACTAAAATTAATTATTATAAATGACATGATATGTGTATTGCGTCTGACTAATGGCTATATATATCTTATGCCACATATATTTTAGATAGCATAAGTAAAATAATATTAATATAAAATAAGACCAATTGCCTTGAAAGTTAAAATTAAAGTTAGAGTATACATACGTAATACATTAATAGTATAAAAAAATAAGACTAATTGCCTCAAAGTCGGAGTCGGAGTCGAAGTCGGATCGGATGAGTCGGATTTTTTATGAGATCCGACTCCGACCGTACTCCAACTCGGAATCAGACTTTTTAAACGAAGTCGAATGCGGATTTTTTTTCCTCGGAGTCGGCTCGGATTGTTTGCCTCGGAGCGAATCAGAACAGGGTCGGATCCGGACTGGATTTACATCCCTACTCACTCATTTAGCAATTAGCACCCTAAAGCCAAATGAAGAGCGGGCCCGCCTAGGCTCTTACTAATACGTTTTACGCAACTAAAAAGAATGCTGAATTAACTGGCCAACACTATATAACCTGCCAACCGAAAGGCGAAAGCCATAAAGAACTGCAAACCCTAAAAATCCTATATTCGCAGACAAAGAAATCTGCTCAAAAAACTTCCATGGCTACACTTCCATCTGACATAATTCTAACAGAAATACTCCCTAAATCACCCGCAAAATCCCTACTTCGCTTCAAATGCGTTTCCAAATCTTTCAAAACCCAAATTTCATGTCCTGAATTCATCAACCTTCATCTCCACCAGGGTCTTTCCAACAATTCAAATCGGTTCCTTGTCCTCATAAATGACATAGACGTTATTTGCATGGACATGAACTCACCAAAATCACCATGGTTTACTCTTAACCCGTGCACCGATTTGTTCCATCCTGGGTTCCTTGACTTCTTGCAGCCTTTTTATGATTCCAATATTCTCATGGTTGGGTCTTGTAATGGATTGCTTTGCATCTCCAACACCTCGCGTAGCACACCATCGTCCATTTTTATGTTGCTCAACCCGTGCATCGGCGTATCTCGTGTGATCCCGCATTTCGATCAACTTATCGAAAACTTTTCTACCCTTATTTCTGTGAATTTTGGGTTCGGGTTTGATTCTTTTGACAATGATTATAAGATAGTAAGTATTTTGGATTATGAGACTTATAATGATGAAGATTTAATAGATTTTTTAAGAAGGGATGTTTTTGTTTATAGTTTGAATAATGGTCATTGGAGACTCGTTATTAGTACATCATGTCCTAAAGATTCATTGGAATACCATCAAAATGGGGTTCTTATACAGGCCCGGCCCTGAGGGGTGTTTGGAGGGGCAAGGACCAAGGGCCCAAGCATAAAAGGGCCCAGTCCGCTAGGTGTTAAAATAATAATAGGAAAAAAAAAAGTCTGCTGGCCCGCCTGGAATATAACGCGTGAAGAAGAAGCTTTCCAGTTTCCAAATGAAACCAGTTCAAACTTCAACCATCACGCGAACTCGGTAATATTGACATGATCCAACAACTCAACCTGAATTTCACACAGAGTTAGCGATTTTGGTAAGATTTTCCACACGTTTGAAAGTTGATTTCTTGATGACATGACACGACTCGGTAATCATATGTGTTAACGTAAGGAGCTTTTAAACACTAGCAACCCTTGAAGTACATCATGAGTATCATTAGTGTGACTTTTAATAGTTTAAAGTTTTTTCTTACTTTTAATATATGTTTTGTTATTTGTTGGTTGAGTTTTTTAGATGCAAGCATGGGGCGATCAAATTAAAACCAAATAAGCGTTACAGGGTGTTGGTTGAGTTTGAATCTCGTGAACCTGATTTTCATAAAGAGAACGTGAGTTAATTGAGAAACCATACAAAGTGTCAAATGACCTGTATTATAAATGGGTTAGGTTACGATTTTGGGTTGCCAACATGTTTATTAAATTACCTCCATTAGGGTCAATGTAAAACCTTAAGTTATTTGAAACAGAGAAAGTATAGACTAGAGTTTAGTCATTGAGATGGCTGACTTTTATGTGATTTGGTTTGAATCAATAAGCATGTTGTACACTAATTACTAAATGCCCGATTTATATATACAAAATCTACTGTTAATGATATGATATATGGAGTATGGTTTACTTTCCATTTGTTTAATGTAAAATAGAGGTCGCAAATATTGACATGATCCAACAACTCAACCTGAATTTCACACAGAGTTAGCGATTTTGGTAAGATTTTCCACCCATTTGAAAGTTGATTTCTTGATGACATGACACGACTCGTTAATCATATGTGTTAATTTAAGGAGCTTTTAAACACTAGCAACCCTTGAAGTACATCATGAGTATCATTAGTGTGACTTTTAATAGTTTAAAGTTTTTTCTTACTTTTAATATATGTTTTATTATTTGTTGGTTGAGTTTTTTAGATGCAAGCATGGGGCGATCAAATTAAAACCAAATAAGCGTTACAGGGTGTTGGTTGAGTTTGAATCTCATGAACCTGATTTTCATAAAGAGAACGTGAGTTAATTGAGAAACCATACAAAGTGTCAAATGACCTGTATTATATATGGGTTAGGTTACGATTTTGGGTTGCCAACATGTTTATTAAATTACCCCCATTAGGGTCAATGTAAAATGAGCGATGAACCCGTGATTACGATACGAGGTACATACAGTGATACAACTAGACACGTTTATCAGCTCTAACATAAAACAAATTATACGATTGCAGGTAGCTGATGATGCTGATTGAGGGAAACACTAGTTAACTATGGGTTTGCAGGTAGTGAATGATGATGATGATGATGATGATTATGATGATGATGATGTAAGAATCAAAGGTGTTTTTTGTATGAAAAGAGAAAAGAATTAATTATTAAAGAGTCTTACATTGTCTTTGATAAAAGCATTATAAAAAAGGGGTGGACGGGTGGGGATAGTAGGAATTGAAGCTTGGGCTTTTTTTTTTGACATCGAGAAAACATACATTGATTAAAAAACGGAGTATGAAGATTGAGCATTGCTACAAGGTTATTAACTGTCTGGCTGGCTATATATATTTTTTTTGACGGGAGGCTGGCTAATTAAAGAAGTGGAAATGAACACTTTTCAATTGTCTCTTTGATCAAATAAGAGGTTGTAATAATATTATACTGATATTTATGAACTTTTGTTAAGGGAAAATTAAAAGTTTGTATCCTACTTAATTCTATGAACATTGTTTAAGAGTATGTCTATGTGAACCAAACAAGAGTCTCTCAGGCTTTTCATGAACTCGCAGTACTGATATGTTGCAATAAATTTTTTGAAACAAAAGGTCATTATTCACTAACTTAGCAAGGTTGTGATTCGTTGTTTCATAATTAGGTAGGTTTTTTTTTTTACGGGAAAAGTGTTCAAATTTATTCCACACCAGATAAATCAGCTATTACATCAGACATAACTTCACTTGGAGCTTCTTCTAACCATACTCTCATCTCCTCATAATTTCTACTTAGGTGGGCAAGATTGTGTGCAACCTTGTTCCTAGATCTACAGACATGAGAAAAAGAAATTACATGACATTGTTCAGCTAAGTGTTTTACATCAGAGATAATAGCTCCAAAGCTTGAGGCTTCCATTCTTCCTTTCTTTAAGTGAGAGAAGACCTTGAGATTGTCTGTTTCAATTGTGAGACTCCTAAGCCCAGCTTCCAAAACCGTTGATAGCACAAATCGCACTGCCAAAGCCTCGGTTATTTCCACTGCATACTCCTCCTTCAGCTTACTACACATCGCAACTATAATATCACCCTCACAGTCACGCACAACACCCCCAAGTCCAATCCACCTATTTTCAAACACTGCTGCATCCACATTTGCTTTATAAAATCCCAACATCAGGAGCCCTCCACACTCTAATCAGTTGAGTGTTGTTGTTTAATCCATGCTGGTACTTCTCATTCGCCTTCTCATAATCATTCGCTAATCCTGCAGCTTTGCACACAACATCTAGGATCCCTATCTTCTTCTTGGAAAAAATCCAAGCATTGCGTTTGACAATACGATGTCACTTGGCTGGACTCCTCACGGATTTACCTGTAACACTTTCATAATCCTCAATTTCTTATGTAGCGGAATATTAAACTTTGACCTTTATAACTCAGATAAGTGTGAAATACCCCCTTTCAAACCAATAATTCAAAAGACGATTCAACACTTCCATAACTAATTCTACTACCATAACATAAATGGAATAACTGGCAAGCTAAAATCACCTCTTATAAGATACTTCTAGGTTTGTACGTGGTAGGATCAGTGGTATACTCAATAATGTATAAGCAAGCATTAGCATCAATAATAAGGAGATAATTCAAAAAACTACAATAAGAATCACACAAGAATAGTTACTTGCAAGATTTCTAAGTTCTCACCTTTCTAACCTAATCACTCTAAAATCTATATCCCCTAAATTTGAGCCCTTAGAAAAAATAGAATCCTACTAGAAATAATACAACTTGATCCCTACACAACCGATAAATCTAAATAGAAAAAAATACAAGCTAAAATAAATATTAGTTTCCTAGTTAATTAATTGCCTAATTCGACAAGGAAACCTAATATTTGTCATATTTTCATTAGTCTAGTTGTCGTGTAGTTTTGTCGCTGCTAAACTCTTAATTGATATAAAATAAATTAGAGTAAGTCCACCTCCGTTTGTTCCTTAAAATGGTCACTTTGTAAGTTAAAAGAGTCAGTCTATGAGTTAAAGGGGTCATTTTTAGATAATGGGTCACCTAGTATCTTACAGTATAAGTGACCCCTAGTTACCCACGTCTTACCATAAATCATGGTAATACGGTCTTATATAAGACTTAGGGGTTTTCTAAAAGCAATAGGAAGTAAATTCCTATCTCTCCTTATAAAAAAGCATCCACTTTGAATGAAAAACAAGGATGCAGCAAAGTCCCATGGAATATCTCTATATTGACATACTCTCACGTCTTTCATGACTAATGTGCATATAATTAGGCCACATTGACGATTTCACGTATATGGAGAGCCTTTATAATAGGAAGAGCATTATATCAACATTAAGGTTATGTTCTTTTAGGTACAGATTCAATTCAATTCAACTATTTTTCTCTCACAATTTTACTTTAATTTAGTTCAGTTCAGCTCACTTCAACTTAGTTCAGTTCAGTTCAGTTTAACTCAAAAGAACAGGGCCTATATAAGAGCTTTGGAAGAAATCTGAAGCAAAGCTCAATTCGAAGTTTTCATTGCCTCCCCTCCAACAAGAGACGTGGAAGAAGATGCCTGTTTTTGAACAAGTAGTTAGTACTTAGCTTGTCTATAGAGGGGATTATGGAAGAGACGTACCAAGGCAGCTTGACCTAGCGGTAAAGGTTTGGAGTCATGATTTCAAGTTCATAGGATCAAACCCACTAGGGGTTCTTTAATTTGGGGGTGAGGTTTCCTTTACCATGCCTCATCCCTTTCAAGGAGTCTTACCTGCAAACCTGGTTGGTTATACCTACAAGAAGTGACAGTTCACTATGGTCCTTTATCTTTCTTACCTTAAAAAAAAACTTCATCATGGCTTTCCATCATATTCATATCCTCTTCATAATTCACCCCTCTTCTCAACCTCCGTCAAAACAACCCTCTCTCCGCCGCACTCCTCCACAACACTTCCTTGGGCCGCCATCGTCTCCTTTTTTTTCCTAGATATATATACTGACGGGATTATCCCCTAATCAATTTACACCCTAAGGCTCCTTTTGGTTGGATGTAAAACATTTTCAGTGTAAAATGATTTTCATGGAAAACAATTTACTATGGAAAACACAATTCCAGAAGTAGTTTTCCGTTGTTTGGTTCCATGTAAGAAAAATGATAAAAAGAAAGGAAAATGGAAGGGAAAGTAAGTAGGTAGTGAGAGGAGTGTACAAGAGAGATAAGGAAAAGGAAGGAAAACAGTTTTCCCTTTATTTTTAAGGGAAAATGGTTTTCCATCATTGGGAGAGCAATTTTACTCCTAGGGAAAATGGTTTTACACTCATTTGCAAACCAAACAATGTAAAATTGGAAATAGAGGAGAACAGTTTTCCAGGAAAATGTTTTACACCCTACCAAACGGAGCCTAAAACTCAATGACAACTCTTAGGAGCTCGCATTGACGGTTGAGAAAATCTTGTTTTCACCACGCTTAAAAGCTTATGTACAAGAGAGTTGTAGCTGCTTGCAATGATATGCTACACTGCATCTTCGGGTTCAACTCAAAGACTCTCTCAACCTGCGTTTTACTCAAATCCATTTACCCATGTTCATTATGAAATCCCAGGATTTTCTCCTCTTAATACTCTTGATTACAATTTTAATGGGATAGGATATGATCATGTAAACGATGAGTATAAGGTTGTTGATCTATATACAAAGAAAAATGCAAATAAAGTTAGAATTTACAGTCTAAGATATTAGATATGGGTCTTGGACAATGTATAATCAACCTTACTTATATCTCCAAGATAAGAATTTTAATTCCATTGTAAGGAACTATAAAGGATCAGTGGTCGTGGGCTGTCATTTGTTGCATTATTTGTATTTTGATTATGTAAATGATGATGGATTAGTAGATTACGCTACAAAGTTGCTTTTTTGATATGTAAAGAAGATTGGAGCAATATTTCAATTCTTGAAATTTAAGCACGTAATTACATTGCAGATTTAGGAATTTTAGATGGGGGTGTGTGTGTTTTCATGAAATGTTTAGATCAAGTGAAGCAGTAAGGACCAATGTTATAGCCTTATGGGTGAAAAAGGAGTATTGGGTTAGTTAGGTATCCTATTAGGCTATTGTGGCCATGTTATGGAATACCTTTATCGATAACTATTCAAGTGCAAACAAGGAATGTTTGGTGAGGTTGTATAAAGGCAAGAGTAGGAGGCTTTTCAGGTATAATTTGAAAGATAATAAAACAACTAGAAGAGTTTAAGTTTAGATCAAAGAAGGGCGCAAACTTGATTGGCTAAACAAATCATGGTTAGTTATGAGCTACAAGAATTTCTAATTTCAGAGGGAGGGAGCACACATATCATTTGAACGGCAACACAGTGGCCAAGATCCAATCGTTATGTTAATAGATTGAAAGCTTTTGTTATATGATTACATTATTATCTTTAGTCAAGAAAAATGCAGATATCTCAATCATATGTTTAGAGGTTTATTTTATTTTGATATGATGGTAAGTGTTTGATTAAATTCATAGACATTGCGTTATAATAATGGAGATTACGGTAAGGAGAGGCAAGCCTTGAGGGATATATTAATAAACAACAATTTATAGACTTGTTGTTTACAGATTTGATGAAATATAGAACTAGTTAGCTATCTATGCTTTACATTAATTAACATCCGCTACAATTAGTGAAATTTTGCATAATAATATTTATATATTCTTTTCTAGTCGCATTTACAAATACCACTGACCCAAAGCACAATGTTATAATTCAGCTAGCCTCTAATACAATAACCATTAGCACCAGAACTGTATATGCATAAGATGAATATAAGTTTTCTTTAGAAAAATATCCTTGCATTAATGGCCACCATATGGCTTATGCTTGATTCCAACAAAACAAGCATTAGTTTCCAGCAAAGCATTGTACATGAACATGTATGCAATCATCAAACATGACTACAAATACGTTAAAAAGTTTAACAATTGTGCCCATACACTCCCTATTGCGCTCTTACATACCCAAAAGTCTATGCCTAATTTAGTACTAATAACAATTAACAAAGATCACATGCTCTAGCCTAATTTAGTTTTTTCAACCATGGAAATATAGCGAGCTAATTAAGTCTATTGTCATAAGTCTGACAGATGTGAAGAATATATAGCCTTGCATGACTTAGCAATCTGTCAAGAGAGAGCCTAGGTTCCATACCCTCAAAATATTCTTGGGATCTACACTATGATTGGGTTTTTTATTATATAAAAAAACATATTGAGTAAAATGAAAAGGAAATAATAGACTAAGTACAATTGCTGCATATATTAGCAATATAATTCAATTGTTTAGATGTTTCCTCCCTCTTCCAGTTTCCTCTCCAAAAAAAATGTTAGGATGTTTCATGTGACAAATTCAATAATATTGGTTTCATATATAAGTAAAGATAAATTGCTAAAGTAAATATGTGAATAATGTAAAATTTTAAGTGCTGCAAATAAGATAAAAACGAAGGGAGTATAAACTACGTTTAAATAAAAATTTAATTATAGAACTTAATTTAATTATAAGACTTGTTCCATTCACCTAATAATATGTTAACCAATTTGTATAATAGAAGTGATCATGAGGCTTGCCAAGCCGGTCTTTTGCAAAAAAAGGCCTATTTCGGGACAAACCCTCGAGCGAAGCATATGATCGGGTCAATATTTTGGTACCAAAACCCACAATTTCATATAGGTCATCATATTCTAGCCGATTTTTTTTTATTTGAGTTGTTCAAAGCCCTTTTTTGCCAAAATCAGGTCGGATCAAATTCTTTTGCCTAAACCCGGTATATTTTGAGTGCACGGGTCGGATCATTGTTGATCACCTCTAGTTTACCCATAACATATTTTTATTTTCTATATATAGATAAAAAATGTTTTATTCAATATAAATGTCAAAGCGATTTAAATTGAGGAATATAATACTAGTAGTACTCTATATTTACTTTGTGTTTTTTTTTCTCCAAAAAAAATCTAATAAAATTTGGGTTAGATTACGATTTACGTCAATGTTGTGATGTGTCCCAACAACTCTCAAATTGCACCAAAAACTTCCAAGTCCCAATTTGTCTAACATTCTTCCTAAACTACACGAAACGAATCTCCCAATTTATATCTTCTTTAGGCAAACGGCGGAACAAAAAAACAATTCAGTCACCTTCAAATTTCAATTTCAATTTCAATTTCAATTTCAATCACTTGTGAGTTGTGAGAGAAGAAAGACTTCTACTTTCTCTCTCCTACTCTAAATTACAGTTGTCCCAGTGCTGTCAGTTGGCTTCCGTTAATGACTCAAATCAAAGAGCCAGAGAAAACCAGCAATTGGGTTTTCTTGGAACACAAATCTACACCTGGGTTTCTTAATTTTTCCCCAATTTGAGCTGTACAAATTTGGTGGGTTGTCAATTTTGAGGGTTTAATCTCAGAGTTGCTGAGTTTTTGGGTCTTGAAGATTTTTGGGTTTTTCTCATTTGGTTGTTTTATGACATGGGTTTTGTTGGGAATTCAGTTTACCACATGGGATTTCGTTTTTGGAGGTAATGAAGCAAAGTTAGTGTTGATGATTTTGTTTATTAGTTTAATTTTTCATACAGTTAATTTCGTCTAAAAGGGAGAAACTTTTTGTGATTTTTGCCCTTTGATTCAATACACTTCAATTTTATTTTATTTATAGTCTTACCTAAACTTGTTAGGTAGAGAATTGTTCTTGGAAGTAGTTGAGCAGTAGGATTGATTTGAGTAGAAGTATACTTTAGAAGTTTAGAGTAAGTTTTATTGGGAGAGATTTGATTCTTATAGAATTCGGAGCAATTTTTCTTGGTGAGTGGTGTTGCTGTTTTTGAACTCTTAATTTTAGCTGTGTGAATCATGTCTGGTGGAACACCTGTTGGGACCCCTGTTGGGGCTAATTTCATGAGGCAGAGGCATAGCTGGGGTTATGCCTCCGGTGGGGAAGATCTCGAAGATGATGCGTGTTCGAAACCAATGCCTCCGCCTCCTTCGATTCCGAGAGCTAAGACATGGATTGAGATCATGGAGAATGTTCTTTGGATTGGTTCAGCAGTATTTATCATATATTTTGGTGATTGGCATTCAAATCTTATCTATCTCCTGTGGCACGATGACCGGATTAGGAGGTAATTGTTTGCCTGAGATCTCATGCTTCAATTCTTTGATTCTTGCTTGTAATTGTGGATTTTAGATGTTTATGCTTTGCTGTTGGATTGTGAGGTGCTTATACTCTTGATTGACTTTTATTTAGGTTATTATATGATATAATTCAAGTCACTTTACTTTTGAGCCTTTTGGCTTCAAAAGTGTGGTGTGGATTTGGCTTTTACTTGTAGATATAAAAGCTCCATATTTGATTTGTCTCACAGCTGTCATGTGATCAAGGTTTTTGGAGATGCTTTGATTGCTTCTAATACACAAGATGTCTTGAGTGACTTTTGAGCATTGACTAGGACCTTTTCGAGTATAAATATATCATCATGGATAACTATCATTTTTCTTGTTTATAGAATTAGAAAAGGAGAATACAGTGACAAAGATTAAGGTCGAGGCTTCGTGGCCTGTAATATTACTCAGTGAATCTAATGTATTGGCATTATTTTTACGATGTATACATAGAGTAAACATGCAATAGGTTCTTGTCAGATTTTACGATGTCTACCCTGTATATGTGGATGGCATGCTGCATGCCAAAACTGTTTTGAGCGGTTTTATATACCATCCAGTTTCTGGGGTGATACTCCAAGACATTCTAGCTGTGTTTATCAGGCCTACTTTCACCATAGCTAGTTGATAAAGCCATAGGGCATAGGGTATCTTATCATCACATTGCCATGTAATGATGTAAATATGAAATTGAATGCAATAGAAGGAACTGCACCTCTGCACCTACCTATTTGGGAAAAAGGAAGACAACAAGGAAATATAAGTGTATAACTATATACTATATTGTTGATGTATGTTAGATGTATGTGCAGGTGAGTTGCGTGATGGTCTGAGGTACATGACAATATGAAGGTTCTTTTGTATATGATTTACTTCATGTAGACAGAGAATCTTTGTCTATGCTTTTTGTATGGCCTTTTGCTCTTAAACATAGGACCTATGTGTCTTGACCAACAAGTTTATAGCGTGCGCTAGCGTTTCTAGATGATGTAAGGTGCTGCATATCAAACTGCAAAGTGGTGGAAAACTAACTTTTGCTGAATCTGGGATCATGAATTTTCTCACTCTTGAATATATATTGCTTTAGAAAATATCTCTATCAATTCCAGTAGTTGTTAGTAGTCTCTTTGATAACGAGAAACAATTGAGGTTAAATTTCTAGCAATTCTAATTAGAGTCATGTTTCCTGGTTCTTTTATTTCCGAGGAAAGAATTGTGGACTCCGGGTTCTTTTTTCCTTTTTCTCATTGTTGATTTTATAAATGGAAGGAACTCAGGTTCCCAAGTGGCGTTATTGGAATATGATGGATTTTGGTTTCTTTATGTAGAGTCATATTTCTTTCTTGGGCGGTTTAGTGAGCTTGCAAAACTAAATGTAGATTGACCAAGCATTGGATCCTATCTTCTGCAGTTTCTGTTTTTGCTAATTTTTCCACTTGACCATTGGTGATAATAATGGTTGCTTCATCAAGTTTCAATGCTTTATCACATATCCTTCTAGAGATTTGTAGGGGAAGAAGGCATGAAGCTGGTAGCTACATTAAGGTCTTGACCCCAGGCTACGTGAGGTAAAGGGATTGCGTATACAACCTTCCATCCTACTTCTTGTCTTTGTGACTGTACCTGGTGGTTCCTTTTCTTTAATCTTTTTCAACTGAGATCCAGTGCTAGTTCTTGGATCTTATTCCTGCATGTTTTCTCAGTTCATTCTTTGTGTGTCTTACGGTTAGTGATGATGGAACAAGGTTCGGAAGTGGAAGTAGCTATAGTGCTATCCAAGAGATATCCTTTTTTAATAGTTCCAAACCCTTTTTCTTAGTTCATTATTAGAAATTTCTCAAGCAAACTAAAGGTAAAAGAATAGAGGGAGGGCCTAGTCACGCATCAGTGATACAGGTATCTGAAATGTGTCGTGTCAAGTAGTTCTCTCACCTGAGTAATTGATGACCATACTGTTCAATAACATATAAAACCTAGAAAAAAAACATGGGGGGTATCCTTAAATCTAGATTGTGGATGATATGGTGAATAACTATATGCCTTGAAAGTGAAATTTCCTAGGAAGTTAAAGAAGGTGTTGTTTTTGGTTGGCAAAATATGGGAATTAGAACTTCCTAGGAATTTATACTTCTCACAAAGTGGAGGACTTTACTTACCTAGGTCCCCCTAGCCTAGGTAAGTGTAAATTCCCATGGGAAGTTAAACTTCCCATGATCAAACAAACAAGATTGTACATTTCCTAGGAAATACAATTTCATGTGAAAGCGAACTTCCTAGGTAAAACTACTTCCTATACTGTTCCAAATATGCACATAGTTTCACTTTTAATCTCAAAGTGGTTCAAAAGCTTCAAGATTTAGTTTGGTGTTTCACACTCAAGACATCAGTCTCAGATTTTTAACTCAACTGGTCAACTCACCTGTTCTAACTTGCATTTGGTTTTCTGCCATCTGCCTTGTTCCACCATGCAGGCTTTTCCTCAAACTGACCATGCTTTAAATTCATTTTCTTTCTACCTGCTTCTATTTTTGTTTCCTGGCAAGAAATGATCGTTGATGCATTATATCACATTACAAGAGTAAGACTATCAAGATACATCCCAGAGACTAATTATGATTTTTCAGGACACCAATACAACCTAGTAAGAGACTTAGAGATGAATTAGCTGCATCTCTCCTTGTGGGTCCTTGCTAACTAAACTAATACTGATAGTATCCCTGTTCTTTACTAGAGACTCTTGTTATCTTTATGGACTTGCTTTATTCCACAAGTATCTTAGCATTGATTCCTTTGTAGCAGCTAGTATTTTTGATGTAGGAGAGGATCATTTTACTTTCACTTGCTATGCTGAAGTGATCCCATCCTTGGTTAGAGTTCCGCTGAACCTTTGATACAAGTTTGTAGCTATTAAGGCTTCATTACATTGAGTTGCAAATTGAATTCACCTTTAAATGCCATCTTTGTCCCTGTTAACATTTGCTAGTTCCATGAGCAAAGATGATGAAAATGAAGATTCAATGTGATCGAAGCGGGTGGGGGGTGGTTCCTATGATGGTCTGTGGGTGGAGGGATATGGACGGGTTGACTAGAGCAATATACTAAGAAGGCTCATTTGACTGATATAAACCCAGTTTGGGTATGTTTGGTGTATATTCTGAAGATACACTGATTTCTTCTTTTCCTTAGCTCCCAAATAAGGAATGCAAATTTTCTAGCCTTACAGATAGAATGGCATCATTTCCTATTGCAGATATTTAGAGGAATGAGCTACCGTACTTTCTTAGATCCAGGGTGTTCCCTGAAAGGCTGAAATTATGAAGGGTATTTTCTTTGTCATGGCCCTACATTTCTTTTTTTTGTGAAATAGGGTCTGAATAAATAAAATAGTCATGGAATTAAGTCTATTACAATCCGAGAGATAAATATTCATCTCTCGCATCATGGGCCAATATTGGATAGGGCCTTTCTGCTTTTGAGAATGAATAATCTGATTATTCACCTTGTAGATTTGATTAATATCATGAGTAGCAAGACCACTGTTGGGCCCAGATCATTAGTAGGACCACTACTAGTACATCATTTGTAGGCTGTTTGAGCATCAAAGTATTGACGAGAAGCTAGACTGCAGAATGAGTGATCATGCCGAAAATGGTTTATATTGGGATACTAGAGATACAGAATTGGATGTTAGGGGGCAGGTAGATGGAGAGGTCATTAAAGAACCATTGAACCTGATAATTGCAGAATCTTAAGTAAACATCATATTTTATTAATATTGTAACTTAATATTAGCTTTCGTTTGTAAGTAGTTAAAGTAGTTGTCTCATTAATACTCCAGAATTGCGATCTTAGATCCATTTTCATGTCTGCTGCCTACTACATGAGCAATGTTGGTTTTGTTTTCTGTTTTAGATACTCATAGTCCTCTCCCTAATGTCCTCTTAAGTCTTAAGGAGAAAAACCCCACCTAGATAACATAGGGATGCGATTTTATATTTGGTATGGATTGCCCACATTAAAGACTTAGCCTCTCAAGATCTGTTACCTTTGACCACTCAATTCTTCATAATCTTTTGCACCAGTAGAAACTTGGTGTAGAAGTGTCACAAACTCGCAACTAACAGTCATAAGAAAGAAAGAAGCTATCCTTCTGCAATTTGCTTTGTTCAATCTGATTATTCCTTCCACCTGATAAAATAAACTTCACACTTGAACACGGAATTAAGAATCGTTGTCAGGTTTAATATAAGAAATTGGAAGTGGTCAGAGAGTTAAAAGTTGTGAGAGGAAGTATTGGGATGAATAGAGTAAAGGGGGAAATAGTATTTAGATTAAGACTCAAAACTCAAAACAAAATTCCATTTTATGGTGGAGTGTGTACATAATTGTCAGTTGGTCCTAAAACCACATATGACCTAATATTCCGATCATGGGCACCTTGGGTCATTTTTTAATTACAGTCATCTTCTAGAGAGAAGCTTAGATAGATGGTGGAAAGTGCAGAGTTGAATCAAATCTATTGACCATTGTCATGTCAGGACTACTCCCTGCATGGCCAATAAATGCAATTTAAGATAAGATCTCTTAGCCAACAGTTCCATCTTTTTCTTTCATCTTTGATTCCGCGCCAAATTGGTAATCTACTGAATTGGTCAGTGGGTTAGTTAGTGCATTTTATGTATTGACTCACTTTTGGTAAGTACAAAACTTGTAAAATCTTTGTATATTAGAACTTTTTCGAATTCAGGTCGACCCCCTTTCCTAATGCTAATCCAGAGAGAACAACATTATTTCTTTTTCTACCATGTCAGAGGCTTGATGTTAGGGATGGCTTAAGATGTTATTCTAGACTTTGTTGCTTGGATTCTTCATTTTACTTGAAGTCCCCTTGTCGGATCCTCGGCACTCCGACATGGGTATTGACACTTCCACACTTTATTTTCGGCGAAAATCGTGGGATTTTTTATATAATAGCTAAATCAGACACTTGGACACTCATGTCCGGCGAGTACCCAAGTCCAAGTAACATAGATTCTTGATGGTTCAAGTTGCAGTGGGAGCCGTTGTCTAAACAATGAAATTTAGGGGAAAAGTTGACTGAATAGATGGCCTTGCTTTAGGGATTTGTCAAGCACAGTTACAACTAATACCCTCCCCCTCCCCTCCTGGAAAGGGGTGTACCATGTTCTAGAACTTCCAAACTGGTATGTGGTACATGGTAAAGTGGTTTACCTGAAGACTACTTTAACAACTTTGGTTTGCTAAGTACCTGGATCTCGTATCATGTACCTGAACATCTCTCTTTCCAGGTGACATGACCGAAGATGAATATAAGTGTGTTGAGGATGGTAAAGAACTGGACTTCATTCTGGTCATGTTGCATACTGCATAATAAAGGCCTGGCTTAATACAATTTTGCGCTGATCTGGCATGAGAACCTGAGATAATGGGTGGGTTTGTCCGACATCTGGGATGGAGAGAGTGTAGAGACACAAGTTGGAAGATTTACTGGAGTTTAAAAGCTTTCCACAAGTGCTATATAACGTGAGAGATCAAAGTCTCATCCAAGTAACATGAAATCTTTAGCCCTGTGTAAAAGTTGGCCTCTGAAAGAACTAGTTTAATATTTTATTAAGGGGATGCCTATGCTTGTGAGCTACAGTTGTCGATCATGCTGCTTTCATAGCATATGTGCTTTTCACTTAGCCATTTCTCTGTAGCTTCGTGATAGATGGCGAGACCAGTCATTGATTTACTTTCTGGACCAGTTCTTATGCATCTCTTTGTTGCCTGGAACATCCTTTTTCAAGTTGTGTTTCTCTAACATGCTTTTTCATCTTTCTTGGAATATTAATTACGCAATGTATATACTTTCTGTTTGCCTGAGGTATCTCTTTCCATATACTGATGGTCGAAAGCTTTTTACTCTTCAAACTTATATCGATTGTCAAAGTCATTGTAGCATAATAGCGTGTGTTACCCTGCTGAATATATTGTCTAATCTCTACCTACCTGATTATTTTTGCTTTCTGAACCTGCAGGGTACCTTTATACCTAGGATTTGGAGGTTTTATTTTGAGTGCTGCTTATTTCTTTTATACGAGCATGTCATTGTGGGGTGTCAGAAAATCAAATGAGAATTGGGAGATACTTGGTGCATCTGCCTTGCCATTGGTTACTCTGCTGGGCCTAACTTCCTTTTGCCTGTGAGTGTAACAATACCAACTTTTGACATGTATCTCAAATTGCTCTTGAATATGTGCTTCAAGTGCTTGCCCTCTTAATTTTGATCTTTTGTAGATTCACCTGGGCTTTGTGGCCGATTTGGAGTTTCTTGACCCTACCTCTTGTGGTATACTACATTCTTTCTTCACTATGTTCCTCATATCTACTTACTATGGCCTTGTTCACTTCAACTAACTAAACAAAAATATAATTTGGTAAAAATGAGTTCCTATCCACAAAATGATTTTAATCAATACAAATAATTTCAGTTGGTAGAAAATATTTTTAATTAAAAATAATTCCAGTTCAATTAAATCAATTGAAGTGAATAGGACTAAATTAGTGACAGAATTAGCTCATCATTGATTTTCTTTTTCGTGCTCATTCTACAGTTCACACTCTTCATGGCTTGCATGGTTATATCACCATATTTAATTAGCGGAACATTGAAGCCACAGTCTGAAGTACTCCGCCTCGATTGATGGTTTATCTTTGAGAGTTTAAGGTAAATTGCACATGGCGAAACCAACATTACAACCTATTCTATACCGGGAGGAAAGGATAATAGAAATTTGTGTTGATATATGTTTCTTTCTTTTTCTATGATGCAATTCTTCCCATGTTGGTGCTAACCACTATGTTGGCTTTGTTCCGATCTTCACATGTCTGCGTTGTATTCTTTTTACTTGGCCAGCCGATTGAATGAAGAAATTAGTTTAAAATAGGCCAGATCTCAGTGAAGGATTTTGTCTGTGGTCTTAGCACCTTCTGTAAAGAATTATCAAAATGTAGGGTGGTTTCTCCATGTTTTGAGAAGGTTATATTGCATCATTGGATAAAAATTGCAACATATATAGAACTTGGAGTCAAGCGCTGATACGCCAATTACAGCAATCAGCGCTCTGGATCTGATCGCGGTAGCATATCTCATTTGTCTAAACGTATCTTGTCTAATCATGACATATACTAAATTTTCGACATTGTTTGCCTGATCTATATATACATGAAACTGTCATTTTAAACCCTGCACTTGATGTCCGGTTTGGTAAGCGGTAATATATGATGGTACCAGTAACAAGTTTGTATATAACTTTGTAATGAAATTTATGTCAGCTTACCTCAAATTTTTCTTTTTGAACAGAAAAGAATGGTAAAAGGTAGAGAATACTATGGTTCTTCCATTTTGTTTCAAAATCATGACCTGCGTTGTTTGCATAAACGCAAAACATTATAATAAAGCCAAAGACAAAACTACAATTGGGTATTCAGTGCACTCGGGCCCATGGTTTGGCAGTTGCCACTTAGCCCCAAGGACTTGATTTACAAAGTTGACCGTATATATTGGAACTACAAAATTAGCGTTATTAAGTTCTCTAAATAAGGATCCTATAGTCTTTATACATATGCTAATTAACTAAAATTTTGACAAATAATCTAACTTACAAGGGCGCTGGTCTTTTGTTAAACGGTTTTTTTTGACCAAGGAGAGAAAAACGTTAGATCACTCACTGCGGGGGGTCAACCTAACACGTCCTTGCGGACTAAGAGAGAGAAATCAATCTCTTGTTGAACGGTGTGACTATACGCTTTTTTTGTCAGTCGAATTATCGAATATATATTGAATTAATTGGTATATGTTGACAATAACAACCCTGTAAAAGAGTCTACATGAGACAATTACCTCAAAATAGTTTTTTTTTTCTGTAATCTAACATTACATTTATACCAATAACCATATACCAATAAACAATTCTTTCAATCGATGGTAACATAGTAATCTCATCATTTTAGTCAATTGAATTAGAACATTAGCTAAAAAGGACTTTGTGTGTTAAAATGTTTGGTAGCTAGCATTTTTCTTGAGAGATTGAATAGAGAATTTTTCACGTAAGAAGTACGTTCTTTCTTTCTCTTTTTCGTATATTTCATTCCTATTTTACTTTTGTGGTTAAGGTGGGAAAATTTTGACACCTTAGATGCTTATTTATGAAATAAGAAAAGTGTAGCTAGGTGTCTTGTAAAGATTCTTTTTAGTAAGTATCTTTTAAAATTAATTTTTCGTAATAAATAATTAAAGATATAATAACACATACATATGTAAGCACATTGGAAACCTAGAAAGGTAATTGGGAAAGAATAAAAACTGCAATATTTCGACCCTATTTGTGAAGAGAAGTTTCGGAGAAAATATATGTTCGAACTCATATTATAGGATTTTAATTTAAATGTTTCGTAAAGATAGGTTTAAAATAATTGAGGATTTTTTTAAGGGATAGTTTCTATTACCTAGGAGGATCTACATTATCCATTTGCTTATTTTCTAACGGACACGCAAGCTAGTTGTTAAACATAATTTACGGAATTTATTATATTAAGTTGATATAATGTTGTTTAGGACAAAATGTCGCAGTAGGCAGTACTATTACAAACAAAAAACAGAGGGAATTATTAAACATTAGGAGAATATAATCATATATACTTCATAATTAAATAATTTCAACGGACCACGCAAGCTAGTTGGAAAAATAGTTTATTAGATTTATCATATTCAATCAACTCACGGATGTTTTAGGGTGGCCCGAATTGACGGGGTTCCCTAAGTTTTTCCTCCTTATATATATATATATAATCAACTCACTGATTTTTGCTTAGGACAAAATGTCGCAGTAGTATTATATTTCTATTTATTTACCAACACTCTCTTAGTCTCTATGTCTCAATTTTGTCCAGAGTGATTTTAATTGTCAAACTTATCAATCTTTGACTTTATTTTGTTACCATTGTATGTAGATATCGAATTTTCATCACTTAATCCTAACCATATTCACCTAAATATATAATTTCAATTTATCAAATTTTAATAATATATAGGCATTAATACGTATTTAGAGATAAATGATTAAAGTAATATAGTGCGTTTTGGATGTAACACGTTGCAACATAACTTATTGTGTAACATGCATAACGATAAAGACTCCAACAAGAACGACATGAACTACACAAATAATGACATAAATCCCACGTCATTATGTCATTTATTTCATGTTATCTGAGTTCTCCTTACAAAAGAAGCAGTGGTTTGTAGGTTTTACACCATAAATTATGATATACTCCATAGTTACATCCAAGAATTCGTGAAAGGGATACAAACTACACACAAACATTTCCTTTGTTTTTATTGGATCCAAATCACATTGAACTCACATGTTTTGGTTCGTTCAAGACATGCATGTTTGTCTCGTTTGATTGGACAAGAATTTAGCAATAAAAAGGACGTATAGAAAGAGCAAAGTTATGCTTATTGTGGGGGGAGAAAAGACGAATACACAGTTATCTAAAATTGATATGCAAAAGAGATAAAAAAGCTTTGGGATTAGAGATGACCAACTTTGATAGACTACCTTACATTTCCCATCAATGCATACATATATGAAGTAACTTGCACTATCAGTCTTTCGATTGCTACTTGTTTGGCATTGGAATATTGGATAGCGTGTTTCTTTTGTAAAAAACGGAGAGATGTGTTAATTAATTCATCAAAATTTGTTTATCAAGAAATTAGTAGGATTTAGTTATACTCCCTCCGTTTCATTTTAATCTACACACTTACACTTTTCACGCATGCCAATGCAAAACTTTGAGGACATATATCTTTAGTTTTGTATTTGTAAAAATTATAAAAACTACATATTAATAAAATACATGTTATGATGAATCTAACAAGATCCCACATGACTATATTCTCATCCGCGTATAAATCACAAATGATGGTCAAAGAGAAATATGTGAATAGTGTAAAATGTCAAAGTGTGTAGATTAAAATGAAACAGAGGGAGTAGTATACTAGTACGTTGCTACGCCCAATGTGTGTATAAGAATGTTTGCTTTGTTTCTCATAAAATTTTTGTTTTAGAAGTAATACTTGGATTCTTGCACTAATTATGTACTAATTTTGATTAAAAAAATTAACTTATAAGTATATAGATAATAAATGTTACTAAGGAGTAAATTATTACTTAATCAGTCACAATGTATAGTTGCAAAAGATCAAATTCAATTTTATAAATTTATGGTAATGAATAAATGATATTCATATATAGTTAAAGTTGTGCCATGAAAGACATGCAAATAAAAGTCTTTATATATAAACAATGCCCATTAAGTAATACCGCAACGCTTTTATCTATATTTCTATTTAGATTTTCCATGGCGACCCTAGAGTAAAGCTTTCATCAAGTGCATGTTTTTCCATATCCATGTTTTCTTGCTCGTGTATGTTGATACTTTCTACATTTTTCTGATATAGGTAATAAATAGTAGTTATAGTAATAAAATTATGTCATTTTATAAGAATATATCTTATATCATATTCGCTTTGTCTTTTTTTAATTTAAACACTTTGTACTTTGACACTATTTACATACTTTACCTTGATCGTCAATTTTTATCTCTACATAAGGAAAATAAAGTCATTTCAATTGCTATTAGATTCATCAAAACTTATATATTTTAAATATCAAATTTTCATATTCTTTTTACTTGTTCGTAGTTAAAGATAAACATGGTCAAAATTCTACATTGGCAAGTATGAAAATCAAACTATGTAGAATAAAAAGATCTTATTTTGTCGTTTCCACAAATACTACATGTTGTTAACCCAAACACTGTATACCAAGACATACTAGTACATAGTAGTACAGATCTATCTCTTTTGATGATGGACTAAAATCTTGTTTATTATCTCAGCAATTTATGATTAAGCAAAATCTTACTTCACCACCATACCAATTGTAGTAGGGCTTCATACAATGTACAATGCTATGGGAGAGCTAAGGGTGTGAATATCCCTAGTCTCTAAGTGAGTCTTAGAGGGAGTCTTAGAGGGAGTCTTGTCAAGACTCACCGATATTGCATCAAAAAATGGGAGGGAGTCTTGGGCTGGGTTTTAAAATCTAAGACTCAACACAAGACAGCATGCAATGGAAAGTTTTGTTACCCACTAAAAATGCGCCACATGTTTTTTTTTTTTTTTTTTTTGTTAAACTGCATTTTACTATTTTACAATAAAGTGGAGTGAGTCTGAAGAGAGTATGAGGGATAAAGTATAAAACTGAAATGAGTCTGGAGTGAGTCTGTAGAATTAAAAAGTAGTGGAAAGCTGATGTGGCACAGTCTGAAGTTTGGAGTTGAGTCTGAGGGATAAACTCACCCTAATATTTAATGGTACATGATTGATGATTCAGTCGTGTTTTTCACTTTATTTTTCAAGAATTGATAGAAGTTAGATTTCCTCTTTGCCTTATTTATCTACCAACAAGGTTATTAAGCTCCACACAAGCCACGAATTAAAACAAGCTCCCTGAAATGCTGGCTTTTTTATGGTATTTCTCCCCTTCTCTCCTTTCTAAGATAAAGTAAAAGCTTGATGTGAAGTTTTGTGAACCCCACTGAAGATGACCAATCAATGTCATACCATGATCCCAACCATCTTTGGTTTCCCGGCCCCAACTTGCAAGTTGCAGGGATCCAACTTCCATCCAACATATGAACCTCTTCAAAAAAAAGCAACATGCTTTTTGTTTGACAATGTTAGCAATGATCATGATTGTAAATTGTGAATTATGAATTGTGAAGTGCTCTTAAAAATAGAATCTAATTAAATGATAAATAGTTTGTTATCAAATAAGATAGAGCAAATGAGTTGATGATAAGTTTAACTATTAAAGTTAGCTAAATAATTGTTCTATGACTATCATTTAGTCTTTTTCTATAGAATTTAGTGTTATTATTTGCCAAATTTAAGTTTGCTTAAATCAAAACTTTGGTTTCACCAAGACTTTACCATCTAAGCTAGATGACATATACAACGTTGTTGATTGTTGAGCTAACCCTCAAATTTGGTTTCACAAAGGGGAAAGGGAAAGGGTTTAAGAAAGGGAAATTATAAGGAGAATGGAAAGCCAAACCCTTAGATTTACTATGTTGTTTGTTTCAAGATATTCAAGGGAAACCTTAATATATCACCACCTCTCCACCACCATCATCGCCACCGCTACACTTTTACTTCCAAATTTAATCACCTTGTTGCCACCCTCTTCCATTCTTCCGCGGCCGCGACCTTCCCCTTCTGTCGGCGCCGCCTCTCCCACCGCCTTTCCCTTCTTTCGGCGTCGCCTTCCTCACCTCCTTCCCTTCTTTCGCTGCTAATCGACACTTGTTTTTTCTCTCTCTCTCTCCTTCTATCTCTTGTAGATATGTGATGTGGTGGTGTTTACATGTGGCGGTGGATGAACTTTTTCGCTCTATTTCTTAGATCTACTTTCTAGGGTGGTTGGTTTTTTCATGGACCATGATTTTTTCTGTGAGTAATGACTGGCTTTTGGGGGTGGATTTGTCGGAGGTGGATTTTCAGAGGTGGTGGGTTTTCGGGTGTGGGTGTTCGGGGGGTGGGGGGATCTCCGACAAGTGGTTGGCATGGGTGTTCGGGGGGGGGGGATCTCCGACGAGTAGTTGGCGTGGGGTAGTGTTGGCGATTGGCAGTTGGCATGGGGCGATGCTGGTGGTTACAGTGGCTGGGTCAAGCGGCGGTGGAATGGTCAAAGAGGTGGTCAATGGTGTTTCAAGGAAAGGGTAAGTGAAACTTTGGGGTAGGTTGGGAATGGATGTAGAGAATTTTGGGGGTAAGAGTAGGGTAAAGGAAATAATTGAATTGATCAAACAGATATCAAGTAAGAGAATCAAGTGGTGAACAAAATGAATGCAAAGATACAACCGCAAGATGCTGCTATGCTTTGTGCGCCGTTCACGGGTAGAGAAGTGAAGGAAGCCCTTGATCAGATGCACCCCCACCAAGGCTCCGGGCCCAGATGGTATGTCGGCAATTTTCTATCAAACTTTCTAAGCTACTGTAGGAAGTGATGTGATTACTAGAGTTCTCAGTATTCTGAATCATGGTGAAGAGGTCGAATCTATTAACAATACTCATGTGGTCTTAATTCCAAAGAAGAAGAATAGTGAGTCTCCAAATGATTTCCGGCCCATAAGTCTCTACAATGTGCTCTATAAAGTGGTGTCAAAGGTGCTAGCAAACAGGTTGAAGAAAGTGCTCCCTTACATCATCAATGAATCTCAAAGTGGTTTTGTCCCAGGAAGGTTAATTACTGACAACATTCTGGTGGCTTATGAATGTTTCCATTACCTCATAAAGAAAAAGAGTGGAAAGAAGGGGTTTTTAGGCCTTAAGCTTGATATGAGTAAAGCCTATGACAGAGTGGAGTGGCAATTCCTGAAAGCTATGATGATTAAGATGGATATCCCAGCTGCTTTCGTGGATAACATCATGAGATGCGTGTCTTCAGCTTCATTTGCAGTGCTTGTGAATGGTCAACCTTCTAGACGTTTTCTCCCTTCACGGGGGCTACGTCGGGGAGACCCTTTATCTTCTTATTTATTTATCATTTGTGCAGAAGGGCTATCTGCGCTTCTCAAAGATACTGAACAAAAGAAGGAAATACATGGATTGAAGATTGGAAGAAATGTGGAGCCAATTAGTCATCTATTTTTTGCAGATGACAGTCTGTTGTTCATCCGAGCAAATGATGAAGAAGTGGAAAAAGTGTTAGAAATTCTCACTACCTATGAAGCCGCTTCTGAACAGAAATTGAATATGGATAAATCTGAAGTCTCTTTTAGCCTAAACATTGAGCTTGCAAAATGCTTCAGATGAAGTTATATTTTAATGCAGTTGAAGAGCACGACAAATATCTCGGGCTACCTACTTACATAGGAAGCTCGAAAAAAGGGTTTTCCAAAATATTCAAGATCGTGTCTGGAAGAAGTTAAAAGGGTGGAAGGAGAAATTCTTATCTTATGCAGGAAGAGAAGTTCTGATCAAGTCTATAGCACAAGCAATTCCAACTTATGCAATGCAGTGTTTTGCAATTCCTATAAACATTCTCAAAGCAATAGAGAGTGTTTATAGGAGTTTCTTTTGGGGGCAGAAAGGAGAGGAGAAGAAGATAGCTTGGGTGGCTTGGGAGAAGATGTACAAATCGAAGAAAGAGGGGGGTATGGGCTTCCACAATATGCAAGTTTTTAATAAGGCTTTGCTCGCCATACAAGCTTGGAGAGTGATGACAAACGAAGACTCGCTTATGGCAAAAGTATTGAAGGGCAAGTATTTTCCAAAGACATCCTTTATGGAAGCAAAGGTGCCACCTAATGCTAGTTTCACATGGCGATCCATTATGTCGGTAAGAGAAGTAGTAGGCAAGGGTGCTAGGCGTGTCATTGGTGATGGGAAGACAACAGGCATATGGGAGGACCCTTGGGTCCCAAACTTACCTCATTTTCGAGTTTTCTCAAGGAGAGCCATGGATGATGATATGCCGATGATGGTGAATGATTTGATTGTGAATAAAAGTTGGCAGGTGGAAATTCTCACCTCCAACTTTTCGCAATGGGAGGTGGATGAGATTAGGAGGATACCTTTACCCATGCACACATTGAAGGATTGCTGGACATGGAGTGGTAGTAAAGATGGCGAATACAATGTACGAAGTGCGTATTACCTAGCGCTTAGTGAAGAGTCGCGGCAATCAGCTACAACATCCCACTCCCAGGAGACTTTTGATTGGAAGCAGCTATGGAACGCAACCATTTATTTGAAAGCAAAGCACTTGGTATGGCGAGCGCTTGAAGGAGGACTTGCAGTTTGGAGCCAGCTTACTAAACGAGGCATGATTATCGACGTAATATGCCCTATGTGCGGCGAGGAGGAAGAAACCATAACCCACTTGTTTCTCAAATGCCCGAAAACAAAGAAGATATGGTATCATTCGCCTCTACGCCTGGACGCAAATTGCTTTGAGGTAAATTCCCTTGTGGATTGGTGTATTTTGCTTCGAAAAAATCAAAAGAAGTTGAGTGGTGGGAGATTTTTTGGAATTTGCTGTGGAGTATTTGGTATAGGAGGAATAAGTGGGCTTTCGAAGGAAAGAAGCAGGAGGTGATAGAGCTATTTCACAAAACTTAGGGAGGGCTGCTGAATTTGGGGAGGCAAATGTTGTGGGGCGATGTACACAGGCGCCTACGGAGGAGAGCAGATGGCAACCTCCACCTGTGGGGGTTATTAAAATTAATTTTGATGCTGCGATTTACCACAACAAAAGTGTTGGCTTGGGGGGAGTTGCAAGGGACAGTGAAGGTGATGTTTTGGTGGCTACTTGTAGCGTGTTGAAGGGAAGCTTTGAAGTTGAGGTTGCTGAAGCGCTTGCTTTGCGCCATGTTATGCAGATCACTATGGAGTCAGGCTTCAGAAATCTCATCCTCGAGACGGATAATATGAAGCTTTTCTCTTTTCTCTTTTCTCTCTAAAGGAAAAGTTACTTCTTCCTCTTTTGGTATGATTGTGAGAGACATCAAAGTACTAGCTGAATCATGTGATACTGTAGTCTTTTCTTTTGTGAAGAGAAATGGGAATAGGGTAGCTCACAAGCTTGCTAAAATGAGTGAAAACTTTGTGGGGATGAGGGTGTGGTTGGAGGAATATCCTCCGGATATTAGCAATGATGTACTAGCTGATTCTTTGCTTTTGATTTAATAAACTTGCTACTTTCACGTCAATAAAAAAAAAGTTGATTCCCTTATCCTTTACTAAAATTCTTAAACCAAACGCACCTTAAATAGTATTTCATTTATGAGTACATGTTTAAGCTATTGTTGGAAAATTTTAATTTGTACATTATAGTTCATAAATGATATACTATATACTATGTTAATTCAATCTAACCTTTTTAGTTTTGACTCATATCAAATTCTTCAATAGATACTTTTCGATGTAATAAATTAATAATCCAAATTTGTACTATAGAGAAGATTAAGTTTGAAATTTGCTGAGGAAACCATTGAGTTATTATATATTAAAACTAAAATTGAATGTCATAAAAGGATAATAAAATGTAAAGTTGCTTAGTCGTTGATTATCAAAGTAGCTTTACTTCACTAGTCTAAGTGAGTTAATGACCTAGTCAACTGTTTGGCTAAAGCGAAAGTGTTTGGCTAGATTGAGCTCAAATACTCAAGTAACACCTGATGATATTTCTTGTAAATAACTTTCCACCAGTATCTCATGTAGTATTCTTTTCTTTTTTGGTGCAAGTATCCCAACCTACCTTTTTTGTAATGGAATCTTCTATAGTAGCTTGATGAAATAATATGTAGGCTTGAAGTGTGGATGTAATATAGACCCTTTTATACCTAGCGGCAAATATTTCAGTTTAATAAGGAGGGGGAGATATAGACCCTTTTAGTGTGGATGCAATATAGACCCTTTTATACCTAGCGCCAAATATTTCAGTTTAATAAGGAGGGCGAGATAAGATTTAAACCCATGACCTTCGAGTCACATTACCTTCGATACATGTGTAGAAAGAATAACGACTTACCCTCAATGAGAGGCTGAGAGCCTTGACATTCAATTTATATTTAAAATAAGTTTACATATATTTACATAATTACCCATAGATATCTATTATTAGATGCAAGGAGCGAGATTTGAGGTTATGATGGTAGTTATCCACATCTCTCTCGATGGGTTCCAATCTTATTAGTAGTAGCCAACAGTGGAAGGGAGGGGAGAACATAAAGGCCGAAATTGGGGATTAAGGGTGAGCTGTGAGAAAAGGCATTCCGATGATTTGTGAAATAGACCATTTTATACTTTTTAGTATTTTTATGGCGTTAGTATAATCTTAACTATATTATAGTTGATTTGAGATCGAATGTCGTCTACCACACTGCATTTAGTCGTTATTTTAACATAAAAAAATATATCGCTATAATGATAATAACATAAATTATTAATAAAGCATCCAACATATGAAAAGGATTGGTACGCTTTTTACCTTTCTTGGATCTTGAGTTGCATTAGAAATTTAAATTTAATCTATTAGTATTAGCAATCTAGTCTAATAACTCTATTTTCGCTATGAGTCTATTATGATTTATCATCATGGGTTGTGATGATCAGTAGGTCCCTAATAAAATGCAATTTTATGTGTTGGCCTTGGCTCTATTGTTTATTGCCATTTTTTATCGGGTAAAATGGGGAAGTGGGATCGAATATCGAAAGGATTCAAATAAACCCATAGGGCCCAGCTTAGTTAGTTTCAACACTTTTTTTTTTTTTCAACTAATAGTAATTTTCTTTTTTGCGCACAAAACTTCCATCTAGCGGCCCATTATAAGTTTACAACCATACACTCCCCTTATTAAATTCCAAGCAAATGTCTGTAGTAGGAATTGAATTATAGACTTCTCCAAAAAAAAAGATGAGAAAACTCGTCATTTGAGTCAACTCCAATTTCTTCGTATATACTTCATTGATTTCTAGAAATATACAACTTGATTTTGACGATCATCAATATTTTACTTCATACCAGTACTAGATGCTGCATTTAATCTATCAACGTAATTTATTCAATTTTCTAAAACTTATACAATCAATTTTAATTTTTAATCACTACTTGCCAAGATCTTATTTTCTCATATTCCAACAAACCATATGTGGAGTAGGCAAGTCAAAACATAATGGGTTGGCCCACAACTACAATTGAAAGCATCTTGTTGGATTTGAAGTTATGTGGGTCCCAAAATTTTCACCTTTTTTTCTTGAAATCTTCATTTAGTAGTCACAATTTCTTCTCTTTTTACACTCCCTCTCCCATTTGACCTGTTTTAATTGTTCTGCCATCATCTTGCTTTTTTACCACCATCTTTCTTTACTTTTTTTTGGGTTCTTTATCTCTCCTCAATTCCAAACAACAGCAAACTTCCAAAGCTTCAAAATTTCCACCGATTTCTTCTTGGAATTTTGCTCTGATAATCTCACAACCTAAAAACTTTGGCAGCATACACATAAACAACCCTTTTAATTGGAGAAAGTGGTTTAGGTTTAGCCTTTTGGTCCTCATTTCATCATCTTTATTCGTCTCTTCTTCTAAACACTCTTTCCTTTGGTTGATTGCACCTTTTTTTGGGTCTTGTTTCTTCACTCATTGATTAAATTGCACTCAAACACACTCTTTTTTCACACTTTTTGCAACATTTGAGCCTTCTAAAACCAAAAGATTGAGAATTTTCTTTTGAAGGTTCAAATTTTCTCCCAAATTGAAGCTTTTGAAGTGGAAATTTGGACTTTCTGTAATCTGGGTTTTTGATTTTGGAGTTGGGTTTTTTTATTTTGGAGGTGGGTTTTTTATTTTGGAACTAATAATGCTTGTTTTAGGAGGTGGTTCTTGTCGTTTCTTCTGTTTGATGGGTTTTTTGCCTTGCAATTGAATTTCTACAAGCGAAGAATTTTCAGTTCCAATGGCTTGATAAATTGGTGGGTAATTCAGACCTTTTTCTTGACATTTTTTTTACCTTTATTTGTTAGAATTTTGATTCAATTTGTAATTGCATGATGCTGGTATGTACAGGGCCTGAAGATTTTTCAGACATTTTGGGGAGGGTTTGCTGATGAATGAGACATGGATAAAATTATCCAACCTCCTTTGGTAAGTTAGCCTGCCTGCAAATTTTCTCATGCTACAATTAATTGTGTGTTGATGATGTTTGTTATGTTTCTGTTAATGGATTTTGCTGGTGACTTTTCAAGTTGCTATTTTTGTTCAAATGTCAGAAAGTTTCAACCTTTCATTGCTATAGATAAAGAGTTTGAAAGTTGATATTTTGAAAATTTACACCGATACAAATCGAATAACATCTTACATACTTCCTCAGTTCTGAATTACTTGCAACACTTTGACCAAAAATGTGAGATTTTTGGTCAAAGTGTTGCAAGTAATATGGAACTAGGAAGTAATTAACATTTATTTTTACATAGTAGTAAAAAAATATGGTCAAAGTGAGGTATGTAAATAGTGTCAGAAGTCAAGTAGAACGACCTATAACAAAAGACATAGTATTGAGAAAGGAGTAATAAATTTGGTTCACTTGAATTTTATTTATTTATTTTTATTTAGGGGGGTGGGGTTGAGGAAGGGAGGGTGGACATTCTTAGTTCTTACCAAGTCAACAAGTTGGAAATTGTAGTCAAGTGGGAAGAAATAAACCTTAATTAGACTTTGTGTAGTTTCATACGATGCCAGTTGAGTGAAGAAAGGGATATCTTGAGCTTAATTGTTTGATTTCGATGGTGAAGGCAAGCTGGCATGCTGTCAGTGGTGGTACTAGTTAGTGCCAATGACCTAGCAGTATAGTCTACAATCATTCTAAAATATCCAACCAAACAGGTATTAATGTGGTTATCTTAAGGATTACAAAAGGGAAGTTGTTCTTGGTTTGAGTTTTGCGATGAGTGGAATTGACGTGGTCATCTGAAGAATGCTATATGCTGTATTTTGTTGTGTATGCAAAGTTCTTGCTATATGCAAATGATGGAAAACAAACCAAAATCAATCACTACTTCGGTGGCTCAGGTTGGCATGGTTGATATCTGATTTCGTCATAATTCACTCTAACCTATGTTTTAGCTATATATATTTTTCCAAGTTTGCATTCAGAAGATATAGCAACTGTAAGCAAAAGTATTTATATGGTATAGTTCAACATTTCATTTGTTAACATAAATCCGGATTTTGTGATAAGAGTTCGGATTTTGTATCTTAACATGATGTATATATCTTTCTTTTCACTAGATTCTTGGTTAACTGCTCAGGAATATGCTAGGGGAATATGTGTATATGCAAATTGTACAGAGGAAACTGGGGTATTGATCTAAAGTTAATAATAATGAGAATGCTTCTAATGTTGCAGGTTGACTCAACAGCATGTTTGTGTAGAGTAGATGCTGGTTTAAAAACTGTAGCTGGAGCAAAGAAATATGTCCCTGGGACAAGGTTGTGTATACAACCTGATATCAAGCCTTCCATTCATCCCACAAGGCAAAAACCTTCTCGGGGTGACAGGAGCCGCAGTCAGTCTCCTCTCCTTCCAGGTCTTCCTGATGATCTGGCCATTGCTTGCTTAATTAGGGTTCCAAGAGTGGAGCATCGAAACCTCCGATTAGTCTGCAAAAGATGGTACCGACTTCTTGCTGGAAACTTCTTTTATTCATTAAGAAGAAGTCTAGGAATTGCAGAAGAATGGGTGTATGTCATTAAAAGAGACCGAGATGGTAAAATATCATGGCATGCATTTGATCCGGTTTACCAACTCTGGCAACCCCTTCCACCTGTCCCCAAAGAGTACTCTGAAGCTCTAGGGTTTGGATGTGCCGTTCTTAGTGGCTGCCATTTGTACCTTTTTGGAGGAAAACATCCCCTTAAGGGTTCAATGAGACGGGTCATTTTTTACAATGCCCGAACCAACAAATGGCATCGGGCCCCAGATATGTTACGCAGGAGACATTTCTTTGGTGCATGTGTAATTAACAACTGTTTGTATGTAGCAGGTGGAGAGAACGAGGGTATACACCGTTCTTTAAGATCAGCTGAAGTTTATGACCCGAATAAGAATCGGTGGTCCATAATCTCAGATATGAGCACAGCAATGGTGCCTTTCATTGGAGTTGTTTATGACGGAAAGTGGTACTTGAAAGGGCTCGGCACTCATCGCCAGGTTCTAAGTGAGGTGTATCACCCAGAATCTGACAACTGGTATCCAGTTTATGATGGGATGGTTGCAGGTTGGAGGAATCCCAGTGCTGCTATGAATGGAAAGCTATATGCATTAGACTGCAAAGATGGGTGTAAACTTAGGGTTTATGATGAGGCAAGTGATTCCTGGAGTAAACACATCGATAGCAGAGTTCATTTGGGAAACTCCAAGGCCTTGGAAGCAGCAGCCCTCGTTCCTCTTAACGGGAAGTTGTGCATCGTGCGGAATAACATGAGTATTTCTTTCGTAGATGCCTCAAGATCTGAGGATGTTGGAAGTGCAGAAACTTCTGAACATCTTTGGGAAACAATAACAGGGAGAGGTCAGTTCAAGACTATGATGATGAATATCTGGTCAAGTATTGCTGGTAGGAAACACTTAAAAAGCCATATTGTCCATTGTCAGATTCTTCAAACTTAAAACTAGGGTATACGACAATGAATCGGAAATACGAATTTTGGGTTGTGTTTTTCATGTCTCTGGATCTAGCAAGCTTTCGGCACATTTTTGCCAAAAAAGAAAAGATAAGTCGGCAGATGTGCCTAAAGTTTGCTACATTGGAGTGAGTCGCGTACAAGTCTGCAAGTGTTGTGTTTTTCAGACTGTACTATTACTATAGCTCACGCACGAAGTAGATCTATCTATTGCACATAGTTTACGACTTTATATAGTGAACCATTCCCTTGTTGGTTCATGCCCTGTGGTCTGCAGAAGATGTTAGTATGATAGTTATCGTTCACAACCGGAAGTTTTTGATGCAAACGTAGTTGGTGGATCAATACATTGATCGTTTGCATTTCTAGTAGCTTATCTGTCTGTCTGATGCCTTGTTTGATCTGTGAGAGGTGAACCATTGATGAGAGTTTGGGAATGAGTTTACTTCTTACTTCTTCATGAGCCTGTCTTTTCATTTTATTTACTGGCCACCCCCTTTATTTTTGACAATATGGCTCAATTATTAACTTTATAATAATAATGTATAGTGAAGAGTGTTACAAAAAAGTAGTACTTTGGGAATTAAAAGGTGTTTTTTCTAATCTAAAAAGAATATGATATAATTTGGAACTTTGAAAAAACAGGCCACTAGGGCCTAGGGGAGTGGCATTTTTAAAAATACTATATAAAAGATATTTTGCATTTTACTTGTACTTTATTGCATCTTTACATGCTTTAAAGGAGCGTAAAAAAAATAGAGAGAAAAAGCTAATGGGATAAGATATAGAGAGACAAAAAGGACAGTGAAGAAGTGAGTATATGTTAGATAAACCTGCCTCGGTAATAAAATGAACTAATTTACATCATTACCTTTCAGGATAACTTCAAATAAAGATTTTAACTAACAATCTAAATTACTTTCTACAAAACAATCTGTAATCAAATGTAACCTATTATTTAGAAGTGGACGAAAGTGTAAAAATTGGTTATGTTTGATAATAAAGGTTGATCGTATATTCGTGTTGTAATGAATAAATTGCCCTATCATAGAAAATGATAGATATATGAAATTATGAAAACCATTGTACTGCAACTGGCTAGAAAGGAACAGCAGAATATTTAGAGCACAACTCTCTGAATAGGTGAACAAATTAGTTGATGTTATATGTTACAAATTAAATTAAGCATCCCAAAGTAGATTCCCAGAAGTTGTGTCATAGAATGACATTAGAGATTTGTTTTGCAAGTCAGTTGTTATAGAAGTAGTACTTTGTTGTTTGATTCCTTCAATTCCTTGGCCAGTTGGTTGATCTTCCTAGAAAGAACACCTGAGATGTTCAGGATTTGGTCTGATGCTGTACTAGGAACCAATTTAATCCCATCTTTTTTTAATTATTCTCATCTTTGGCTTTATAGGAATCATCATATATATCTTTTGGAGGTTCAATCTCAAAATTAGCGCAAATGTTAATTTTGTTGTATAAAACAGAACCAAGTGTTCCAACAAAGGCAGAGACTAATGAAATTCTCGAATCATACTATTCTGTTGAAATACCTACAAACCATAAATTTATATCTACATAATCAAACGTAGGATTAATATAAAAAGATTAGTGATACTTGAGATTATTTCTGTTGTTTTTTCTAACCATATTTTTAGCTTTCGTAGAGTCATTTGGGGTGAAACTATGAAATAAGATAATATCTCATTTATATCGATGTTTTTTTAGCTCACTATACGCTAAAAAAATGATCTTTGTACTAGCAAAATTCATGTTTACTTATAACTTTCAAGTATGCACCTTTCAACATGGAGATCAGATGATTAATGCTCATATAGTCACATTTGAGGGTGTTCTAACCACATCTTCAGCTGATTAATACAAATTTGTGCACACTACTAGGAGAATGATACGTTTACCCACTGGGTCATCCACCAATTAGAAATGGAGAATAGAAAAAAGTATATTGTTGAGTTAAATTCCTCAATTCATTTTTCAATTTCTTGTGGGTAAATTACCCACTAGGCATATAAATTTTTTCCAGATTGCCAGGAGCCTTGAAGGTTGAAATGACATCAAACTATTCACATACTAGTATAGTAGTATATACATATATATATGATGGGCCAAAACTACAATAAAACCAATAACGCATATATTATTCATCTTTTAAATATGATGTTCTACAACATACAAGACCAAAGCATACAACCCCGTACTCTCTCTAAGTGCTTGAAATTACCTTCAGCACTTCATTGCCATACCTGGTCACTAACATATTCAATAGGATGAGAGAGGCGAAGGGGACGAAACCGAAATGGGCGATTTTGAAAAAGAATACCCGAAAAGAAAAACACAGCTGAGAATTTGAGGCCTTAACCACATTAATATTGAGTGATCTGCAAGCGAAATTCTCAGGATCTTCTCACAGAAGCATAGATGGAGCTGTCTATACCAACACTGAACATAAGAAACACAAGACTGATCAGTTTAGGCCAGATTTGCTGATGTAAGACTTTGCTGAACTGAACACGTCTCCTTTCTGCCTTTTGTATTCATTGTAGCGCATGAAGAAATAACTCAGATAATCAAAATCTATAACAGACATCTTTGCCTGTCATTAAAGAAGAAAATTAGAAAGATATAACTTAACATGATGTTTTCCGATAGATACCATTTAATTAGCAGAAATTAGGTACCTGAATCAGAGCCCATAATGCCCAATACACATGAGAAACTAACATGAAAGAGTTTGTCTCAACATAAAGTGCTTCCAGATCACAGTCGAGTACCTGTAACAGCAAAGACCCATATAAAACTATCTTCCCTCACCAAAAAAAGGAAAAAAGGAGTAGGAAAGGATAGTGAAAATAAGAATGAACAGATAGGACAAAGGGAAGAACATAGATACTTTGCTGGATTAATGAAGTGCGCGAGCTTTTTTAAGTGACAATTTTACATCTAATATAATTATTAATGTTTTTTATTTGGGGGCGGGGGGAGGAGGGAAGATTGTTCTTACACAAATTGGAGTATGGAGCTGCATATGTTCAGCATGATTTTCAGTAAATTGGGATCAAAACAGACATTAAGATATCTCTATACCAATTCGAAGATTTGGACTGCATCTGGTCCTGGTATCACTATGTCAAGATTTTTCTCCCACTTCTTTAGCAGTTCTACTAAGATACTATCCATAGCAACATAAAGAGCAAGATCACTCCCAGAAAGAATGATAAAACAACATTCTTTAACAAGATCAATACACCTAATTTCGGTTTCCAATATACACCAAGAACTAAGCAATAAGCTATTGAACTCTATCATCTTCAAAAGCCCTAGCATTCAAGATAAACATTTTGCAGCCATCAAGTGACTTTGTTGCCCAACTGCCACTTGATATATTCCTTTCTAAAGCGAGCTGCTCTAGATCCTCCAGAATTGGCCTTCCATACCTTGGGGATTCAAGATAAACATTTTGCACCACCACAGGTTGTTGAGACAAACAGCATTGTTTCAGTAATTCCTGTGTTCAATGCACACCATAGACAAAATTCCACCTATCCTAGAGCACACCACAAGGTCTGTTGAGGGCTGAGGCACAAAATTAGCCTTCCATATCTGGATTAAGAGAAAGACTCAGGTCAAGAGACAAGGAATGCCTAGATAGTTATTATCTCCATCTTTGTTTTTCACTTTGCTCTATTGTAATCGTTGAAGCAAAGATTCTTCTTTGAAGGTTTGTTGAGGGCTGAGGCACAAATGCTGATATAAGCTGAAATCACTCTTGATGATCTGACCTCAAAGTTAAAGCATCATAATTTGCTTTTCTACAAAATTAATGATGAATATCATCTGCTTGAACATTCTTTTCACCAAAATCCCAAAGTTCTACAAGTCACAGCACCTAGCCTTCGATGAACATTAGATACAATAACATTTGCTTAAAGCCAAAAATTCAAGGAAAAAGTGAGGGAATACGTGTGCACTAGGATGTGTACTCAAGGTGGGAAGGGAAGAAGTGTGCTCGAGGGGATGGGCTTTTTTCCCTTTTTTAGGAGGGGGAGGATGCGCACATGATATAACATAGCACATTATGTTTTATAATTGAGGTTGAGCAATTTTCTTTTTCTTTTTGGACAGAGGCAAGAGAAACTTAATTCATCCTCGAGGAATTTCCTGGCATCACATAGGCCCTTAGTTCACTATATGACTGCATAAATAGCCAAAAACCACATAATCCGAAGATCTTTTAATAAACATTGCATTTTAGCTAACCAGATCTAAATGGGTGATATGATCAAGTGGTAGCTAACGGGAGCACCTTATGACCATATTCTTAGTCTTATCTAATGTACAGCTTTATGTTACCTATGCAGCAACCAATACATCACGTTATAATCGAAGATATAAAATACTCCACATACTACCACATAAAAAGATCTTCAAAAGCCAAGGGAATAAGGCTGTCATATGATTGAATCTATTCTATTCAGTATTCATAGTTTTAGTATACTGACCTATCAGATGTACTTGGGAAAAGGCATCTCTCAAGGCAAAGAAAAGCGTTTACCATAGCAATAAACATATCGGGGCAAGAATTATTTTCCCCTTTCTTTTTTTCTCTTTCATTTTTGAGGGGGAGGCTTACAGCAATACAACACTCCTATATTATTTTCATTGATTTTCACAAATGTGTCTTTTGCCCACACGGACAATTCTTCTTAATTACTATCTGCCACGACTCCCTCCTTCGAAAGAAGAAAAGACAAACAAGAAAAAATACCAGATGTACAGTGCATATTCCTCCTATCATCATAGATGAGGTGATCTAGAGATGAGTAAGCCGTGAAGACACAACCCATCCAAGGATCATGGCATCGTTTCATCCTTACGTACCTCTTGTGGTGCATCAGGAAGTAAGTAGTGCCTGAAGAAGAGGTACTGTTCATCTTTGCTAGGGTATCTGCAGGATTAACGAATTACAGATAAGTGGTCTGCAGTTCAAGCTACGTCGTCATATCCAAAAGGCACTTCAGATAAGTAAGAAATGTTACGTACAGGCTGTAATCGCAATCATAGCCAGCATATTCATTGAAATGATTACCAATATCAAAGCCTCTGTAGTTATATGAACCATACTCGAAATCTATAATGTACAGCTTCCCTGTCATTCGAAGTCAATTGAAGTAAGATTACATAAGTACTCGGGGCACATAGTATGGGTGTTTTATGTGATCTATTAGTACATGTACCTTCCTCTTCGTTCAGCATTAAGTTCCCGGAAAGCAGGTCATTGTGAGAAAATACCACTGGAGCATCAAGACGGTCCGTTAGTGCCTGGCATACAGCTAAAATACATTACTAGCAATATTTTGACATTCAAAGAAATCTAAATTAGTGAAAACGATTATAGCCTATGAGGACAATGTGAACTCAAAGCAGACAAAGTATACTGCAAATCAGCCACTTTCAAAGAACTACACATATGCTTCTAATAGAGAATTCAAAAAAAAAAAAAAAAAAAAAAAAAAGACACCTGCATAACATAGGCAGAACAAGACCAAACACCAGGGCATGCGGTGAAGATAGGCAGACAAAAGCAGAGGAGCCCCTCTGACCAATCCTAAGCATATATGAGGAAAATTAACATATCTGCTCCTCGGCTTTGTCTAAAAATTTCTATGAAGTTTAATAATTAATTTGTAGACTTAACCCACATAACCAAAGAGAGAATAAGTAGATGATTAAAAGAAACTTTGAAGCATCTAACATCATCTGAAAGCTCATGTATGCACAAATCAGTTCCATTATAAGTAATACTCGTATATAGCAAGTTAAAAATACATGAGACAGTGTCAAAGTTGACAATGATGCTAGAATTTGGATAGGCAACAAACTTGTTTCCAAGAGTATCTACTTTGATTTTAACAAATTTCCAGCTCTAAATTGGAACAGCATACATCTCTCATACACCTTATATCCTATTAACATGCAGAAAATTGGCAAAATAACATATATAGTGACCATACGTTGTACGAATATCTAGGAACAGATGTTATAAAATTGAGCAGATTGGCTCATTATAACTCTAAATGGTTGTCAATGATAATCTTCAAGTAAAACAATGGTAATTACAGAAAAATAATGTTACCTTCAGGTCACTAACTTCACTCTGAATTTCTTTAAATGAGATGGTTTGATACTTCTCCTGTTTCTCGTTGTCATCAAACTTAAGATTTGATGCTGCAGCATATAGCCAAAAATTAAACATGGGGTTCAACAGGCAACTGAGCAATCATGCATAAGTGCACAAGAATACGTGAGCACTGATGTGCATTTTTCACATTATTTTCCCAACACCAAACTCTAAGACTTCTCCTTCAGTTTCTTGTGCATATGTGTGTTTTTTTTGGGGGGGGGGAGCAATTTCTATTATTCAACTATTGAAGATGCAGAGAAGGCTGTGCATACAACATCAAAGAAATAAATTCATCCATCCACATTATTTTCTCTATAATTCATCCAAGAACTATTGAAGATTATGACGTAAAATCTTCAGATCCCCGCAGTCACTAAAACGCAACCAATTTTATAGGTAGATTTAAATAAAACTGACGGACGTGGATTTTCACATAGATGAAGTGTCGACAGATCATAGAGAATAGGGTGAATGGGTCAACAAAAGACTGAAAATAAATTGTCAAATGTCAACAAACAAGCCTTGACAACAAATGCATCGAGAGTATAAAATTCAGGTAGCGAACCAGTCAAGAACCAAACCTTTCTCAAAAAATTTTGATAGATCAATCCACAGCTGGGACTCTTTGGAACCAGGAATTTCCACTTCATGAAACCTCCTAAGCTCCTTAGCTATTACAGCTGCCAGCTTTGGTTCCCTCATATCTACCCATTATTTTGAACATAAAAAAAAAAAAAAAAAAGAAAGATCAGTAGATTGATAGCTATAAGGAATCCGGCAAGCAAAAACATTATGAATACATCAGTGACCTGTTCTAAAGGAGACTCGCTCCTTTACCCAAAAAATTTTTTTACTATGAAAACATGCCAGGACACCAGACCCTGAAGATTTCAAGCCAATTACGCCTATTTCTGAAGTGTAAAGGTGCAAAGAACTGTAATTATGAAAACGAGGGAAGATATAGCCAAAGAAGGAGAGATAGCTTACAGCCCCAGATAAATAACCCAATACAAGGCCCATTTAGGAGAACCAATAAGATGGAGTAAGGATGCAGAGTCCGTACTTGAACTTATGTGATACTTACCAGGTGGAGTAAGAGTTCGTGCATAGATGAAAGACTGAACCATGCCATTTCCAAAAAGCGCGAGCAACTTGGCACCAAATCCTGCAGCCGAGAGGTATCTAATAGCCTATAGCCAATACGCAGTAACAAATCAATCATTGAACATGCAGTGTGGACAGCACAAAGCAATTCAACATGAACTGGCCATATCAGCACAAACTAACTATTTCTGCAAGAAGAATAAATACATATAATGCATGGAGAGAAGAACTGTATCCGCTAAAAATAAGTTAAAAAATAAAAAGGATGCTGCATTCAAGTCGATTGTTCCTCGAATCTCTAATCATAACTGAACGGCATCTACATATTCCGTCTAATACGATTTTCACAATTTTTTTTCCATACTAACCAAGAAATATATAATTGCACAAACTAAAAACATGACCTGCAGAAAATGTTGGTCCATCAGAGGAGAGAGAAGACACTAGAGGCATAAAGGGCATAATATGCCATACTATACACTTTCTCAAGTTTTTAAAGGTTGCAACATTTTGACTTTTGCATTATTCATGTATCAATTAACAATCTTGACTGTAAATTTTTTACTAGTATATACTATATACAACAAAATTACGTATGTAAAATGTTGTTAGATTTGTCTTACTGTATATCTACAAAATATCAACAACTTACACTAATAGATAATTAAAGAATTTGTGGTCAAAATTACGCATTGGCAAACATGTAAGTCAAATTGTTGCATCCTTAGGAACTGAGGAAGTACAACTCAAAAGGCTAAACCTGCCTCTAAAAAAGCTATAACACTGAAAACCTCCCCAAAAACCACTCAGACAATTTCATTTGTTAACTGTTCATCAATGTATCGTTTACGGCCATCCTCACCCAAGAAATAGATTAATTCAGAAACAGTCCAGCAGAAAAGACAATGGCATAAATCACTTTACACAGTGATCTGCTCAACAACTAAAGCTTAATAAATGTCAATGTTCTTGGGAAGCAATATTGATAAATAGTAAAGGACCTACCAGCAGTTCCCTCTCCCGATTGATAACATAGTCGGTATTTGGTCCATACAACCTAACAGTAATTGACACCTCATTGCCGGCTTCCTCCTTGACCGTAACCTTCAACACTAAAACAAATGTCAGACAAAAGGATAACTTACACTAAACAACCCAAAATATACCCAAATGAATGAACCAATATAGCCTAATATTCCTTACATCAAAAAGTAATTGTCACCTCACCCAAACTCCTTTATAATTAAGAATATGCCATAACTTTACTAGAAATACCCTTTATAGTAGTTGGTCAATATCACACTCTCCCCCATCACTCATTCAAATCAACGGTATTTTGAGAAAAATCCAATCATATATCGTTACTATTTACGAAACTTTACATTTCCAGATCATATATTAATCACAGTTAACGGACTACTAAACTTCCTTCCACAGGCAACAAAAACGAAAATCACTGTACTTTATTTTCTAACTTCAGCTGGTAACTGTTATGAGTTTTCACTTTTTCGTTAGCTAAATACATGATCTTGAAAATAGAAAAAAACGTAGTTTCCAGTTTTCTCGTAGTCAATTTTTAAAATTAACATGTTTCACACAAATACTACCATTGTAAAATTCATTACAAACTACTACCTCTATCCTTTTTCTATTGCAACAATAAAGTTTTCACGCTTGCCAATGTACAACTTTAACTATTAATATCTTGAATTACTTTTTAGTAAAAATTATACAAATTTGATATTTTGAAAGTATAAATCTTGACGAATCTAACAAAATCCCACATGACTATATTTTTCCTTACGTAAAAATCACAAGAGATAGTGAAAGGGTCTTATTGTTGCAATAGAAAAAAAATGGAGGAAGTATTAACTATACATCATACAAGTATCAAAATATCAAAACCAAAAACTGAAAACTGATACGATGTCGAACGTATATAGTAAAACAAATCATTCATGAAAATCACTCACATAAATTAGTAATGCCTCCAGAAACAGTCTTCACAGAAAAGCATGAATCATCCAAATTCGCCCATTTCTCGAATATATCCTTACATAACTCTCTGAATCCAATCAAAACAAATCAAATCAGATCAAATCACACTAATTCATTAACTCAATAACAGACTAATTTCATCTCTATTTACATTCCAAAATCAGTGAATCACACTAATCATAAGTAGCATAATTCATAATTTAGCTCCAATTTTAGGTCAAAAGAATACTGATCGAAAATTCAAAGATTTCTCAGTCACTAAACCCTAATTTAAGAGGTAAAAAAAAAGACGATGAACAGTTACATGATGCGAGGTTTCATGGCGGGAAGAGGGAGAGAAGTGTCAACGGATAGAGAAGAAGAAAGGATCTCCGAGCTTCCATTAAAACGAGCTTCACCTGCTACTTCAATGGCGTCCGAAATGCTCGCGGCTCCCATGTTTTCGTCTTTTTTTTCTAGTAATGGAGGAGAGAGAAAGTAAGGGGTTAACAATGGCGGAAGTTTTGCGTTTGTTTGGATTACCGGGAAATTATTTTATATTAAAAATGTGAGATTTTTTGTGATGGGTTGAAATGTTGTGGGCTGAACTTTCACTAGGAATGCCAAACGTGTCCTAAGATTGGATTTGGACCTCTTTTGTGATATTGATTGATTATTGTGTATATTATAAAAATACAAAAATATTTTTCTAAGGCCAAAGATATGTGATAATGGTTATGGCTTTTTTAAAGTTGATATAAAAAGGGGCCACAAAAAAATTGTAAAAATGAGAGGTTACAAATAAAAGACAATTGAGTAATCATGGAATTTATTTGTTGTTATTACTCCCTCCGTTTCATTTTAATCTATACACTTACACTTTTCACGCATGCCAATGCAAAACTTTAAGGACATATATCTTTAGTTTTGTATTTGTAAAAATTATAAAAGGTACATATTAATAAAATACATGTTATGATGACTTTAACAAGATCCCACATGACTATATTTTCATCCACGTATAAATCACAAATGATGGTCAAAGTGAAATTTGTGAATAGTGTAAAATGTCAAAGTGTGTAGATTAAAATGAAACGGAGGGAGTATTACATTATTTTGGATTTGTTATTAGTAAAAGAATTATTTGAGATTTTGCAATAATTATCTCAAGTTTGTGAGAGTAGAGATACTAATAACAACGAAACTTTGGTTTTAAGATGAACTAGTGTGTAGCTCGGGCTACGCCCCGAGTTTTTACTTTGAATAATACTTTTATGTTTTGAGTATATATTTATTATTTCAGATTAGTTTATTATATATATTTATGTTTCAAGTGATATATATTTATGTGGATTAAATAACATATCTAATAGTTGGTTGAGATGCGTAAGATGTTTATTATTTGCATGTTCAAATACTAATAACATACGAAAGTTTGAATTGTAATACATATTCCTTTTAAAAAAAAAAATTTTAAAAAAAATGGGGGAAGAGCAATCTATACTTTATTATGTACGCCTTTTAATATATTAGTATAGATTCGAACCGGGTAATATAGATTGTAAAAATAGTCTCCATGACAAATGAAATAAGAAAAATAATACCACATCAAAATAGAGCTTCTTAAATAGATGTTTATAGATATTATAAAATCAATAGTATACTTTGACCAACTTAAATTATTAGTTGCTTGTACGTAGAAGATAGCTCATTAGATCTAGTCTCTCTAATGTAATTGAGCTGCTCACCCTTATTTCTTGTGGGATTCAACAAACCTCGTCATCTCAAATCAAAAGTTATTAGATGTGAAGAATAATTCAGGCCAATCCATACAAACTATACTTAATAGTTAATACAAGTTTCTACTTGCTCATAGAGCAAACAAGGTGCACCTCACAGCATCAATTAAAAGTTAAAATTCACTAAATAGAGAATTAAAATTAATCAAGAGTTCATATCTTATGTTTGAAACGTCCCTACTTAAGCTATACAACTAATGACCAGGCTTTATTCGAGTTACGTTATTTGTGAACTTGGTCCAACTTTTGACCAATTAAGCAATCTTTTGTAACCAACTACATTGTATCACCACTATCTTACCATAAAATCTGGTTACGCAGCTGAAATATAAACAATGGTGACTAGGGGTTTTTAAACTCTCATATCTTACCTTATAAATATAACCAAAACAAATGTAGACCTTCACTATTTCAGAATTCTTTCTTCTGTAGAAACTCTCATGCTTATCACCCGCAAATCACTTGTTCGCTTCAGGAGAGTCTAAATCCAACGAGTAAAAAAGAATGTCATGAAGCAATACAAATAAACAAGACTACAAGAGCATCACCATACCACCTGTGAGTCTAAATGACAAGTACATATATATATATAGAGCCTGGGACTTTAAGTCCAGAGAGAGAGAGATGGGAATTGGAGGAGGAGGAGAGAGAGATGACGATTTTAGGACATTTAGTTTTTTTCTAAATAAGGTAAGATTGAAGTTCCACGCATAGAGGGAAATTGGGGGATCTCTAGCTCCTTGCATGAGGTGAGACTCGATCCCAGGATATCTGAGATCGGAGGTGATGCCAACACCACTTGGCTATCACCTAATGCTCAAGAACGCACCCTTAATGATATTATAACTTTAGCTTTCGTACCTATTAACATTTCATGTTATTAGGTAGCGTATCTCACAATGAAACAATGGTCAATCATATTCATATAAGATTGTTTCCCTTTGAAACTTATTGAAAACTAAACTACATTGATAAATTATATATATATTTCAAATGAGGGAGGATAGTGTTTTCAATTAATTTGATGTTGCTTTCATAGGTAGCTAATAATGAGCTTCTAATTATTGTCATTCACACTTTGATTTTCTTTGTATGTTATGGTAGGCATGATTATTTAGAATATTATGTTTTTCTCTAAATATTTAAGTAAAATAATATTAAAAAGCTAAAAAATTGCGTTCAAAAGGATATAAACAAAATAAAAGACAAACAAAAACAAAGGTCGGAACCGAAGAATAATAGACGTCACATCCCTATAAGATTATCTTTTTATAAGGTTATTAATAATTGTTAAGTAAATTAATTAAAATTTGTAGTTAGTCAAATGATCCTTATAAAATTGTCTTTTTACGTAAGCACCATGAAAGCAATTTTGAACAATTGAAAAACCTATTTTAGATGTTCACGTACTTTCTTAGTTAATACAATATTGAACCAATGAAGATGTTTCCTTTAACATAACTTTGTAAATAATTTTTCGTGCAAATTATTATTGGATGTAAGTATACAATTAATTTAACTTTAAAAAATGATTTCGCACGCATAATGTAGGTGTATATAAGGCTAGTATAAATAAATAAAAACAACTAATGGAGAAAGATTGACCTTAGTTTGCTATTCTTGTTCATTTGGTGTTCTAGCTTAGCTTGTTTACCACGAAGAATGCTAACCAAAGTTTCAAAGCCAAAATAAGCTATGGAATGGGAAAAAATTCATTAAATCTATAGAAATTATTGGGTGTAACTGTTACACAATAATTTATGGTGTAACAATCACAAATCACCTTTTTATTTGTAAAAAACTCAAATAAAAATGAAATAAATGACATCATATTCATGTCATTATTTGTTTAGTTCATACCATTTTTGTTAGATACTATGTCATTATGTACATGTGAGGTTTATTATACAATAAATTATAATATAACATGCTACACCCAACTTCCAATACCCATTCTTAAATCCAGCTATATTGGTTATTTTCTTATTTAGCTCTAGAATTGTACTCCCTCCATCCCATAATATAGTGCTCACATTCCTTTCTGGGTGTTCCAAAATGTTGTGCCTATTTTCTTTTTTATCAATTTATTTGGACTAAATTATCCTTCATTTCTACATAAAGTTTCCAAAAATACCCCTACATCTATACAAATATATTAAAAGGCGTTCCTATCAAAGTAACGGCGCCACGTGGCACTCTCTAATGTATGTGCCTCATGATTATGATCTCCTTAAAAATATTAACAATATGTAGCTACTAAGAATTAAACCCATGACCTTTGAAATGAAAAGTGAGAGTTTAACCACCAATCCATCACAATCTTGATGTATAATATTTCAAAGTAAAACATAATAAAGCCTTATAATTATATGTGACTATAAAAACATAAACAAGTATTTTTTGCTTTTTGATCTCTAACACTTTTATTAAAGTAATAACATTATTGAAAAAGTACGAAAAGCCAATAAAATCAATTATGAAATTTATTAATAATAATATATTTGATAATTGTAACTGACATGGGCATTGCCCAGGCCAAAATACTAGTAGTTTCTTTTAAAATATGTGTCCTTATTTATTGTTTTACACCATTCCAATGAACATTTATTGCTTTTTTATTTTAATTTAAAGGAAAAAGAAAGTAAAGAGTTAGTTCCAAGATAAAGGTACCAAGAAAGTACTTACTCCTTAGTCCTTTCATTTTCTTTAATTCTCGTAAAAAATGAGAAGTGAGCACTATATTATGAGACGGAGGGAGTAATAGATGAGTCTTGAATTTAATACGTTCAAAAGCAAATTCTCATCCCTTGATTCTTCCGAGTAAACAACAGGGGAAAAAGACGACATATAAATTAAAGATATGTAGAGTATAAATTAGGCTTGTTATCAAATTTGGAAGAATGGACATGCATAATTTTGGGGAAATCAAAACCTTTGGACCTAAGTTTGATTTTAGTTGTAAATTTTGACATCAAAACTTAAATCTCCTCTACAATTAGGACACATTAACTTTTATATTGTTTTTATGAGCTATAATTGATATAACTAGGAGGCTTTAATGAGGTGCTCTTCCTAAGAATTATCAAAATAATATGAGTTGAGATCACATGAGCCCAACTTCATAACTGGATCGCATACAGGGTATATATCCATTAAACCACTTAAGTGGCATCCTTATTAAGACTGGACCGATCAATCGAGCTTTTACACATTTTTTTTAATTGGTAAGGAGAAGTGTCATACTGGATCGGAATATTATATAAGTTAAACTGACCAACCCAGCTACACAGGCAAGATCCCTTGGAAGTGGGAGAAAAATGTAAGGGTATCCCACCTCCAAAGTGTCTCTAATAGGGTTTGATCCCACAACCTTAAGGTTGTAAGATACAAACCTTACCACTAGACCAAGTACTACTTGGTAATTGAGCTTTTACATACGTAAACCTATAGAGACAAATACAGTCAATGAGAAGTGGATTTTAAATTGTTGCAAAAAAAACTTATCATAATTCAACAAAAGTGAAAAAACATTATATTTAAGAACAAAATAAAGGTGCGAGTCAAATAATTTTCTAATATTCTAGCAAGCTAATATCAGCGCAACATGAATTCACAGCATGATATAATAAAATGGTGCATAAAAAAGTTGTTTTTTCTCGTTCAAAGTTTCTTGATTTTTAACTTAAACAAGTTAGCATGATATAAAGTCTTATGCAGGTGGTGTCCAAGACGTGAGACCGAATTCCATTTACATCACCCTGTTTAATCGTTCATTAGCACACAAAAAAAGGTGTTGGTGTCGTGTTGGTGTCAAGCCTTCTAACCAATCTAATTATATGGGTTGGATTAGTCTCTAGCGCACTACACTAATAACACCTTTAGAACTTAGCTTCATAAATTATAGACTAATAGTAGGCCAAATTTTAAGTTCCCCAAGAAAAAAAAAAGGGCCCAACTTAGCCAATTGTTGCACACTTGACACTTGCACAATTTAGGGATTTTGCCGTGACACACAAGGACAAGGGTGAGAATAAAATAAAAGAGAAACAAAATCAATCTCTCCCATAAAAAAAAAAAACTAACACATTTCACCATTTTTCTTCTCCTTCGCTCTACATCTCATCAAAACGCACAACAATGGCGGATCTTCCATTAGACATAATAACCTCCATTCTTACCCGACTACCTACAAAATCACTTATTCGTTTCAAATGTGTTTCAAAATCTTGGAATTCTCTCATCAAAAGCCCCAATTTCGTTAATATTCATCTCACACAATCTCTCTCCTCTAAAAATCACCTTCTTATCCTCAACTATGGAAGTTTCTTGGAGTATACGCCATTAAAGTTGAGTTCTGATCTTCATGTTACTAGTGCAAGGTTTGATTTACCCACTTGTTTTTCTGGGTATGAAGTTTCAGTTTGTGGGTCTTGTAATGGATTATTAGCTTTGGTTTGTAAAAATGGTGATGACCCATTGTTGTTTGAGATTATTTTGTGGAACCCATCTACTAATATTCATTTTATACTGCCTCGTAATACTCATGTTGATTTGCATACTGATTTTCTGGGTGTTAGTTTTGGTTTTGGGTATGATTGTAATGTTGATGATTATAGAATTGTGAGGATTGTTGATAGATTTTACAATAGAGATGATGGTCATGGTCATGGTCATGGTCATGGTCATGGTGATGATGGTGATAATGGTGATGGTGGTTTTGATGGTGTGCTTGATGATGGTGACAATGGTGGTTTTGATGGTGAGCTTGAAGATGGTGGTGGTGGTGGTGGTGGTGATGATGATGGTGATGATGGTTTTGATGGTGAGCTTGATGATGGTGACAATGGTGATGGTGGTTTTGATGGTGAGCTTGATGATGGTGGTGGTGGCGATGATGATGGTGATTATTATGGCGATGATGGTGATGATGATGGTGGCGGTGATGGGGGTGGTGATGGTGAAGATACTGATGGAAGTTATGAATGTAGTTTTGGTTTCATATACAGGGAAGTAATGGTATATAGCTTAAGAGAGAATTCATGGAAAATGATTCATGTTGGAACATTTGGTGATAAAATGGAATGGTTTTGCCCTGGTGCAGTCATAAACAACCACATAGTTCACTGGATTTTCTGGAAATATATAAAAGATGAGCCTCGCCTTCGAGGGTTTGATCTCTCCTCTGGTGAATGGAATAGATTGCCCTTACCAGATTTCACAGGAAAACAGAAGACAGATTGTCCTAATGATGGTGATGATTCCTTGTCTAGTTATGAATTCAAAGCTAGTGATATCGTTGTTTTAGGTGTTTTGGATGAATGTCTATGCTTAGTGACTCGAATTCTCCCTGAGCTTGACAATGTTTATGTTTGGATCATGAAAGAGTATGGTGTTGAAGAGTCATGGACTAAATTATTTAATGTCATTGAGGCAAATGTAGTTGGACCATTGTCGAGTGCTCCAGTTGCTTCTTCCTATGAAGAAGATGAAGTTCTGCTGAGAAGAGCAAATGCACATGGCCTTTGCTATTACAACTTGAAGAGCAAAACTGTGAAATCTGTTCCTAAGATTTCTAGTAGTCTCAAGCTTCATGATGTCAACCTCTGTGTCGAAAGCCTTGTTCCTATTATGCCGAATATGATTGCAGAGTGATGAATATATACCCTGGTAAATTTTTGGCAGGATAATTATGTTATTATTAGTTCAATTACATGAGTAGCTTTTTAGATTAGATGGTTCCTAGCTGATTGAAAAGTCCCTTATCTGATGGCCTTTGATTTTTATCACTTATAGTTTCTCTTGCTAACAGTCTTTTACAATGAGACTTATGTAGTATGTTAAGATCTTCTGGATGTGTTGTTAATATATACACCTACAAGTTTTAGTTTGGAATGAATTATCTTTACATTTGAGCAAGCTTATGAATGATCTTCTACAGGGCAACCTTTATATGCATGATATGGTTCCAAATGCTGCTCATTATGTAATCACTAGTCTATGATACTCGAACTCTTCATGATAGCCCAGATATTGTATTGGATCCTTGGCATCCTGTGGTAGGTACTTTATTATAGGCACTTTGACGCTTCATTTTGAGCCAAGATCATGGAATTTCTTTTCGTAAAATAGCCTAGTTAGAGTCGGGCACACTTATGCGTACGAGTAGCAAAAACCATGTTAGTAGTCTTTACTGGATTAATGCCACTCTATATGCTATCCTGGAGGCTGATGATGGCTTAGCGTGATTGTAGAAGAATGAATTAGTTTCTTAACTAGGGCAGGAAATCAGCTGCTTGAAGGTGTTTTCCATTTGTTTGGGATGGGAAATTCCTGGGATTGTACATTGGTTGTTTGTGAAACATATTAGACTATCTTAATTGGATTATTTAGGCTCTGTTCTTTTTGATTGAATAAACCTGAACTGAACTAAACTGAATTTGTCTGAACTGAATAAACCTGAACTGAACTGAAGTGAATGAAAACTGTGAGAGGAAACTAACTGAACTGAACTGAATAAACCTGAACTGAATTGAATTTGTCTGAATTGAACTGAATTTTCTTTAATTCAGTCCAAAAGAACAGCCTTAGTGTCATTCCCCACCTTCAAACTATGAAATTACTTCCTTTTTTTCAAGATTATGCCATGATTACAATGTGCACGGGTATGTTTCGTGCCTTACCTCAAGATAATGTTGAATCTAACATAAACTTATCATGATTTTCTTGTGAATCCTAAAATAGCTGACATAGACGCGCATACTGCAATACTGCATATGCAAAGGTTCAGCAGGATAGCAGTTAAATTCGATTCAAGGCATTCACAAAGAGAAATTACAAAATTTTCTTTTAGGAGAAATTGATGGGAATTATCTCAATTTTGCCAAAAAATTTTTTTAAGTTTGACAAACTTTAAGAGCATAGAGTAATTTCAAATTTGGCTAACTCACGTGACAAAATAAAGAGAAAAAAAAAGCCTTAGATTGTCAAGTGAGTTATTCACTTATTATTTGTGATCAATTTTCTTATATGGTATGAATTTGAGATAATTGTTGTCAATTTTCGTCTGTGGTCAAATAAAAGATTTCCATTCCAATAATCAATTTTTTTTTTTGTTTTTATATAAAATAAGATATACATGAGATTTGCATGGCATTGTAGTTTACTTTATAATCATGAAGCAAAACTGCAAAATCAAACTCTTCTCAACCAATTAAATATTTTGTACTTCTGTTAAACCCTATTTTCTTACGGTTTTGAGAGATGTATTACCTTGTGGTGTAACGATTTTATGAAGTTTGAACACACTTTAAGGACCTAAAGTTCGCAAAAACTTATTGTTATAGACCTCAATTTTAAAACCTATAATTATTATTTTGTTAAGGACCTAAAGTTTTTATGTTTTGTTTTGCAGATAAGCTTAGAAACCAACAATAACGTGAACATGTGATGGGTCAAGGTGATTAGCATTATTTAGCAATATGGGTAATTAGCATTTTCCCGCAAATTGTCGCCGAATAAATAATTAAATAAGGTAGTTCTTATTGCGTCAATCAGTTGAGTTTTTTAAATGGAGTTGAGTTTATTTTTTCTTGAGGTTCAAGTTTAGTTATTTGTTTCCTAGTCAAATTAGGAAAATACTGTTTACTAAGGTTTGTATAATTCGGTACCTGATTTGTGATTTCCTACATATACCATATATTCTGCTCAATTTGGTGAGAAACCATTCTATCTGTTTCGCACATCCGAAAATTTAAACATGATTATCAGCTCAAAAAGCCATAGAAGTAGGATTGAAATACCTTTAGATTTGGTGTTTCATATACTCTTGATGCTACCGGTAAAGTCGTTGTTACGTTTCAAAAGCGTATGCAAAGATTGGTACAATATCATCAATGACTCTAATTTTATTAAACTCCACCTTAAGCAATCCCTCAAAATTAATTCCGGGCATGATCGCCCCATTGCTTATGCCGATTACGAATTACTATATCTTGTAGATGATCTTGATTTCCCTTCTCAACAAACAATACTAAATTGTCCTAACGAAGTCGTTTCAGACGAAACCAAACAGTTGTTTGATGTAATTGGCTCATGCCATGGTTTGCTTTGCTTACGATTTTGGCGTAACATTGATGGTTTCATTATATGTAACCCATCAACACGGAGTTTTAAACGGATCTCCATGCCTGTTAATCATTTGGGCAAGACGCCGTGTTGGTTGCGATGTGGTTTTGGTTATGATAGTCAAAAGGATGATTATAAGATTGTTTTGACACTAATGAAGAGGCTTGAGATAGCAGTGTTTTCTTATAGCTTAAAGGCGGATAATTGGGTGGCTTCGCAATCACTACCTCTTTACCGAAACATTATTAATCAACTTCAAAACCATATTGTATATGGAAACAACATGCTACATTACTTATTCCGAGTGAGAAACAAGGGGTTGATCCGAATTATTGCTCGTTTTAATCTTTGTTCTGAAGAATGGGAGGATAAGTTTTCTTTACCAACAAAGATAACTTACGATTGCAATAATGATAGGGTATATTTAGGGTTTATAGATGGATGTCTAGGCTTATGTCATAATCATTCAGAATCGGCGGATATATGGGTGATGACGGAATATGGAGTTGAAAGATCATGGACCAAATTGTTTTCTATTTCTCGAGAGAAAACTGTTTATCTTGTTATGATGTCATTAGTGTTGTTAATTCCACAAGGCGACCGTAAGTTTTATTGTTGATTTGCCCTATTGGTCTTTTTTGGTATGATCAAAAGCATAAAACATTCAACACGTTTAAATATAAGAGCTCGTATTCCCGAACAGTCCATACTTATGTGGGAAGCCTTGTTTCTATACCAGGTTGCTCCCAAATGAGGGTGAAGAACAACTGATCTCAATGAAGACGGAAAGATCAAAACGCTACTTAAAAAAAGTATGAGTGTTTGGTAAGATAGTGGTTGTAGTATAGGACAACAATCTCATCTCTACACGTAACGTTTGAGAGTTATAGGTAGGGGTCTAGCAAATAAACACTATATAATAGCATAAGATAGAATTGTAAACCAATGTTTTTAATTTCTTTTTCCTTTTACTGTTTATCAATTGTTTTATTTTACGGCAATTCACTATTTTTTCATTACAATAGCAGGGTTATGATTTAACTATTTATTTTAAATATAAAATGTAACTATTATTTTACAATATTTTATACTCCTCATTCCACAAGCATTAGGTAATATAAATTTTTTGAGGGTTGAATATTATCTTAAATCTATACATTTCTTTGAGCAGTTAAAAAGTCATATACTCCTTTTAGTGTAAGTTCTGTAAAAATAAATAAATATTGAATTTAACTATTGAACGAACATATGAAATTGTTGTAGTTCATTTCATATTTGAATAAATGTCATTTATTGTCTTTTACAATTTCAACAGCTACTTTTGTCAAACACTTCTAATTGAACAAAAACAACTACTTTAATCGCTAACAGTTATTAGTAGACAGCTAGCAGCTACCATCAACAGCTACAGCTACTGCAACAGCTAACAACTACTAAAACCGCTAGTGTTGCCAAACATGCCCTTGAATATTAAGCTATTTGAAATACTTGGTTGTGTACTGGTGTTACTACATGCACTTGAGATTTTGAGTTAGCCGATTTAGTTTGTCATTTGGGATAAAATATAAAAGTTATATGAGTGCTCCACTTGCTTGTTCCTATGAAGAAGATGAAGTTCTGCTGAGAAGATCAAATGCACATGGCCTTTAATTTGCTATTACAACTTGAAGAGCAAAATTGTGAAATCTGTTCCTAAAATTTCTAGTAGTCTCAAGCTTCATGATGTCAACCTCTGTGTCGAAAGCCTTGTTCCTATTATGCCTAATATGATTGCAGAGTGATGAATGTATACCCTGGTAAATTTTTGGCAGGATAATTATGTTATTATTAATTCAATTACATTAATAGCTTTTTAGATTAAGTGGTTCCTAGCTGATTGAAATGTCCCTTGTTTGATTACCTTTGATTTTTCTCACTTATAGTTTCTCTTGCTAACAGTCTTTTACATTGAGTCTTGTGTAGTATGTTAAGATCTTCTGGCTGTGTTGTTAATATATACACCTACAAGTTTTAGTTTGGAATGAATTATCTTTACATTTGAGCAAGCTTATGATTTATGAATGATCTTCTATAGGGCAGCCTTTATATGCGGATATGGTTCCAAATGCTGCTCAGTATAATCACTAATCACTAGCCTATGTTACTCGAACTCTTCATGATAACCCAGATATGGTATTGGATCCTTGGCACCTTGTAATAGGTACTTCATTATAGGCACTTCTACGCTTCAATTTGAGCCAAAATCATGGAATTTCTTTTCGTAAAAATTAAAATAGCCTAGTCAGAGTAGGACATACTTATGCATACGGGTAAACGGGTAGCAAAATCCGAGTTCCGTAGTCTTCAGCTGATTAATGCCTCTCTATATGCTATTCTGGAGGCTGATGATGGCTAAGCGTGATTATAGAAGAATAAATAAGTTTATGAACTAGAGCAGGAACTCAGCTGCTTGGAGGTGTTTTCCATTTGTTTGGGATGGGAAATTCCTGGGATTGTACAATGATTGTTTGTGAAACATACAAGATATCTTAATTGGTTGTTTAGTGTCATTCCCCACCTTCCAACTATGAAATTACTCCCTTTGTTCAAGATTATGCCATGAGTACAATGTGGACGGGTATGTTTCGTGCCTTACCTCAAGATAATGTTGAATCTAACATAAACTTATCATGATTTTCTTGTGAATCATAAAATAGATGACATATACGCGCATACTGCAATACTGCATATGCAAAATTTTAGCAGGATAGCAGATTAAATTCGATTCAAGGCATTTAACAAAGAGAAAATACAAATTCTTCTTTTAGGACAATTTGATGAGAATAATCTCAATTTTGTAAAAAAAAAAAAAAAAATCCCATGTTTGACAAACTTTTAGAGTAATTTTAAATTTGACAAACTCATGAGAAAGAATAAAGAAAAAATAAAATAAATAAAAAGCCTTAGACGGTTGATGGAGTTATTTGTGATTCATTTCTTTTATGGTCTGAATTTCGAGATATTGTTGTCAAATTTTCTTTTCTATGATCAAATATTAGATTTCCTTGCCGATAATCAAATTTCTTTGTTTTATATATAATAAGGTACAGATAAGATTTGCATGGCACTGTAATTTACTCTCATGAATCATGATGCACAACCAAACTCTTCTCAACCAACCAAATATTTTGTATTTCTGTCGAACCCTATTTTATCAGGGTTTTGAGAGGATTGCGTGCATTATCATGTGGTGTAACGATTCCATGAATAATGTTTTAATGCCCCAGCCAAACGTCAAACATGCATGCCTAAAATTAACGACACTAGGCCATATGTCAAGTTGATCGATAGGTTGCAGGTTCGAATCCCCCCTCATCTTCTTTGTACTGCCTTCGTGGCTCCAATGGATCAAAAAAATATATATGTCAAGTTGAACAGACTTTAAGGACCTAAAATTTGCAAAAGAACTTATCATTAAATACTTATAGTTATAAAACCTATTGTTAAGGAACTTTGAAAACTTATCGTTAAAGACTTAAAAGTTTTAAAACATATTGTTAAGGACCTAAAGTTTTCATGTGGCTATGTTTTGTTGTTCATACTTTAGATAAGCTTAGAACCAACAATACTGTGAACAAGTGATGGGTCAAGGTGGTTTTTATATGGGTAATTAGTTTTTTCTCGCAAACTGTGGCAGAATAAACAACTAATTAGTCTTATCTTTTAGAGCAACCAGTTTAGTTATTTGCTTCCTAGTTAAATTATTCTAGTCAAGTATAATAAGGAAACTTACCAGAACTTGCACTTCCCTAAACGTATCCGAGTAAAATACTGTTTCCTAAGGTTTGTATATTTCGATACCTAATTTCCTACATATGCCATATGTTTAATGTCTGTTCAATTTCGTGAGCTTGATCATCAAACCTTTCTATCTGTTTTGCTCGTCCAGAATTAAACATGATTATTCTCAGATCAAAAAACCATGGAAGTAGGATTGAAATACCTTTAGATGTGGTGCTTCATATACTCGTAATGCTACCGGTAAAGACGTTGTTACGTTTCAAAAGTGTGTGTAAAGATTGGTACAATATCATCAACGACTCTAATTTTATTGAACTCCATCTTAAGCAATCCCTCAAAATTGATTCCCAGCATGATCGGCCCCTTGCTTATGCCGAATACGAATTCCTATATCTTGTGGATGATCTTGATTACCCTTCTCAACAAACAATGCTAAATTTTCCTTACGAAGCCGTTTCAGGCGAAAGCGAAACCAAACAGATGTTTGATGTAATTGGCTCATGCCATGGTTTGCTTTGCTTACAATTTTGGCATAACATTGATGGTTTCATTATATGTAACCCATCAACACGGAGTTTTAAAAGGATCTCCACGCCTGATGATGTCAAGATGCCATGTTTTTTGCGATGTGGTTTTGGTTATGATAGTCAAAAGGATGATTATAAGATTGTTTTGACACTAATGAAGAGGCTTGAGATAGCAGTGTTTTCTTATAGCTTAAAGGCGGATACTTGGGTGGCTTCACAATCACTACCTCTTTACCAAAACATTATTAGTCACCTTCGAGACCATATTATATATGGAAACAACATGCTACATTACAAATACAGTATCCTAGATTCTTCTATAGATTATGGGTCGATCCAAATTATTGCTCGTTTTAATCTTTGTTCTGAAGAATGGGAGGATGAGTTTTCTTTACCAACCAAGATAACTTGCGATTGCAATAATGATAGGGTATATTTAGGGTTTATAGATGGATGTCTACGCTTATATAATAATCATTCAGAATCGGCGGATATATGGGTGATGATGGAATATGGAGTTGAAAGATCATGGACCAAATTGTTTTCTATTTCTCGCAGAGACAACTGTTTATCTAGTTATGATGTCATTAGTGTTGTTAATTCCACAAGGCGACCAGAAGTTTTATTGTTAATTTGCGCTATTGGTATTTTTTGGTATGATCAAAAGCATAAAACATTCAACAAGTTTAAATATAAGAAGTCGTATTTCCGAACAGTCCATCTTTATGTGGGAAGCCTTGTTTCTATACCAGGTTGCTCCCAAATGAGGGTGAAGAACAAGTGATCTCAATGAAGCAATCGGCAAGTAGGGCAGCAAGAGTACTGTACTCCAATGGAATGTTTCATTTTACTACTATATGGCAATGGAATATCGAGCTTTAATTTTAGTGTATTGAGCTGTTTGAGTTTGCCCATTTAGTTTGTCATTAGGGATGAAACATAAAGTTATAGGAGTGCGTACTTTAATTTGCATAGTACAAATTAGTACTTGAGTATAATTTTTATTTTTAGGTAAAATTTGAGATATTGTGTTAACCGTCTTCTAAGCATTCAATGTTAAGATTCATTTTCAAATCAGTGACAAATGATCCAAATTTCATCATCTTCATAACTTCCTTAGCTTCTTGTCTACAAAAAAAAGAGAATCGGTATGGTGAAACCATTAAAAATACTAACTCTATATGCACGTAATGTATGCATAAGAAAATAGAAAACTCGGTCGGCGTAATCAATCATATATATATATATATATATATATATATATATATATATATATATATATATATATGAAGGAGAAACTTTTCGGGAGCATAGAGAGCTCCTCAAGATTTCGAGCTCATATAGCGCGCCACGTAGGATTGTCACGTCATTAATTTATATTTTTATTTTATTTTTACAAAAATAGAGTTCTACATAGATTTAAATACCTATATAGAATTTTAGATCAACGAAAATTAGAGTTTGGTTTTGACTCAACAACCTAAATTATCATATTAGGTAAATTGTGTATAACTTTTGCTACGTAATTCGGGATATTATGATTTTTGTACTATTGGAGAGCGCTCGAAATATGCTTCGAAATAAGATCCATTTACAATATAGTTCTATAACTTATGAAATAAAGAGTGCCACATAGGATTGCCATTAGGGGTGTTGACAAAAAACCGAAACCGAAAAACCGTACCAAAAAACCGGAAAACCGGTCAAAAAGGGCGGTTACCGAACAGGATAATTTGGGATTAAACGGTACGGTTACCGAACCGGTAAAATTCACGGTTAAACGGTACGGTTACGGTTATGATTTTTGAATGAACGGTTAACCGAAAAACCGAAATATTTTTTTTTCTCTATTTTATTTATTGTGAAACATTTGCCAACAACTACATTAATTCTAATATTTGTTACTAAGTAACAACAATTAGAGGAAGTATGAGATTATTGAAAAAATTTAGTACTAATTTAAACACTATAATTATGAAATGGAGTAAATTCTTAGTGTTACTATGTTTTCTATGGATTTATTATCCACTTTATAATATATTTTATAGTAGAGTATATATAATATTATAGTATATGCACACAAAAATAGAAAATATATATTTACATTAAGTAAAATATAATAGTATAAATTGAATAACGGTTAATGGTTAACCGAAAGACCGTACCGAAAAAACGGTTAACCGCTTAGGCGGTAACCGGTTTAAACGGTTACGGTTCGCAAAAAGAGTGAACTGGAACTTTCGGTTATCGAACCGATATGTTGTTTCGGGACGGTTAACCACTCATGAACACCCCTAATTGCCATGTCATGCATTTTATTTTTATCATTTAAAAAAATAGAGTCTACATAGATTTAAATACATATAATGAGTTTTAGATAAGGGAAAATTAGAGTTTGGTTTTGAATGAACAACCTATATTATTATATTATGTAAATTGTATATAACTTTGCTACGTAATTTGAAATAATATTATTTTTGTACCATTGGATAGTGCCCGAAATATGCTTTGAAATAAGATCCATTTACAATATAGTTCTACAACTTATGAAATAACAAGAGTGCCACGTAGGATTGCCATGTCATTAATTTTTATTTTAAATATTTAAAAAAATAGAATTCTACATATAGTTAAATACCTAAAAGGAGTTTTGGATAGAGAGAAATTAGTGTTTCATTTTCAACAAATAACCTAAATTATTATATTATGTAAATTAAATATAACTTTTGCTACCTAATTCGAAACATTATAATTTTTTTACCATTGGCGAGTGTTTGTAATATGCTTCAAAATAAGATCTATTTACATTATAGTTTTACAACTCATGGAAAAATATTTAATTAGATGAATTGTAAGGCAGTATTTAGTCTTTCTTTTAGATAAATATAATAATAGCTATAAGTATAGTAAACTATATATATATATATATATATATATATATATATATATATATATATATATATATATATATATATATATATATATATATATATATATATATATATATATATATATGTGATTATAGCATTTGATCATAGGTCCGATTTACGGGATCAAACATATTATTTTTCAAAACCTCGGCCTTACTCAACGAACCAAAACAATTTAGTATTGCAACAAAATTTATTAAGGAAACTTTGTTGTTACAATAAAAACTAAAATCTATATAGCAATAAAGTTACATATATATTAGAGTTTTGGATGATGAAAAAATTAGAGTATGATTTTAAAAAAACAGCATTAGAATATTATATAGATATCCAACTAAGCATGTCATGTCATTCTTTTAATTTTTTAAAATAAAATAGTGTTAAACATAGATATAAATACATATAAGGTGTTTTGAATAAGTGAAGATTATAGTCTGATTTTAAATAAACAACTTAAAATATTATATTATGTAAATTGAATACAACTTTTGCTCCGTAATTCGCAATATTATAATTTTTATAGCCATCGGAGAGTGCTCGAAATATGCTTTGAATTAAGTTTCATATACAATATAGTTTTACACCTTATGGAAATATATTTATTTAGATGAACAATAACATATTATTTATTCTTTATTTTAAGTACATATAAAAATAACTATAAAAGCAACATATTATACTTCCTCTGTTTTTTTTAGTTGCAACATTTGTTTTTTCACATTTACTGATACACTTATTTGAATGTGAATATCTCATATTGGGTGTAAGTAAAAATTATAAAAATTTGATATTTGGAATCATTGCATTGAGACGAATCTAACAAGACCCCACTTGACTATGTTTTCTCTTATATAATGGTGCGAGATTACTTAACAAAGTTGGTTGATGAATAGTGCAAAAAAGCAAATGTTGCAACTAAAAAAAAACAGAGGTAGTATGTGACAATAGCAATTATGTCTCTCAAAATCATACTTTTAAAAATGAGTTATAAGAAGATAAAAAAATATATATCTATAGTTTTGAACATATAGCATACCATGATGGAATTACATGAAAAATCAAATAAAAGTTTGTCAGCGACATGGCAGAGGTACTCCTATTATTTATGCAATTAACTGATTATTTCATTCCTAAACTATTTATTGTAATAATAATTTACGTTTTTCTTTTTCATATATCTATATGTCATATCTTATTCTTTTCTCCATTAACTTAATTGTACTAAAACTAATTGGGAAATCAAGGTTCCCGTTTTTAGGTTATTTTAGGTCACATATCATAGAAAGGGGGGGAGTTTGATAAGTCTTGATATGGTCATGATTGCTGAAGAGGTATTTTTTTCTCTTAAATAATAATTCTATTATAGTAGAGGTTAGATTTATATTTAATTAATTTTATTCATGATACCATCATTATGATCTTCTTTTTGTCTTTCCCATCTTCCATTCTATATGCGTTAGTGTTTATGTGCTATATTAAAAGTCGAAGTTGTGGCTAGCACTCATGTTTTTCTCTATTCTTTAGGTCGTGCACCTATTAATTTATTACCCTATGCTTTCTTAAGGTATCATTTGGGTATTTTTCATGTTAAAGTTGTCTTAGCTATTCTTAGTCATACCAATTAATAGGACACCATTTAATAATAGACTTAGCTACAATATTCAATTGAATATTAAAAATATAAAATTTATATATTGCAATAACAAATTTAGAAATTAGAGTATAATGACAAATATCTATGTTCTTTTTCTACTGCAACAATGGGTTTGGACATGGTTTTTAAGGAAATAAAAAAGGGTAGTTTTGCATAATAGTACCCTGTGAATTAACTAGAGTAAGGGATAAGTAAATCCTTAATAAAGTAAATGCAACTTTTATGAGGCAATTTGAGTAATTAATTATAGTTTTATTAACATAAAGTAAAGACAATATTGTCAACTATAATTGTTTTTTATACTAAAATTGTAATGGATTGGTTCCAATAGATGAAACTACTCAAAGTGATAATTGTTGCAATAGAAAGAGAACGGAGGAAGTATATAAATACAATGGAGTTGAAAAATCTCATTTCACAACAAAAACCAACGATGTTAACAAAGAATTTGCAAAAATTAAAATAAACAATAACCCGTGCGTTGCACGGGCTTCAAAACTAGTCTATATATAAATATATACAACAAAATCCTAAAGGCTAATGAAGGGTGCCACATAGGACTGAAATGCATTCAGCTATGCCACGTGGGATGACAAACAATTCCCCCACTACATCCCTTCATTTTGGGCAAAATCCGGCTAATTGATCATCTCTATTTGGGACGTAATTATAGGATCAACATCAAAGGAAAGTTTTTGAAACTCTCTAACATCTCATTATTTAAGTAATCAAAATCAGTACAATAAAGGAAATGAATCATTTGTAATTATTCTCATAATTTTCTATCAATTAGAGACTAGAATTTCGGAATCTATTAGGGAAGTTGCAATTAGATAATCAATCTAGGACAATAATCACGTGATTGATATCATATAAATATCAAACTTTGCATAAATTAGGGAAGTAAGTCAAGTAAGTTTTCAACATCAAAATCAAAAGGACTGGTGAATATCATATCATATAACTAATATATAAAGCATAGTACAAAAGCCAGCTCACGAGGTCGCGACATTGCGTCCTCATTGGACGCCATTTGTTGTGCTCATTAAGTGTCATGTCATTTTTTAAAAATATAAATAGAGTTCTAATTATAATTAAAATAAAAATAGAGTTTAGGATAAGAATAAATAGAGTTGGGTTCACAATGAAAAACTTATATATAGTAAATTGATTATAACTTTTAATATATAATTCGTAAAATTATAACTCTTGTACCATTGGAAAGTGTTTAAAAAGTACTTTAAAATAAGATCCATTTATACTGTATTTAAAATTTTATATTAAAGTAACGTATAAGGGCGCGACATTTGGCGTCCTCATTGGACGCCATTTGTCGCGCTCAATAAGTGCCATGTCATTTTTTTTTAATATAAATAGAGTTCTAAGTTGATTAAAATACAACTAGAGTTTAGGATAAGATTAAATAGAGTTGGGTTCACAATGAAAACTTAAATATAGTAAATTGATTATAACTTTTAATATATACAGTTCTTAAAATTATATTTTTTGTACCATTGGAAAGTGTTTAAAAAGTACTTTAAAATAAGATCCATTTATACTATATTTAAAATTTTATATTAAAGTAACGTATAAAAGGAAATATTGACTAATTACGTAAACTAAATATTATAGATTTTTAGCGGTCAGCTTTGCACATTGAGTTCTTCCCCGAGGTACGGTTTCTAATAAATATACTCCTCATATTTTCTTTTTTTTTTATAAGAAACAAATGCTGCATCCTTCGTCTCCTCCAAACATGAATGTTGGATAAGATGGGACATGGTCAACATATTAGAAAGAGGGTTGATATTGTTAATCATGTTGGTCTATTGAGGCTTGAAGGGCACCACATCAACATACCTTAGCAACATACCGTAGCAATATTATCAATCCTTCATAATTTAACAAATTGTTTCATATTTATATGACATGTGCTTTAATTTGATTTGTAAACACAATGAGTACTAAAGAAAGGTAAGTTTATTTTATCTTGAACTTTCTCCATTAACTTTTCATTGCTTGGTCTAGAACATATATTGATGACTTAAGCACTGGAACAAAAAATAAACTTATGTGCTATGCTATTGTAAGTAAAATGGTCAAGGATATCAATTGAACCAATCAGGTACAATCTAATTAAGGATTTGAGCAAAGAAAGGCAAGATTGGACTCTGAAAGTTAGGGTCACCAGAATGTGGGATGCAATAAATCCGAAAAACAATAATTTTATTGGTGTTGAAATAATACTTGCAGATGAGGGAGATCACATTCAATTGAGAATGTCAATTAACAGATTATCTATTTTTGTTTTAATATTGATCTAACCTTGCAAACTAAATGGCCTACTAATATAGGGAGATCACATTCAAGGCTCTATAAGAGGAGATGATGCATCAGACTACAAACGCACGCTCAAGGAGGGGAATATCTACATAATTAGAAACTTTAATGTGACAGCCAACAAAAAATAGTATAGAACAGTCACAAATAAACACATGATATATTTCAACTTCTCAACCTATGTTCAAACTCTAGATGAAGACGAACCCAAAATTCCTAGACGCAAGTTTGAGTTGGGAGACTATGAGTTGATTCAAAAATGATTGACTCAATTGTGCAACTCACAGGTACTCCTATTTCTTCATTATATAGCCTTTATATTCAAATACATGTTACAACTTATCTTTAGTAATTATTATTATTATATGTACTTTATATATTATTTTATCCCTCATGCAAATATAATAGGACAACTACGGGCCATTGGTAGATTGACACAGCGAGCAAGAACTTTACTAAGGGAAATCACATTGGAGCATACAAGGTTAATGTTCTTTATTTCATAAAGAATACTATTATTTTCGTAGTTTTATAGAAATATTATTCTAGGTCTTAAAATTATTAATTATCTTGCAGTGGACAAAACTTTGTCGTAACACTATAGGGGAGAAATTGGTAAAACATTCAGCGATCATCTCAGTTTAGACGACTCAATACCAATTGTTCGTGTGAACATTTAGATTTGAAGTAGGTTGTGTAGTATATCGTGACATGTGCTCTAACATATAAAAATATATAGTTTTCGCATGATAGAGTGAATGTTTGAATCATATACTGAGTATCTGCATAATATAGTGAATGCCTAAGGTCCCTTTTTTTTTTGAATGAAAGAAACTTAACTAGATTGAACTAATTGAACTGAACTGAACAGAATTGAAATAATAATAATAATAATAACAACAACAACAACAATAACAACAACAACAACAACAACAACAACAACAACAACAACAACAACAACAACAACAACAACAACAACAACAATAATAATAATTAATAATAATATTAATAATTATTAAACAATAACAATAATAATATAATAATAAAGATAATAATAATGATAATAATAATAATAATAATAATAATAATTGATAATAATATTAATAATAATTAATGTAACTAATTAATAATAATTAAATTAATTAATATTATTATTAATATTAATAATAATAAATAGTATAATAATTATAATTTATATAATAATTAATAATTAATACTAATAATTTTTATTATAATTGTAATAACAATAATAATAATTAGTATAATAATAAACATAACAATAATAATCAGTATTATTGGATTAACAATAATAATAATAATAATAATAATAATAATAATAATAATATGTAATAATAATAATAATAATAACAATAATAATAATAATAATAATAATAATAAATGATAATAATTAATAATAATAGTAATAATTAATATAAATAATTTATGATAATAATTAATATTAATAATAATTAATATTAATAATATTAATATTAATTAATAATATTGATAATAATAATAATTAATGATAATAATAATAACTTATAATAATAATAATAATAATAATAATAATAATAATAATAATAATAATAATAATAATAATAATAATAATAACTAAACTAAACTGAAAATAAGTTCAAAAGAACAGGGCCTAAATGATATAGTGGATTGTATAGAAATGATGTAGTTTCTGCATGATATAGTATGATTCTGAATGATATAATGAGTTTCTTCATGACATATAAATTAGAAACCAAAGATAATGACAAAATCATATTATAACTTTTAGTTGTTCTATGTCAAACAAAAAGAATGGCCAAAAATAGGGGGTGTAAATATTTAAAAACTCTACCTCTTCTTCACGAAAAAGCTCGGGCATTTTCCCGGGTCCCAATACTAGTTAAGTATAAATACACGTTTTATGTGGTGTTCTCCTCCACCAAATTCATCATATTCTTCCTCCATACATTTTCGTTTCATCACCTTGCAATATGCCCCGTAAGGCTGAAGATTTTCCTTAACAAGTTGCGTCGGCTACAAAGAGAAATTATTATGGCCAAACTCAAACTAATTGCATTATTTGTTCCTCCAATATCCAATTAATTGAAGGGACAAAAGCAAAGACAGCAACATAAGCTACCAAGTACCAAGCACTCTCACTCAAATATGCAACAGAGAAGAAGAAAAAAAATCAGACTTTAAAATATTGAATCAGAATATCTGAGCTCATTTAAAAAAAAATTAATGCTAATTAAGAAACATATATTTTGTTCATCAATCCATAATTTCCATCCAATAATTTGAAGCAAAATTGAGCGCAACACATGCGGTACAAGCAGAAAAAGAAGAGAAGAGAAGCAATTGGATGTCGGTAGTGACGGCATCACTTCGTGCTATCCCTGATTTTTTTGAAAATAAATTTAGTTTTTTTTTAAAAAAAAAAATAGAGGAAGAGAGTAAAGAATTGAAATTTGAAGAAACAACCTCAAACAAATGAAGCTACCTAATAATGACTAGGTTCAACAATTAGATTCCATGATTAATGCATGCAAAGGAGTGAAAACATACATGTATCTCTGTTTTCTAATTGTTGCTTGTAAATAGATCAAACAAAATTTGTGTACTACATCTCGCTCAACATCTTTAGCATGATATAAACACACAAATATTTATGGATCTGACAAAAGTTAATTGCTATTTTCGCAAATTATATCTAAAATTCCTCATTTGAGATGAAAGAGAAGGAATAAGTGGAGGAGAGTTAGATCAAGTGATGAAGGAGATAATGATGAATTGGTAGAGGTGACAGAAAGAGAGGGAGGATGAAAGACATTAGAATATCCTAGAAGTGAGCTAGAACTAAGCTATGTTAAAAAATGAGTTTGTTATTTCTGATTTTTTTTTTCTTTCTTTTTTTGAGGAATGTATCTCATATTGTTTAATCCTACTTAATTATAATATAACTAACTAGTATTTTGGCCCGGGCGATGCCCCGGGTCAGTTACAATTATCAAATATATTATTATTAATAAAATTCATAATTGATTTTATTGGCTTTTCGTACTTTTTCAATAATATTATTACTTTAATAAAAGTGTTAGAGATCAAAAAGCATAAAAACTTGTTTATGTTTTTATAGTTACATATAATTATAAGGCTTTATTATGTTTTATTTTGAAACATTAAACATCAAGATTGTGATGGATTGGTGGTGAAACTCTCACCTTTGATTTCAAAGGTCATGGGTTCGATTCTTAGTAGCTACACTTTGTTAATATTTTTAATGAGATCATAAACATGAGGCACATACGTTAGAGAGTGCCACGTGGCACCTTTCCTTTGATAGGAACGCCTTTTAATATATTTGTATAGATAGATCATTGATTAATCAATAAATATTTAAAGGTTATTGATTTTTGTGGGTTTAAAAGTGGGTTGGGGTGTGGGAAGGGTGGTGTTGGACGCCATTGAAGAAGGAAGAAAGAGATGAGCAAAGGGTGGGGCAGTTGGTGAATTCACGAGGCAAAAATGGATCACAAGTAAAGCACGTGCCAGTATTTACTAGTTCTTCCGATGAAAGTAGGTAAAAGGAGTATTTTTGGCGGACATCCCCAATAGTTGGGGGTATTTAAAAATAACCCATAGTTGGGGGTATTAAAAGCAGACGCTCTAAAGTTAGGGGTATTCTCATCCATTTTTCCTAGATTATATGAATATTGTAAATATTCTATCAATATTAGTGGCCTTGATTATAGCTTGTATATTTGGTATGTAGTTATAGTATCCTGATTCTTAGCCTATAGCTTAGCTAATTGAGAGTAGCTTAGTTTATATATTTAGTTGTTTGACATGAATAATATTCTTCGTGGAATTATATTCATTCACTAACTTTTCAAAAAAAATTATAATACTAGCCTAGAGTAACTCAAAAAGTGTCTTAAACTCAGATGTATTGAGCAAGAACATAGTGCGGCCTAGTATGCAAAGCAACATGTCATTACAAGAAGCTTGCATATTTGGACTGTACGTCGATCTTGGGGAGTTGCTGTGTTTGATGGAGTAAAAGTTGCTATGGCTGTATATGAGCAAATAAGAGGAGTCGATTCGAGGATAAAGAGTTTGGAATCCTGAGGACAGAGGACGACGAAATGACGAAAAACCATGACTTGCAGATGCATCTTGAGTGTAGTACTAGCTTATAGTTCAACAACTTCAGTGCTATAACATGTATGAATCTCATGAAACCAAGAGGAGTATGTTGTAAAGACTAAAAATTTATCTTTCTTTTGGCTGAATTTATCTCGAACCGAATCGAATTTATCTCGAACGAACCGATCGATCGATCGATCTGGCCGAACTGAACCGATCGATCGATCGATCGATCCGATCCGATCCGATCCGATCCGAAATGAACTGAAATGAATGAAAAATGTGAGAGGAAACTAACTGAACTGAACTGAATTTTCATTAATTCAGTCCAAAAGAACAGAGCCTAAGAAAGAAAAAAAATAAAAAAAAATTGAAACGTCATCTAAGAACATCCTACACACTCTATTTCCATAATCCTTCATTGATGCCTTCAAATAAACAAGAATACTCCTTCATTATCAAAATTGTTTGAAAAAACATACTATCTCCATTTTTCTAATAGTTGTACCACAATGACTTTTGTGTACAACTATTTAAAAGGAGAAACTATATATATTAGTTTACCATAGATTGCCATATTTGTGTTCTCAACAATAAGCACATGAAACTTAGTACTAGTTAACTAACTTATATATTTCTATGTTGTACTACTTATAAATATCATTAGCTTCTCCAATTTGTTGACCGCTAATGATCTTAACAAAACTTGCTTTACATGAATAAGAATAAAAATGAGGAGGAATTCCATGGATCTCTATTCTCTTAGCTGTTTTGTCTCTCATATCACACCAAACCAAACCAGTCAATGAACGATCTTGAGATTCATAAGCCGGGTCTTTCTTCAGCAAGATTTCCCATTTTGGTCCTCTTCTAATATCCAACGGAAATTTTCGTAACAACGGCATATGTGAAATATTAAACAACTTCATCCAACTACTTTCAAAAAAATATAAAAAATCCATATTTCTGCATTGAACTCAGGATTCGACATCGATAAACCCAAACAATCATCAAGAACCCCTAAGATCGGAGGAGCTAATAACCTACATAGTTCATATCTCGGATTGTAACGTAGGCTATTATTTCCATTGAACTCTGGAAATGGTATGTCATCTTCCCATTGTTCACTACAAATATCGAAACAACCGATTCGATAATACCCCCTTCCTAGGACCAAAACATCCAATGGAGTAAATGATTGTTAATAACGATGCCGTTATATATATCGGGTAGCCCTACTGTAGACACATTGTTAATATTGAATAATGCATCTCCATGAATTATTCTTCAAGCTATAAACCATATCAGTCTGTCTACTTTTAACTAGAACAAAATTTTTATAATCATCATTATGATGGTCATACCCAAATCCTAATATTAATACATTGATATGGTAATGATGTTATTGGTATAGGAACTTCTACATAGTTTTGAGTCGACGGGCGAGCAACATACACATACAATCTAAATATTTATAACACAGTAAGCAAAGTAAGTCGTTGCACGAACCAACTATACTTTGAACCATCGTAGATGGAGGCAAGAGGAGTTTGATAGCGGAAGATCCTGGAGTGTCCAAATTGAAGGTGTAAAGGTTAGGATGTTTTATTATCATGAACGTGTCATTAAAATTAGAGTGGGAATGTCATAGATGGAGATCGATGAAAAATCGAGTCGAAATTAGGGTTCCAAAGTATTTTGAAACACACTTGAAATGAACAAGAGATTTGACGGGTAGTTTGGGAAGTATTTCTCTAACAAATACTCCCTCCGTTTCTTTCTCAATCGCTATTTACCGTCCGTATTTACTTGAAATCGTCCGTATTTTTTTCATTATATACCCCCCATGCCCCTCCCCCTTTCACCTCACTTTACCCTCTCCACTCTCACCAAACTTAAGCTCTCTCTCTCTCTACCATCAAGCACTAACACCACCACCACCTTCCGAACACCATCGCCGGCCGACCACCACCCACCACCGGAGCACCACCGACGCAAAATGTCCGATGAAGGACCGTCAACGCCGCCGGAACGAAATGTGGTAAGTTGGAAAATTTTTTTTTTTTTTAAGTTGCTCGGAAAATTTTTTTTTGGCCACCGGAGCGAGGGTAACGGATCGAAAATCCGTTACCCCAGTGGAAGAAACGGATGTAAAACCCGTTGCTTCCACAGAATCAACGGACCAAAAATCCGTTGCCTCTGTGGAAGCACCGGAAAAGCCATCCGTTACCTTGGTAACGGATCACTTTTCCGGTACCACCACAGAGGTAACGTAGATCTGATCCGTTACCTCTGTGGTGGTAACGGAAAAGATATCTGTTACCAGAGGCGGTGGTAACGGATTTCCTATCCGTTGCCCCGCATTTTCGAAAAAAAAAATATTTTTGTTAGCCTCGTGTTTTCCGGCGAGGGGTTGGGGGGGAGGGAGTTTGGGATTTTTTTTATTTTTTCTTTTTTTAAAATTTATGTTTTGTTTATGTTTGTAGTAATTTATGTTTTTTTAATAATTATATATTTATGTTTATTTAAAATATTTTATATTTGTTCCTAATTTATTTATTTATTTATTAATAATTTCTGTTTGAATTAAAAATAATAATTTGTGTTTATTTGGGTTTTTATAATTTATGTGAATAGTTAATTTGAATATATTAATTAAATGTTAATAGTTAATATGTTCCATTTAGTTAATATTTGATTTTCCGTCATAATTAGTATTGATTTTGTAATTAGCGAACAATAGTACATCCGTTTATGTTAATTTTGTTAACGAATATTTAGTTAATATTTTTTGATATTGTTTTCAAATATGTGAATAATATTATTGATTATATGTTGTCTAATTGAAAAAATGCTAAACATTATAGGCTTATTTGCCGGACTTTGGGGGTGATTATATAGATTATAATCACATGTTTTATAATGAAACACTATGGGCTGAGAAAAAGGAACTACAAGATTGGGTTAAGAAAAGGGCAAATGAAATCGGGTTTGTGATGATTATTATGTCAAATCATAAACACGATCCTAGTGGACGAGAATATGTATATATGAAATGTAACCGGGCGCACCATATAGGGGTGAAGGTAGAGATCTTAGTGTAGCGGCACCGGGTAGCTACAAAGACAAAAGCCCGTGGCTGTAGAGCGGGAGTTAAGGTTGAGTATTTGGAGTACCCGGATCGAACCGGATGGGTGATCAAAGCGAACGGGGGATTAGGGGCATGCACAATCATGAGTTCATTCATTACCCTGAGGGACATCGACCCATCAGCGGCCTTAGTCCGGCGGCAAAGGTATTCGCTCGTGATATGATAAAGTCGCACGTTAAGCCTCGCTAGTATAATGAAAGTCGTGAATGAAAAATTTCCCGATGATCATCCAAATATGAGACACTTGTACAACCCGAAGGAAAAGGATAGAAGGGAAGCAATGGATGGTAGAGACGTGATGCAACACTTCCTTCACCTTGCTCGAGAGAGCGACTACCTTCACTGGATTAGGCAAGACGAGGAGACAAATGCAATGACTGGAGTTACTTGGTACCTGTCCTTCCTTGGCGTGCTTCTGAATACACGGTGGGTCCAACTAACGAACTCGTAATTGCACATCTTGGTACCTTTCAGCATTATATTAGACTGGAGTTACTTCCCGGATCACCGGTACCACCTATTCATAACTTGTGGCATAACATGCATGAAGATAGTGTTGATGGTTGGGATCCGTTGTATGGTGTGCGACGCGCTTTATGGGATGAGTTACTCTCTTCTTAGTATATAGTACATAGTGCGATCTATTCATTGTAATATTTTATGTAATGTATTTGATAAATGCATTTGTAATTATTAATACTATTTGATAATTGAATTTGAGCCGAATAAGTAGTATTTGATATGATATTAATTTATAATGTTGGATCATATTAATTTATAATGTTGGATCATAATAAGTTGCAATGATTCAAATTGAAATAATATGTTGCAATGATTCAAATTGAAACAATAGGTTGCAATGATTCAAATTGAAATAATAAATATCATCATAAAACCAAAGTCATATATACCTAACAAAGTAATATCATCAAAAAATGTAACTACATAATACACCCAAAGTAATATCATCAAAAAATGTTACTACATAATACACCCATACATAACAAATGGAATGAGAACATTGAAATGCAATGACTACATGTCATGATGATGCTCGTCCTCAGCAGCGTCCCGTGCCCGATCTAGACGCAATGCAAAGCATCCCAATCCCGAGCGAGGTCGGCCAACATCTCATATGCCAAAGAAGTGTTGGGTCGCCGGTCATTGTGCCGATCCTCCGTCAACGCTCTCGTGGCGTCAAAATGTCGGGCCATCCACCGCAAAAAGTCAGTTAGTTATGTTATGTTATGTATCAATAATATAACATATAAAATAGTAAACAAATAAATGATTATATTGCGTACATAGTGGGTGTTTGAAGTGTTGGCCCGAGGTGGAATATGCGTCCTATCTGCAGCAATGAGGGTAGGATGGGAATATGTACAAAACCAATCCATGTACTCCCTCGAACACTCTCCGCGACGAGCAACCCGTCTCAACTGTGATACGTTGAGACCCCCAGCATATGGCGTGAACCGCTGCCATGCGGGACTCGGCCTACCGAGACCGAGAATTGAACCTCATACCTCTTCGGGTTGCTCGGCCTCGTATGCGAAATCAGGGCTGAATAGGAGGGGTAGGAATGACCTCGAACAAAACCCAACTGTCGCAAGTACACGATCCGGGTTGTACGGCTCAATGATACCTCGATAACGTATGAAACCGACATACAACGTCCTCGGAATCATGGCAGCCTGGTCATCCCCATATGGCGTCCAATCGACAAAACGGATAAATGTAATAATTTCATGTTACTAACGTAGTAGTAATATATGAGAACATAATAATATATATTTTACTAATGCATTAAATATTCGTACCTCGTAACCCGAAGGTTGTCCAAGCGTCTACGAATGGACTCCGGTCGGACGAAATCCTTGCCGACGATGTGATAATCCCACTTCCGTGCCCGGGGATCATGATCACCGAAGGCCAGCCCTCTCGCCGTGGTCGGAAACACGGGAAGTACTCGTATATCCAAAGACCTTGGAGGAGCGTCAAACACCCGGCAACCTGTTTGCTATCCGCTCTAGACGCAACCCCCTAGCCGACGATATAGGTACGCCAAAGCAGTGAGCCCCACGAGTAAGTATGAACCGAATCAAGGTCATCCAGCTCGGTTATGTTCTCGGGGCATGAGGCGGGAACCACTCTTATCGGTGAAGAGGGTACACCCAAGTGTCGGGAGGAACCATGCGCGAACCCGCACGTCGCCGGACGGCCCGATCCATGCAAAGGATCGAAAATCTTCCGAACGGTAACGCCACCGTTCCTCCGCACCCGTGAGTCCTCACATAATAACTCCTCACGAGTCAAGCCGAGGAGCTCCTCAAACCGTACATACAACTCGAAGTCGGCAAAATAAAGACTAACGGTCCGACCCTCAATAGGAACACGTAGGATCTCGCCAAACGTCATGTAACATGATCGTCATCTCTCCAAAAGGCATGTGAAACGTGTTCGTGTCGGGCCGCTAACGCTCTACAAACGCTGTAAGTAATGGAAAGTCAAGGTGCCCAAACATAATCCCCGGTAGCTGGGCAATACAAGATCTATCCAAGCGCCGCAACGATCGCTCGCGGGAAACCCCAAGTCAAAGAACGGATCAAATGCATTGGAGCGGTTATGGCACAAGCATAATATCCCTAGCAGTCGTATCGTGGTATATACGGGAGCCGACGTGCCCCCGCCAACTAGGAATCGGGGTACCGTCAAGTGGGCCCCCCGGGCATCGCCTCGGTAACTAACCACGAAGTATCCCTAACAGCTCTAGCCCCGCTCGATGACCTACTAGATCCGGAACTCGACCCCGAAACAAACCTCCCTCTACTACCCTTCCTCACGAGGCACATGGGAGGCGGCTTCACCCACATCGGCTCCATCGTCATCTCTCATAGCATGATCTAACTCCTGCTCGTCCCCAATATCCCATCCAAGACTATCGGGCGCGTCCTCGGGAATAGGCATCCGCTAGCCTCGAGCATCGGTCCTCGCCCTCCTACTAGATGCATCAACACCACGAGATCTAGTGTGTCGTGGCGTCGATCCCTCGGGACCATCAAGACCCTAATAATACATTATGTTAATTATTTATTATTTATTTAATGTCTACGTTATTATATTGTAATTACTACTAATCTATAACCATTGACACTCTAATAATTACTTAACTAAAATTATAAGGAAAACTAATACTAAGATGCATTAACATTGGTGATGGTGTTAACATAATATTATTAAAATATATTAACATGCGCAAAGTAAGTAAATTAGGGCATTATTATATAACTATTCACTTTCTAATAATTAATTAACTAAAATTACAACAATAAATCATATTAACTTGCTAATATCATTAGTAAACATGCTAATAAAAACAAATACCCTACATAAATTAACATGTTAATAAAAACAAATTAACATGCTAATATCATTACAATAAATAATCGTAATATGCTACTAATATAAAATAATAACATGCTAATATCATTGAAATATTTTAATAATATAATAACATGCTCAAATCAATATATTAACTTATTATATAATAACTATTAAAATTAAATAATACTATTATCACATGCTATTAAACAATTAAATAAATTAAATCAAATAAATTAAATAATACTACCATGTTACTAACATGCATTAACATAATAATAATAAAACCTAATTACCATATTATCACACAAATTAACATATTAACTATTCCAATTAAATTAATATATTCAAATAACTATTGACATTAATTATAAAAGCCCAAATAAACACAAATTATTATTTTTAATTCAAACAGAAATTATTAATACATAAATTACGAACAAACATAAATTATTTAAAATAAACATATAAACATAATTAGAAAAAAACAGAAATTAATAAAACATAAACATAAACATAAATTAAAAAAAGGAAAAAAAACCCTAAATCCCCCACTCCTTAGGAAAACGAGAAAGAAAAAAAAAAAAATTTTTTTTCGTAAATGCGTAGCAACGGACGAGAAATCCGTTACCACCACACGGTGGTAACGGACATCTTTACCGTTACCACCGCAGAGGTAACGGTTCGGATCTTTTCCGTTACCACCGCAGAGGTAACGTAGATCCGAACCGTTACCTCTGCGGTGGTAACGGTAAAGATGTCCGTTACCACCGTGTGGTGGTAACGGATTTCTCGTCCGTTGCCCTGCATTTACGAAAAAAAAATTTTTTTTTTTCTTTCGTTTTCCGGCGAGTTCTTTGTGTTTTCCAGGCAAGCCTACGTTGGTTTTGACCACAAATAACTACAAAACTAACTCCGATTTGAAGATTCCCCGATTTCCTTTCCCTTCTTCCTTGGGCCCATTCTTTTCCGGCGTGTTGTGGTGGTGGTCGGCGTCGGTGTCTTCTTCGTCCTCGCTCTCGTGGTCGCCGGTGCGGCCTTCCTCGCCCGGTGGTGGTGGTTGCCGTGTGGTGGTGGTTGCCGTGTGGTGGTGGTGGCGGTGGTGGTGGTGGTGGCTTTGGGGGTGGTGGTGGCTTTGGTGGTGGTGGCTATGGTGGGAGTGAGGAGTGAGAGTGAGAGAGTGAGAGAGTGAGAGAGTGTTAGAGTGAGAGAGTGAGAGAGTGTGGGGGTATGGGGTAGTATTTGTAAGGGGTAGTTTAGGAGTATTTTAAAAAAAATACGGGCGATTTCAAGTAAATACGGGCGGTATTTAGTAAGCCCCGTTTCTTTTTAATCTACACACCTTCTTTTTTGGTCTGTTTCTTTTTAATCTACACACTGTTGTTTTTTCTATTTTTAGTAACATGTCACATCTACTTTCTCCTCTTTTTCCACCCATGTCATCTATTTTTTAATATTTTAACCCACTTTTTAAATTCTCTCTCTACCTTTTCTCTCTCATACTTTTACACTTTCTCCTTGGTTCTCCCCCAAAGTGAAGTTAGTAAATTAAAATGAAACGGTGGGAGTATGTTGATAGGAATAGTATGGGTTGACATCAGAGGAATATTTTGAGGTTTTGTTTTGATGTCATCATTGTTATTGATGAGTAATAACTAGGGTTTTGGTTGAATATGTTATGAGGATTATGATATAGCAGAACTATAAAGTAACGAAATTAGGATTTGCTAATACATCAATCTTTGAAAGGCTCACTTTAGAAGTCAATCAAGAGATTATGACCGCTTATTTTTCCATGGGTCTAAGGCTATGTTTAGTTCACCTGAAATTTTCTGATCTGAACTTATCTGATCTGATCTGATATGATCTGAACTTATCTTTTAAAAAACATATTATTACTTTGTATTTCATTATTAGTATTACTATTACTATCATTTTATTATTACGATGCACAACTTTCAATAATAATAATAATAACAATAATTTTATAATAATAATAATAATAACAATAATATTACAATAATAATAACAATAATAACAATAATAATAATATAGATAACATAATAATAATAATAATAATAATAATAATAATTATTATTATTATTATTATTATTATTATTATTATTATTATTATTATTATTATTATTATTATTATATGATCTTGAACAAAATGGTTAAATATTCTTCTTATATCGTTGTCTTGTTCTATATAAACTTTGTTTTTAAAGATAAGTTGAAATCCTTTGTAGGGAAAATTTGGAACATGATGACAACACCATTAGGTTATCCCATGCTACTCATGTTTTAAACTAGTAATATATAATTTATATTATTCTATCAAAATTGTTTTGAAAAATAAACATCATATACTATTGTCATGTTCGTTACATGTACAACATAAAAAAGAACATCACTTACCAAAATTATTAATTAAAATAAATATAAAAAAGAACACTTACAAATGCCAAAAGAACATTCTTCTTCTTGAACACAAATAGCTTCAAATAGTGATATCAATGACATTTATAATAATAGCAACGACATTAATAATAATTACCAATATTAATAATTAATAAGTACAACAACGATAATAATAATAATCTTTTTGAACAAATGTACTAGTAAATAGTAATATTAATAGTAATAGTAATTGTATAAAGTAGTATTAATAATAATAATAACAACAACAACAACAATAATAATTATTACAATAACAATAACAGCAGTAATCATAATAATCATGATGATAATAATAATAATAAGTTTTTAAATATAAACATAATCTGAACTTACCACGATCGATCCGATCGATCTCGATCGATCCGATCCGATCCGAACTTATCCGATCTGAACTTATCCGATCGACTCGATCGATCGATCGATCCGATCGATCTAATCTAATCTGATCTGAACTTATTTTTTCTGATCAGATCTGATTTGATCTGATCTGAAATAAGCAAAAATAAGGTGAACTAAACATAGCCTAACTATATAGTTTACTTGGCTTTTGAGTAGAAAGAAATTTTATGCCACTTCTAAAGATAATTTTGGGTTTCAAAGCACAAACCCATTACTCTTTTATATGCCCAATTTTTTTTTAAAAACCTCAATAAAATGGTTAGAAATTAAGTAGACAAGTATCACACGCAAAAGCTTCAAATATTTTTATTTAGGCAATAGAGAAGGAATAAGAGTTATTATAACATCAAGAACCGCACCACTATTTTTGAAGGGTGATTTTGCATCATTATATGTGCAAATTTTCAACCAGCGATCACTGAGGATTAACACAATGTCGATCTTTTCAGTATGCTCATAAGTGACACTGATGGAGTCACCTTATTGCTATATTTGGACGTGCGGTTAAAGAAAGCACTCCTTCACATAAATTGCTTTGCATAGGTAAATCGGTCCTTTGTCCTTGTGGATCCGACATTAATCCTCTCATGCCTATTAATTGATGTACCTGACTACTTGAGACACATTTCCTCTAGCTCCTAAAAAAGACATTGAACCCGCTTGGATCATGTATAGACGATAGAAGCAGCGTGACGAGCAATGACACGAAATGCACATCGCAGTTGAAATAATAGGTGCATATATTTTCCGACAAACTAGTTACAGTAAGACCCGCTGAAAACCCATATGGGTTCGGGGGTTACCATTGAGGGTAGTTCTACATCTCGACAAACCAGTACTGTAGGGTTTTATTGAAACTGTTGAGTTCAAAATATGGTAAAGTAGCTCTTGGGTGAGGAACTACTCCTTTTGATGGGAGTTGCAATGGCTTTATTTGTTGTAATCCTAAGTGAACCTCGGATCAGAGAAAAACATAAGAACTAATCATAATGATTTTGTTGTTAGAAATTTTCAGATGGTTTGCAAGTGATGAAGGCGATATCGTTCTACAAGTAGCAAAAGAGGCAAAGATAAGATATTGTGTTCTTGGAAAAATCAATTTAGTACACTTTCAATAATCACTCTCACAATCTCACTAAATATAGAATACATACACAACCTAACGCATAAATGCCAAAAATAAGCCAAGGGGTGAGCAATATTGTCCCTCTATGATTTTACTTAATTGTCCCTCTATACCATAAATATTACCTTCCACATTTCCAAATACAACCTCTAGCAGTTAATCAAAACTAATACCACACATAAACTTGCCAACAAAAAGCAATCAACTCATATAATGCTCAATCACATAAACTTGCCAATAAAAAAGATTCAATTAAAAAGATTCATAATCAATAACTTACCAAACATCAATGCCAAGACAATAACAAAAAAAATACATGGCATTCTCATTACAGAGACATCTCAAATTAAAACTCAAATAAATTTTTCCATAACACAAACTCAATTATAAACACAAACTCCAAACCAAAAATATCAGTTTTCTTTATAGATTGGAGCTTCACGACATTCTCAAATACAACATTCTCAAATTTGCACTTTATTGTTAATCAGATACGCAATTCGTTATTGTAGATAAAAGTATGTGTAATGTTTTTATGTTCAATAAATTTTAAGAATATATACTAAGTTAGAGTAAATTTAAACTCATATTACAGTAAATCTTACGAATATGTGTTGTGTTAGAATTTTTTTTAAAAAAAATCTTAAAATCAAATTGCAATTTATTTAAAATTTCATTCAAATAGTTAAAATTCAAATTAAAATTACAATAGAAATGGTCGAAAAAAAAAAAATCAAATTTCGTAAAAAAATAACTTCAAATTTGTGCCCAGATAAAAAAAAATTTGAGACAGAATACTTCAACTCGAATTGTTTATGTTCCCAGATATAAAAAAAAATTGAGAAAAAAATACTTCAACCCATATATTAAAATAAAAAATTAGTGCCCATAATCGAATTTCAACAACTTGATATTCCAAAATACCTTATCGACGGCATAAATAGCAGCGCCATGACCACCAAAGCTAGTTTCAATGATGATGAGATCATAATCGAAGGTGTCATGAGAGTGAACTCGGCGACTCGGGAGCTGAAGGAGCTGAACTTGGCGAGAACTCACTGAGAAACTCAGTGCTTCTCTTCGAAGTCCACAAAAGCGGAGTTTGAGATTGAGAGGTTTAGCTAAGAATGCAGAGAAATTGAGTGTGTGGGTTGATTTGGGGGAAATTGAGGAAGATGATGAAAAGGAGAGAGAAAGTGAGGATTGCAATATTTTAATTGAATAAAGAGAGAGAGAAAAAGAATTGCGTGAAATTGAGAGAGATGAGTTTGGGAATTGAGGGAGTAGCTAAGAAATGAAGAGAGAGAGAAAAGACTGCATTATTTCTATCTCTTTTTGTCATGGTCCATGGGACTGTTTAGAGCTTTAACAAAAAAAACATTAGTTAGAGATGCAATTTCATTACTTATACTTATTTATTAAAGTGTTCTTAAATACTATTTCTAAGTATTTCAATCTTTCTTATTCACAAAATGGAGGTGAACTTAGATACAAACTTTAGTGACAAATGGTCCATTTATTGATGGGCGAACGACACAAATTAAAATGTCATCACACGCATAATGTGCATAAAAAGCTAGTTTCCATAAACTTAAGACTTATTCTTATAGAATCAGACTTGAACAAAACAAAAGAAAAACACATCGCACCAGGCTAGACCTTCTAATTCAGTCTACTTATTACCATATGAAAAATTATGATTTTTAAAAAAATAATACACGTCAAAATTAATCTAACAATATCCAAAATAATATACTTGTATATCTTTCCTGATAAATCAATATATAAATACTGTTTACGTGTACTCGGAACATAAAATCACCACACGAGGCCAAATAGCTCATATCAGATCAGACAAGACCACGTGAGTGTTTGACAATTAGAGTTTTGGAGCAAAAAGAGGGTTTTGGACCACTTGTAGAGTTTTGACTAGTCAAAAACTCTAAAAGAAGGTGTTTGGTAAAATAGAGTTTTAGAGAGAGTTTGGAATAATAACTCTCAAAATGAAAAAGCTCCTAATAGGAGCTTTTTCTTTAGAAGATTAGGTAAAAATATGTTCAATGACTTTTTTGTCTCTAATAATTATGCTACACATATGTACTAAAATGTCTATAAATGTCATTTTACACAAACAAATGACAATAAGCTTTTACCAATCAATTAATTGTTACCAAACACATTTATAAAAAAAAGTTGTCAATTTAGCAGTCAAATCTGCTGAACAAAAAGTTAAAACTCTAACAACAAACTCTAAACTCTAACAGCTAAACTTTATTTGCCAAACAGGGTCCACATCTTATAATAGCCTTGTTTGATAAAGAGAGGTTTGGGGAAAAACCTTTTCAACTCATATAGAGGATTTGACTAGTCAATCCTCTAATTTGAATGTTTGGTAAAGAGATGTTTCATTTAGCTGATTGGACCCAAAAAAGCTCTTTTTGAAAAAGTTGGGGGAGGACTTTTGTGATATTAGATGTTTGAGAATGAGTGGACCAATTACATTTATGTCCTAATTTTTTTGAAAATTACACTAATATACAATAAAAAGTACAATAATAGATTTTGCACATGTCCTTAATGGTCATATTACACAATTATGTACCTATAAGCTATCAGTTACTTACCAAAACCTTTATACATACAGCTAATATAATCAGTTAGTACAATCAGCTAACAACTATCCACTAATTGCCAAACAGGGCCAATAATTTCGACCATTTCGACCATAAAGCGTCTCACAAAATGTGCCACTTATCTTTCGGATCTTGATATCACTCTTCATGACATTCTAGCTACTACTTCTTCTTTTACTTCTCTTTTTTGGTCTCATGTTAAAAAATATGCCAACTTTATAACGGACCATTTAGCAAAACTAGTTGCTTTCGGTATCAAACAAATATGGAAAACCACTCCTCTCCGGAGGTAGCGTCCTAGGTATTTATAGAAATTTTATTAATGAATTAAGCAAGCAAGCAAGCTAGCTTACTTTTCCCCTAAAAAAATATATCAAGTGAAAACCACACCAAAAATATGCAAAAGGGCAGTGGAGTCATTTCACAATGATTCAGCAACCACCTATTGGCATTCTTCGCTACAGTAGTACTAGTACTGTACTACTTCCCACTCCACACTCTTTCTCTCTCCTCTATTGACGTTTCCCCTTCACACCTCCAAAAACACAAAAGTTTTTCCTCCCATGGCGGAATTTTTCGATTCCCATTTCACCATTATTACTCCTCGTTTTTCTCTTTTTCTTTATAATCCTCTCTTTAAATGCTGATTTTTCCCTGATCACGAAAAAGGCAGACAAAAAGTTTTTTTTTTTTGTTTAATATAAACAACAACATTAGTACTACTACTAGCTGAAAATATTTTTAATTTTCGCCCTTTTCCCCAGAAAAACTTTCTCTTCTTCCCAAAAAAAAAAAAAAAAAAAATCCAAAACTTTTCCAATTCTTCTCTGTTTTAAATGATTTATATATAATCTCTCATTTTCTCAGAAAAAGTAACAGAAGAATGGGTGAAGGGTTTTGATTTTTTTTTTGTTACAGTTTTTTAGGGTTCTTCATTTTTATTTTTCTGGGTTATTTTCCTCTCTCATTTCCGTGTTCTGGGTTTTTTAAATTTGCCATTTTTGGTTACTAAGAAAGGTTTTTTACCCCTTTGCTTTACATACAAGTTTCCTTAAACGGTAAAAAAAACAAAGAAAGCGACAAAACAAAAATTCATGGCACCCTGGACCAGCTGTGATTTCCCTTCTCTCACATCCTCGACCTCAACTCGTCCCTCATCTGGGTCGACCCGTTTTTCATCTGGGTCAACTCGTTTTTCATCTGGGTCGACTCGTTTTTCATCTGGGTTTAGTGGGTCCCACTCCAACCATCGAGGTGGGTCCCACCGTGGTGGTCGTGGTGGGTCCCGAGGTGGGTGGGGCCAGGTGGGTGGTGGTGAGAGATTTGTTGATGATGAACCAAACCCATATATTGAAGAAGTTTGTGAGAAATTTGATGAACTTGAAGTGATTGAAGAGAGTAATGAAATTGCAAAAAAGTTGAAAAATGAACAAAATATGATAAACTTTGATGCATATGAGGATATCCCAGTTGAAGTTAGTGGTGAAAATGTGCCAAAACCAGTAACTACATTTGGTGAGATTGATTTAGGGAATGGTTTAAATGAGAATATTAAGAGGTGTAAGTATGTTAAGCCTACTCCAATTCAACGCCATGCTATCCCCATTGCTATGGAGGGTAGGGATTTGATGGCTTGTGCTCAAACCGGGTCCGGAAAAACTGCTGCATTTTGTTTTCCAATCATTGCTGGTATATTGAAGCGGGTGCCACCGTATCGGCCCCCGTTGTCTCGTGGTGGTAGTGGTAGTGGTAGTGGTAGTGTTGGTGGTAGGATGGTTTGTCCTGTTTCTCTTATAATGTCTCCTACTAGGGAGCTTTCTTCCCAGGTGATTAATTTGATTTTGGGGAATGATGGTTTGATAATGATAGGATGGTTATGTTTTTTATGTTGATTGTTTAGGTTTTTATTGGGTGTGTGATTGTTTAATTTGGTGATTTTGTGATGTGTGTATGTGTGTTTTTGTTTGTTTAGATACATGATGAGGCTAAGAAGTTTGCTTATCAGACAGGAGTTAAGGTGGCTGTAGCATATGGAGGGACACCTATGGCGGATCAGGTATCCCAAGATCTTGGGTTTCTGTTGTTTATATAATTAATAGTTTTATGTTGGAGTATTCATTGGAAGTTGCATTTTTTGGACCCTTTCAATAATGTAATGTTCTGTTTTCATGTTCATCAAGAAGATATTTGTTTAGTACTCATTTTTGTGGGGTCTACTTTTTATTTTATATGTGCTTGTTGCATTTGTTTTGGATGATGATTATTAGTTTTCATGTATAAATAGTTTAAGCATATGCTTTAGTGCTTCCCCTGTTTCGAAGTTGCTACCCTGAGTAGGCAATGGGATGTATTTGCTAATTACTATGCACTATTTAACCTGTTTTCTTCGCTTATACTTGAAAGAAAAGATTGCTTTCATTGCTTTTTCATATTCTGTTGCATTCTTGTCTTTATGAGTTTTCTTTTTCTCTTGTTAAAAGCATTTGCTCTTTATCTGGTTACTCTTAGTTCCTTCTCTGTATGTAAAAGAAGCATGGTAGTAGTGGACATTGTGGACTAGTAGGAAATGTGGGAAGTGCCAATGTTTGCACCTACAATTACACATAGTGTATCTTGAGCATACGAAAAAGCAGTTCAGCATCTTATCTGTTACCATTATCATTAAGTTGCTATTTAACTGTTGGAGCTTGTTATTTTCATTTTGGAGTATCATTGAATATTTGAATATCATACCTAGTATAGATTACTCTTGATTTTAGGTGTCTTTTTTGGGCTGTTGTGGCTAATTTTCTCTGCTCTGCTAATGCTTGTTGCTCAAACTTCTTAGATAATGTTTATTTATTACCTTTTATGTGTTTGATATCTCCATTGGGCAGTTATGATCATTTTCGTCTAGCATTACTGTTGGATATCTTCTATTGCCAACCTTGGGCTGATTTACGATTGGTAAATGTCATTTTTGAATATTTTTGTCACCCTTTAACTTCATATACTTTACTCAATATGCAGCTTCGTAAGCTGGCAAAAGGTGTTGATATTCTTGTAGCTACACCAGGGCGCTTGGTTGATATGATTGAGAGGGGCAAGGTTTCTCTTCGTATGGTCAGGTATTTGGCTTTAGATGAAGCAGATAGAATGCTGGATATGGGATTCGAGCCTCAAATTCGCAAGATTGTCCAGCAGATGGATATGCCTCCACCAGGTACCAGGCAGACAATGCTTTTCAGTGCCACATTTCCTACTGAGATACAGGTTATTTCTTTTAACTATCTGTTGCAACCTCTTTTTTGTTCCATAATGTGCTGTTCAATCAAGATGACGTCTTTGTACTGTCCTATGATGTGAATACTTCTTTATGTTATGTTTTGTAGGCAGTCTCTACAATGTATGTGTTTTGTGAGTAATTAACTTTTTGCTAATTTAAGAGAAACTACTCGCTTTTTCTCATAATTAATTTTCCATCTCTAAGTGGCAAGAAATTAAGAAAGATGCTAAAAATTAGAGTAAAAAAGATGACAGTGCATTGTGAGAGAAAATAGTAAGTGATATTACCTGGAACTGAGACAGAGAGAATGTTGATGTGATGTAGAAGTTATTTTGAAGTTATTCTCATTTCCATTTGGATGTAACATATACCCAACAGGGTGTTGTAGAAGGTTAAGTTTTGCCTTAGTTGCTGAGCACTCAGAGTCAATTGTTCTGCTCATGCTTTCTCCAATGTGTATAAGTAGAAAAGTGCCTCTTAAATCCTAAACAAACATAAAATTATGTTGCTCTAGCTCTGTTCCTAGACTGTTAATAATTTATTTGTTGTGAAATCAATTTGCGCAGTGAAGATAATTGTCATTATTTGGCATGTATCATGCTTCCAATCGATTAATAAATGAATAAGTTGATTTTCTTCGTCTTGTGTTCTAATTTGTGTTTCATGTATGGTGGAGAATTAACTAATATTCATGGGTTTATTGTGCAGAGGCTGGCGTCTGATTTCCTCAAAAATTACATTTTCCTGACTGTTGGAAAAGTTGGCTCAAGCACGGATCTGATTGAACAGAAAGTTGAGTTTGTTGAAGATTATAACAAGAGACAGCATCTCAAGGACCTTCTTGTGTCCCAAAAGATGAATGGAGCTCATGGAAAGGTATACAGTAATGCCAACAGATCTGGTCAGGGTAAAGTTTAGTGTCTTCTCTGTGTACGAAATTAAGGAGGATGATGCTTTACTTCTTTATTTTCCTTCTGTTGCAGCAAGCTTTGACCATTGTATTTGTTGAAACGAAGAGGGGAGTAGATGATCTAGAGTACTGGTTGTCTTCTAATGGCTTTCCAGCAACAGCAATCCATGGTGACAAAGTGCAATGGGTCAGTACTCATTCATATCCCCGTCTTATATATGACTTCTCTTATAAAATTTCCTGCTGTTGCCTACTCTTTTTTAGCATTAAGAGAGCAAACAATGATGGTACAACTCTAATGAAATTAGTCGTTTTCTCTATGTGAAGCCTTTTGCTAGGTTTGTTATAAGTATCATACTCTGTCAAATTAATACAATAATGCTAGAATTTCTGTGCTTGAATTGTTCTGTTTATATGATGTTCTTCAATACGAAATTGTCCCAAATTCTCGGAATCAAAGGTATGTCATTATTTTAACGAGAGAAACCCTTTATAATAGCTGTTTTATGTAGTGGCATATGAATCATAAATCCTAAACCGCCGCGGTTTTATTAGGAAATGTGACTACTTTTTGCTAAAAAATTTAAACAGTATGGGACTTGATTCTCGACAGACGGAGTAAACAATCTTATATTTCATATTGCATTTGAACGAGCTGGTAAATTTTCACTTATCTATCAGCAAATCGTAGCTTATATCTTTTTTGGTCTTTAGTTGAATGTTGTTTTCTGTCAACAATTGTGGACATGTGTGCAGTTTTCCAAGTGTAGCTTTCATTTTAAAAGCTTAGCAGCTTATCATGCTTATTTATCTCATTATCTGTTTCTTGGATGTGATGTTCTCTCCCTTGTCTAATGTCCCAAACAGGAAAGAGAAAGAGCTCTGAGATCTTTCAAGAGTGGAGCCACTCCAATTATTGTCGCAACTGACGTTGCAGCACGAGGCTTGGACATCCCATGTGTGGCGCATGTCATCAACTTTGATCTGCCTCGAGATATTGATGACTATGTTCATCGCATAGGTCGTACAGGACGTGCTGGTAACTCAGGCCTTGCAACTGCTTTCTTCAATGACAAGAACCTTGGAATTTCCAAGTCACTCATTGAGATCATGGAAGACAGCCATCAAGCAGTCCCTTCATGGCTTGCAGAATATGCTGGGTCATCCTCAGTTCATGAATACGGGGTTGGCAGCAATGGCGCTCGCCGTTCTCGAGGTGGCAAGTTTGGTGGCCGTGATTACCGGAGTTTTAATCAAGCTTCAAATGGGTATTCGGGTTATTCGGACTACTCCAATACTTATTCGGCTCAAGTACCAAGTGCTGAACCTTTTATTGACGCTTCTGCTGCTGCTGATTCTTATAATACCCCGGAATATCGTCTTACTCATGGTTATGAGTCTATTGTGGCCAGTGGCTGGGAGTGATCATGGTAATCTGATTAGTAAATCTATATTTTGGCAGACTTTTAAGACTGAAACTACATAACTGATAATAGGATGTAAATGGGGTTCAACTTTGGCATGGAGCTCTTTCACACCAACCACAGTAGCAAGGCAAAGTTGTTAATTTTCTCTAGCGTTTGGGTGGCGTGATTAATTGACATTGGAAGTTTTTGTATAGGTGGTTGGTTTATCTATGTTTTTTACTACTTTTTCACTGGTTTAGATTTCGTAACAGTATTTTGAGAAATGTCAAATTGCTTGATCTTCAATTATGCATGATATCTTATCTAATCTAATTATTATAAATACTAGTTTTGAAGCCCGTGCGTTGCACGGGTTATTGTTTATAATCTTTTTGCTAATTTTTTGTTAACATTGTTGATTTTGTGTTGCTATGAAATGAGATTTTTTAACATCATTGTATTTACATACTTTCTCTTTTCTATTGCAATAATCACCATTTTGTGTAGTTTCATCTATTGGGACCACTCCACTTTTTGTAAAATAAGCAACTATATTTGACAATATTGTCTTTACTTTATGTTAATGAAACAATTATTAATTACTCAAATTAACTCATAAAGTTGCGTTTTACTTTATTAAGGATTTATTTATCCTTTGCTTTTGTTAATTAAAGGGGTACCTCTATGCTAAACTACCCATTTTTTCATTTCCTTAAAAACCATGCTAAACCCCATTGTTGCAGTAGAAAAATAGCGAAGAAAGAATTTATCATTATATTCTAATTTCTAAATTTGTTATTGCGATATATAAATTATATAGTTTTTAATATTCAACTGAATATTGTAGCCAAGTCTAATATTAAAGGGTATCCCTATAATTGGTATGACTAACAATAGCTAACACAATTTTAACACGAAGAATACCCCAAATGATATTTGACGAAAGTAGGAAAGAAAGAATAGAGTAAAACATGAGTGTCAGTCACAACTTTAACTTTTAATGGCACATAAACACTATAAAAAAAGGAAAATTTGTCAAAAAAAACCTTTTAAAGGTTCAATTTTGCGAGAAAAAACCTTTTAAAGCATTCTTTGCGAAAAAAAACCACAAACTTAATTTTTCTTGCAAGATGAAACCTATTCCCATTTTCCGGTGTGGTTTTTGAGATGCATAGGGGTGGTGCTACAGTTAATGAAATAGGGGGTTAAAGAAAGATAGAAGGGTCAGCGCCGGAATTGAGAAAAAACACACCGGAAAATGGGAATAGGTTTCTTCTTGCAAAAAAAAATTAAGTTTGTGGTTTCTTTTCGCAAATAATGCTTTATAAGGTTTTTTTCGCAAAATTAAACCTTTAAAAGGTTTGTTTTGGCAAAATTTCCTAAAAAAAAAGACCATAATGATGGTATCATGAATAAAATTAATTAAATATAAAACTAATCTCTACTAATAATTGAAAATACTATTTAAGAGAAAAAAGATTCCTCTCCATCCATCATGATCATATCAAACTTTCTCATTCTTTTATGATCCGTGACCTCAAATAGTCTAGAAACGACGATCTTGATTTCCTAATTAGTTTTAGTAGAATTAAGTTCATGAAGAAAAGAATAAGATTTGACATATATATATATATATATATATATACGGAAAAGACAAACATAAATTATTATGTATACGATAAATATTATAGGAATAAAATAATTAGCCAATTACATAATATCTCTGCAATGTTGTTGACAAACTTTCATTTGATTCTTCATGTTATGCCACCATGCATGGTATGCTACAGGTTCAAAGTTATAGATATGTATTTTTTATCTTTATATAACTCAATTTTTAAAAGTATGATTTTGAAAGATATAATTGCTATTATCACATATGATACACTATTTATTTTTATAGCTATTTTTATATGTATTTAAAATAAATAATATGCTATTGTTCATCTAAATAAATAATTTTTCATAAGTTGTAAAACTATATTGTATATGGAACTAATTTCAAACCATATTTCGAGCACTCTCCCATGGTAAAAAAAAGTATAATATTGCGAATTTATAGCAAAAGTTATATTCAATTTACATATTACAATAATTTAGATTTATCTAAAATCAGACTGTAATCTTCACTTATCCAAAACACCTTATATGTATTTATATATATGTTAGAAACTATTTTTTAAAAAAAAAAAAAAAAAATTAAAATGAATGAGATGTCATGCTTAGATGGAGCTCTCTATAATATCCTGATTTCAAAGGTTATTTTTTAAAATCAAACTCTAATTTGTTCATCATCTAAAATTCTAATATATATGTAACTTTATAGCCATAGATTTTAGTTTTTGTTGTAATAATAAAGTTTCCTTAATAAATTTTGTTTCAATACTAAATTGTTTTGGTTCATTTGAGTAAAGTTGAGGTTTTGAAAGATAATATATTTAACCCTGTAAATCTGACCTATGATAAAATGCTATAATCACATATAGTACATAGTACTTGTAGCTATTATTTTATCTATCTAAAAGAAAGACAAAATAGTGCGTTACCATTCATCTAATTAAATATATTTTCATGTGTTATAAAAGTATATCGTAAATGGATCTTATTTTGAAGCATATTTCAAGCACTTTTCAATGGTAAACAATTATAATGTTTTGAATTAGGTAGCAAAAGTTATATTCAATTTACATAATATAATAATTTAGGTTGTTTATTTAAAACGAAACACTAATTACTCTCTATCCAAAACTCCCTTTATGTATTTAAATATATGCAGAACTCTATTTTCTAAAATATTTAAAATAAAAATTAATGACATGACAATCCTATGTGGCACTCTCTATTTCATAAGTTGTAAAACTATATTGTAAATGTATCTTATTTCGGAGCATATTCCGAGCACTATCCAATTATACAAAAATTATAATACTTCATCCGTTTCTTTTTAGTTGCAACACTTTCCTAAAAGGGAAATTTTAAATTAGTTGCAACACTTTGTACTTTTGCTTTTCCTTTCTCTCTATCTCTCTCTAATCACATGGGGCCCTCTCTTTTTTTTTCTCTCTACCTCTCTCCTACCCAAATTTTGCATTGGAGTTTGTGAAAAAAAAAGTGTTGCAACTAAAAAAAAAACGGAGGAAGTATTCCGAATTACGTAGCAAAAGTTATACATAATTTACATAATATAATAATTTAGGTTGTTTATTTAAAACCAAACTCTAATTTTTGCTTATCCAAAACTCCTTACATGTATTTAAATATATGTAGAACTCTATTTTTATAAAAGATAAAAATAAAATTTGATGACGTGGTAATCCTACGTGGCGCGCTCTATGGCCTCGAAATCTTGAGGAGCTCCCTATGCTCCCGAAAAGTTCATCCTTTATATATATAGATTGATTATAAAGCCTAATAGTTTCATCTAGTATTAATCTCTTTTAAATGCCAAGTATCCCAATACTTCTCATCATATAGTACTACAATATTTTAACAATTTATATTTAACAATTTATATGTAAAAGAATCATAATAAATAAACAACAATATATGCTAATTTAGTTTTTCTTATACCAAGTTGTAGTTGTCCATGCAAACTGTAAGTAGGTACCAAAAAAGCCCTTTCAGAAAAAAAAAAAAAAACAAGGTATCAAGAAATAAACTCTGATGAGTACATAACAAATGGATTAATCAACTACAAAGTTAACACTGATTATTCTTGGAATCTTCGATTGGAGCTTCCATTCAATTTCTATCCCAATTGCTTTTGTATACAAAGCTCTACCAATTTTCAGCGTGACCATCGATCCTTCAATATCAGCAACTCTTAGTGATATGCCAAGAAGAGATGTGAGGTCATGAAGCACCTAAAAATAAGCATCAAGAAATATAAGTGAGATCATATGAAATCAATGAAACATTTATGAAAAAAAAATTGTAATGCAAAATAATAGAAGTACCATGTATGTACGTGCATACTAAACTTTACCTTTTCAATGTGATCGGCATTGATCTAGGGTCGTATTTGGGCATTGGCGAGAGGGGCAGGTGCCTAGAGTTCCAAAACACATTGCCCAAATAAGTAAAGGCAAAAGAGTGAATAAAAGGAAAAATATAAAAAAAGGAAAAGAAAATATCACTGCAATACTGCAAATGCGGCCGAGAATTACGCTTACTCTTAAACATATAACTCCTTCAATCAAATTCAGTTTCTTATTCCATTCTCCCACTTGTTTTCCAATTCAATGCCAAACATTCAAAATTTTTGGGTAATTTCTCTCTTTTCTCTGCAATTTTTGTTCTTTATTCGATTTTTCAAGGTTTTGCAAATTTTGAATTTTATTACTTCATTTTTCGACCAAGAATTATTATATAATAATAATTTTTTGATGTAATATCCATAAAAAGTACATAAAAATATTGTTAAATTAAATTTTCTATAGAAGTTATGTAAAAGCCAACAAAGAAAATTATTTCGGTCCGGACCGAAAATCAAAGCTTTAAAAAATTCGGACCAAACAACTGTTGTTTTTTCGGTCTGGATCAGCTAGGATGTAAAGCACGGCACTATTTAGCAATATGTCACGAATATGGAACTCGATCAACCCTGCTATTGCTAGATAAGCATCCTCGCCAGCCATGGGAGTAGTGAAACAATATTTTATCTTGACAAGGTATCCATCTACCTTGTCTAAAGCAACTAGTCCCCCGAGCTTCCTAGCTCGAGGTCGAACATCTGCATCTTGGACATGCTCAATGGTCTCCTCTCCTCATGCTCATCCGGAAACCCCGAAGGAGGACAATGAATACTCTCTCCACTAGCTCGCATGACAAATTCCCCTTAATATATACTCCCTCTGTATTTTTTTTATCTTTCTCACTTGGAATCTTAACACTATTCACAACTAGAGATAATATTTTAAATTTTTCTCAATATATAAGAAAAAATATAGTCATGTGGGGTCTTGTTTGATTCGTCTGAATGAGTAGTTTATTAATATTCAATTATTATATTTTTTACTAATATGTAATAAAAGATATTTAACGTAGAATAAGTTCGTTGACAAACGTACAAAGTCAAGGTAGGAAAGATAAGAAAATACAGAGGGAGTACCAATTATGATATGTTAAGAGGTTTGATCATTCAAAGAATATTGTTATCTATCTATAGTAAATATGCAAATATATAACAATTAAATTATACTTGTTTACTGCAATACATTATTCTTTTTCTACCTATAATTCTCATTGGACGATAGCAAGACTGAAATTAGATTAATGAGGTGAATACCATAAAAATCCTTGTATTTAAATATGGCACAACTAACTACCCATTAACCTTCAGACTTCAGTATATTCTAACCAAACCTATCTCAATGTGATAAATCGAATGGCCCAAACAAACAAAAATTACTAGCTATCAGACGACGTTAACAAATGACATATCATAGCTTAAATTTATATCTGATTTTCACAAAAAAAAAAACATTAGTACTCAATGTGCTCAAATGTCTATTGGTTATGGCACATCAACTATAGAATATAAAACACCTTGCACAACAAGTATACACTTTGTCATGGACTTTACTAAGTTTACAATCTTTAGTTATACTGTTATACACATTTTATATGACCTAAATAAAATTCATAATCAAGAATTTGGAGCTTACATTTAGTGCAACACTTACAAGAGTGTATAATGAATCCATTTACTGTTATTCTACATGCTCCATAGCAAGATACTTATGAATTAATCTAGAGTTGCATCCTTTTTTTTTTTTTTTCTTTTAGTGAGAAGGATAAAAAATTATAGTATTTGCACCCCATAGATAGTTCGAACCGTATAGGCAAAATATTTAGGAAAAATTGACAATAGCAGTCCCAACTATGGCCGATCCGCCATAAAAGGTCCCAACTATGGACTATTCCATAGCAGACCCAACTATTGCATGTATTTGACACACGTGGTCCTTGTTGACTAGAAACCGGTTTTACCGGTTAAAAATTTTCTTAAAACATTTTTTTTTGCCTGTTTTTGCCTCTTCTTCCTCCTAATTCTCTCACCTCCCTTCTTCCTCCCCTGTCACCCCCCTCTCCCTCCCCTATCCTTCAAACCTCCTCCACGGTTAACAAACAACAAACCACACCCATCACCATCTTCATCTCCACTTTTTTCCTTATCCATAATTCTCTCTCTTCCCTGCACCAAATTGTCAAAACCTAAAAAACCCATTTCAATTGTTAGATTTTACAACCTGAAAAATCATATCTTCAGGAAATTGGGTGAACCCAATGCATCGAAATTATGATTGCAGAGAAGTAATGCGATAGAATTCAAGAACAACGATGATTTAACTTCTGGGTATCTAATACTAGGGATTTTACGAGCCATTTTGATTATTTTTGGTGGGATTCTCGAAAATTGTTCCATTGCTTTCTGGGTACCCTCAGGTTCAACACCAACAAACTCAACATCCTCTTCAAACAATGAAGGAGCAGCCGAAGGTTTTTGGATTACATCACCATTAACAAGCAATCGGTACTTGATCCATCAACAAGCAAACCCGATTCTTCTAACAACTAGATAAACTCTATATCCAAAATAATACTTTAGTAAGGTCAATGGAAAAAACAGAGAGAGTAGAGATGGTATGGAAAAGATATAGAAGGATACTATGTAAGAATAGCGTAGCTCACGCGAATATCTTATAATAGGAACAGTAAATTTGTAAAATTTGATAATGGTCAATCAATTTGGATAACAATTACAACTAATTTTTTTTCTTCCTCTTTCTATTCTCTGTCTATGATGCTACTGATGTGGTTCTCGTGATTTTCTCTTTCCTCTTCCTCCTGGGCTATCTACAGTTGGGTTTGATTTTGATTTGTGTGAATTATGATGTTGAATTTTGGACATTTTAGTTACAATTTTAGTGATTGTTGGGGTTTTAATTGATTGTAGGTATTAAGATCTTAATTAAATTAGAGAGGAAATTAGAGAGGAAATTGAAGATTTCAGAAGAGGAATTTCAGAAAGAAGGAGAAGAAGAAAATGGAAGAACAAGAGAATAGGGGTTTTTATTGACGAAACACGTGCAACAACAGTAACAATCACGTGATGGGTTCTACCGGTTTCTACCGGTGAGTAATCTGGAAGGACCACATGTGTCAAATACATGCAATAGTTGGGCCTGCTATGGAATAGTCCATAATTGGGACCTTTTATGGCGGACTGGCCATAGTTGAGACCGTTCTTGTCAATTTTTCCAAATATTTAATTTTCGCACGAAAGATTTGTAGAGAACCCTACCCTCTTATCCATTCGATACATGCAATTTCTTTTCCATCAATACACATCTATAAACAAATAAAACTAAATTAATTTTATTTGTCACATAGTTTTTTATTAGAACGATATTTAACATTAGTAATTGACCTTCAATTTTACTTTGATTATAGTTGGCCATATATCTCATTAGTTTTATTTCAAATTATTACAAGTTCCAAATTTTTTATCTAAGCTATATTTTAACATTTTATCTAGGGACGTATAATTCAGAGTATGATAGTATAGCAATGTTTGTTTAGCAAAGAACAATAATCTCAGGGAAACCAACAAACTTGATAAAGGAATCATGCATCTTACTAAATATTTTAGCAGATGATGGAGAGTACTGTGCAAAGTGCGAAAACTTGGACGATTGGTTGAAGGGTAAGAGTTGCGATCCCTGCATTATATAAACTAGTCTTATATGCACGTGATGCATGCGAAAGCATATAAAATCCTTCATATATATTAGAGATAGAGATATGGTTATTTTTTTGTTTAATTAAAGCAGGTAGTTAACCTTCCTTTTCTTCTTTTTCTTTTTTTTTCCTTTTTATATTTTTTGGGGTCCTCCATGTGTTGCCATATATAATAGTGATTTTCAATAAGTAGATGAGGAAACAATAGAAAATATAAAGCCATAATTACTAGATTTGATAAAGGCCTAGCACTATACCCTAATCCGGCCGAATGTTCTTCTTGGAAGGCAAAGATTTGCATAAGGTTTGGTGACAGGAGAAAAAACAATTCCATCCATATATATATACCTTGAAAAAACACAAAGAAAAATGACTAAGTTTATATCATCCAAGAATTAACTTTAATGTGAGACAATGAAAAAAAAATGCTTCCACTTAGTTGTACAATATACAAAACATGAAAACAATGACATCAAGAATGAAGGTTAATACCAAACGTACATTTATTAACCCACCAAGAATTTTGGTTCAAAAAAGATTATATCATTATACAATATGCATGGAAGCTAAATTTATACATGCTAACAGCAAGAAATCATACTGTCGCTGGTTTGTCGTCGAAGATGTGGAAATGAAGCTCAGAGAATTCAACTGATCATGAAGACGAGAGAGATTAATTGATTTCTCTGGAGTAACTATATATCAGAACAAACTATCAAAAAAACTATATATCAGAACAAGAATGATGAGGTTGTGGTATAAAGTAGAAACCAAAGGATCAATTACAACCCTCACTCTTGGAGAGGCAAGGACTCTCCAAAGTTGTCTCACACACTCTCTATTACAAAATACAAAATTATGATGATTTGCATTTCTCACCTCAGCTCTTATTTATAGCTCCCACTCACAGAAATTCGATCTGTAATTCTATACAATAACAAAAAATGTCAGTGGTGACAGTAAATCACCCCCACTACCCTGTAGAATATTCCTGGTCCTTAACTAATTGTGACGTTGCATTTGTGAGGTGGCTGAATGTTGTGTAGGAATATATAGATGCAAATAGCGGAATTTCAGGAAACAATTTCCTAACATCTATCATAGGATCGCAAACATAATCAGACACATGAATCATTCAATAGGGATTAAATATCAAACCTTTGTAGCGTGATTTCCCTGTTGTATGCAAGCTTTGAAGATCCGAGAGCCCCAAGTGTTGCTCCTCTAATCAGTCCACGAGCAACAGTTGAACACCAACGTTTGCTAGAACGGAAGAGAAGAAAATCTATTGCTTTTGATGGTATAGGCGCCGGTTTATGGAGAATAGATTTAGGGTTTCTCTTTCTCTCTCTAGTGAAAAGAAACTGACTAATGGATTGATTACCTAAACCCTAATATTATATCCTATATATAATAGAAGAGTCATAGGCTAGTTAGGAGAACTAATTCTCCTCCTACTCCCCTTTGGACCGGCCCAATCCTAATCCTAAATGGATTTGGATTGATTTGTCCAACTTGTGCTACAATGTGTGACCTCATAGGATTAATCTATTTTAGTTATAGGCCCAATCAATATCGTCCTATTAATCATATTTATTCTCTAGCAAGTAAATATGATTACTAAAATAATTAACTTTATTATCTTCATAATAATATTCCTATTTATATTTAGTAATTGCCGGAATGTCTAAGGACATATTCCTTCAATCTCCCACTTGTCCGAAGACAAGAGCGCAATGTTAAATTCCTTAAGTCACTTAATGTCAAATTTGATAACACAATGTTATTCTCAAATTTTGTTCCTTGATCGCTGAGTTCGAACTGATCAAATAAGGATTAACTCTTTAATCCTATTCCGCATGGCCATGCAATTTTCCAGTTCTCGCTCATCAAGAGGCCCAGACACCATTCCTATTTAATAGGAGGACTTATCCATTCTTGTATAACCATAACTCCCACTCAATTCTTAGCCCACCTGATCACTGCCTTTATAACCTCCTTTTACGGCGCGGCGTTTAACAGTGTCAAAGTTAAACTAATTATATTGTGGTTATTAAGACATACTCATGTCTAAGGAATCCACTAAATATAGTAGTTTGATTCTACTTTTAGAATCTAATTAGGTCAAGTCTCAATGTATCAACTATACATCCATATAATCAATTAGACATCTCTATGCCTCCATAGCCCATGGAACTGCGCTATCAATTAATTATATACTAGCCTTTTAAATAAATCACTTATGTCCAATTTAGTGATTTAGACTAGGGACTTTAAATAAATTATGATTTCCGTTCACTTTATAGGGTTCCATTATCAAAACGTTTTCGATAATCCTATTTGAAAACACAAATTATTTGGACATTTTATTTAATACTAAACCAAGCAATTAAATAAGAACGGAATTTTTATTGATAAACATTCAAAGCATAATAAATGTCTTTACAATTGTAAACATAAAGTAAACAACCTAAAGCCATTCTCCCATATGCTTAAGCCCCATAGACCTAGTATGACACTCATGCTTAGGTTGAGCAAGCGGTTTAGTCAAAGGATTTGCAATATTATCCTCAGTTCAAACATTGCTTACTTTCACATCCTCTCTTGTAGTTTTCTATCTCGAACCTTGCAAGAACCTTATCTTTATAAGTCTCTTGACTAAGTTCAATCAGCCTTTGCGACCTATCTCTATAGATCTTTATTCCCAATCTGTACTCAGCCTCTCCTAGGTCTTTCATAGAGAAACAATTTTTAAGCCATTCCTTGATCGACTCAAGCATGGTCTTATCATTTCCTATGAGAAGTATGTCATCCACATACAAGACCGGAAAAGTAATACTACTCCCACTTAACTTCTTGTATACACAAGATTCCTCTTCATTTCTGAGAAAGCCAAATTTCTTGACTGCCTCATCAACTCTGAGGTTCCAACTCCTTGATGCTTGCTTTAGTCCATAAATGGACTTCTTAAGCTTGCATACCCACCCTGGATTTTCTAGATCTTCAAAACCTTGAGGTTGTGTCATGTACACATCCTCTTTCAAGAACCCATTCAAGAAAGCGGTTTTGACATCTATCTGCCATATTTCATATCTTGAAAGGCAGCAATCGCAAGGGTTATCCTAATGGACTTCAGCATGGCTACGGGTGAGAAGGTTTCATCATAGTCAATACCATGAATTTGTTTGAAACCTTTAGCCACCAACCTTGCTTTGAAAACACTAATGTTTCCATCCTTGTCTGTTTTCAACTTGAAAATCCATTTGCATCCAATGGGTTTTACCCCATCAGGCAAATCAACCAAGTCCCATACTTGATTTTCAAACATGGAATCCATTTCAGATTTCATGGCCTCAAGCCATCTTTTGGAGTCTTGACTATCCAAAGCATCTTTGTAGCTAGTAGGCTATTCTGATTCTAAAATCGTTATTTCAGAACTTTCAGTCAAAAGGAAATCAATATATCTCTTTGACGGAATGATGGTCCTACTAGACCTACGTTGGGGAACAACAGAAGAAGTTTCTACCTCACTAGGTTGAGTATCTCCAAGTGGGACGGTAGGAGGTACGTGAATTGAATGCACCACCTCCTGAGCATTTTCATGCTCGGGCCGCCTCTGATGAGGTGTTAACCTCATCCATTTGTTGCTCATCTCGAACTTCTTCGAGATATACATTTCTCCCACTTGTTTTTCTAGAAATAAACTCCTTTTCCAGAAAGACACCATTACGAGCAACAAACACTTTGTTTTTGCTTTGGTTGTAGAAGTAGTATCCCTTAGTCTCTTTTGGGTAACCCACAAAAAGACATTTATCGGATTTGGGTGAAAGCTTATCAGAAAGCAAACGTTTTACATAAGCTTCACAACCCCTTATCCTTAGAAAAGACAATTTTGGAACGTTTCCTGTCCACATTTCATATGGTATCTTTTCCACTACTTTGGACGGTGCCTTGTTAAGTGTGAATGCCGCTGTTTCAAGCGCAAATCCCCATAATGAAATAGGAAGATCAGCAAGACTCATCATGGATCGAACCATATCAAGTAGAGTTCGATTCCTTCTTTCAGAAACGCCATTTAACTGTGGTGTTCCTGGCGGAGTCCATTGTGAAAATATTCCACAATCCTTCAAATGATCACCAAATTATTGAGATAAATATTCACCACCACGATCGGATCGTAATGCCTTAATTTTCTTCCCAAGTTGGTTTTGTACTTCATTCTGGAATTCCTTAAATTTTTCAAAGGATTCCGACTTATGCCGCATGAGGCAAACAAATCCAAATCTGCTCACATCATCGGTAAAAGTAATGAAGTAACTGTACCCTCCCCTAGCCAACGTACTCATGTGTCCGCACACATCTGTATGTATGAGGGCTAAAAGGTCATTGGCCCTTTCACTTGAACCTGTGAAAGGAGACTTTGTCATTTTCCCCATCAAGCCAAACTCACAAGTATCAAATGATTCAAAATCAAATGATTTGAGAATTCCATCTTTATGAAGTTTCTCAATGCGCTTTGAGCTTATGTGGCCTAATCGACAATGCCATAGGTATGTAGGGTTTGAATCATCTGCTTTATGTTTCTTGCCATCTATGTTATAGATGTGGGTTTCTAAGTCTAGCACATATAAACCATTTGATAACTTGGTTGAGACATAGAATAAATCATTCAAATAAGCAGAACAACAATTATTCTTTATTTGAAATGAAAAACTTTTCGAATCCAAAACCGGAATCGAAACAATATTCTTGGTAATAGTTGGAACATAATAAAGGCAAAAGTAGACTACAATCCCCATAGCCAAATCAGCAACTCGTGCTTAAACGCCACGTGGAGGTCCACTTCTCCTTTCCTCAACATTCTACTTCTTTTTAGTGCCTGCACATTACAAATAATATGAGATCCACATGCAGTATCAAATACCCATGATGTAGAAGTAGATAAGTTAATCTCTATAACATAAATACCTGAAGTCGAAGCACTAGTCTTCTTATCTTCCAGATACTTGGGGCAGTTCCTTTTCCAGTGACCAATCTTGTGGCAGTGGTAGCACTCATGTAGTGCTGCTACTTTTGCCTTAGGAGTGGTTTGTGGCTTAGAAGTATCATCAGTGGCAACAACCTTGCCCTTGTTCTTCTTATTAGGAGCCCCTTTCGTCTTGAATTGCTTGCCCTTCCTAACCATAAGAACATCCTTATGTTCGGGTTCAGCGAGCAAGCTCCTTTTTCACTGAGTTAGCATACCATGCAGCTCTTGCAAGGTAGCCTCCCCTCCTTGCATGTAAAAATTCAACCGAAAATTTTGAAAATTTTCGGGCAAGGATTTGATCACAATATCAGTTGCCAGTTCTGGAGGGTAAGGGAAGCCCAATTTTTCCATGATCTGAAAATGTCCAATCATATTGAACACATGCGACCAACGGGTTTTCCTTTTCCCAACTTGCACTCCAACAACTTACGGTGAGCTTCAAACCTCTCCAATCTAGCATTCTTCGAAACATAGTTTTCAGCTTTGGAGGATGGAGTAGGCATCCGAGACCATCAAAACGCTTTTGAAAGTCTCGGCTCCATGCAAGCAAGCATCGGACATGTTACTTGCACGAGTAATCGGCCTCTAGGGTTTGCCTTGTTCTCTGTTCAGCTATAGTAGCATTTTATGGCAGGGGTTCAGGGAGAGGATTGTCAAGAACTTTTTCCCTTCCTTCAACTCTGAGAACGATTCTCACAGCCATTTCCCATTCTAGGAAGTTATGTGCATTCAGTTTGTCCTTTTCGAGTAAATAGCGCAAATTAAAACCGGGAGTGTTGTTGTTGTTTGAACGAGACATGATAACTACAACAAAAGAATATTTAAGCAAGATCCAATTAATGTTTATCAAGAAAGCAATAATTAAACAAATTTTAATTACTACTACCCTTTATTCAAAATGGGAGTCCCCTATTGAATAAAGAAATAACCAAGATCCCCTCCCACTACAATCAAACGGACTTTGGCCCTGCCTTCAATTTATAGTAGTTGAGGTAAGTAAACACTTTACTAATTATAACTAATTATAATTCTTGGTAGACAAGTTAACAACTCCTTGTTTACTCCTATCTCTTAGCTTCAAAACCCAAAACTTTGTCTTTTGATGATTTTGTTGAGTTAAACCAAACATTAACATGTAAGTTTCAAAAACCTACCCTACTATCCCCGGAACTATGAGCAACACCCGCTTTGGCGTAACCTATTACTCATGATCTAAGGCTTTATAGGTGTTGTTTGGGAAAGCAGTTAAACTCAATATTACTTTTGGGGACCTAAGATTACTAATATGGTCAATTAATAGTGAACACATGAATCAATTAACCACAAAACAAACTTAGAAGCAAGCATTTAAACAAAATAAATGCAAGAGAATTATAAAAGCAATAATTAAATGATCTAGTATGGCCCCTATACTTAGGAAAATAACTAATCTTCATGAATCCTCCCTTGAATCTCCATGGATCACCATCCTTTAAACTCCTTGGATCCTCATGCTTGATTACATAATTTGAATTAAATGATAACGAAAATTTAAAGTTACAAAAATACAAACGATTCGCATATCGTATTTAATTTACATTCAAATATAACGATTCGCAGATCGTATTTACTATCCTAATTTGGGCCATACTAGTCATAACATGCAAAATATAATATCATATATATTACATTAAACATCCACGCATTTATAATATCAAATAAAATAAACACAAACTATTTACTTATTAACAATTAATAAGCAAATAAAACATTCCATAATAATCATAAAACTTAACAATTTTAAGCTAGTAATTATTTTGGAAACTTTATTATTTTCATTCAATTACTTATTTAAATATGGCAATAATCAGTATTATTCACATATTTGCAAACTAGGAAACTTTTGGATTTATGCTCAAGTTTAAAAAATCAGATTTTCCTTAAAAACCTTTTTTTTTTTTAAGATAAGGTAGTTGACCAGCAGCACAAGGCTGCCAGTCAAACCACCATGCTCTCAAGACCCACGCTGGGTAACCGAGACACCACACGCACAACTCCACAGACACAGCCACCACAACACCAGTCGCCAGCCAGCAGGAAAACCAAGACCGCCGACCAGCATTCAGTCGTAACGCGCATCACCAGCCTCGCCGGCCAGCCACCCGACAATAGACGCGGCAAAGAAATCGCTAACGCCCGCCAGCAAGCATGACCGCTCGCGTCGACCACCCCAGCCAGCAAGGCCGACAGCTTGCGCCACCTCTGCCTCTACACTCGCCGACCCAAAACCACCCTCCACCGTGGCTCCACCGATGCTGGTGGTGCCACCCAGCCTTGATGGGCAACCCTTTTGAATTTTGTAACAATTTACAAAATTGCCATTAAATCTTTAACAAACAATTTATTTAAAGATTTAGGATTTTAATTAGATCTTGATAATTCGAAAATTATGGCAAAAATTTTGAATCACTTAACAAACTCAAACAAAATTTTAGATTTGTTAAGATTAGATTTTCAATGCTTAATCTATATTAAACATTAAATCTAACAAAAAATTCAATATTTGGGCAAAAATCAAATTATATCCAAAAAATTCAGAAAATTAACAATAAAATTCCGAAAAATTCAAAAATAATTTTTAGGGTGATCTACTGAATTATCTTAACAAATTAAAATCAAATATCTTAATTGTTATCCTTAAATTATATGAATAATCAAATTAAACATAAAATTTAACCAAAATCCATAAATAATATGATAAAATTCGAAAATTAGTGGGAAAAATAATCAAATTATTTTCAGCCATCATATTATTCTAGATCTATGTGGGTGATGATCATTAGATTTATTTAACAAATTAAAAATCAAATCTTTAATTGTTAACAAATTATTTCAATGATTAATCGAATTAAACATAAATAATTTTAAATCTAACAAAAATATTTATAAAAATCCGAAAATTTTAGAGTGAAATGACCAATTTATTTCGTCCATAATATCAAAAATTCGGAACTTTATAAAATTATTTGAGCATAAATCACAATTAAATCAATTATTTACAATTTCCAATCAATTAATATCAAATATCAATTATGCAAATTCAAGCCATAAATAAATCCTCCCTTAATTGAATAAAAATAATAACTTTGCATACAATTACATGATCATATGAATATTATGAATTAGGCAAAACTGATACCACTGTAGGAATATACAGATGCAAATAGCGGAATTTCAGGAAACAATTTCCTAACATCTATCATAGGATTGCAAACATAATCAGACACATGAATCATTCAATAGGGATTAAATATCAAACCTTTGTAGCGTGATTTCCCTGTTGTATGCAAGCTTTGAAGATCCGAGAGCCCCAAGTGTTGCTCCTCTAATCAGTCCACAAGCATCAGTTGAACACCAACGTTTGCTAGAACGGAAGAGAAGAAAATCTCTTGCTTTTGATGGTATAGGCGCCGGTTTATGGAGAATAGATTTAGGGTTTCTCTTTCTCTCTCTAGTGAAAAGAAACTGACTAATGGATAGATTACCTAAACCCTAATATTATATCCTATATATAATAGAAGAGTCATAGGCTAGTTAGGAGAACTAATTCTCCTCCTATTCCCCTTTGGACCGGCCCAATCCTAATCCTAAATGGATTTGGATTGCTTTGTCCAACTTGTGCTACAATGTGTGACCTCATAGGATTAATCTATTTTAGTTATAGGCCCAATCAATATTGTCCTATTAATCATATTTATTCTCTAGCAAGTAAATATGATTACTAAAATAATTAACTTTATTATCTTCATAATAACATTCCTATTTATATTTAGTAATTGCCAGAATGTCTAAGGACATATTCCTTCATGTTGTGCCTTTCCCTTTTTAGCCCTTCTGACGTAAGTAATCAAGGGTTTACTGGTGCTCCCATTCTGATTCCTTGCAGGTTGATTTCAATATTTAGAGCGTTTTCTTGGGGGGTAAAATTAAAGAAAATATTGGTTATGTTTCATTATCCAACGACTGTCAAGATTTGTAAAATGAATTTCTCTGCTATATATGAATATGATGGAAAAATTAAAGAAAAGGATTAAAATGGTTATCTTGGGAATGATTCTACCTCAGCAGTCAGCAGTCAGCAGTCAGCAGTCAACAGTCAGCAGTGCTAGCACTACTTATACTACGTACTAGATTGTAGTATTTCTCTGAATAACTAATTGATCAGTTTTCAGGGTTGCTTAGGTTTGAGCTGGTGTATAGTGTTATTGTATGGCCGACTGCGTATCAAATTAAAGAACCCTCGTTGCCAAAAAATATACTTCATTAAAGAACCCTTATTCACCGACTTATGTCTTGTACTAAACCCTTCAACTTATACATTACTGGCTAGCCTTTGTCTAATTTCACAATTTACTTCTCTTGTCAAATGTTTTTTTTGTAAAGCTAGAGTGTAAGAGGTTGGTCTTGTAAAAATTAACCCAGCAATCTTATTGAATGAATTAAACTAATCACTGATGGATAAAAAATGTGAGAACTGAACAAATTAAATAGGTCACTCGATAAATTGATCTGGTGACTAAATAGATTAAACTAGTCACTATTGGGTTAGAGTGAGAAGGAATGGACTTGTGAGGAGAATGAAGGCTTAAGTTTGAGAAGTGTAGATATATTTATCGCCAATCGGATTATAAGACTTTATTATTAGCAACATTGTTGTTGACTGAATAGTATGTAGCAGGGAGTACATTTTTTTCTAAAAGGAATACGGGAAGGGTGATTTAATTGATAATAACTTTTGACCTTTACAATCATCCCATAGTATAAGAACTAGAAAAAATTACAATCATAAAAAACCCTAGACATATTGGCATCGCTTCTAAACTGCTTCGATAGCCTGTAATTAGACATATTTAATACATTCACCTCATCAAAGATCCATTTTGGTATAACCTTTAGGTTGATGATATACGAGTGTTTTCCTAGAACAACATCCCTAGACTGACGTAAGGAATGTTATTATATTAATTAAATACATGGGTTATTTTCTCATGTGGTAGAATTATATTCATATGTAATTAAGTGTGATAGTAAATAAGATTTATAAATTATTCCATCAATTTATTAGTCTCCTACTTTATCTTTATTGTTATATAATAATGCACATGTTATAAATAATTTTTTTTGTCATATGTTACCATTCATCTAAAAATTTATCATATAGGTTGTAAGCAATCTTCAACGGTGTAAATTATAAAATTTAGATTTTTATAGCAAAAGTTATACTTAATTTATATTGTGTAATGTTTTTTGGTTGTTTAGTCAAAATCAAACTCCAACTTTTTAGTATCCTAAACTATAAATATATATTTTTATCTCTATATATAACTCTATCTTTATAAATATGATTTTTAGAAATAATGACATGAAAATAATGGGATAATTAAAATTAACATGGATAATTTTAATAAATGTCTCAGAATGTTCAAAATGTTATTATGACATATAGTATGCAATTCTTATAGCTATTTTTATATGTCTCTAAAATGAAGAGTACGTTATTATTCATTTTTATTTATTGAAACTAGCATTTTTTATGGTTCAGTTAAATCAATTGTAATCCCCCGTAAATTTATTAGATCTTATAAATATATTTTAATATATAGTTATTTATATTTAAATATATTTTAGCATTTAAATGATTTATTTCTTCAAGGGTTGACTATTTGAAAGTCAAAGGATTTATTTTAATAATTTATGCAAGTCAAATATTTTATTAAAGTCATGCTTTGAAAAGTATTTGAAATATTTGAAACACTTATTGGATTTAGAAAAGGATTTGTAAATGGGTGTGAGGAGCCCAAACCTTTTGGCTTAACCTATGGCCATTCTCATTTAACTAACCCATCAAAGCCCAACTCTTTATTGGACCCCTAATGGGGGAAACTATAAATACCCTTATTTATACAAATCCCCACACATTAAACACATTTATTTTCTCTCTCTTCCTCCCCTTATTTTCGGCTTTCTCTCTCTCTCCTCTCTTTTTCTTTTTCTCTCGGTTCTTCCTCCCTCCATCGGTTTTCAGGCCAGCCGCCGGCAATCGCCACCCAACCGGCAGCAGCAGCACCGACCGCCGCCGTCCCTCTGCTTTCTGGCGTCCTTGCTCCCTCCTCTTTGTTTGGTTGTTATTTCTTTTTCCTCAAGTTTTACATAATGCAAAGTGTGTATCTTTAGGGTTTGTTTCAATAAGTTTATGTTTAAACAGTTATGATTTGATGATTTGTTTATGAATCTAAGATTATATAAATTATGTATTGAAGAAATAAAATTTCAGATCTACTTGTTATATTAAAATAGGGTTTAAAAATATCAAAGCATGGATTTTTAGGGTTTTAAACGTTGGAAAATCATAGTAGTATATTATAGTTTATGAAATTGATTATTCTTATGATTGTAAATATGTTTAAGCATGTTTAAAAAGAGTTTTAATATGTTATATGTTGCTGGAAATTTAAAAATAGTGTTGATGTTGGAGTTTATGATTTTAAAACATGAGTTTTGAGAGTTTTTGACAACTGGTATAGTAGTACTATACTAGGGGGCTTTAATATTTAAGTTTTATTGATGGAAAAAGTTTTTAAACACTTTTAAGAATGGTTTAAAGTATTTTATTATTGCTGTAAATTCATAAGGGATTGATCTTGGATTTATATTGGTTGTTTTAGGCGGAGAATATTCTTTAGGCGACTTTTAAGCTTGTTAAAGTAGCCTCTAATTTTGTCTACACAAGGTACGTACATACATATATGTTGATTGGATTTGTAGCATGATTTTAATAAGGATGAGAATTATGTAGTATCATGTATAGGAACTATGTTGAGTTCATATATGATTTCTATTATGTTGGATTTGCATGTTTTATGCCGTTGTGTGAAACATGTTGACTATGAGATTTATATTATGTTTGTATGGAAGATTGATGCAAGCACATAGTTGGGAACTTTATTTTATTAGTTCACATGGGGGAATTAATATATATATATTGGTTTGGATCATGATTGATCATTTGTTCCCTTTTGAGTATTTCACTGCTTTATAAGGACCGATGGCCTTATTTGGTAAGTTGATATTTTATACCTATGAAAGGTAGTTTGGTTGTTGGCTAAGTTCAACAAATAAGAAAGATTGAATTAAAGTTGGAATTAATCTTGGGTTGTTAAGTTGTATGATCACTTATCTAATCCTAAGATAAAAAGAAAGTTGTAATTGTTTGTTGATTTTGCTATTTGTGTTGCTTGTGAGTCATAATAAGTAATAACTGGTAAATCATTTAAAGTGAAACTGGATATCAATAGCTTTAGACTGGTGCACGTCTGAAGTGTTGGACAAATAGGAGTTGGGGTACATGGTGAGCGTGCCATGGGTTTTCCTGGGGCCGTATTGATCACTGTGTCCTGTTTATTTAAAAAGGTTCCTCGATATCATAGGTCATAGGAATACGGAGTCGCGCCTGTATTTCGTCTTCCAAAGGGAAGGCTGGTTTTAGTTAGACAGCTCGGTCCATTGACTATTCCTTTTAAAGTAATAAGAATGTTGTTAAAGTTTAGTTCAGTAAAAAGTTATCTGCAAGTTATTATGCTATTATTTATTTCTGCCTAATATTTATTAGTATCATGTTAGGATTGTTTACTTGTTTAGCATGTAGTACTCAGCTTTGCTGATTACGTGCTTTTGTTGTGTATGTTGATCATGGCTTTGCCTTATTGATCCTGTGATGACCATTTTGGTGAGCAGTCTCTAGGGATTAATAGTGTATTGTCTATCTACAGGTTTGAAGAAGATGCATCATTGGGATCGGGATTTTGGAGAGCTTGTGTAGTTTATTTACAATACTTTTGAGTTATATTTTCATAGTTGGCTTGGTTTGGTTTTAAGTTGACTTTGGTTTTATTGGTTGGTTTTAGAGTTGACCTTGCTGTTCCGCTGCAAAATTCTGAATAAGCCAATACATTTTCACACGGGAGATAATACTTTGATAATTCTCTATGTTTTACTTTAAAAAGGTATTTTAGAAAAGAGAGAATTGTCGGGGTGTTACAAAGTGGTATCTTGGAGCTTTAGGTTTTATTGGCCTTTCGTGCCAACTTTAAGTTTTTAGGCGCCTAACTAGCTAGCTACTTAAAATGAATTTCTTAGAATTGAGCTCATACTTATTCATTGTGTTCAAATTAACTTACGAAAGTTCTTTTTCAAGGTTTCATATTTTGGTTCGGATTAATTTTTTCAAAGGGTCCGGAAATTTTTTATATTGTGTCCAAAAATTTATTTTTTTATTTTTTTTGATTTCGAAAATTTCGAACTATAATGTTTAATTTTTTTTATTATTTCATTTTTTCGGTTCCTTTATAAATTCGAATTTATTTATTTAAATTATTTTAATACTCTAGTTTATTCTGATTATTTTATTATTTTATGAGAGATGGGTAGTATAAGAAGGGCATATAGGATATATATATTATATGTCTGTATTAAATAGTTAGTTCAGCATGATTATATTTTTCTTCCCCTGCTAACTGTTTATGTTATTCCTATGATTTATGTTGTTGGTTATTCTTGTTTATTGTTTATTGTTGGGATTATACGTTAAGTGAGAGTACCAATTGCTTATAGAAGTTATATTTATTTGTTATAGATTCCTAGCCATGTCTAATAGAGAAGATACTAGAGTAGGGAGCTACTACAACCCTATTGTGTTGAGTGATGATGAGAGTGATGGAGGTTATGAGTCTGACAGTGATAACTACACTAGCCTAGAGATGATTATGCGTTATGGGTTAAAAGTAGGCATCCCTGTTATTGATATATGAAGTAATTCAAGAGTTTGATCGTACTAGAGGGCAAACCCGAGAGGACATCTACAGTGCTACTTGGAGACCTTATCCGAGCGATGTGAGCAGTGGCGGATCTATTCATAGTCACAGTTGGTCACGTGACCAACTATTAATTTGGGGAAAAAAAATTCGAAACTTTCTCTCTCCTTCACTGACAAAACAAACCCCAATATTTGTTCCTCTATCCCACGTCTCTTCCTCTCTCCTCTAACCTCAAGGTTCTCATCAACTAAAATTCTTGAATTCTTTTACATGAACCTCTTTTTTCTTTCAAATCTTCAACTAAAATGATCATCTTGTCTTGATCTACCGATTGATACCCATTTTACCTTTTTCAGATACCAAAAATTATCATTCAAAACCCTAGAATTTGGGGAAAAAATCGTCTTGGTGATTCAAAATGGAAAACTTGGTGATTTCATGTACTTCGAGGAGACGGTTGGCGATGAAGATGCAAAAATCATGATTTTTTTACCCATAAATTTTAAACACGACCCTGAAAATGGTATATCCACATTTTCTCTCTCCTCTTTCTATATATTCTGGTTTTTTTCTTTATTTATTGCAAGAAAGTAAAATGGGTTATGTTATGATAATTGTATTTTTTGTCAATCATGATCTTTTTTTTTTTTTTTTTTACTTTATGGGTTTCTGTTTTTGGTGGGTTTTATTGGTTTTTTGGTGGGTTTTATTGGTTTTTTTTTTGTGGGTTTTATGGGCTTCTTTTTTGTGTGTGGATTCTAATTTTTAGTTTCTAGGGAGCTAGCGAGGCAGACGTATGAGGTGATTGAGCAGTTTTTTGCTCCACTTAGGGAGGCCGGGTATCCGGAGTGGAGGCCGTTGCTCTGTATTGGAGGGATAGATATGCGGTCGCAAGTGGAGATTGTTAAGAAGGAGGTGCATATCGTTGTTGCCACTCCAGGGAGGCTTAAGGATATGCTTGCCAAGAAGAAAATGAACCTTGATAATTGCCAGTAAAAATTTTGTATTCTGTTTAGAACTTTAGATAGCTTCCTTTTTGTTGTGTGTAGTATAATTGTTGTTGTAGAATTCCTTAATGAAATGTGGTGGTCCAACTTCCAAATCATAAGGCTTGGCTAATCACTTGTACACATTAGAAATTTTTAGGTAGGATTTCATAGGTGAACCGTAAAAAATTGTATTGATAGAATTAAATAGCTTGTAATTTTAATTTGATATGTTGAAGTGACAATCGATGTTGCTTTGATATTGTGGGATGACCTATATATTGAAACAACAAATTTTGGCTAAAATGCTTGAAAATTTGAAACAGAGCAAGTATGCCTAATTCTAGCCTTTTGATCTTATCATCCATAGCTGGTTAGTTGTTATTTTGACTTTTCAAAATTTGTTGGTTCTGAAAATAGAAAAAATAAATTGCAACTTTAATTAATAACATTAAACTTAGTTGTTGTTCTTTTTTGTATTTTGAAGTACTTATGTAATGATTTTAATTTAGTTAATTTGTGTTTTTCTTTTAGCCGAATCCATGTTGTACCCATTTTTGAAATTTTGATTTTGGCGTTTTCCATCTCCGTACCTGTCCCTATATCTGTTTTCGTGCTACTTAGAGTGTGACCAACTATTCCCATATTCCTGGATCCGCCACTGGATGTGAGTACTTCAGAGTTGGATGAAAATGGACATCAACCCAAAAGGATTCGAAGATCTACTAGATCTAGGAATTCATGTTATTATTATTATAGTGGAGACTCTGGGACTTTGAAGATGAAATGTTTACTCCATAAAAGTATGAAGAAAATAAGGATAGAAATGATAATGTAACTCCATAGAGTATTTATTTATGTTCTAAGGTTAGTAGTTGAATAAGTAGCTAAGCTACAATGGTTTAAATTTCCTTCTTTAACATCTTGATATTGTCGAGGAATAAGTTGGTTATTTTGGATTGGAAAAATATTATTATTATCGTTTGAGAAAGATTTAGTTACTCAAGTGAGCAAGACTTTATTTTGGCACGTGAATGGGAATATTTTATTTTATCTTATTGTTGTGATTGAATTTTATTCTCACATGTGTTATTCTTGATGTGAATATTTTCATGAATGATTATATGTTCCATGATGATTTATTATGTGATATTATTATAACTTCATGAGAAATTGTATGTTGATGATGCGATCTTTAGGGTCAAATCAAATGTTGCCTTCATAGAGAATGGCATGTAAGTTATGTATCGAAACCTAGAGTAGAGTTACGTTAAAACTTTAGGTTGCACAGTAAAATGGCTAACAACAATAACGATTTAGCTTCTGTTGTTCGCCTATTGGCGGAGAATTTGACTCGTGAAAGAGCTGAGCGTTCCAATCCTGCTGGGACATGTTTGAAAGATTAGCCAAAGTTAAACCACCGTAATTTAAGGGGCAAGTTGACCCTACCTTCTTAGATAGTTGGATTAGGGAGTTTGAAAAGATTTTTGGAGCTATAAAGTAGGTCAAGCTATATTGTGTTTGAAAGATGAGGCTGACTTATGCTGGAAAGAAAATGGAAATAGACTTAGTGTTGTGGAAGGGTTTAATTGGGATTCCTTTATTGCTGCTTTAAGAGGAAAATTTTACCTTGCTTTTATGATAAAACAAAAGGCTCGGAAGTTCATAAACCTTAGGATGGGGAGTATGACGATCTCTGAGTACTATAGTAAGTTCATAGCTGTCAAGGTCTGCACCTGAGGTAGTTGCCACTTAAGAGCTAAAGGCTCAAAGATTTGAGCAAGGTTTGACTGAGGAAATCCAATCGGGGTTAGGTGATGAGACCTTTGTGTCCTTAGATGTTGTGCATGGAAGAGCAACCCACATTTATGGTCTTCAGTTGAGGCGTGATAAAAAGAATGTTGTAGTGGGTGAGAAAAGAAAGGATTTTAATGCTGGAGGAAATCAGGAGAACTTAGAGAGGAATAGAAATGGGAATGGAAATTTCCAAGGAAGAAATGGTCAAGACTTGAATAATAAGGGCCAGTCTGAGAAGAGTTACAACTGTAAGAAGTTTATGTAGTAAGAACCATCCTTGTAGAGACTGTAAAGGAGATCTTGCGACCTATTTATTTATTTCGTCATTCGTTATTAAATGTTTGGGATTAGTAGACATTGAAGTAATTGACCTGCCCATAAGTATACCTACTGGAGAAGTCATAATGTGTACCAAGTTGTTTAAGATTTGCCTCTGAAGATTAGAGACTGTGTATTTCCTTCTACTTTGATAGAGTTTAATCTGGGAGACCTAGATGTTATTCTTGGGATGAATTGGTTAGGTTTCTATAAGGCCAAAATAGACTGTGAAGCTCAGAAAGTAGTGTTGAGAAGCCCTTTGGGGAAGTTAACTTCGTATTGACGTTTTGGGAAGCCTAAGAACTTTGGGGTCATTTCTACAATGCAAGTGAAGAAGTTGGTGAAGAAGGGACGTGCGTTGTTTTTCTGTAGTGTACAAGATAATATAATTCGAGGTTTATTAAGTGTAAGTTGAGGTTTATGGGTGTTAAGTGTGATTAGCTAGCAGCTCGAAAGTGAAGAGGTTGGATTGAAGATTGAGGATGTACCAATTGTGAAGGAGTTTATGGATGTGTTTCCAAGTGAGATTTCTGGTATGCCGCCTACAAGAGTCGTTGAGTTCACCATAGACTTAGTTCCTGGTACTGCACCTACATCTAAGGCATCCTATGAATGGCACCTCCTGAGATGAGTGAATTGAAGAAGCAGTTGCAAGAGTTGTTCGATAAAGGTTATATTGGGCCTAGTGCATCACCTTGGGGAGCTCCTGTGTTGTTTGTTAAGAAGAAAGATGGGAGTATGAGGTTGTGTATTGATTTTAGGGAGTTGAACAATGTAACCATCAAAAACAAATATCCTTTGCCTAGGATAGATGACCTATTCGATCAATTGAATGGAGCGAGCGTGTTCTCGAAGATTGGTTTGCTTTTGGGGTATCACCAGTTGAGGGTAGCTGATAAGGACATACCTAAGACTGCGTTTAGGATTCGTTATGGTCATTATGAGTTTACGGTAATGCCGTTTGGGTTAACCAATGCACCTGCCATATTTATGGGCTTGATGAATAGGATTTTCCATGAGTTCTTAGATAAGTTCGTTGTTGTATTCATTGATGATATTCTGATTTATTCGAAGAATGAAAAAGAGTATGATGAACACTTGAGGATTATATTGGAAACGCTCAGGAAGAATCAATTGTATGCCAAGTTCTCTAAGTGTGAGTTTCGTTTGGAGAAAGTAGCATTTTTGGGTCACTAAGAAAGGAGTCTCTGTAGATCCTGCTAAGATTCAAGTTGTGAGTGAGTGACCAACTCTAAAGAATGTGTCAGATATCAGAAGTTTCCTAGGTCTAGCTGGCTATTATAGGAGATTTGTGATAGATTTCTTGAAGATAGCGAGGCCAATGACTAATTTGATGAAAAAGGAGTCAAAATTCGAGTGGAGTGAAAAGTGTGAGGAAGCTTTCCATATTTTAAAAGAGCGTTTGACCTCCGCACTTGTTTTGACCCTGCCTGATGGGAACGAGGATTTGAGGTGTATAATGATGTTTCAAAGAATGGTTTGGGTTGTGTGTTGCAGCAGAACGGGAAGGTGATCGCATATGCGTCGCGTCAGTTGAAACCTTATGAGGCTAATTACCCTACCCATGATCTAGAGTTAACCGCGATCGTGTTTACCTTGAAAATTTGGAGACATTACCTTTATGGGGCAACCTGTAATATCTTTACTGACTATAAGAGTTTGAAGTACATTTTCACCCAAAAAGACCTCAATATGAGGCAGAGGAGATGGTTAGAGTTGATTAAGAATTATGATTTAGGCATCCGGTATCATGAAGGGAAGGCAAATGTAGTTGCCGATGCTTTGAGCAAAAAGTCGAGTCATAAAAAGTCGAGTCATAACATGAATGACTTGGTAGTTCCTGAGGAATTGTGTCGAGATATGCAAAGACTTAGCCTAGAAATCTTAAATCCTGAGGAGATCGAGGCAAGATTAAGTGCTTTGTCATTGGGGTTGTTAGTTTTCGACGAGATCAAAGAGGGTCAAATTGGAGATGAGCACCTAGATAAGATTAAGGAGAAGATTAATCAAGGTAAGGAAGTTGATTTTAATATCCATGATGATGGAAGTTTGAGGTTCAAGGGAAGGTGGTGTGTACCACAAAAATGTGATGAGATTAAGAAACGTCTTATGGATGAGGGGCATAATACTCCATATTCTGTGCACCCTAGGGTGATAAGTTGTATAAGGATCTTAAGGAAATCTATTGGTGGCCGAATATGAAGTGTGAGGTCGCTGAATTCGTGTCAAAATGTCTAGGTTGTTAGAAAGTGAAGATAGATCGTAAGAGACCAATGGGAAAAGTTCAATCCTTAGTGGTAGTATAACAATAATTATCATGCGAGCATTAGAATAGTTCATTTTGAGGCGTTGTATGGAAGAAAGTGTAGAAGTCCCATTTGGTGGAATGATTTTAGTGAGAACATAGTATTGTGGAATAATTCATTGAGGAGACTGTCAAGAGTGTGAAGTTGATTCAGGCTAAAATTCAAGCTGCTCAAGATAGGCAAAAAAGTTATGCCGATTTGAAGCGAAGAGAAGATGAGTTTGAAGTAGGTGATAAAGTGTTTCTAAAAGTATCACCAACTAAGAGTGTGATGAGATTTGGAAAAAAAAGGCAAATTAAGTGCCAAATATGTAGGTTCATATGAGATCCTGCAAAGAATTGGGAAGGTAGCTTGTAGGTTGGCTTTGCCAATGGAGTTCGAAAAGATGCACGATGTGTTTCATATTTCCCAACTCAAGCGTTACATCCCTGATGAGGGTCATATCTTGGAGCCTGAGGAGATCCAGATTGATAGTAGCCTCACATATGAGATAAGGCCTGTGAAAATTCTTGATAAGAAGATGCGTAGTACACGCAATAAGGATGTCAATATCGTGAAAGTGCTTTGGTCGAACCATGAGTCCGAAGAGGCAACGTGGGAAGCTGAAGTTGAAATGAAGAAGAAGTAGCCGGAATTATTCCTTGAGGTGAGTTACGAGGGCGTAAGTTGTTTTCTTTAAGGAGGTAGAATGCGATAGAATTTCGCACTTTTTACCAATTTTTATGGAATTTTTATGCTTATTTTGGCGATTTGCACATGTTGGTGTAAAATAAATAGTTTCTCCGCACTAGAAAAGGTGTTCATGAGTAACACAATTGTTTTTAAGATGGCAAAAGAGTGCACATGAGTGGTACAAGTATTTCTCCTTGGAGAGTTGAGTTAAAAACTTTTGAAAATGTGTGAGTTTTTGTGTCAAGTTTCGGGACGAAACTTCTTTTAAGAGGGGTAGACTGTAATCCCCCGTAAATTTATTGGATTTTATAAATATATTTTAATATATAGTTATTTATATTTAAATATATTTTAGCATTTTAATGATTTATTTCTTCAAGGGTTGACCATTTGAAAGTCAAAGGATTTATTTTAATAATTTATGCAAGTCAAATAATTTATTAAAGTCATGCTTTGAAAAGTATTTGAAATATTTGAAACACTTATTGGATTTAGAAAAGGATTTGTAAATGGGTGTGAGGAGCCCAATCCTTTGGGCTTAACCTATGGTCATTCTCATTTAACTAACCCATCAAAGCCCAAATCTTTATTGGACCCCTAATTGAGGAAACTATAAATACCCTTATTTACACAAATCCCCACACATTAAACACAATTATTTTCTCTCTCTTCCTCCCCTTATTTTCGGCTTTCTCTTTCTCTCATCTCTTTTTCTTTTTCTCTCGGTTCTTCCTCCTTCCGTCGGTTTTTCGGCCAGCCGCCGACAACTGCCACCACCGGCCCCACACGACCGGCAGCAGCATCGCCGACCGCCGTCGCCCCTCTTCTTCCCGGTGTCCTTCCTCCCTCCTCTTTGTTTGGTTGTTATTTCTTCCTCCTCAAGTTTTACTTAATGCAAAGTTTGTATCTTTAGGGTTTGTTTTAATAAGTTTATGTTTAAAAAGTTATGCTTTGATGATTTGTTTAAAAATATAAGATTATATAAATTATGTATTGAAGAAATAAAATTTCAGATTTACTTGTTATGTTAAAATAGGGTTTAAAAATATCAAAGAATGGATTTTTAGGGTTTAAAGGTTGGAAAATCATAGTAGTATATTATAGTTTATGAAATTGATTATTCTTATGATTTTAAATATGTTTAAGCATGTTTAAAAAGAGTTTTAATATGTTATATGTTGCTGGAAATTTAAAAAGAGTGTTGATGTTGGAGTTTATGATTTTAAAACATGAGTTTTGAGAGTTTTTGACAACTAGTATAGTAGTACTATACTAGGGGGCTTGAATATTTAAGTTTTATTAATGGGAAAGGTTTTTAAACACTTTTAAGAATGGTTTAAAGTATTTTATTATTGCTGTAAATTCATAAGGGATTGATCTTGGATTTACATTGGTTGTTTTAGGCGGAGAATATTCTTTAGGCGACTTTTAAGCTCGTTAAAGTAGCCTCTAATTTTGTCTACATAAGGTACATACATACCTATGTGTTGATTGGATTTGTATCATGATTTTAATAAGGATGAGAATTATGTAGTATCATGTATAGGAACTATGTTGAGTTCATATATGATTTCTATTATGTTGGATTTGCATGTTTTATGCCGTTGTGTGAAACATGTTGACTATGAGATTTATATTATGTTTGTATGGAAGATTGATGCAAGCATATGGTTGGGAACTTTATTTTATTAATTCACATGAGGGAATTAATATATATATTGGTTTGGATCATGATTGATCATTTGTTCCCTTTTGAGTATTTCACTGCTTTATAAGGACTGAGGGCCTTATTTGGTAAGTTGATATTTTATACCTATGAAAGGTAGTTTGGTTGTTGGCTAGGTTCAACAAATAAGAAAGATTGAATTAAAGTTGAAATTAATCTTGGGTTGTTGAGTTGTATGATCACTTATCTAATCCTAAGATAAAAAGAAAGTTGTGATTGTTTGTTGATTTTGCTATTTGTGTTGCTTGTGAGTCATAATAAGTAATAACTGGTAAATCATGTAAAGTGAAACTAGATAGTAATAGCTTTAGACTGGTGCACGTTTGAAGTGTTGGACAAATAGGAGTTGGGGGTACATGGTGAGCGTGCCATGGCTTTTCCTGGGGCCGGATTGATCACCGTATCCTGTTTATTTAAAGTTCCTCGATATCGTAGGTCATGGGAATACGGAGTCGCGCCCTTTCGTCTTCCAAAGGGAAGGCTGGTTTTAGTTAGACAACTCGGTCCATTGACTATTCTTTTTAATGTAATAAGAATGTTGTTAAAGTTTAGTTCAGTAAAAGTTATCTGCAAATTATTATGCTATTATTTATTTCTGCCTAATATTTATTATTCCCTCCGTCCCAGAAAGATCTGAACACTTGTTGACACATAGTTTAAGGTGATAAGTTGTAGTATGGTTATCAAATATTATTTTATTTAAAAAGTAGATGTGATAGGAGTTGGTGGGGTATTTTTTATTAGAGGAGAGGGAAAGTTGGGTAACTTTTTATTGATAAAAGGTATAGTGTGGGCCAAAGATGTGTAAAAGAAATAATATGTTAATAGTGGGACCATGCCAAAAATGGAAGTGCTCAAACTAATTTGGGACAAACACAAAAGGAAAGTGTCCAGACTATTCTGGGATGGAGGGATTAGTATTATATCATGTTAGGATTGTTTACTTGCTTAGCATATAGTACTCAGCTTTGCTGATTACGTGCTTTTGTTGTGTATGTTGATCATGGTTTTGCCTTATTGATCCTGAGATGACCCATTTCGGTGAGCAGTCTCTAGGGATCAACAATGCATTGTCTATTTACGGGTTTGAAGATGATGCATCATTGGGATCGGGATTTTAGAGAGCTTGTGTAGTTTATTTACAGTACTTTTGAGTTATATTTTCATAGTTGGTTTGATTTGGTTTTAAGTTGACTTTGGTTTTGTTGGTTGGTTTTAGAGTTGACCTTGTTGTTGACTAAGTTTTATATATAAAGTTATTTTATGTTTTTCGCTGCAAAATTCTGAATAAGACGATACGTTTTCAGACGGGCGATAATACTTTGATAATTCTCTATGTTTTACTTTAAAAAGGTATTTTAGAAAAGAGAGAATTGTCGGGGTGTTACATCAATGGGCAAGATTAATCTATAAAAATAAACGACTAAGATTCAATAGTTACAGTGGCTACAATTAAAATTGTAGCCATTTAATAATTATCTAAAAAATATTATATATTCGCATAAAAGAACTACGGTTTCAATACAAAAGATTATATATTTTCCAAGAAGGATTACTATTTCAATAAAAAAAAAGTATATAAAATGAATAAAAAAAAAGCATAGTACGTAAAATTGCAGACTCTACACCCTCTCCCTCGACTGCGATCGCAAACACGATGCTTGTTACTTCTATTAATGGAGTCTGTGCGCCTTTCGTACACAGGTTGTTGTTCACACCTACCAACAATTCTAAACCAGCGGCGATGCAGATCTGTGCTTCCTCCTCTTGTCCAGTAGGTAAGAATTTGGTGTTTGATAATTTACTGAATAAGAACAAATTATTATCACCCAGCATCGATAATGCAGATCTGGCGAAATTCTAAATAAATAATGAGGGGTTTTGTGTACCTTAATTTCCAATATTTAGCTCTTCAAATTATCTCTTTCATTGTTGTAATCTCCTCCTTATTATCACCCAGCATCGATAATCAAAATACAAATATCTCATAAGAGAATTCCCGCAACGATTGTTGATATATGCCTTAAATTATCTTTGCGCTAGGATTAACCAAGCACGAGGGTCTCATTACAATTAACTTGTGTTTTTTAGTTTTAGGTTTAAGCCTAGCTATTTAGGTTATTATATAAACCCTATAATTAACTTGTGCGGCCTCTATATTCTGTAATTTGTACTCTCTCCTCGATAATAAATAACGTTTATTCTCTGCTTGTGGACGTAGCTAGCACATTGTTAGTGAAACAAGTTAATTCTTGTGTCGATTGTTCTTTACTGCTTCGCTGCCTTATTACATACGTTATAAAGGGATGGCTTCTTTGATCTTAGGCAGCAGAAAACAAATTGATTTGGTAGGAGGAAATAAGTTGGATGGCTTTGGGGTATATATAGGCAAGATAGGCGAGGGTTATTTTCATAATTAACCTAACTTAGTCCGGGTAGAATTGGCATTTGCATCCATAAGATTATCTAGAGTCTTCTGGTAAGTATTAGAAAACGTGTGATTTGTGATCCTTAATGGTGAGAAAATGATACCACATGATCACATGATTTATCATACAGTTGATCTTGTAAGACACTGTCTACTTTTAATTTAAAATTAAATATGGCTTAAGTCCAATATTTAGAAGAGAACATGCTACCTTTCTTAATATAATGATTCGTTTAATCTATTCACGAATCAATTTAATCTATCTCGTGACCAATTTAATCTATTCAGTTTCACATTTGTTAACACATTCAATGACAAATTTAACCCATTTAATGACTAGTTTAATCCGTTCGGTAAGATTGTCGAGTTATTTTTTGAAAATGTTTGTGGTAGTTTGAAAATCAAGAAAACAAAGGAAGGAGAATAGAAGGGATGCCTAGGTTAGTGTGAGATGCTTAATGATAGTGTTGGTTTAGAGTGAATTGGAATGGGCTTGTTAGCATAATGGAGGCTTGAGTTTGTCTAATTTTATATTAAAACTAGGTTTGAAGCCCGTGCGTTGCACGGGTTGCTGTTTATTTTATTTCATTCCAATCTTTTTGTTAATATTATTGTTGATTTTGTGTTGCTGTAAAATAAGATTTTTCAATACCATTGTATTTACATACTTCCTCCGTTCTTTTTCTATTACAACAATTACCGTTTTAGGTAGTTTCATCTTTTGGAATCATTCCACTTTTGGTAAAAAAAAAGTAACTACAGTTGATAATATTACCTTTACTTTATGTTAATAAAAGCATCATTAATTACCCAAATTGCTTAATAAAGTTGTGTTTAATTTATTAAGGATTTATTTATCCCCCTACTCTAGTTAACTAAAGAGGTACCTCTATGCTAAGCGAACCATTTTTTATTTCCTTAAAAAACATGCCCAAACCAATTGTTGAAGTAGAAAAAAAAACGGAGAAAGCATTTGTCATTATACTATAATTTCTAAATTTGTTATTGTGATATATAAATTTTATAATTTTTAATATTCAATTGAATACTATAGTTAAGCTATTATTAAATGGTATCTCAATAACAGGTATGACTGCTAATACAGTTTAACATGAATAATACCCGAATGATACTTTAAGAAAGTAGAGGGTAATAACTTAATAGATGCAAGACAGAAAGAATAGAGAAAAACATGAGTGCTAGCCACAATTTTTCAACTTTTAATATAACACATAAACACTAACGCATATAGAATTGAAGATGGGAAAACCAAAATGAAGATTATAATGATAGTATCATGAAGAAAATTAATTAAATATAAAACTAACCTCTATTAATAATCGAAAATAAAATTTAAATATCTTCATTAATCATGACCATATCAAGTCTTATCAAATTTCCCCCCTTTTTTATGTTTCGTTATCTCAAATAGTCTAGAAATGCGAACCTTGATTTCCAAATAGTTTTAGTAGAATTAAGTTAATGGAGAAAAGAATAAGATATGAGATATAGATATAGATATATGGAAAATAAATAAATAATTATGTATACAATAAATATTATAAGAATAAAATAATTAGTCAATTGCGTAATACCTCTGCAATCTCGATGACAAACTTTCATTTGATCTTCATGTAATGCCATCATGGAATGCTATCGTTTCAAAATTATAGATATGTTTTATTTTATCTTCATATGACTTGGTTTTTAAAAGTATGATTTTAAAAGACATAATTACTATTGTCACATATTATATGCTATTATTATATTTGTTTGAATAATACGTTATTGTTCATCTAAATAAATATATTTTCATAAGTTGTAAAACTATATTGTATATGGATCTTATTTCGAAGCATATTTCGAGCACTCTCCGACGGTAAATAAAATTATACTATTCCGAATTATGTAGCAAAAGTTATATTTAATTTACATAGTATAATAATTTAGGCTGTTTATTTAAAATTAGACAGTAATATTCACTCATCCAGAACACCTTATATGTACTTATATCTATGTTGAACCCCATTTTCTTTCAAAAAAAATAATTGTTGAACACTATTTTCTTAAAAAAAATTAAAAGTTAATAAGAATGACATGGCATGCTTAGGTGGCAATCTGACTTGTGTAGACCCGGTTCACGTTAACATTAGTGTGCACCAGGCAAAACAACATATCATTACTGAACAATCCACTATATTATGCGAAAATCCACTATATTACGTAGAAATCCACTAGATCATTCAGACCCACATTATATCATGCAGAAACTCACTATATTATTCAGACACACTTACTATATCATTCAAACACACATACACTATATCATATAGAAACTCACTATATCATTCAGACACACACTATATCATACATAAACTCACTATATCATTCAGAAACACACTATATCATGCAGAAACTCACTATATCATTCAAACACACACTATATCAAGCAGAAACTCACTATATCATTCAAACACACACTATATCATGGAGAAACTAAATCATTCCATATGTTAGAATATGTGTCATGATATATACTACGCAACTTAGATCTTCCTGTATGTTAAAATATTTTAATTAATTCCTCTATTATATTGCATATAATTTCACATTATGTTTTTCGTTAATAAAATACACTATATTGTATATAAGTTCACTATATCTCTATAGAATTCACTATATGAAGTTAATATCTTACCAACCCGGTGTACACTAAGTTAGTGTGCACCGGGTCCATTTGAGTTTTTTTACTTAGGTGGAGTTTTTTATAATATTCTAAGGTTGTTTTATTTAAATCAAACTCTAATTTTTAAATAATCCAAAACTCTAATATATATGTAACTTTATCGCTATAGATTTTAGTTTTTGTTGTAACAACAAAGTTTCCTTAATAAATTTTGTTGCAATACTATATTGTTTTGGTTTAGTTGAGTAAGGTTGAGGTTTTAAAAGATAATATGTTTAATCCTGTAAATTGGACCTATAATCAAATATCATAATCACATGTAATACACTATACTTAATACTTATAGCTATTATTATATTTATCTAAAAAAAAGACTAAATAATGTCTTACAATTCATTTAATTTAATATATTTTCATGAATTATAAAACTATATTGTAAATAGATCCTATTTTGAAGCATATTTCAAGCACTCTCCACTGATAAAGAAAATTATAATATTTTGAATTAGGTAGCAAAAGTTAAATTCAATTTACATAATATAATAATTTAGGTTGTTTATTCAAACACAACTCTAATTTCCTCATATCCAAAACTCTTTTATGTATTTAAATATATGTAGAATTCTATTTTTTTCAAATATTTAAAATAAAAACTAATGACATGACAATCCTAAGTGACACTTTCTATTTCATAAATTATAGAACTATATTGTAAATGGATTTTATTTCGAAGCATATTTCGAGCACTATCTAATGGTACAAAAATTGTAATATTTTGGATTAGGTAGCAAAAGTTATACACAATTTACATAATATAATAATTTAGATTGTTCATTCAAAACGAAACTCTAAATTCTGCTTATCCAAGACTCCTTATATGTATTTAAATCTATGTAGAACTCTATTTTTAATAAAAAAAATTGATGACATGACAATCCTACATGGCGCTCTATATTTCATAAGTTGTAAAACTATATTGTAAATGAATCTTATTTCGAAGCATATTCTGAATGCTCTCCAATGGTACAAAAATTATAATATTCCGAATTTTGTAGCAAAAGTTATACACAATTTTCATAATATAATAATTTAAGTTGTTGATTCAAATACAAACTCTAATTTTCGCTTATCCAAATCTCCTTTGATGTATTTAAATCATGTAGAACTCTATTTTTTAAAAAATAAAAATATAAATTGATGACATGGCAATCCTACGTGGCGCTCTCTATGAGCTCGAAATCTTAAGGAGCTCTCTATACTCCCGAAAAGTTCCACCTTTATATATATATATATATTGAATAGACCGCCTATTTTAATAATTTGTGTTTATAAGATATTTGACCCAAAATGAGATCCTTTACTAAATCCTCTTATATCTTTTCTACTCTATTTAGGAGAACTCAAAATAACATTTTCTCTAATTTAATTAACAACTCCACTTGAACCCAAATATTACTAATTTATCTTAGTGTCTCACTAACTTGACTAGTAATTCACAATTTCATCTCACTCACTAATACCCTAATAACACACACAAATATATGTACTTATGTAAATTATATAATTTTTAGTCACAAAATTAATCACATCGCGTGTAAATAATTTTGTGGAAATTTTCAATTTAATCCTTATTCATTATTTTAGGATAAAAATTTATTTTAAATGTAATTATAGATCCAAGTATACAACTATGAAAATCTGGCAATTATATTAGAGTTTTTTTTTCAATTTCTATGACTTTTTTTGCCCTCATTAATTTTCTTAGAATAACACATACATAAAAGGGTATTTAAGGAAATTCCTAAATTCTGGTGGACACCAAATTACTCAAGAGTTTCCTTATATAATAACTAGTATCTGTTGCACGCGATGCGTGCGTGACATCGCGTGTAAGTGATTTTGTAAAAGTTTTAATAAAATTGTCATTCATATAATATTGTTCTATTTTTGTTTTTACTTGTGCAGATGTAAGATGTAACTGCTTTGCAATTGTAGGGATTTTTAAAAAAAATGAGAGAAAGCAATTAGTAGTTTTGTTTAGTTATTAGGGGTATTTTGGGTAAAAAGGGTGGACACCAAAAGGTGAGGAGTTCCCATATATAATAGAGATAATAATAATAATAATAATAATAATAATAATAATAATAATAATAATAATAATAATAATTTAACGCTTTATTAAACTTCATTAACACAAAGTACGGGTATTCAATGGGCTTGGCGGCTTGGCCACTATACGTGTTTACTGCAATACATTATTCTTTTTCTATGTAATTCTAATTAAGTTAGTAATTCTAACATGAATTATAATAGCCGGTTTTAAGAGCGAGGTTTTATGAACCTAATACCTAATACTAGTTATTATTATTATAACCCTCTCCCTCGCCGGATTCAACACAAAAGAATACGTAAAAATTGTTGATCCTACCTCCCTCTCCATCGCCTGCGATCGCCGAACAGGATGTTTGTTGCTTCTATTAATGGAGTTATTGTGCCTTTCCCTCAAAGATTGTTGTTCACACCTACCAACTGTTGGGTTTAATAGCTTGTGGCTTCTTATTTTTGCATTTGGGGTCCAACCCATTTTCTTTCCTATTTCTAAGTCTAGTACAGTAGTACTTTCTGTTTGACTTGGTATTTGGTTGTTGCAAATTTATCTCAACAATTATTCTACTTTCCTTTAGTGGCTCCTAATTTCTAGAAACCACTTCTCTTATCAACGTGCTGTTTTACTCATATATATATATATATATGAGTGTTGTGCTCACTGGTTGATCATCTCTTTGGTTTTGATCTTTTCTCTTCTAAAATATCTTTCTCCATTATTCTGGGCAGCTGTATCCTGCTGTTTCCAAAACTTCTAGCCGCGAGTGCACGCGTCTCGGGGTTGGTTGTGTTAACCTTGGGGAGCGGACGGCAACCACGATTGCACCACGGTCGTGCCGGAATTCGGTTTCAAGTCAGTGGGTCTTCTCCACGGCACAACCTTAAGCTAAGTCTTCCTATGTTTATTTTTATCTACTGAGTTTTGTAATTCTTCCAACAATTTGAATTCTAAACGAGCGGCAATGCAGATCTTTGCTTCTTCATCTTGTCCTGTAGGTAAAAATTTGGTGTTTGATAATTTACTGAATAAGAACAAAGAGTATGAATATGGTTTTAAGCACAATTTGGATTCATTTTCCATAGGAAAAGGTGTGTCAGAAGACAAAATTAGATTGATTTCTGAGTTGAAACATGAACCTTCTTGGATGCTTGACTTTAGGTTAAATTCATACCATAAATTCTTGAACATGGTCCAACCAATTTGGTCTACCCACCTATTGATTTCCAGGATATTTGTTATTATTCTTCTCCTAAGAACAAACCCAACTTGGATAATCTAGATGAGGTTGATTATGATATGCTACAATTTTTGGACAAGTTGAATTTACCCTTAACTCAAAAGAAACGTCTTGGAACTAATGTGGCTATTGATTTTGTTTATGATAGTGAATCCTTTGGAACAGCGTATACTGATTCTAAGAGTAGGACTAGTTTGGCAGATGCTGGGGTGATTTTTTGCTCGATGTCGCGGGCTGTTACAGAGTATCCTGATTTGATCAAGGAGTATTTGGGTAGGGTTGTTCCTAATAGTGATAACTATTATGCTGCATTGAATTCTGCTGTGTTTAGTGATGGGTCCTTTTGTTACATACCCAAGGGTGTTAAGGCTCTGTTCTTTTGGACTGAATAAGTCTGAACTGAACTGATCTGATCTGATATGAACTGAACTGATCTGATCTGAAATGAATAAGTCTGAACTGAACTGGTCTGAATTGAACTGATCTGATCTGAACTGAACTGATCTGAATTGAGTATTATTAATAATTACAAGTAGAGTAATATTTTTATCATCATTGATAATGATAATAATTAATATTATTAATGATAATGATAATGATAATAATAATAATAATATTAATACTAATACTAATAATATGCATAATAATAATATTTTTTTTTACGCTATAATAATAATAATATTCTTATGAATTGAGTAATATTAATAATAACAAGAAGAATAATAATGAATATGAAGTAATAATATTAAACTGAATGATGCACATGAAGCTGATGGTGAAGATAATAATGAAGATGAGGTGGAAGAAAATGACGAGGTTGGAGATCGTATGGAAGAAGATTATTAGGAAATTTAGAATACTCCTTTTGTTTCTTTTAATTGCTACATTTCCCTTAAATGTTCATTTTTTTAATTGCTACATTGTTTAAACTTATTTATTTGGAGTTCTTCACCCACCATAAAGTAATACTCCCTTCGTTTTCGAAAGTTCTCCCTACTTTAACCAATTTTCTCTCACAAAATTATTCAAAATAGGAACAACAAAATAAATCGGAGGGAGTATTACTTTTCTATCTTTCGCTTCTTTCACCAAAAAATACTCTTTTTATCACTTGTCTCGCTCCCTTTTTTTATATTCAATGGGTTAACAAATACCCTCCAAAAAGTTTAAAAGTGACATTGTCAAAAATAATAATAATAATAATAATAATAATAATAATAATAATAATAATAATAATAATAAGAATATAATAATAATAGTAATAATAGTAATAATAATATTATTAATAACAATAATAATGATGATGATGATAATAATAATAATAATAATAATAATAATAATAATAATAATAATAAATAAAAAAAAATCAATAAGTTGTAGTCGAACCGATCCGATCCGAATCGAACCGAATAAGTCTCGAATCGAACCGAATCGAATCGAATCAATCGATCTCGACTCGATTCGAATCGACTCGATCCGAACCGATCTCGATTCGATTCGAATCGAATCGAACCGAACTGAATTTCCATTTATTCAGTCCAAAAGAACAGAGCCTAAGTGTGAGATTCCACTTTCGACTTATTTTCGGATTAATGCGTCTGAAACTGGTCAGTTTGAGAGGACTTTGATTGTTGCTGATGAAGGTAGTGTTGTGGAGTATCTTGAGGGGTGCACGGCTGTAGCTCATCATTCAAAACAGCTACACGCGGCTGTTGTAGAGTTGTATGCTGCTAGTGGTGCTCAGATTAAGTACTCCACTGTGCAAAATTGGTTTCCTGGTGATGCTGAAGGAAGAGGAGGTATCTATAATTTCGTCACCAAGAGGGGTTTATGTGCAGGTCGAGGATCAAAGATATCATGGACTCAGGTTGAGACTAGATCTGCCATCACTTGGAAATACCCTAGTGTTGTTCTAGAGGGTGATGAATCAATAGGGGAGTTCTATTCTGTTGCTGTTACTACCAATCATCAACAAGCGGATACTGGTTCTAAGATGATACACAAGGGGAAAAATACTAGGAGTCGGATCATTTCCAAGGGTATATCTGCAGGTACTTCTAGGAATGTGTATAGAGGTCTTGTGAAGATTATGAGTGGCGCAACAAATGCACGCAACTCATCTCAGTGCGATTCAATGCTTGTTGGTGATCAAGCTTCTGCCAATACTTACCCTTACATCGAGGTATTGCATCTTGTCGATTTATTTAGCATTCTTAATCAGTAATTTATTAGGCATTCAAGCTCATTTCAACTTGGGTAGATAAACCTTGTATTGTTTATAATCTTGAATAAATAGTTTGACGATTTATCTTTAATGTGCTTGTATAGTGTTGATTGTTTATGCCTGAATAATATGTGTAGTTTTGAAGTATTCAATAGCTTAATCTATATACTTTTCTTTTGTTAGATCTTCCATTTATTCTTATGGGTATTAGTGTCTGAGTTTCTCATATCCCTTCTGCTCACCAATCTATTTTCGAGTTGTAACAGGCAAAGAACCCTTCCGTACGTGTTGAACATAAGGCCAGTACTTCCAGAATCGGTGTAGACCAGATTTTCTACTTTCAACAGAGAGGAATTGATCAAGAGCAAGCCATATCTGTCATGATTAATCAGTTCACCAAAGATGTTGTCCCGAGGCTTCCAAAAGAATTTAGTGCGGAAGCAAACCAATTGCTGACCTTGAAACTTGAAAACTCAGTTGGTTAGACAGTCTTGATCTTACTATTGTTGCTGGAATAACTTAACACATTAACCGATGTATTTATGTAGTATGCAAAAGGAGGTAGGTGATTATTTTAATAATAAGTCATTGTTTATCGTAGAGGACATCAGTATACTTGCTGCAGTTATTGACAGTCTGGTAAATTTGTGACGTAAAACTGTCAATTTTAGTGTCATATTCTTCTTTATTGGCTGGAATGTTCGAACAGCTTCTTGCATCCAACTATCTAATCTAGTAAGTAATTTTGATGACTTTGAGTCAATTTTTTGGCTCCTGAACCCCTCCCTTGTCTCTAGAGTTGTGTGCACACATTCTGTGAGATGCATACATGTATGTATATCTATACTTATGTATCTTAAAGGAATGGGTTTAATAAAAAGCTTTTCTTATTGTGAGAAGAATTTCTAGGGATCTCAACGACTGAAACATGTCTGAAATAAAGTCGTAATGTTCCAGATAATTGCAGAAGTACTTACGACATTTATAACTATAGAAGAGACATGAATTGCTTTCATTGTATTCCCCTCACTGTATTCCTTTGAGTTTCACCAGTGAGCATGGCCTCACTTGCAGCCATCGTTAGTGCTGCCGTTGCTGCTGTAGTCACAACTCACAAGCCATCAGCTGTCAATTGGTGATAGCATTGGAAAAAGTTCACTGGTTCAGTTTTTAGCTATCATTTGGTCTAATTCTTGAACCCTTATTTTGCAAATTTTGTGGATTTGTGTGATCTTCTCCCTTCCTTTTAGTGAGCCCATATCCTCAATCTGTATGATGCATCCTTAGCTTCTTAGGTCGGAAATCAATTAGTCCGGTCGACAGACTGTTGGAATCATTGCTGAAAACCCATATATGGAGGGGCAAAAAGTAGTTTTACTCACTTTTAACCAGCGGCGCCTCGGCGGTGATCACTGTTGGGGATATGGTTGTGCATCCTATAAGTGTGTTCTAGTCTGGTCCTAGTTGCCATATTATTTTAGTTTTCGAAAATGGTTTATAAGCTAGAACAAGTTACAATTATATGATTCTCTTTTTACCTATGTTGTATGGTTAATTGAAAATTGTTAGGTGTATGGAGGCCTCTGACTCCCAGGATGTGAGTAGGGAATATTCCAAGAATGTTCCCTTGTAAGTCTTTTCTTGGTTGTTAATTTATTTCCACCATGATTAGCCTCTTTTTCTTCTTGCCAATTTCATTTGGAAGGTAATTTTCCCTCAAGGCAAGAGCAAGTCCAGAATCCTGATATTCTCTTTGACCAATTTTGGTTGATTGTTGTTAGGAAAGGCAGTCAATTCCTGTATGTTACTGATATAACTTGGGAATTATGTATATCTTAGGTCAGATTCAGGGACTTTATACCTGGTATATTGCATGCTGGAAGACAGTGTCCTGTTTCTGGTGAAGATATGGCTGTAGTTTCTTTCATTGGTTAGTACCTGTACTCTCAAGGTTATGTTAATAGAAAAATCTCCACATGCCTTGTTGAGCCACTAATGTGAATAGTTTTCCATTGGTTATTACCAGTACACTCTTTAGCAACTTTATAAATTCTCATATACAGTACCCTAAACGAGACAACTAATACTCTTTCACATAAGGAATCTGAAAAGAATAACTAAATTTGTATTGTAATTAGTGTTAATGCATATACAAGGTCACTGAGAAGCACACAAATAGGGTTACTAATAATGCATATATGAGGTTATTCATTATGCCACACCGTTTGACACGTTACATGGAAGACAAGCCGTAGCTTTAACAGTTGGTCAAAACCTTAGCTCTCTTCTCATTTATACGTAAAACTATGAATTCAAACAATTTTCAAACAACATTAAACTCTGAAAGATGGAATGTCGGACATATTATAAGCAAAACACCAGTAGATACTTCCATCTTCACGAACTGTAGCCTAACCTTCCGGTAAATGAAGAAGAAAGAGGTTATATCATCAATAGTCTTATATGACGGAACGGCCGAACCTACTGTTACTGTTCACTCAACAAGCGCTTTTCTTCCTCCTCAACTCTACTTAACCACTTAAATCCAAGATCACATCCTGCGTTAGCAGCAATCTGGAACTGCTCTTTGACCAATTCTATCGGGTTCACCTCCGAGCTCACATAATTTTTTTTCACAGTTTTGCTTCGCTTCTTCACGTTAAATTTACTGATGGACTCTGGTACCTTGTAACCTGAAGTAACAGAAATGCTATCAAAATCTATGCTGCATTACTAACAATAAGTCAATCACATAAAGAACTCCGAACAACCCAATCCATATTCTTGCATGAAAGATGAAAGGAAAAAGAAAAAGGAGAGATAAGTTGGAAAAAGAGCTGAAAATTGGCAAAGGTATTGCATTAGGTAAGATAATGAGCTCAATTCTCCTAACACTAAGGATCGTATGCATAAACAAGAAACAAGATGTGAAAATGCCATAAGAATAAATAGGATAACCACTACGAACAAAGAAGACAGCTTGGCAAAGACCTAAGTGTTTGCCAAAGGTATTCTCCGGGTTGTAACGAGCCACACCAAGTCCAAGCTTGTGGTTGATCAGCATGGCTTGCAACCCTTGCATTCGAGCTAAGTCAAGTTCATGCTGATCGAGCATAAATTTTCAAGTTTAACTTAACCTTAAAACTCAACGTGAGTTCAAGACTAATAACCAACTGGATATGGTTACCTACATTTTGTAAATACTTTTGAGCTTCTCACCAATATTGTGCAAAGTTTACTATTGAATTCAAGTTGAATTTCAAAATATATAAAATGAAAAGGTTCAAAAAAAAAAAGGTCAAGTATGTTAAGGCGCTTTTCGAGTGTAATTTAGTTGTGCTTGCCTCGTGAAAAATTTGCGCAGAGCTCAAATAGTTATCGAGCCAGATTGGGTCATTAGCACCCCCACACTAGGGGGTCATAGATATACATAAACAACAAAACATATGTTCCTCGATCACTTTCGTTTTTCGACGCCACACATGGACTATAAAGTTAAAGTGGAAGTATTTTCTAATACGAATCTGACAATATTAATAATAATTAAATTTATCATTATATTTTGATAGAATTAATGGTCAAAGTTCAACTTTGAAAAGCTGAAAACCACACTTAATTAGAAATGGAGGGAGAATGTGACATTCCAAAAAGAATAGATAATTGTCAAGAGCAAACCTTTAAGGAGAAGAGATCCATATGCTATAGCTGCACCAGCGTGTCCCTGCAAATACAGAACCAAGGTAAATCAAACCCTATCTTAGAGTCACATATCTGGAAGATAACCTCCCAGTGAGCTTCTTTTCTTTACGGCTAATTCTTTTATTGGACTTCAAAAACTACCAGCTAGACAACTGAGCATCACATATATGTGTAATGAAATGACATAGCGTTCTCTTCGGCATGAAACAACTGAACTAAACTGAAGTGAAGTGAAGTGAAGTGAACTGAATTAAATTATAACTAATTAATAGTAATGATAATAATTTAGGAACTGAACTGAACCGAATTGAATTGAATTGAACTGAACTGAAACGAAAATAAGCTAGGGAGAACAGGCCCTTAGACTGAATTTAAGAACTGATTATAGAAATAAGATGAACTTTGATTGATAATTTCTGGAAAACAGTAAAATAAAATGATAACTACAAGCTTTTGAGAGTTGTTCTCTCCCATTGAACTCTTAAAAGCTCACCCAAATACTCATCAATTTTCAACATGTTTTTTCCTCTCTAAATACTCATCAATATATAATGATTTTCCCCTAACAGACCCCTAGCTTATTCCCTAAGTTACCCATAACTAAGTTCTACAGATAATGTCTAAAACACCCCTCCCTCCTAATACCAATTTATTGCAACATTATACTACACCTAAACTTGAACATCAGTGAAGGCTCAAGACAATGGAGAAGAAACACTTGGCACTAGTAAAAGCTGTCACAGAAACTTCACGAGCCATAACTGAAGGAGACGTTGTGTACTTGTGTCCTTTACAGATAAATTCACAAAACCACCAGAGCACATGCGAATAACCAAGAACCTGCAGTTCATAATTGATGCATGGCCCAATTCTTGTTCCAAAAGGCCAAACAACCAAATCCTTGCCCACGATACATACATGTGAGTCGTGCAGTCTTAGCCAGGGACTAAGCGTACAGAAGCTCCACTTAAGACTGAAGCAAAAATGAACATCCAAAAGGCAAAAGCTACTTTTCTTTAACATGATCAAACGGTAACCTAACATCCACGTACAAACAAACTGAACTCCAAGCTGCTACCTACGCATAGTCGCATATGCTTATCACTAACTTCTCAGTTAGAATCGGCTCAATACAGAACTTCTCTGCTCTGACTATTACTGGCTCAGTTAGTGCAGAAACTCTAAACATCATGAACCCACTATCAAATACAGCTGAGAAGCAAGAAAATTAGCTTTACTTACCTTCTCTGCTGCTCTGTGAAAGCACCACATAGCAGATCCAATATCTTGCCTCACACAGTCCCCCGTCAAGTACACAGCGCCTAAAAGGTAAAGAGCACCTGGATGCAACTAAAAACAAAAGGCTGCCATAAGACATTCGAACGTATTCTATCAGTTGACTATACCAGAGCATGAAAATACCTGTTCAACAGCTTTCTCCAGATAATAAAATGCTTGCTGAGATGATTGAACATAGTCATTCTGCCAAAACAAAGTAAGGAATACTACATATAAGAATTTTCTTTCTTTGAGCGAATCAATTTCAGAATTAAGATGTCTATATGAATCCAAACTTTGCAGCAATGAACAGGGACCGTGCTTAAACTGATGTTCATAAGCATTTACATCACGTTTCACCACTTTCCGCCTATACTAAGAAAATCATAATTATTCAAAAACTTTCAAGACTAGAAGATAGTTCAAAAGAGATTAGCTACACTACAATTCTCTTAAGACCTCCAAAGTCCAAACAAATAAAGCTATCAAAAACAGAGATTGCTTGGTGTACATACATACCAGAATTAAGGGGTTAATAATTTAAATATAAGGACCTCAATCGCACAACTGGATTCTCACAGTATTCTCATTTGTAAAAGCAGTAACCAAACTATTAAGACATAAAGATACAATAGTACCAACATAAAGAAAACAATTGATAATTAATAGGCAATAGCACATAAAGAAGAAATAACTTCTGCCCTTCATGGTAGTTTGTAGGATGCTAAGAGTGAAATAAAGAGTTGAAAGGTTGTAAATCAAGAAGCTTTGCTGTTATGAGTCCGCATTTGTCATAGATGATAGATGAGGGATTACTACTTTCTAGTGACCACCACTACGATTTAAATTTTTAGACAATGACTAACTTTCACGACACAGTGTCCACTAATACTTTCTGTCTCACACTCTCACTTCAGCACTGATCAAACATCCTCCCAAACGTGGAAGGGTATTCAACCATTAGAAAAAGCCAAAATCCATAACGAACTTGAGAGACATTGCTGAGCCCTAAACAAACCAAGTCTCTTTGTAAATTAGATCCCCAACGTTCCATTCTCTACCTCCTCCAAAGAGTAAGACCAAGCCAATCAGATGGCCAACATGTCCCACAATACACTAAGACTCTTTTTGCCAATCTCCTTCGAAGAAGTTGCAGATTGAAGTAGGGGAAATATTCTCTACACATACATAGTGCACATAGCACTGCTATCTTTACAAAGTAGTGAGATGGTCCAGTAGTGGAACATAGGTTTAATCAATGCAGAAAACATTAAGAGCTAGGAAATCTCCTTCGAAAAATTTGCAGATTGAAGTAGGGGAAATATTCTCTACACATACATAGTGTACATAGCACTGCTATCTTTACAAAGTGATGAGATGGTCCAGTAGTGGAACATAGGGAAATTTTGGACAATGTGGAAAACAGGAAGAGATGGGAATCGAGGCCTTAGCTACTTAAATCCTGATTGCCAAGGAGTAATCTCACAGAAAAAAAGAAGAAGATAAACATAGAAAAATGAATGAGGAAGAAAAAGAAGTGTCCCCCAAAACAATTTATACAATTCCCTGCATGGGAATTTTCCTACCAGCAATCCCTGATAAACCATGACTTCAAGTTATCCCTTCAGATTCAAATGCCAAGGCCCTAAACAGAAAGAAATCTTTTTGGCCAGATATTTTTCAAGTAGAAAATAAAGGAAGAACTCGACAATAGCCCAGCAATTTTGACATCAGGAGCAAAAATTTAGTTCAAAACTTGACGAGCAAACCTCAATTCTCAAGCGGCCACCTAATTCATACAGTGCATCAGAATTTCCCATTTCGGCAGCTTCCACCAGCAAAGCAGCTCCTCTGATAGAAAGAAAATTTCAGAACAGATCAGTCATGAGTTAACTATGATTTGTGTTATGCAATTCATCCTATCTATCAAAGAAAGACTAGAAAACTTGTGGTGCTGGAGTATAAGATTTTATAAACATGGTATGGTAAAAAACGATGAATCAACTCAGTAAGAGATGAGACAAAAGCAGCAGCAACGGATTTTGGAACTGGCACGACGCCAGTCACTTGTTTATTCACAATATTTTGTTTATCAGAGAAAAAACTAAGTATTTCAGTAGTTTGATTAGAAGGAAAAAAGAGCTGCAACAAATACATAAAGGCAATCACATATAACATGATGATTTCTCAACATAATCGCGTAACTCACACTGCTTTGCAAGCTCCCGGGACATGGTATTTAAGGTGTAGCTTGGACAACCAGTAGCGTGCAGTCGTATTTGAATTATCAACTTCTAAAGCCAACTCAAAATTCTCCTTAGCACCCTGGTATAACAATAATAAAATTGGAGTATATTTGAAGCGTGTAAAACCTAAAAATATTAATCACAATGTAGGACTAATTACGAACAACTGAACAAGTATCATCAAGGCGGTCATTAAGGGCCAGTAAGATGCTCTGGTCCTAAGGAGGTTTACAAGAGGGATCAAGTCCAAATTTAGTACACCTTGAAATAACATGTCATGAAACAAGGTCATATCAAAAAACGCGCAGCTAGACCGGGAAAAACATGACGCAAACATAATTTAGTTTGTGAGTATAATAACATGAACTCACCCTAAGAAGAGGAATTAATCGTTTATCATTAAGTTCACAATAATCAATGACCCTATCAACTTCCTTCATAGCACTCCACCCTTTTGCTATAAATTCCATGGCTTTCTTGTTTCTGCTGTGAATCCCTCTCTGTTACAGTCATTCATGCAATATGTTAAGACAAAGATCAAAGATCAATTGAAAAGCACATAACAACATTGCAGAAAGACATACCAACTGAAGGAACCCCGAAAACCCGGAGTTCAATCTTAAACTCTCCTTCAACAAAGATGATCTCAACATCATTTGTCTGAATGGGTCAAAAAAACAAACAAATAACATACGTTAAACAAAGGTAATTTGTTAAAATTAGCCTAACCCATAAATGAAAGTACAAGAAAAAGATAGACTTTGAGAAAAAATGGCAGCAAATTCTCAATTCATGGAAAAACGGGTATTCGTGCAATCAAAAAAATAAAAATAAGATGAGACAATAAAAGATTAAGACTTTGGTTCAGGAAATTTATCAAACACCTGATAGGCAATGCAATTATCTGATGAGAAAACTGTCAAATGTCAATTGAACTACTGCAAATCTTCCATATAAAGTAATTTTGCGAGTATAAGAAGACAAAGTTCCGAATTTGAAGATGATGATAGCAGAAGAGTAATTGAAGCTCTTGAAGAAGAAGGGTACCTTCGAATTTTTAAAGGGTTAATAGTAAGTGAATATGCAAAATGGGAAATGCAAAAGCTAAGCAAATCAAGTAGTCGTTAATCGTTAAAGTAGTTGGAGAGAGAAAGCAAGAGAGATGTAAGGAGGAGTGAAGTATGAATGGGAGGAGAAATTGAGTAGTTATTACTTATTAGGGGATATCTTGATTTTGATACAAAGTTGTACAGGGTATTGTATTGTGTCTATGATTAATCTATAAGAGTAAAATTTTAGGAATGGTAGTTGTAAAATTATCCCTTATTAAAAGTAAAATTGGAATAAATCAATTTTGTGATGCACAACTTTAACATTAAAAGAACTAAAGAATGAACCTTCTAAATTCATCATTTCACTCTTTTGGAAATTTAGAACGAGTCTGGTACGATACAACTTCCTAAAGTTTTCTTTAGGACAAGTGGAGCTCATTCACGAGTTTTGTTTAGTCAAGTCAATGTTAGGGGCATTAGGAGCGTAATGCCCTTGACTTATTCAAACTCTAAATAGGTAGGGCATTGCAGCTTCTTTATTGAGTCACGACACATAATCAAGAACTATAAGTGGGGCATATCTGTTAAGTAGACCTAGCAATGCAAGAATGAAATTAAAGTCGGTTTATGGTGCTCTACTACGCTCTAACTAATCCAACAAAGGTTGTTAGTTGACTTAGACAGTAAGATGGTGGTCATATAAGTCAAATTTTGCTAAGGATTGTGTGACAATTCACAAACCGAATCAACTAGCCCTAAGAATAGATGGCGTTGAAGCGCGTGATTTATAACCAACTAGAGGGCAAATGCTAGGCCCTGATGAGTATTATAAGTGGCAGAGTGATTTTACTACCATAATCAACTGATATTTAGCCTTATGTCGCTTTGATTCGTCTATTCCCCTTCATAACGTTTAAAATCATTTTTGTAAGGCTCATAAGGGATCACAAATGTTTTCAAGGCTAAGTATGGAAGTATTTATTACAAGGCAAAATATTGCCATCAGAAGATAGTCCATTAAAGCATGGTGAGGCTAAAGTTATGAATGTTAATGATACGCTGCTTTAGCACATTTACGGGGCTCAGACAATGGGACGGATGACTCATGAGATGGATGATGGGGGTCAGAGGAGACCATTTGAGAGCATATATATGCCTAAGAACGGGCATATGCTGGCCTTCAGAGCTACTTTTAGATTAAACTAGAAAGATGCTTGATAAGCCATCAAAAGATTTTCAAGGCATAGAAGAGGACTTCAGCCACCCGTGAGTAATCTCACGACATCTTGAGTCCCTTCTCAGACAAAAAAAGTTGTCGGATCTAAAAAAAAGTCGATGGAATCCAAATTAGCCAAAATTTAAGGTTATAATACACACTTTTGGACATTCTTGGGGCCCAGACAACAAACCTCATGAAACGCATCATGGGGTCATTGGAGACGATTTCAAAACATATCCATGCCCAATAATGGAATTATGCTAGCCTTTGAAGCTATTTTGGAGTTTTTTTTTTGGTGCAAAACGAGAGGGAAAACCTCATAAACATAAAGACAAAACCAAAACTAAACAAAACCAAAAAACTAAGGAAGGGGGGGGACAAAGCATGGCATGGCCACACCTACAGTGTCCTCAAACAAAATTCTACCTCAAGCTAAAGGAGGGACTTAAATCAACTCTAATTTGTTGTTCTGGATGACACTTGGTTTGCCAGCCAATCTGCAGCTCGATTAATTGGAATAAATCATGATAATGCATATAAATCATTTTAAAGCATAAATGGAGATCCCAACCACACTCGTGAGTAATCCTGGCCATCTCAAGGCCCTTAGTAAGATCTCTAACAAAATACATTACCGAACATTAAAAAGTTCAGATGTACCCCAAACTTGGCCAAATTTGAAGGTTACATAATTTTTGACATTTTTGGGTCCCATGCAACATACTTTATAGGATGCATCATGGGGGTCTAAGAGACCATTTTAAAGCGTATATGGGCATATGATAGCCTGTGCAACTATATTACGATTATATTGGAAAGACGGACTAGTAAACCATATATAATACTTCTATTAAGGCATCAGATTAGGATCCCAACCACTCATGAATAATTTCAAAGCCGCTCAAGGCCCTTGGTAAGGTCTTAGAAAGCAAACATTATCAGTAGCACAAAATAGCCAAACTTGAAGGCTATTATACATTTATACACATATAATTTTAAACATTTTTTCGACCTAGATTTAGGATCTCATGGGATGCATCACAGGGTCACATGAGACCATTTAAAATCATATTCATAACTCATAATAATCATATGGTGGCATTTGAACCGTTTTAGTGTTAAATTGGAAAGAATTCGAATACGTTGTAGAAGATATTTTAAAAAAATGCAGAAGATAACAATCACCGAAGAGTTATATTTAAGGCATCTGAACCCCATGAAAGGGCCCTAGATACCAAACATTGTCTAGACTGGAGAAGTCTAATAATGACTCGAAAATTCTTATAATGGCCCAAAATAACCAAATTTGAAGGCCACAGCACATGCATCCAGACATTGTTGTGGTTTGAAAATTATACCTCATGACATGCATCCTAGAGTCTTAGGAGATCATATGAAAGTACCTTAGAGCAACTACAATGGCAAGCTACAACCACTTGTAGCTTTGTGTGCCACATCAGATTTCCAAACTACAACATTTCCAAGCTACATCATCTTCCAATGGAAAACTACAACCACTTGTAGTTTTTGTAGGTCCCACATGTCATCACCATATCAACAATTTTTAATATACTGCTCAACATTACCGTTGGAAAGTGAAATGAAACATTAAAGTTGAGAGTGAAAAGTTAAGTGGAGCCCACAAAGACTTAAGCAAAGCAAGTAGCTTTGTGAAGCTACTTTACTTGCCAAAGCAACAAATGCAATTTTCCTCCAACAATACAGCTAGTAGCTCCAAGTATTGAAAAATTGCAAGCTGGGACTTAAGAGCAACCGTTGGAGCTGCTCATATGGTAGTGTTGACAGGCTTTTGGAGGTAATTCTAATCAGATTAGTATTTACACCTTTGTGAGACTGTCAACTACCCAAATATCATTTCAATATATCCTAACATCCTTCAGAAGCTCCTTGATGAAAAACATAACTGAGGCGGAGAATAAAGTGGTAAAATTCAAGAAATTATTAATAATGCTAAGAGCTTTTCTAGTTCAACATATCCGGCTCGTGAACGACACTCGCTTCTCCTACCACTTCCATCCGTCCTCAGCATTTTGACTCCACAAGCCCAATTACCAACCAGCAGTGTCCTCCTTAATAGGCGACTCTCTATCGGTTTTAATTGTTGTTGTTTTTCGGGGCATGTAAGAGCTCATAAACCTCCTTTAGGTTTCCCTTTGTTTATGTTTGATTGTATTAGTATTAGGATGTATTTCACTGTTTAATTAATGTACGTTTTCTGGATGTCAACTTACTTTTTATGAAATTCATTTAAATATTACTAATAAAAGTCCAAATCCAAGTAACAAAAGTCGATGCCCCAATAACCAGCAACCCGAACCCGGTTGAGCATCCTCATGAACTGAGCCTCCCTATATAAACTCCAAAAAGAGAGGTTTCGAAACTTCCATTAAATAAAAACATCAATTCAATCTATTTCTCCCTTTTCTCTCTCCGCAAATTTCACTCATTAAAACTCAACTGTTTACAAAATTGATTCATAATTTCTGGGTTTTCTTCCGAAAACGTCGAATTTTTTAGGGTTAGGGTTGTTTTTCATTAGAAGTTGTTAATCAATGGCTGCCGTTGAGCAAATTACGGAGGGAGTTAACAACTTGAGCGTCATTGATTCTGGGAAAAAAAATCGAATTCAAGTTTCGAATACCAAGAAACCCCTTTTTTTCTACGTTAATCTAGCGAAGGTAAAACTATTATTATTGCATTTTGATTTTATGATTTGGGTTCTGTTTTTATTTCGTTGGATTTTCTTGTTTTTGGGAATTTATTGTTTATGTTTGATGATTTTTTTTGCAGAGGTATATGCAGCAACATGATGACGTTGAGCTTTCTGCTTTGGGAATGGGTATCATTCCTCTTTCTCTGTTTAATGATTTTTTTTTTTCTGTAATGTAGTAAAAGAGGCATATGTTGCATTGTTTGCAATTTGTAATTGAGCTGTTGGAGTTGAATTGGTATTGGTGTTTTAAGATTATGGGTTGCTAGAAATTACTTCCTCCGTTCCATATTAATTGCAACATTTGGACTTTTATACACATTACACGCTCCCTTAATATAGTCACGTGAGATCTTGTTAGATTTGTGTTGATATAGGCTTTTAAAATATCAACATTTTATAGTTTTTGAAAGGTGTGCGTTAGGAGGCGTGAAACACCACATGAGGAAGTAGGTTAGAAGGAAAAATCATGTTTATCTCGTTGTAAGATTAATTAGGGCTGAACTCATTGTAAAATGCATTCTGTTGAATACAATTTTCATAGACCCATGGAATTATCATTTAGGGAATTAGGGTCACTTGGCATGAATTTGAGTGTTTGAACTTCTCTTCCTCATTCTAGTATCTTTAGTGGCAATTTATTATTTCAAGATGTAATGCTTGGAATGAGCTACTCAATTAGACTATGGTTGTAAGATTAATGAGGGCTGTACTCATGTATAAGATGCATTCTATTAATACAATTCTCATAAACCCATGAAATTATCACTTACGGCCCATTTGGTAAGAGGCCATAAATGGTGGGAATGGTAATACATTATAGATTTATAGTGTAAATTTGTACTAGAAATCCAATGTCATTACCTATGATAATGCTACTTCATCTCAAGATATCCATTTTCTTCCTAAAATCTCTTTACTATACTTTACCACTTGGGAATGTGGTATTGGGTGGTAATGGAAATTTGTAAAGGAAAACCCATGTTTTGTGATAAAGTTTCATTCCCATGGTCATTCACATGAGAACTTCTTTACACATTTACAATAAATTTCATTACCCATTATTTATGACCACTAACCAAACGGGCCGTTATGGCTCTTAACATGAATTTGAGCTTTGAACTTCTCCTCATTTTAAAATATGTATCTTTAGTGGTAATTTATTATTACAAGATGTAATCCTTGGAATGAATTCTACTCAATTAGATGTAGTTTCCTTGCAAATCTGTATGCTGGTCTACTTTCAGTTTTCTCACGATTCTTGTGAAAGTTGCATGCTAACTGGTATATGTCCTTTACTGTGTTCCAAGAGCAGTCTGTAGGAGACTGTCTTTCATGGTCCTTTCTTTTATTGGACTTTTTTGGACTGGAGCTTTGTAGAGGATGTCTTTTTCTGATTTGGTGCTTCAGATGGATATGAATATTTTTTTGTTCTTGTTTGAAGATTTTGCTATGTGATAGATGAGGATTGAGGAACATCCAAGCAGGTGTTGGGAATTGGGCATTATGATGCGGTTTATAAGGATAAGACACATCAAGCTATTGACAGTTTTCTGTTACTACTAATGTAGTTAGTTTTTTTTCTTCAGCTGCAATAATCGATTACATGCTATGTTTAAATCTGATTTTGATCGACTCCATGTGTGTCACTTGTTGTGTTTCTTTTAATGTGCTTGCTGCTTTGACTATTATTTTCCTCTAAAGTACCACTCTTACTAGTTTTGTTTAAAATTTGCAGCTATTGCCACAGTTGTCAGTGTTGCAGAAATTCTCAAAAATGGCGGGCTTGCTGTTGAGAAGAGTAAGAGCTTTACTTTTTTTTGGACAACTTATAATTTGACCACATATTTGAGCTTATTATGATAATAAGGCACGCTTGCTTGATCTTTACAGAGATCATGACTTCTACTGTTGATATAAAGGATGATTCGAGAGGGCGACCAGTCCAGAAGGCAAAGGTGAGCCTGGATTTTGTAGCACTTTATCTATGGAGTTAGGAGTATTGTTCTTTCATATTTAATCTTGTGCATGAACTTTCATTTTTGGTTCTGGCTTATTCCTTTTTTCAACATAGCTCAACTTATCTCCCCTGATTTCAACTTAATGGCTCTTTTCTGAACATGTATATATATTTTGATTTATACATGATAGCCATTATGAACTTACTTTACTTGAAACTCAATTTATGAGGCGAATTGAACAAATGTCCAATTAAGCTTGCACTTTGAGAAATCGATGATTGTGTTTTTATCTTTTCCAGATAGAGATACTGCTGGAGAAGTCAGAGGACTTCGACAAACTAATGGCAGCTGCTGCAGAGGAAGAAGCTGTTGCTGCAGCTGAAGAGCAGAGTTAATAAAGCTGAGTTTTTTCCTTATGTCATAGGGCTTTGTTTTGGGTAATAGAGTTGTTCTTAAGTAGTCATGTTCTTTCCTTACAAATGTCAAGGGATTTGATTTCCAAGTGAGCATGTAGTTAAGTAATTTTTCCCCCCTGTAGTGTTGGTTCTCACAAAAAGTTGTGATTTGGAAATTGGTTTATGTCAGAACTTTTCTACTTTCAGTTTCTTGGATGTATTCTTTTCAGATTCCTGGATTCATTAAGTTGTGATTCGGGTTAATGAGATTGTGGGATATATAATTCGTGTTTCTATTTTCCAACTTACCGTTGCCTGGAATCGAGTTATGGTATATGGTCATATTGCATCTGGAGCTTTCCATGATTGTTAGTTTTCTGGTGCTGTTACTTGGATGTACTTACTTTTTTTTTTTGGGTTAGCGAGAAATCTGTTTTTTGTGATTTTGCGGTTCTGGGAACTTGCAAATCTGGAATGGGCAGTTTATGACATATCTCATTCTGAGCCATCCATTGAACCACAAAAGACGCAAATGAGCTCTCAACGATGTTATAGATACAAAATATATAAAGTTTATTACACACCCGGGTGTATCGTGACTCTGTGAACATGGTATTCCCAAGTCTAGTTTTTTGCTCTTTGCTCATTTGAAATAATCCAAATGAGCAAAATATACCGAAAAGGAGAGTTTCAAATGAGCAAAAATTAGTCTTGGGTGTACCATGCACGTGGTACACACGGGTGTATAATAAATGAACTTATACTACCTCCGTTTTTATATTATTTGCAACGATTTGACATAAAGTGTGAGTAGTAGAAAATGTCTAATCGTTGCAAATAATATAAAACGGAGGTAGTATAAAATATATAGTTACTTAGCTTGCACCTCAACTCAAATTTCAACTCACTGGAATTTAATCATAACTTGCACATTTAGCTAAAATAAGGACACAAAACTTGTAGATTTTACCCAAAAACCCATTTCTCTTTAAAGTTCAACAATTCTTCTCTTTTTTGCTGAAATCTCGGTAGATGCACTAACATTGGGTCATCATTTTTAGTCCACCACCAACCTCTACTTGGTTTTCCGGCCTCTAGAATTTGGCCTGCCTATGGTCCCGCTTGCATCAAGCTGCTGCAGCTCTCTGATCTTTTATCGGTTTGATTTTTCGACTACTACGGGAGGGGATGTCGAAACGTGTAGGTGAAGGAGGAGAAGGGAAGCTGAGGAATGACTGGTGGTGATGTTGGAATGTGAAAAGGGAGGTTAGGGGAGGAAAGAGAACTGGGGTGGGGGGGCTGGGGGCGGTGGTTTTGGAGATGGGGGCCGGTGGAAGGGGAGGGTATGGAGGTGAAGGGGGGAGGAAAGAGAACAGGGAGATAAGAATTAAATTTAAAATTATAATTTAGCAAATCTAAACCAATTAAAAAGTGACTCATGTATAGCTAATCTATAATAACATGTCATTTACGTGTTGAACTCATAAAAAACGAAAATCCCCGTAAGTTTGGATTTTTCCGAGTTAATCAAAAGTCCGACTTACTTTGAGCAGACCGTTCAAAGGTCAGCTTATTCTTAACGATTTTTCCTAACTATAATACCAACATTTTCAAGAAATAGGCTATTTTTATTTTTAAGGGCCCATTAATGTTTGGCAAACCTATTAATGTTTTTCAAGGTCCCAAATTTAATAAATACAAAGGAATATAATAGGCCATTTTTGGTAAACCTAATAGGCTAAATAGGATGCAAGGCATATATATACTCAATGAATTCCTACACAAGAGAAGCAGTGTAAGAAGATGGCCGCCAAATCTCAATCTTGTTTGTTAAAGACAACCTTAAAAACACAAACACCCACCCTAGTAGTACCAGCAGTAGCAACCTGGAGTTTAAGAAGAACAACTTCCATTAGGTTGACAAACTGATAAATTTAATATGACTGAAAATGGGCTTGGGCAACCCAGTACGGAGGAGGAGAGTTCGGTCCACATACAAGCCTAAAGGAGATTCCATACTAAAACCAATTGGCAATAGTAGGAGTAGCTCCTATAGCTTATATTGTGGTACTTTCTCTCCTCTTTCTTCAATGTGGGACAACTCACATGTGCACAACATATATGGGGATCAACACAAACACACGTACTAGAACAACAGTTGTGAGTAATGCAAATAATGCAAATGCAAACGCTAATGTGAGTCCAGTGTTGGTGTCTGATCGGCTGAATAATCAAGCCTCTCCCTGGCTAATGCTGCCGCCCGAGTTCGACAAAATCAGTTGGGAGAAACTAGACTGCTTCTACAGCATGGCTGATAGCCAAACTGTAAGACTTAACAGAAAGAAGAGCCTCCTAGTTCCCGAAACTGCTAACTGCATTGGGTCTACTATAGGATCTTGGTTAGCATTTGCTGATACTAAAGATGGTTCTTTGTACTTGTCGAACCCCTTCTTCAACGACGTAGTAGAGCTTCCCTCTCTAGAATTCCTACCTTCTGTCGTAGGTGTCGAACGAGACCCCAAGTCAGGCTCTATCCTCAAATTTAAGGTATCTTATTCTGATTATAATCGTACATGGGACAATAACGACGTTGATTCTTGTAGTCTCGAACTTCCTGAGACTATGGCCAATACTATATCCCACTTGGCACTCTCTTTTGAGTACCCACGCCACCCTGATTGTGTTGCAATGGCTGTTCAAGGGGAAAAAGAACGTGTTGCTTACTGTTCGATTGGTAAGAAATTATCCCCTGATCAACAACTACCTAATACTTGTACTATAAATGATGGTACTTTCTGGTACGGCTTGCAAGAAGATTATGTTCCAGGTTGTTCTAGCAATCAGGTGGTATATTGCCAGAAGAAAAAATTGTTCTATACTCTCTTTGATATCGAGGGGATCCAAGCCTTTGATGTTCAGCGTCACAGGGGATGGAGATCTAAAATGGTGTATAACTTTCACATGAATGATCTCAAATTTCAGCTCGATTGTCAGTTTAGAGATGATGAGGAATCAAGAGTCCCTGAAGGAAATGAGAAGAAGGTGTAGCAGTAAGTACTATCTTGTCACCCTTCAAAACGGTGATCTTTTGCTAATTGTGAGGCACTACCTACAAAAGGACCCCGATTCAATCCCTCCTTACAAGACGATCCACTTTGATGTGTTTAGAGTCACGTATCCAGGAAGACTTGAGCGTGTCAGCTCTTTAGGGGATCGAGCCATCTTCGTTGGACGGAATCAGTCCTTCTGTATTAAGGCCACTGACTCCCCTGGAATATGGCCTAACTCTATCCATTTTACTGATGATCTTTGCTGTCATCGCGTAGACTGGGGACATGATATCGCGTAGACTGGAATATGGCCCCTGCTACACTTACGATGATGAAGAAATGGAGGATGTTCCATTTACCAAGCCACTCTTTTGGGTTGCACCACTTTCAAGGTCTAACTTTCTCTTCACCGACACCAAGGACCTGCCTCAAGAATACTCCACCCCGGGCTAAGTACAACTGCATTATCATAATTTATAGATTACACAATGCTACTCTGTAGTACTTGAGTAATAAAATAGACTGCTTTATGTAGTTTTAATGTTTTATGTTTACTGTCACCAGTTTGTCACCCATATTCATATTCTTCTCGTTTAATTACAAAGATTAATACATGCATACTCTCACTAGCGAATGATATCCCAAGTTAAAGAATATGAACCAAGCTTTATTTCTTTTTACATGATTTTCTCTTTCCAAAACGCTCCAAAATTCTCAATCTAATAACCCCACAATCTGTTAGAAGAAAAAAGAAAAATAAACAAATTACTCAATTAACAATCTGGAAAACATACAGATCAAGAATCAAACTGCGAATTGATAACCACTATATGAAAACAATAATTAAGAGTAAATTCAGAATAGCCTGGTTCGAAACATGCCATAGGCCTTCCTTTAAAGATACTGCTGGAGAAGTCAGAGGCCTTTGAGAAACTAATGGCAGCTGCCTCAGAGGAAGAAGCTTGCTGCTGTTTAAGAGCAGAGTTAATAAAGCAGAGGTTTTTCTTGTGTCATATGGTTTTGTTTTGGTAGTAACTGAGATTTTCTCAAGTAGTTATGTTCATTCATTACAAATGTCAAAGAATTTGATCTCCAAGTGAGCATGTAGTTAAGTAATTGTTCCCCCTCTGGTGTAGGTTCTCACAAAAAGTTGTGATTACTGGTTATGTCGTCAGAAGTTTTCTATATTCAGTTTCTTGGATGTGTCTTTTCAGTTTCCTGGATACATTAAGTTGTGTTGTGATTGGGTTAATGAGATTGTGGGATATAGACTCACGTTTCTAATTTTCAACTTGTCGTTGCCTGGCATTGGGTTATGGTATATGGTCATATCACATCTGGAGCCTTTCCATGATTGTTGGTTTCCTGGTGAAGTTGCTTGGATATACTATTTTTTCATTGATGTAGCATTGCTTGGATATACCAAGGCCCTTTGAGAAACCATTGCTCTTACTTATCGCTATTAACAAATTGATTTGCTTATCTGACAGTCAAATTCCGAATACTGTGTTTGAAGACCATTTTTACAGGAGGTTGTGGTTGCAACTCCAGCATTGTAAGGACTGAGATGTTGCAAGGTTTCTACTCGGTTGGAATTTCTCTCTCTCTTGTTTATGTTCCTACAAGTGTAAATACGTGGTTTACTTATCAACCGAGCTAGATGCATCTTGGAAATTAATGTTGGATGTTGATTAGGCATGCACAGGTGTAGAGTATTTTCCTTTGAATGATAAATATGGTGCCGAGTTACTGGGATTTTGCTTCGTCAGACTCATAGCAATGCTTAGCTAAACTATCCAGAGTCCATTAGTCTATAATGACCAAAAGATTTCATTGTCATTACGTAGAGTAGTTGATAAGCAGTACATCACTTGTATATCTTTGTTGATGCCTTGTCATCTAGTTTTATCTTGTGCATGTCTGTTTCTCCTGATCTACAGTTCATGATAAGCTAAAGCAACAGGAGGTTACAAGACCTCCAGCGACGAACGAGTTGGTTTGGTTTGCTGTTTGCCTAGTTTGCCAATCCTTAGTCCTTCCCGTCATATTTTTATATAGGATTTGCTCAACAATGTTCTAGTAAGTCGCATTTTCTCTTTTATTTCATTTAAGAACCCAAGAAAGGTGGAACAAAAAGAAAACATACAATGTCTGCTGTAATAGAAGTGTGAGAGAACAAAGTTCTGATAACTAGTGTAAAACTAGTTTACAGTCTTCAATTTAGGGAAACAGAACAAAGCCACAAAAAAAGAAGAATCCATAGTTCCTGTGTGTTTTCAATTAATTCATAACGATTACTTTGAGATAAGGAGATTGCAAAATCAAAAGAAATTTATATGAAGATTTAAACTTGCATACTCTAATTAAAAAGCAACTATCAAGATCATAATTTAAGCTGTGGTTGAGCCTAAACTAGCTAGGCCTCGTTGATATCAACTTATGGCATAAGGCCAACAATCAGCATTTATAGTTACAGAAACATATATAGCCACTCCCAGGTGGTTGTTTCTCTACGCAAACTCCAAATCCATTGTATTTCTCATAGCAAGCTTTACGACAATCGTTAAGAATGCAATTATCAGATAAAGCTGTATGGCATTGCTTTTGTGCAGTAGTTATCATCACCATTGCTGCCAAAACAAAAGAACAATGTTAAAATTAAGGCATTACAAAAAATTAAAGCGCGCAGTTAAATCTACGGAAAAAAAGCAACTTCTTAGATATACTCGAATGTACCTAAATATACTCAAAACAGAAGTTTCGATAGTTCATAATATGCCATCGAAAGTATAAACTTAGTCTATACGTGTATAGGTACACCCGAGTGTATCAATGATAACATGTTGAAAGAATTATGATACAATAAAAGCAATGGATACCAATACAGACCTAACAAAATGATTAGAACAACTATGATTCTGGTTGGAGATAACTTGGCCATATCTTTTGTTGGGTGTGGGTTGGATGAAGGATTTAGCAGAAGATAAAAAAAGAATAAGTTGGTGTTGTGGAGCTTTAAGTAATGGATTTATAATGAGGAGTTTGAGCTCTAATTTATACATAGGTCATACTATTATGCATAATGGTTTTGTAAAAAAATCACCTGGTGCATGAATCATATGTATCATAGAATTATGGGAAGAAGATATCATTCCTACATAGTTATATCTATCGGTGTGAAGGAGATATATTTCATGTAAACAAATTGCTGGAAGAATCGACACCATTTAGAAAGAACAGAGAGAGGAGATTTTAGATCCTTCAAGAAACTATTGCAAGTTCCAAATGACTTTTATTTAATGAAATTACCACTCCCTTATTCCTTTTTTCAAGAAGAAAAGTTGATTAACGCCAATAATTAATCCTATCTATGCCTCACATCTTTTTAACCATCCCAATTAGGAGTACTGGTTAACTCATAATACTCTCAAACTTGAAAATGTATTCTTAAAATAGTCTTTTATAACTTAAAACATGTTTACAACTTTTATCATACACTTGGTTATAATCTGAAGTCTGAATATGGTACATCTAAGACTATTTTTATTTTTTTATTTTTTGTTTCCTTTGAAAAAAGACTATTTTTTTGTTCATTGTTCAAAATCATCCAAATGGGCGAAATATACACAAAAGGGAGAGTTTTAAAGGAGCGAATGAGCAAAAAATTGTCTTGAGTGTATGATGAATGTTCTCTAACATGTTCTTCACGTAGAAGCGTTTCTTTCAATTTAAGGAATTTTACGTACCAAATATTTTATAGGATAAGAATCTTCTGTTGTTCGTCCAAAACCGAACTCTATATTTCATTTATACAAACTCTATATATGTATTTTCATCTCAATAAAACTTTATTAATTTTTAAATCATAACACGACGTTGTTAGATGCTCTATATTCAAAAACATTTTTTTCTCTGTGGAGCTCAATATTTGTAAATTGCATGTTTTTGCTATTTACATGATTATATTTGTAAATTGTCATCCTTCACAAGTAATAAATTCAACCCCTAATATTGGGGAATGATCCTAATTCAATAAATGTAATTTCAAGTAATGCAGATTTCCAGCTAAAGTGTAATTTCCCATACAATCTCTGGACTGAAAGCTAATTTTAGAAGATATGGCTAAGAGAGATAAATAACAAACAAACTTAACTTGGAATTACATAAAAGGCCAAAAATTTTCATGTCTCGTACTACATCTGATGTATGATGTGCAGCATAAGTAACCTACAGATGAACTCTTGTCAAGATTTCGCAAAAAATCAATCAGGACTTAAATGATTTTGATGATTTTGATGACCCTCTGTTTGATTTTGATGAGCCCTTGTTGGATTTTGATGAGCCTTTGTTTGAAGTTCCTTTATACGGCGATTTCTTAAAAGATTTTTTCTTCGGGTTCAACTTGCTCGACTTTGAGGAACCCCCATCTTGCTTGCCCTTGCGCTGTTTCTTCTCGTCCTGCACATTGATCTTTCGAGTAACAGCCTGTATCAAAAAGCCAAGCCAATGTTTTAATTCTCGGTTTTATGAGGTTGATGGTTAATCCTGCAAATTTAGCATTATTCATTGCATACCTTGTCAATACTAAATCCCTCGTGAGAATGCTTGGAGATTAGCTTGTTCAGAATTTTCTCAGTTTGTTCTCTCTCTTGTGAACCCATCCCTTTTCCTTGCGCGACAGGAAGAAACTAGAAATACCAGCAATTCAAAGGAAAAAAGACGACATCAGCTTAAAGGATTTGAAGAAAACAAATTTAACAGAGAGAAGTCCGGAGATACGAACCTTCCGATGTTTGCCTTTGTTATTTAATGGCTTTTCTCCGGGTAATTTCTTGTCAAACTTCCCAATACTAGCAGTGGATGTTGCTGCTGCACCAGCTACTTCTTCCAGTTCAGTTTTGCTGAGTTTCTTTGGAGCAGGACGAGCTCCACTAATGGGCAAGGCTGTAGCAGCTAGCTGAATATGGCTGGGAAAAGCATGTCTATCAGCATCTTCCAAGTATATGTTTTTCATATTTGTTTTGGTTCCCAGTCAATCCCACATCTAACATTTATGGATGGTGATGAAAATTTAAGAATACTCATTTGAGAGTAGTTGCATACCATAAAGAATTTCTTTACATTTTTTTTTTTGAAGAGAAATTTCATTAATCAAAGCCAAACGGCATCTACAACAGATATTGAACAAACCAAAATACAATCTAACAAGGCTAAACCAAACTTGTCTATAACTATTACTGCCATTTATCACTGCCTACCAATTACCAAACAAGCAGTTAAAGTAGATCACTTTCCTAAAACCTTATAAATGTTATGCAAGGCTGTTAAGTAACTGTATATGCTAAACTACGTAAGACAATGTAGAAATAGTTTCCAGTCTGTTAAGCCCCAAGAAGAAAGCAAAGATCAACTAGTATGATACTCCTATTTGAGGACCTAGAAACACGATGTACTGTATACTTTAGGCATATTATATTTGGACTGGAAAGACGGTTGTCATTTGTTTATGCGTTGTTCATTCTTTATCGAGGGCATATTCCTGATGAATTGTATATATGCTGTTCTGCTCTTTACCATGCCAACCAAAAAATTGTGTGGCCTGATTGGGGTACAGCTTAAGAGCAAGAGACTGAGTCGGTCAATATCGAGGATTTAAACCACCAACCTAGATAACATTAGGCATCCACTAAACCCATTCTCCCCGACACAAACCAAGAAACAAAAAGATCTACTATCATGCTTGACCAATACAAGCTAAATATTCCTATTCAAAGCCAAAAAAATTAAAAAGAAATATGAAAAGAAACAGGAAAGATGATGAACATTTAGCAGGAAGTATTTGGAAAAAGTGAAACTATAGATCTAAAGATATAGAAGACAAAAAGGGAGACATAGGACTGCCCCGAGTTATCTGGAGAGCATATACATTTGGGCATGAGAAAACAGGATATCGGCATGTAAGAAAAAGACTACTTCATCAGTTGACAACTTTAATAGTGGCAAAACTTATCGACTATAATTAAAACAAGCAGAAAAAGATGCATTAAAATCAACACAAGGTAAATTTGGTAACTCAAGAAGCTACATTGAAAGAAACGAAGAAGTTGTAGCTTGTAAGCATCAAAGAGAGATCGAGATGTGTGAAGATGACACTACAAGTTATTATTGCTTTCACAGGTCAATAAGTGCTTTTAACACATAAAAAAAAGAATGAATAAGACTGTCTTAATCTTAGGCCTCTACTAGAATCACTGGTCTTAATCTATAGACCGTCTTAATCTTTTAACCTTCTGGGGTTTAAGACGGCAAGACTCACCGCCCATCTACACAAGATCCTTACTGGGTGGTAGTTGTTTTACCTAAAGGTGAACTGACATGGACAAAGTGATGCCCTCCTCCATATATAAAAGAAGAATATTGTGTGTTATATTAGCTCAAGCAATGAAATTTATCAGCACAAATAACTTGGAGGATGGAATGAGCTAGACTTCGGATTACTTATTCACTTGAAGGCGGATATTCATATCATTAGTAAGTAATTATCAGGGATAATGAGAAGTCCTTGAAAGCACTAGCTTTTCCATGTGTAGTATGGGATCAAAGGGCTAAAGCCCTTGCTAACACAGGTGCTCACAGGAAAATCATATTGTTATTATGGCCAAAAACCCATTCTCATTTGTAACTGCACAACCGCAGATTGTCTGTTGAACTACTTCTCCACTCCCTTCCCCCCGGCCTAAACTTGTTTCTGAGAAAGCAAACAGAAATAAGGTTTGAGGAAAGTACCTCGGCAGGGCACCACTGTCTGACGCTTCCTTCAGGTTCTTCAAACGATTTTTCTCTTGTTTCTCTACACGCTGTTTCTTGTCAACTTTTTGCTTCTCAAACGGATCCGTTCCAGGCTCTGCAATGACCCAAAAGAGAAAGCAACAGGATTGGTCACAGGACATATAGAGATTCAACACAATATCTCTAATTCTATAGTACATAATCCTCTGAAGTATGCCGACAGCTACTGGGAAAATTCTGAATAAAATGGAAATATATCCAAAAAAAGAAGAAAAGAAAGCAGCAGCAGGCTTTACCATCAGTTGGCTTGGCCACAATGATGGGCACATCATTTTCATCATTTGCACGATCATATCCATAAGTGCGCTTCCAAGTACCACTCTTTTCATCATATGCAATTTTGTCTTTCTTGCGATTCTTTATGCCTGAAAAATTGTTCCAATTCAGGGTTAGCAAATTGTGGCATGGTCATGTAAAGATCCTGAAGGTCCTTACGTATAAGAAAATAAATCGGCTTACCCTTCTTCTGCGCAAACTGCTCCCACTTTGTTGGAGGCCTTGGTTTTGGTAGCTGGAAAATAAAATAATAAATGCATCAACCAGAGTATAATTTTACTTTAAAGTTGCTATACCTCCTAGTCATATATTCACATGGAAAAAGAATGCAAAATTAATGAGCAATAGCGTCAAAAGCACTGCCTATTGAAGCACTTGATTATCATCACTTCAAAGAAGGAATATGCCACAACCAGGTACAACAACATGCAAATCCTAGTACAAAAAAACTGCATACTCATGACCTACACAAACCTCTCATCACACAAATCTAGTCTTTTCAGGAAAGGAGACTCTTACAGAAGGGCTCCAATAAACTAAAGAAAACTTCTGGTAATGAGACTAAAAACAGAAAAAGTACAATACTAAGATATATTGGCACACAAAATGTCCCGATACTTTCAGATATCATCATGGATGTAATTTCAGGATGTCAATTCTATAAGCAAGTTTCTCTTATTGAGTTAAAAGCACTCATAGGAACATGAGAATGATGCTCTCAAAGTTCCAAAACATCAATGCTTCTCATACAACAAAGAGAAGAAGTGAAATTGAAAAACTCGTCAGTAAACCAATGAAATTATCTCATATCTTGCACTTCATTGACAAACAAACAAACAAAATGACATAAAACCACAATCATAGGCAAGATGTTACACTCATGTTCTAATGATAATAAGAAGGCTTTCCATTTTTTCAAACGAACGATTTGAAGACCTATTGATTCTAATAAATGCGGATCTCGGACCTATTACTGGAGATATTCCCGAAACTCACAAAGAAAAAAAAGGAAGTGAGTTAGACAAAAAGAGAAGCAACTTGGACAAAAAGAGACGCAACTTGGACAAAAATAATTAGATGATATACAAGCCATAACAATAATCTAAGTTCAATCATCAACACCTTAGACCTTGCATCTTCATAGAAAGTTTCAATTAGCTACGAATGCAGTAATACGAAAATCGACGATTCCTCAAAACACAAAGCTAAGATTAGGCATTTACATGCTGCTGTCTAGGAAGTCTGGTAGTAGGTGGTGGTAATTTGATAATGGGTCCATCCACATCTTCTGTTGCAGGCAAGTTGAAAAGGGAATCTGCAAGTGCTTGTGCCAATTCAGTTCCCTTCTCCAAGCATTCCTTCACCAACTCATCCCTTCATTTCAATATAAAAAAAACAAACACAAAACTACTACCATTAGTTTCTCCTTCACAAATTCAACAAAAGGGAAAACTTTTTCTACCATAAAGCTACAAAATCAAGAACAAATAACACCCAAAAGTTCACTTTTAACAAAAAAAACTGAAGAAACAATCAATTTGAAGAAATTTTAACAACATCCCACTATAGAAAACTTGATGAACTTAGACATGGGCAAACAAAAATATGCAAATTTTCAACAATAAAACAAAGTAACAGGCAAAAAAAAAAAAAACAATATTTCACAAAAAAATAATCAAAAGAGTAAACTTTTACCTTGAAGATGGGATAGTTGGGAAGTGATGATTAGGGTTAAAAGCCAAAAGATTTCCCAAATCAATTTGAAATCCTTTCTGGGTTTCCATCTCCCCCATTTTTTTTTTTTCTCTCTTCTAAATTTTCGGAGCTGGAAAAAAAAGTGAAGTTGCAAACTAAGCCCTAAAAACCAAACAATTAAACTGTATAAAATGCTTATAAAACGACGCCGCCTTCCACAAATAAAAGACTAAAACGCGTCGTTTTATTACCCACCAAACTAAACACTTTCCTATAAATTCTAACTTATTTCTTGACCTTCTTAAACCCTTACCTTTTTGCTCGATTGCAAAACCCTAGCCTCTCTCTTTCTCTCTCCTCCCTCACTCATCCTTCAGCCACCATGGTAATGTTCTCTCTCTTCCTCAATGAATTGCAGTTTCTGTGTTTTGTAATAATTTCTGGGTATTAATTATTAGTAGTTAAGTAAAATGATATGATTTTTTTTGATAATTATGTAATTAATCTCTGTTTTTTTCTTGTAAATTTGCAGACTTTGGAAGCAGTGAACCCTAAAGCCTACCCTTTGGCAGATTCCCAGTTGACAATAACAATTATGGACCTTGTTCAACAAGCTGCCAATTACAAGCAACTCAAAAAGGGTGCTAATGAAGGTTTGACCTTTTTTTTTTGGGTTTTAAATTAAGGGTTTTTTTTATTGTTTGGTTTTTTTTGGTGGGTTTTTTTTATTCTGTTTGATTTTATGGGTGTTTATGAAATTGCAGCAACAAAAACTTTGAATAGGGGTATTGCTGAGTTTGTAGTCATGGCGGCTGATACTGAGCCTTTGGAGATTCTTCTCCACCTTCCATTGTTGGCTGAAGACAAGGTATAAAAAGTTTTAGTTGATTGTTGTTGATAATCTTGCTTCATTTGCTGAGTTTGTAGTCGTGGCGGCTGGGACTGAGCTATTATGAACTATGTTAAGTTAGGATTTGAAGTTGTAATTTCTGAAATGGAATGTCAGTAGTGCCATGTTTTAGCTGTCAATTGTGGTCTGTGGATGTGTTAAACTATGTGATAGTATGTATTTGAGATCATTTTGGAGTATTTAAGAGGTGGAGTTTGTGCTGTAGATGGTTGTTTAGTTGGATTCTTTTGTTTGATGCTAGTGAAGAGCATGTGTGCGTGTGTGTGTAAGTTGAGTCATATCGAGGATTGTTATGTTTGTACAACATTCAGCTGCGTGCAAATATTGGTGTCTTTTGTCCTTGTTGTAGATGAGCTTTTTTAGGTCAATGAAATATCTTCTTGTCCTATTAGTAGTGTCACAGGAACAATTTCTCATGACAATTCATGTTAGCCGACCCCAAATCGTTTTGGGACTAAGACTGGGATATATTTGATTGTGTATTTGACAGTGTTTGTACATTGTGGAAGTATCTACAAGAAGCTTCACTTTTAGTGATTTAGTGATGATGTATTAGCTTTATTAGGGGCTTCCTGTCAGTCAAGTTACATGTGTTCATAATTGCTGCACAAAATTAGGATTTGTTTAAGTCATTCTGTTCACATTTATTTTTAAACTCATATTACAAGTTTTATGCTTTAGCTGATAAGAGGGCATGTATATGTGCGAGTTTTAGGCTTGTATACTGGCATCACACACTTGTAACTTGTTTACTATTTGAAAGTCCATTTATACTGGGTACTTATCTTCAACATAGGCGCTAATCTCACGTTAATAGCTTAAATATAGCAAGAACATTTTACCGATTTCTATTTGCCTTTAATACATACTCACAGTATTATGTTACTGGCTGACTTTTGCTAGGATTGGTTTGAACATGCTCCTAATATGAAATCTGCTATGTGATTTTATCTTTGTATAGGTTATGAAGTATATTCTAATTAGTAATTACAGCTATGAATAATGTTGCTTTGCTGTTGACAGAATGTTCCATACGTGTTCGTGCCCTCAAAACAAGCCCTTGGCCGTGCTTGTGGAGTTACACGACCAGTAATTGCTTGTTCAGTGACCTCCAATGAGGGAAGCCAATTGAAATCACAAATCCAACAACTCAAGGTATTGTCTTTTAACAACTATTTGCTTCTAATTTTTACTCACATCTGATTGCTTTAGGAAATTTGAATCCTTTTCCTAATATATTTGTTGGATGCGTAATGCAGGACGCAATCGAGAAGCTTTTGATTTGAGAAATAGTCAAACAGATGCCTGTTCGGAGTGATAGGCCTCTTGGATTGTAAACGTCTGCTCCTTGGAGGCTTTGACTGATGAAGTTGTTGTGCCACTAGGGAATCGTCTCTTTTTTACCTTTTTTTTTACCTTTTTTTTTGGTAATTTGAGTAATGGATTAGTGTTTTTGAGAGTGGAATCTGAGGAGAACTTTGAATTGTGATGTGAGCTAAATTTTACAGTCTACTGTTGGTAATCTATAAAGACTTAGTGACTTTACTTACTGGTTTTCTTCCCCTTTATGTTGGGTCACAGTTACAATTAATTTGTATTCTAGAACAACGTTTAATTGAATTAAGGTATTGTTAAACTTATTTCATTGTTCATTGGAGGTATCAGGTCTTATTTATCTTATATCGTTTCTAGGGATCCTAAATCAAGGATCAAATTGGATGGGTAGACTCTCATTGCAAATGTCTCCAGTGAATAGTGATCCTAAATAACAATTGATCCAATATTAATGTTGTAGGAAGATTATGAATTGTAATTCAACTACTTCACATATAATTTTTAAGATTATCATGTACCATGATACATGTATAATTATGTAAAGATTTAAAGATTATACTTCCTCTGTCTTCTTTTTACTTAAACAATGTTTTACACTTTTGGCAATTTTCTATTAGTTGTAAAATTTCTACTTTTTAGCAATATGTTCCTCTGTTTTTCTCTACTAGTACATGGGATTCTCCTTTTATCTCTTTCATTTCCTTGATCCTTGTGCAAATCTAAAATGGACACATGTATAAAAGGAGGAAGTATGTGGTTAGTAGAATATAAATTTTCTTCATTATAAAGAGACACAAGGTATCGAAAGATGAGTCAATTGCCAAACTTGAATGCATTTATTCCGCTTTATATGTGTAAACCAACAAGATAACTAAAACATGTAATTTATGAATAATAAAGAACGACGTAATTCAAATGCAACCAGGTCTTGTGAGTTGTGACTATCTTGTGCTAGCCATTGCTATTTTAACATATAGAAAATATAAGGCAAAATTTCAAAAAGCTATCTTTTAAAAATTTTATTTCAAAAAAACTATCTTATATAACAAATTCATTTCAATATACTACCATTTTACGTTTATATTTAATACTAATCAATAAACGACAATCGTCATATGTGTTGCTGCCGGTGGGTTAGCGAGAAAAGAGGAGAGAAACGAGAGGAAAAGAAAGAAAATCAATTTATGGTGACTCAATTATAAGTGATTAAACCCCATTAACGGTAAACTGGTAGTATATTGAAAGAAATTTGTTCTATTAAGTAGTTTTATGAAAGAAAAAATTTAGAAGGTAGTTTTTTTTAAAAAAAAGATTGATTATAAAAGATAGTTTTTATGAAACTTTTCCCAAACATAAAGAGAAAGGTAGAGAACAAGAATTCTATATAATTTGTTGGAAAGTATGAAATTTTGCACTTGCACCTAATTGTGAAAGGCTTTTAATAAAAAGAAAGCTGACCAAATTGTAACAAAACTGTGAGCGTGCCGGAGTGGTTATCGGGCATGACTAGAAATCATGTGGGCTTTGCCCGCGCAGGTTCGAATCCTGCCGCTCACGCATTTATTAATTTTCTTTCATGAAACATTCGTTGAATCTTTTCATATGTTTTTTTTTTTGGGAGGGAAACACACGTTGATTCCTCACACATTTTATTCTCTCTCATTTATCTATCAAACTTTCTTTCAAGAGTACCTTACAAATGTCTCTAGCTATCTCAAATGATTAGATTAATGATCTTGCATTTCGATCGTAAAAAAAATCTTAATTATATGTTTACAAATTACAGTTTACCTATGAATTATGATGTGAATCTCAATTCTCATGTACTAATGGCCTATAACATGTCATTTGTAAAGTCTTTAAAATAATATGTCTAAACTTCTTTCAAAATTTAATGGTTTGTGCTTCAATTGAGATCAATCAAGCCCTTCTTTGATCTCTAGTCTCTCCCTCTCCAAAAATTTCATTTCTAGTCCTAATCCCCCTGCCATTTGATATATCTCCTCGGATCTTGGATGAGATGTATCATCGGAAGAAAAACCATGCATAATCAATGAACCATTCGTATTACCTACATCAACCCAGCTAAATCCAACTTCTTTTCTAACTCTACTATCTCTCATTTTCCTCCTCATTGTTGCAACCTTCTCCCAGTCCCCCTTTTCAGCATACAAATTCGACATTAGAACATAAGAACCCGATTCATCAGGCTCCATTTTGATCAACCTGTTTGCCATCCTCCGTCCCATTTCCATATCACCATGAGTTCTGCACGACCCTAACAAGCTCTGCAAGGCAGAAAATGATGGTCCTTCAGGGATTTGATCAATAAAGTCCTCTGCCTCTTTTAATCTTCCTGCACGACCCAGCATATCCACCATACAAGCATAATGCTCTGCTGATGGTTCAATCACGTTGTCTTTGATCATCGAGTCCCATATCTTGCGGCCCATATCAACCATGCCTTTTCTTCCACATGCTGTCAATATTGAAAGAAAAGTGATGTAATCAGGTCTTACACCTTGGTTCCCCATCTCATTGAATATTTGCATGACGGAGTCATAGTGTCCATGTCTTGCATGGGCTGAAATTATGGCTGTCCAAGCAAATTGTGTCCTTTGATAGGTTTCTTCAAAAATCCTCTTGGACTCGTATAGGCTGCCTCGCTTTGCATACATATCAAGAAGGGCGGCTGAAACAATTGGGTTGGAATTCAATCCAAGTTTCAGCAAGTGAGAGTGGCATCTTTGTCCATGCCTGAGTGAAATGGCTTCAGCAGACCCAATTGCACTCAACACACTGCCAAAGGTGTACTCATTCGGCATGGTCTCTGATACTGCTGAGCAGAATGCCTCGAGAGCTTCTTGGTAGCACTTGTTTTGGTCATATCCAGATATCAAAGTATTCCAAGACACAATATCTCTGTAATGAAGCTCCTCAAAAACCCTCCTTGAATCCCCCATCGACTCAAACTTCGCATACATGGTGACAAGACTGTTAGATACATTCAACTCTGACAGAGATCCAGTCTTTAAACAAAACCCATGAATCATCCGACCTTCATTGAACAAATTGCCAAGTGTAATGGTATGCAATAACCCAATAAAGGTTATATCATTCGGGTAGACTTCATCAATCCTCATCTCGTGAAAGAGCGAGAGCGCGTTCTCTTGGAAAATAGAAATCATTGTTGTCCAAGAAACCACATTTCTTTCAACCATGCCATGAAATACTAGCTTAGCATCTTCATTTACCTCGCACTTTGCGTATGTTGACATCAAAAGGTTACAAACTGCACAATCTATTCCATATCCAGCCTTAATACTCAAGCCATGTAGCAGCCTACCCATCTGCAAAAGTCTGTCATATCCACACGCAGAAATTGCAGCAGTTAATGAAACATTGTCTAGCCTCACATTTTGTCTCAACATTTCGCAAAATGTGTTTATTGTTTCAAATCCACATCTTCCATCTAGGCCATACCCACAAAGTATAGCATTCCAAGATACTGAATCTTTGGTGGGCATTTGATTAAACACTTTCTCAGCTTCGATAATTCGACCCCACCTAGAGTATAATGTAATAAGTGCATTGCCAATGAAAACCTCGCAATTCAACCCTGATTTTAGTATATTTGAATGTAACTGAAATCCAAATAAAAACCCTTTATTATCCAAACAAAATGATAGAGCTGTAGTGTAAGTAACTGGGTCAAAAACTACACCATTTGCATTCATATAAGCTGCAAAACACAAAGCATCATCTGTGTTCTGAAAACCCAACAAAATGGTGTTATAAGACACAGTATCAGGCTCATTTAAGCTGTTGAATATGCAAAGAGAAAGATCAAATTGCCCTGATTTACAATACATACTCATCAAAGAATTCGAGACGGAGCGAAACTGAATAAACCCAGATGATACAGCAAAACTGTGGAGCATTGTACCAGGTTTAGGGTCTCCACGACAAGCTTTAACCGCGATAGCGACGATATCTTCATCAATGCCATAAAGATGATTATGCTGCAATTCTGTCTTGAACACATTAAGTGCTCTGTAATTAAGGTTATCATGTATGTAGCTGAGCATGTAGTTTCTGATAGAAGGAAAGTTTCGTTGAGGAATTTTATCGAACAGCTGATGTGCATGGTTGGTTGAAAAGTATAGCCGTTGATATGGTAGTAGTGGAAACAAAGTTTTGAAAAAAAGCTGGCGGGTAAACATATGTGACGGTTAAAATTTAACCCAAATAATCATTTTTAGGTTATGTACGAATTGGGAAAAAAACGCCCCCTTTATAATCTTGACATAAATTTTTTGGAGGCAAGCAATATGTGATTAATAATGGTCTTCAATCTTCATATTGGCATGTGCTCATATTTCGTGTGGGATACAAGAAAATAACCTACATGGACCACAAGTCTACAACCTTATCAATCATACTATAATAATTCATAGGATTCATAGCTTCGTCATGTAACATTTTTAGTTTATGACCTAAGAGCATGTTAAATGGTTAGATCAATTTTAGGAGTCACCAATTATTTTATTACGTTCTCTTTCCTCCACCTTATTTATACCCAACTTACCCAAAAACCCTTATTTTTGTACTCCCAATGGTTAGACTGATTTACCATACCCCAAAAAGTCAAAACTAAATAAACTAGCCCAATCTACTCTTGCCACATGTCCACCATTATATAGCTTTGGCTGACAATTTATTGGGATGGACGGTCCATCCCAATGCCCAGTTCATCTTCTTCTCTCTCTTCTTTGTACTCTCTCTCCTATTTTTTTATTATTCTTTTAGCGCTCTCTCTCCTCATGGTCTGTCAGCAGACCAACCACTGGTAATGCTCTAACATCTAATAAGACTATATAGTTATATTTACGTGAACAAGGCCAATTTAGAGGCATGCAGTTTAATTTTTTTTTTCTATTCATAAGAGGAAAATTCCAAAAGCTAAGAAAAATTACGAAAAACAAAACAAACAGTCAAATAAACCTACAGAGGAATTAGGCATGCGGCCTATATGATCGAATCGGGATAGTTTTTTCAAAAATTAGTCATCTTATAATTCACCTTATATCTTAAATTAAGTGTAGTTATTTTAAACTTTAAGCGATGGATTTTCTAAAGTCACATTGTCTTTTAGTGTATTATATATACACTAGTTGTTGATTTGGTAGATATTTTGAATTGTTACATGTTTGACATCAAGACATCAAATATTTGCTTAAAATAAGACGTGGATGTGCTGTTTGCATTAGAATTACCATCAGATTTGCTTCATCTCGACTTTAAAGTTTAAAATAATATAGCGAATTTGGCTGGAGTGGTGTGGCTTGCTTGAAATGATGATGAATTTTAAAAGGAAGGGCACAAGTTCCATTGATATAATATGAAAGCGATTGTTTTCAATTCTCCCCTGCCCTATTAGCCAACGGATACAATTTTTTCCTATGTATGAGTAGAGAAAAAATAACTCAGCTTAGCGGATAAGGGCCTTGTATACAACAACCAAGATAATTATTCTACATGAAACCATAAAAGGTTTTGGAATCAAGGCTTGAAAAGCCTCCTTTTTCTTTAAAAGTCCCACATTGCTTGTGAGAGGGAATACTCCCTTGTTTATATATTCCCTCCCTTCTTATTCTTATTGAGTTGGTACTTGAGATGCTTTTGTGGTTGGTTTTCATGCTTAGGTTTGGGCTTGCTATCACACACACGCATAGCCAGCCCGTTTCGGGCCAGGGCCTTGGGCATTGGGGAATAAACTTAACTTAACTATCTTTTTGGACCCGGGCTGAGTGTGTATGTAACGGTTGTGGAAGACTGTAACGTTTTGACCCGGGCTGAGTGTGTGTGTAACGGTTGTGGAAGACTGTAACATTTTGAACGTTACAATATTTATGGCAATCCCTTGATATCCTCCCCGAATTTACTCACTTTCGTTTTTGGTCTGATTTCTTCCTATAAAATCAGTATCTCACGCATCAGTTCAGATACAAACAAATCATTCTCTTCTCTTCTCTTCTTCTCTTCTCTTTCTTCCTGGGTACGTACTAATCTCCATAGCCTACTCTGTTAGTGGTGACAGTTTAGGTTGATGTGTTAACCTTGGGGAGATTTTCGGCCAGTGTCGATTACCACCGTTGTCGGGCCGTAATTGCTTTCAAGTCAGTGGTGTCCTACCACGGCACAGCCTTGAAATCAATTTCATTCTTGCCATTGCAATTGTCAGTTTCTAACAATTTGAAAGCGATTACTTTATTTGCAATAGCTGACGTTCCAAACAAATCCATGGCTCACCTTTCAACGCTTGAGTCTCTTGACGAAAATAACTACAAAGACTGGGCTCAAAAGATGTTGATGTTTTTTGAGCAATTGGACATCGACTCACGTCCTTTTCAAGGACTCGCCCCGCCGCTATTATCCTAGCTGGTGATTCCTCTTCTTCTCCTTCGCTATTTTTATTAAGAAGAATGAGGACGAAATTCGGAAATATGATAAGGATAATAAGACCGTTCGTTTCCACATCCTTAATCGATAACAAACAACTGCTTCGAGTTATTTATGGTGTATAAATCGTCTAAACTGATTTGGGAGGCCATTGAGAAAAATTATGGGGCTAATGATGCTGGGAAACAAAAGTATGTTGTCGGAAAGTGGCTGGCTTTCCATATGGTTGATGACAAACCTGTCATGGATCAAGTTCATGTCTACGAAAATCTGTGTGCCGATGTTTTGAATGAAGACATGAAAATTTGCGAAGTTTTTCAAGCTAATGTATTGCTAGAAAAATTTCCCCCTTCTTGGAGAGAGTTCTGCAATAAACTGAAGCACAGGAAAGAGTTTCTGTCTCTTCAGGAACTCATTAGTCACATGAGGATTGAAGAGGCAAACCGCATCAAGGACAATCAAGACTCTGTTGTTGTCAATGTTACAAAAGCTAACCTGGTGGAAACTGTTGCTGCTTCATCAGGATCTGATAAGTTTAAGGGTAAAGGTAAGAAGGTTAACAACAAAGGTAAGAAGCAAGGAAAATTCAATAAACCTGATGGTAAGATTCAGAAGAGGTATGTTCTTTGCTATGTATGTGGCAAGCCTGATCATAAGGCTTACCAATGTCCTCAACGCCAAGGCTCTGTTCAAAAGCAAGCATCTCAGGCTAACCTTGCTGAATCTGATGACATTGTCGCTGCTGTGGTTGTTGAAACGAATCTGATCGAGAATAGTTCTGATTGGATTTTGGACACTGGGGTTTCGAGGCATTTCTGTGCAAACAAGGAGCTTCTCCATGACTTCCAGGATGCTACTGAAGGCGTGTGTGTCTACATGGGCAACGCGGCAACTGCTGGAGTGCTTGGACAAGGAAAGGTCACTCTAAAACTTACCTCTGGAAAAACCCTATCCCTTTCAAATGTATTGTATGTTCCTACTATGCGTCGCAACCTAGTGTCTGGTGCCTTGTTAAACAAAGCTGGTTTGAAATTGTTTTTGAGGTTGCAAGGTTGTAATGACTCGTGGTGGGGAGTTGTGTGGAAGGGGTATTTAAGTGGGGGTTTATTTATTTTAAATGTTGCTTCTTCTGTTTCTCCTAATATTAATAAAACTATTTCTGGTTTTGCTTATATTGTTGAGTCTTTAAATTTGTGGCATGGTAGGTTAGGGCATGTGAATATTGCTTCCATTAAGAGACTAAGGACCTTAGCTTTAATTCCTAATCTGTCCACAACAGGGTTTTCTAAGTGTCCAGTTTGTGCCGAAGTAAAATTTACTAAGAAACCTTGCAAAACCGTGACTCAAAGGACCACACAACTTGTAGAATTGGTTCATACGAACTTAGCTAATTTCCAGAACACTAGAAGTAGAGGAGGAAAATTTTGGTACATTATTTCCTTTGTTGATGATTACTCGAGGTACACTAAGTTGTACATTCTTAAAGCCAAAAGTGAGGCAGGGGAAGCTTTTATAAAGTATAAGGCTGAAGTAGAAAACCAACTTGATAGGAAAATCAAGAGGGTTAGGTCTGATAGAGGTAGAGAGTATGAGAACAACACTTTGAATGACCATCATGAGAAATTGGGTATCATTCATGAACTTAGTGCCATCTATGTACCTCAACAAAATGGTATAGATGAACGGAAAAACAGGTCCTTGAAAAATATGATGAATGCTATGCTTGTAAGTTCTGGGTTGCCTGATGATATGTGGGGGGGGGACGCAGTCCTTTCATCCTGCCATGTTCTTAACCGAGTACCTCACAAAAAGTTAGATAAGACTCCTTATGAACTATGGAAGGGGTATCCTCCAAACTTGAGTTTCCTTAGAGTGTGGGGGTGTCTAGCTAAAGTTGGGCTGCCTGACTATAAGAAGTCAAACATTGGACCCAAGACTTTTGATACTGTGTTTATTGGTTATGCTTATGCTGCTTATAGATTCATGACTTTGAGCGATAGGTCTATTTGTGAATACAGAGATGCTGAGTTTTTTAACACGTTTTTCCTTTGAAAAAGGGTGATATTGCATCTGTGCCTTCTTGTTCTTCTCCTACTGTTGATTTATCTACTTGTTCTACGCATGATGTTGATTTACCTACTAGTGATATTCCTGCTGATTTGACGTTAAGTAGTACTTCAGTTGACAGGCATGCTAGTAGTTCTTTTGTTGTAGATGAGCCTAGGAGAAGTAAAAGACCTAGAGTAGCAAAATACTTTGGTTTTGATTTTGTCAATGTTTTCTGTCTGAGAGTTCTTGTGTTGACTTGTTGAGTGATGAACTAATCTATGCTTTCAGGATAGAAGAGGATCCAAAGACCTTTGAAGAGGCAATGAGATATGTGGATGCTAGTTTTTGGAAAGAGGTCATTAAGAGCGAGTTAGATTCCATAGTGTCTAACTCTACTTGGGAGTTAACTAACTTACCTAAGGGGTCAAAGACCATAGATAGTAAATGGATCTTTAAAAAGAAGTTGAGACCTGATAGAACTATTGAGAGGTTTAAAGCCAGACTTGTCATTCGGGGCTTTACTCAGAGGAAAGGACTTGATTTCTTTGACACTTATTCTCCTGTGACTAAGATAGCCACCATTAGGACCCTACTAGCTCTTGTTGCTATTCGTGACTTAGAGGAGGAGATTTACATGCCTCAACCTGAGGGTTTCGTGGTGCAAGGTCAAGAAGATAAAGTGTGTAAGTTGAGAAAGTCCTTATATGGTCTCAAACAAGCATCGAAACAATGGTATGAAAAATTCGACTGCACTGTTGTGTCAAATGGCTTCATTGTCAACAACTCGGAGTCCTGTGTATATTCCAAATTGATAGGATCAGGTTGTGTTATTATATGTCTTTATGTGGATGACATGCTGATTTTTGGCAGCGACTTAAAGGTTGTTAATGATACTAAACTTTTCTTGTCATCAAAATTTGAGATGAAGGATTTGGGAGAAGTTGATGTGATTTTAGGAGTAAGACTTAAGAAAATATCCCGTCGTATTTTCTTAGTCGGTCTCATTATGTGGAAAACGTGCTTAAAAAAGTTTAACTCCTTTGATGTTGTTCCTGTGAGTACGCTCTATGACCTTAGTATTCATTTGACCAAGAACTTAGGTGAAAGTGTCTCTCAAAGTGAATATGCGAAAGTCATAGGTAGTTTGATATACCTCATGAATCGTACTCGACCCGACATAGCTTATGCGGTGAGTAGGCGAGTCGATATACTCATAACCATAGTAATGAACATTGCAATGCTCTTTATCGTCTTCTCGGATACCTAAAAGGAACTGTTGATTTTTGTTTGCATTATTCTAAATTTCCTACTATACTTGAAGGATTTTGTGATGCAAATTGGGTTTCTGGTAATGATAAGATTAGTTCCACTAGTGGTTATGTATTTACCCTTGGTGGTAGTGCTATATCGTGGAAGTCTTCGAAGCAGACTTGTATAGCACGTTCCACCATAGAGTCTGAGTTCATTGCCCTCGAGTTGGCAGGGCAAGAAGCTGAATGGTTGAGAAATCTGTTGTCTGATGTTCCACAATGGGGAGGACAGGGTGCACCTGTCTCTCTTCATTGTGATTCTCAAGCAGCCATTGGTGTTGCTAAAAACAGTGTCTACAATGGTAAGAAGATACACATACGGATCAGACATGGAGTCGTCAAACAACTCCTGAGAAATGGGGTGATTTCTTTTGATTATGTGAGGTCCGAAAGAAATCTTGCTGATCCCTTTACTAAGGGGTTATCTAGGAGAGTTGTCCTAGAGTCGTCGAGGGTGATGGGGCTAAAGCCCATTAGTTGAGATTTTATGGTGGATACCCGTTTGTGGTCAAACGAAGCCATAGAATCTCAACTTGCACTACATTTCTCATCCCTAAGGCTCATGGTAGTGCCCTTTAAATCCATAGCCTATTGGTGGTGCTATTGAGACGCACTTGATGGATTTATATTGTGAGATTGAATTTTTGCTCTTAATGGTTCTATATCTCTTCGGGGTGGTGTTGTTGAGAAACACTTGATGGATTGTCTACGTAAGTGTGGAGGTTAAGTGGCCTTCTATGAAAGACCGAGCTGTCTTTCTAGAACATTTATGAAACCCAACGAATGCGCATGGCTATAAAGCGCTTGTGATGTATCGCGGAGACTACACGATCTTAAGGTAGGTATGTGTTGTGGGGGTCTCAACGGAACTATGGTGAGTTCAAGAGATATTCACTTACTAGAAAGTAAGTTGTTGTCTCATTTCACTATGTATTAATTCAAATAGAAAGATATTGATGCTTAAGTACTTTCCTTTCCTTACCCAAAAATTTCTTTTGCTTTCTAGAGCCTTTGTGGGGGATTATAGAAATCAAGGCTTGAAAAGCCTCCTTTTCTTTAAAAGTCCCACATTGCTTGTGAGAGGGAATACTCCATTGTTTATATATTCTCTCCCTTCTTATTCTTATTGAGTTGGTACTTGAGATGCTTTTGTGGTTGGTTATCATGCTTGGGCTTGGGCTTGCTATCACACACACGCGCGCGCCGCCCGCCCGGTCCGGGCCAGGGCCATGGGTCATGGGTCATGGGCCTTGGGCCTTGGGGAATAAACTTAACTTATTTCTTCCTATAAAATCAGTATCTCACGCATCAGTTTAGATACACACAAATCATTCTCTTCTCTTCTCTTTCTTCCCGGGTACGTGCTAATCTCCATAACCTACTCGTTAGTGGTGACAGTTTAGGTTCTTGTGTTAACCTTGGGGAGCTTTCCGGCTAGTGTCGATTACCACCGTTGTCGGGCCATAATTGCTTTCAAGTCAGTGGTCTCCTACTACGGCACAACCTTGAAATCAGTTTCTTCCTTGCCATTGCAATTGTCAGTTTCTAACAAAAGTCACCCCTTATCTAGTTGACTATATGATTTAAGAAGGTAACATTTATACAATTTCGACTTGATTAAGGTTTTACCTAATTTTGTTTAACTTAATTATATATTAAATTTCACCTTAACTTATTTTTCCATAGTTTAACTTATTTTTAATTTGTTGTCGCAGCTTACTCTTGCTAAGCTTAACTTATCTTCGTTGAACATATTTTTGCTAAACTTACTTATTTTTGTTAAAACTTAATTATCTTAGTAGGTTGAAGAAAAACTTAGCTTGAGCCGATTATATGCTAATAAGTTCATTTCCACAAGTATTTGCAGTATCAAGAGTTGGTCGTCCCACTAGTCCCTTCTTTTTCATTTCTTTTCAAGTTAGATATATTTGACGGCATTGGTAGATAAGTACTCCCTTCATTTCAAAATATTTTGACTTTTTTTTGTCTCTCAAAAAGATTTCCAATAAATAGACAAAAAAACACAAAGAGAGTATATAATGTAAATCTTTGACACCAAAGGCACCATTCTTGTAATTTAATTACCCTTATGTAGTGTTCTATGATTCTATCATATATCTATATTATATTTTATTGTAGTTTGGGGGGGGGGTACCTCTAATTTTTAAATTAGCATAAAGTTTCCAAATTGGTTAATGTGTGTTTATAATCTCAAAGGATTGTTGATGCCGAAACTAAGACAACTAGAACTCCATAATCGCGCTGATATTAAGTATTTAATTTGGTACAATATGAGAAGAAGATAATGTTTTGGTCTTAGAATTTTTCACTAATCTTAATTGAAAGCTACTCATAGATCTTTATTAAGATCTCCTTGGTTTAAAATCTAATGAAGGTGACAAACACTCCTAGCTAAGAATAAATAGAGAGAACTTTACATATTCCATACAAGAACGCGTCTTGGATGTAATACGCACAATGATATATACTCCAACAAGAACGGCATGGACTTTACAAATAATAACATAAATCTCATGTCATTCTCGTCATTTATTTCATGTCATTTGAGCTTTCTTTCACTAAAAAATGGTGGTTTATGCGTTATTACACCATAATTATGGTGTAATAGCTTACCCCAAGAATTTGTGTTCAGACAACAGGGTATCTTTTTATGTGATTTGTACTTGTTCAGGTAGAGGGACCTTCCCCCCTTCACCAAACAATACATGCAACCGCTAAAATAGTATTGGTATTCCTCATTGCTATTGCGAATTAAAGGACTGAGATCTGCAGATGAGTAGTACAAGGTACAAGCACTTGAAGCGTGAAAGTGAAAAAGATGGGACATATATGATCTAAGATCTTCATATCTAGTGATAAGATTGAAGAGACTAAAAAGGACGGTGAGAAAGAAGAACGGCTTACAAACTTTAATACTATTTCTTTAGTTTTTTTAGTTTATGTGCATCTGGATGTTTTGTATGTATAACTTAACAAGAGAAATGAATGCACTACTAGAGGAGATCATAGACTAAGCGAGTGTATGTAACACTTCAAATAAGAGTATTACTAGTTCTGGCTTGTATGTACGATGCTTGCGTCAATTTACATAGGAGTATTTTAGACATTTCAGCGAGACGTCAAAGTCCTGAGGTGTTCTCTTGTAAAGTAGAGATATTTTTGAAAAGTTGTCTAAAAGATTAAAATTAAAATTAATAGAGACTATACATACAAAAAATTTAAATATTTATAACCAATACCTAATGATATACACAATAGGCCCCTAGGCCTCCTACCTTTAGAAAAATATCCTAAAATACGATGGCATCATGATCATATATATTCCATAAATACCAATATTGGTAATGACATACTGAACTTAGTTTGTTTGCTGTAGTTGGTTGGGAGATCACCTTGTAAACTTATAAGATTACAAAGTCGAATCCTCCCAACTGTGATGATTAGAGGTTAGGATCCCCTTATCTTTCCCTCCAAATCTCAGGTGTCTGGCCCGCAAGCTAGGCCAAGAAATCGTGAAGGTTGAGGTCCATATAGGGTCCTTCTTACCAAATTTAAAAGTCGGTAATGACATGTATTAATACGGATTAACTTGCCACACCTTAAATATCTTAGAATAGTAGTGATTTATAATTGAAATTTAAATTATGTCCAATCCTTGCATAAATTAAGTAAGGCAAGATTCTAAAAGCAAGACAATACACTCACTTTGTTCCTTTGAGTTGGTTACATTTACAATTTGCATGCACAACACGAGGAGAGAGTATGTTGTGCCGCATAAATTAAGTAGTGTTGTGTAAGTGAAGAGAAGTGAAGCTACTTTTATTAATCGAATAAGAGTTAGTTTTACTGAATATGTATTATTATAAAACGTGTTTTGATAGTTGACCTCTAAAATATAACATCCAACTACTACAAAAAAACGTTAACAACCACCACAACATACTTTGGCTGAACATTGACTCTTTTTTTTTTTTGAGAAGTGGCTGAAACGAACTACCACAACATACTTTGAAACGAACGGTTTTTAGTTTGTACAATTGAGGATTTCTAGTGCTTTAGCCTTTAAATGTAAACAGTGAACTTCCAAAATAATCGAGCCGTGCACATAATAAGTGAGAAGTACAGAAGACAAAGACAAAGCAACAAAGGTAATAAACAAGTGAAGCTTTTGGTGCAGCTAGCTCTATCTTTACGGCCGGAAATGATGAGCTGGAGTTGCTAAGTTGGGTAATCTTTATCCTTTAACACATTGCACACCAGAAAAAGTTAGAAATTTCTAGTCTTGGAATTATGCACCATATATGACGATATGATTGCATAGTATGATTATATGATCTTGTCACTGATATATTATTATGTGAATGATCTTCAAGTTAACTACTATTTCAATTGTACACCATACCATCAGGCGTATCTAATTCTAAATATGTACGATACTATCTTTTAACTTACTTGTTTATTTGAAAATCTCCAAATGAGTAAATTAAGCAAATTGAAAGAGATTCAAGTCAGTAAAAGAGCGATTAGATACCATTGCATACATGTAAGCCAAATAGTAACGCCGCAAGGACGAAAAACTATAAATTATGTAACGGGAAAAAGTTTGTTCGAGTGTAATTATGGTTGTACTAACATGTGGAAACTGTCTTACAAGTGATTTTTCTCTAACATAGGTCTGTGCAATAAGATCATGGTGTCGCTCCCCCAAGGTTTAACACAACTTTTATTTAAGTGCACTCAAAAAGAGATCGGTAAAACTCATGTGCTCATTGTTGTTTTCTTAATTTATATATAGAAACCTTTTGAACTTATATGATTTATGAAAAATAACCGCAAAGATGTATCCACCAAAAAATATGATTGGAACCTAAAGGTAACCGCAATCACGAACCGGCCAGCTGAACAATGGTTTAAGGGGTCGCGTAGACGCGCACTACTAAACTAACCAGATTATACATGAGTATGTTTTTGTATATATTAAGAAAATATTTGGTAAAAGATTCTACAATTTGACCATAAAAAATAAAACAAGCACTATATTATGGGACAAAAGGAGTATTGTCTAATTATTTTTAAACAACCTTACCTAGCTTAGCTTGATTGGTCAAAGGATTAAACAATTACTTGCTAGTTGAAAGGTTTGTTATTACACAACACTTACTTAGGATCCTAAATTTTGTCCAGCTACCACATGCACTATGATAACTTATGCCATGCATATATATAAGATCGATCTTCTCTTAAGCCTTGAAAAAAATTATCGAGTAAGATGCTTAATTTTAGCTAATTGATTTGACACCATATATAAAATTGAAAAATTATCTTGAACTATATCATATGTCTATGCTGATTCCTCACTATATTATGAACTGATTGCTAGTGTGACATCCACTAATGATATTATTGATGATTGAAAGAATATTTGCTGTAATTGTCTCATTGATAATTACTGAATATATATACAAACTATTCTAGGCTGATTTAGGAAATACAATTATACCTAAAAATAAGGGAAGATAATTACAAAACTAATATGTACATAATTAGAATATTTACATATTCTATCACACCCCCGCAGTCGAAACGGGAGCTTCCCGGACGTTGAGACTGACCCGGAAATCGTCGAATAAAAGCTTTGGTAAGCTTTTTGGTGAAGATGTCAGCAATCTGATAACGAGAAGGAACATGATGAACACGGACTTCGCCCTTTTGAACCTTCTCGCGAACAAAGTGAATATCCATTTCAATATGCTTGGTGCGTTGATGTTGGACAGGATTGCTAGATAGATATATGGCACTGACATTATCACAATAGACCAAGGTTGCTTTGAAAATAGGACATTGGAGCTCTAGCAACAAATTTCGAAGCCAACGAGATTCGGAGACAACGTTGGCAACACCCCCTATACTCGCCTCAAAGACTCGATTTAGACAAGTGTTGGTTGACGCTTTGACGACCGTAAAATTAAATTGTCACCCAAAAATACACAATAGCTCGAAGTAGAGCGACGAGTGTCGGGGCAACCACCCCAATCGGCATCCGTGTAAGACACAAGAGAAGATAGGGATGACTTGTACGAGATGAAGACCGGAACCGAGAGGTGCCTTGAAGGTATCGAATAATACGTTTCAAGGCATTCATATGAGTAACCATAGGAGCATGCATAAACAAGCATACCTGTTGCACAACGTAAGATATGTCCGGACGAGTAAACGTCAAATACTGAAGAGCACCGCACAAACGACGATAATAAGTCGGATCATCATAAGGAGCGCTATCATGAGAACTTAACTTGCCTTTTGAGTCAACAGGAGTAGGAGAGGGCTTGCAATTAGACATGCCAGTGTGGGTAATGATTTCCTTAGTGTAAGTCTCTTGGGACAGAAATAACCCATTGGGCTAACGAGAGACAGCGATACCCAAGAAATAACTAAGTTCACCCAAGTCTTTCATTGCAAATTCAGAACTGAGACGAGAGATAATGCGTCGACGAAGAGAATCGGAGGAAGCAGTTATAACAATATCATCAACGTATAGGAGCAGATAAGCAGTACTATTACCATGGCGATAAATGAACAAGGATGTATCGGACTTGCTATGAACGAACCCAATAGATTCGATAAAAGTAGCAAATCGTTGGTACCAAGCACGAGGAGCCTGTTTCAAACCGTAGAGAGACTTGCGGAGAAGACACACATGATTTGGACGAGCAGGATCCCTAAACCCCATAGGTTGGTACATATAAACTGTCTCATTCAAGTGACCATGTAAGAAAGCATTTTTAACATCTAGTTGATGGATGGACCAAGACTGAGATAAAGCAATGCTAAGAACCGTACGAATAGTAGCAGGCTTAACAACAGGACTGAAAGTTTCATCACAATCTATCCCCTCCCGCTGAGTCTTACCGTCACCAACCAATCGGGCCTTATACCGGTCAAAAGAACCATCAGATTTCGTTTTATGCCGAAAAATCCATAAAGACCGAATAATATTAGCATTAGTCGGGCGCGGGACTAACTCCCAAGTACCATTTTCAATAAGAGCATCATATTCTTCCTGCATAGCAAGTTTCCAATTAGGATCACGGATAGCATGCACCGGATTTTTAGGAATTGGAGAGATATTGGATGTGACATGAAGAGCATGATACTTAGGATTTGGCTTGGAAATCCCATGTTTGCTACGAGTAGCCATGGGGTGAATGGTGGTTTGAAGGGATGGAGGAGATGGGAGAGAGGAGATGATAGGGGATGGAGAAGATTGTGGCGGTGAGGAAGTGGGCTGCCCATGTGAGGTAGACAGCCCAGGCGAGGGAGTTGGGGAGCCCAGCCGAGCTGAAACAGGACTGAGAGAAGCTGGTGGCCCATTAGGCGCTTGAGTACCAGCGTGTGAAGATGTGGTTGGCGTGGAGGCTGGACCAGCGCACGCTGGTTGACCAGCGGACGAAGCAGCAAGCGGGGCAGTGCTGCTGCTACGAGACCCAGCGGACGCTGGGTTTGGCGAGGGGAACGCTGGGCGTGGCGTGGGAGGAGGAGAGATTGAGCTGGTTTGGTCAATGCTAGGAGTGAGAGTTTGACGCAACATTGGATGATCTAATGGGGATGAGGGTTCACCAAGGAAATCATAGCAATGTGGCGTGGGAGAGTATAGCTTAGAAAATGGGAAAACCGACTCATCAAACCATACATGCTTAGCAATAATTATTTTGTTACTCGACAAATCATAACATTTGAAACCCCGATGATTGGACGGATATCCGAGAAAAACACAAGGAGTTGAACGAGAATGGAGTTTGTGAATTTTAGAACTAGGTAGAAGTGGAAAACACAAACAACCAAATACACGAAGATGGGAATAATCCGGAGTTTTGTTGTATAAGATTTGAGTGGGAGAATTATAGCTAAGGAGTTTGGTAGGGAGGATATTATGAAGATATGTCGCCATTGCTAAAGCATGATGCCAAAAAGATGGCGGAAGAGAAGCATGACAAAGTAAGGTACGAACAACGTTATTTATCGTTTTTATTTTGCGTTCGGCTTTGCCATTTTGAGGGGAAGTGTATGGACATGAGAAACGAAGAGCCATACCATAATGTTCACAAAATTTGTGAAAAAATTTGTTGTCGAATTCACGACCATTATCACATTGAAAAGCTTTGACCTCACGTTCAAATTGAGTTTTTATATATGTTCGAATTCGAAGAAAGAAATTAAACACTTGAGTTTTTGTAGAGATGGGAAAAGTCCACAAAAAATTGGTGTAATTATCGAGAAAAAGAACATAATATTTATGACCTTGCGAACTCAAAATGGGAGAGGTCCATAAATCACTATGAATAATGTCAAAAGGCATAGCAGTATGTGACAAAGAATCAGAAAAGGGTGTTTTCATTAATTTGCCCAATGGGCATGAATGACAGCTGGTGGACAAAGCCTTATTACAAGTAATTAAACCACTAGAACGCAAAGAACGTAAAATAACATTGCCCGGATGACCTAGACGAGAATGCCAAAGACTTGAAGAGACAACTGCAAAAGCTGACGGAAAAGCTGAAGAGACTGATGAGCAATGATTGGTGAAAGGATAAAGATCTCCACTGCTATTACACCTCACTAGAGTGCTCCCCGTCTGCAAATCCTTCACAGAAAACCCAAATGGATCAAACTCAACTGAAACACTATTGTCAGTGGTGAATTTTCTAACGGAAATAAGATTTTTGACAATTTTGGGAACATGGAGAATATTTTTGAGGTGAAGAGTGTTTTGGTGAAGAGTGTCATGACCATAACCTTTAATTGGAAGCTTGCTACCATCACCAACAATAACAGAATGATGAATACGATTGCTCAAATTAAAATAAGGAGATAATGTACCTTCCGAATTAGTCATGTGAGAAGTCGCGCCCGTATCCATATAGTAATTCGGGTCGGCCAAGGACATAGAGTACAAGTGCTTGTTCGATGTTAGTCGGAGCAACAAATGGCGGGGAGAAGATCGGCCCATGAAGTAGGCTCGATGCGGACGAGAGCCCCGTAATGCCGGCCGCCGGCTTTGTGGGGGTCGCGGAGCCCAGGGGAGAGGCCGCCGACCGGGCCGGGTAGGGACAGGGAGGGCTGGCCCACTGAGGCGGCTGCCAATACGCCCAAGGCGGAGGTACGACCCAAGGGTTGTATGGCGGAGGTGGAGCGCCAGACCCAGAAATGCGCTGCTGCTGATTCGGCTTTTGGCCGCCCTTGCCTTTGCCGGAGTTTTGTCGGCCCTTACCATTCTTCCGGCCACCACCCCCACGCGAGGAACCGCCTTTAGGGTGGCTGGATTTTTGCGCCTCTTCCATGACGGGTGGTGCGGAGGGAGGCGGCAAGTGACATGGGCTTCATCGTGAGCCTCAATCGAGAGGTCGGAGGCATTACTCGTTCTTCCAATTCAAGCATCGAACGTAGTTCGTCAAAGGATGGTAGGGGTTTTAGATGACGTACAGAAGTATGGAAAGATTTGTACTCATCGGAAAGCCCTTTCAAGAGTTGTAACGCCATTCGATTGTCGGAAACCTTGTCACCAACATTCTTTAAACTATCGGCAAGAGTTTTAAGACGAGTACAATAGGGTTTGACGCCATCAAATTGCTCAAGTTTAGTGTTGGTGAATTGAGAATCAAGGTTTAAGGCCCTGGCAGACTTGTTGTTATGGAAAAAATTTTCAACACGATTCCATGTGTCGAGAGCCGTATCAGCAGCGTCAAGTATGGAATTAAGAAGATCGGTGGAAATAGTCCCATAAATCCATTGTCGTACAATGTCGTCAAGTCGTTGCCAAAGGGGCTTGTCAGAAGGATTCGGAGTCGGATTGTTGTCATCAACTGGAGTGATATGATCAATGACCATATAAGCACGGCAATGGAGTTTGAATAGAGTTGACCAGTTGTTGTACTCGGAGCCAGCATAATCAAGAACAACAGGTATATGCTGTTTAATATTGGTGACGAGAGTAGCCGGATGAATCTTCTGATTTTCAGCCATTAATGGAGGCTTGGAAAAAAAATAGAAGGAAGAAGAGAGGAGGCCGAATAGAGAGAGAGAAAAGATAGCGGAAGAGAATGAGGTCAAGAAAGTAACCTAGACTCGTGATACCATGAAAGAATATTTGCCGTAATTGTCTCATTGATAATTACTGAATATATATACAAACTATTCTAGGCTGATTTAGGAAATACAATTATACCTAAAAATAAGGGAAGATAATTACAAAACTAATATGTACATAATTAGAATATTTACATATTCTATCAATGATATATGTTTAAATTATATTTTATATACATACAAATATTAATTATCCAATGGAATTGTCTTTTAATTAAACAAACAAAAACAGTATCTCATGTAGAAGCTATCCCCCAAATCTGGAGATCAATTATTAATTGGAAATGATTAGACTTTTGATCAAAAGCTCCATTATATTAAAGCTCTGGAATTCCTTTTTATGATTAAGTTAGCAATTAGCAACCTAAGTGGTGCACTTCATAGATGCTATTATCAAGCACTGATTCACCTAATTAACAAGGATAATTTTACAGCTCCTCCTCAGGATCCATTGATGTTGTATGGTATATAAATGCACATGATTTTCCACTATATCATGAGAAAGTGCGAAGATTATGAATTAAATAAACTGATCAGTACGTTTTCACACTTCAAAAGCTACTATTTTATATTGAGAAATAGACTAATTAAATCATAGTCAACACATATCTAACATGATATTGCTTTTGGTGGTAATAATAGTAGTTATTTTTTCATTTTATTAGTATTTAGTTTAAATTGTATATATGAAGCAAAGTCTTCTGTAATGTTAAACATGTAGTTTGTCTTTTGGTTGTAATGAATTATTTACCAGAATATAAAAGGACACAGATGGGGCCTTTATTCAGCACTGATGCAACTGATGAGATTTACTTTCATGCCCATGCAGCCCATCCTAATAATGTGCTAAGTTTCATGGCTGATTGGCTTCTAGTTTTGAATATTTCGAATCAGGTATAAATGGATCATAAATTTTATTTATTTCAGATATCTAATATTTCATCCATTTCATTTTACTTGCTACACTTCTCAATTCACGGACTCCTAGACAATTTTTGGAGAAGAGGGAGGTAGAGTGTAAAAAGAAAAGAAACCCAGGTGAGAGGAGAGAGATAGAGAGAGTTTATTGCCCAAGAAGGAAGTGTAGCAAGTAATATGAAACTATGGAAGTGTAGCGAGTAATTTGAAACGGAGGAAGTACATCTATTATTTTTCAAGATACATAAAATTAAAGATGTTGAATGATTGAGGGAATTTAGGGGTGAGGGGGTGGAGAACACTTAACACGTGACTATATTTAAAAAACAAAGTGTTTTTTGTACAACACGCCACACAGAACTAAATTGTGCGGCCACGCTCCATCCTCCTTCCTCACTCTTCCTTCTGATTAGGGATGACAATGAATCGGAGATGGGTCGGGTGGAGCTCCATCCGCCCCATCAACCGCGACCCAAAACTCCATCCACACCATCCATCACCCGCCAAAAATTTCACCCATATCCGCTCCACCCATCATCCCCGGGGCGGGTGGAGCGGGTGAGAAACGGGTGATAATAGGAACAAAAACTATTTTTTAGACTTAATAATTATAAAGAAATTAATATATGAAAAATTAATCATAGTCTCATAGATTAACAATAAAGCGACAAAATATCAATCTTATTACATACCGAAAAGTAATTATACGTAAGTAATCATTTTTTTAATTACCTTAAATGACACGTGACAGTAAAATATATATATATATATATATATATATATATATATATATATATATATATATATATATATATATATATAATGGATATATTAATGGATGGATAGAGCGGGTGATGAGACGGGTGATGGAACCAAAAAATATCATCCATATCCGATCCGACCCACCACCTGATCCATCCATCACCGCCAGTTACCTGCTTCACCGCTGGTGATCACCTATTTATTCGGACGGGTGGGTGGATAATCCACTCACCCATGGATAATTGCCATCTCTACTTCTAATTCATGCGTCTTCAATCTTCCATTATCTTCATTAACTTCCACTAAATATTTAAGGGAGCTCCACTATCTTCCATTTTCTTTCTCCAACTATTCCAATTTTCTTCAATCTGTTTTTTTTCCAGCATCTTCAATCGAATCTCAATCTCAGCATAATCTTCAATCAAGCAATTCATCAATGGCGTTCGATGATCCATAAATTTATCTATCTCTCTCTTCTCTTCCCTCTAGTTCCTGCATCTTCCTTCGTATTTCGCAAGTTAGGGTTTCAAAAATCCCCATTTTAATTTTTTCTCTCTCCCTCACATTCTTTTTCTTCTTCTATCTCTCTCTTATCTTCAACTTCTTCTTCTCTGCCATCTTTCTACCTGTTAATTCATTTGTTCTCTTCAAGAGATTAGTCTCAATGCTCAATTTCAACGGTTCCTCGATTTATCTATAAAGTGAAAGAGAGAGAGAAAAGAGGAGAGATAAAGTGGCTGAAAATGGAAGACTGAAAGAGTGACAGTAAAAAGGGAGAGAGGAAAAAAAGTAACCCCTGCATAATTAAGGTAACTCATATTGAAGTATAACGTAACTCCATTATAAATCTAAGGTAACTCCTAAAAGTAACTCACAGTTTCATAAAAAGTAACCCCTAGTGTCTGTAAAAGTAACACCTTATAATTACAAAAAGTAATCACTACTTTCAGTAAAAGTAACCCCTTAGCACTTTACAAAAAGTAATCCTTAGTTTTAGTAAAAGTAACCCCTTAGCATTACAAAAATAATCTTTAGTTTCATAAAAGTAACCCCTTAGCATTCAAAAAAGTAACCCCTAGTTTCACTAAAATTAACACCTTAATTAGCATTAGAAAAAAAGACCCCTAGATTCCATAAAAGTAACTCATGTTACAAAAAGTAACCCCTCTGAAAACAGATCAACGCTTGGGCTTCGTTATAGCTCCTAGCTTGGGCCTTTTTATTAGCTGGCCACACCATTTGTTCAAGGTGTGGCCAGCCTTATATAAAAGTTTGTGAATAAAAAAAATGAAACTAACTCATTTGTGAAGAGTTCTGCAAGCAGGAATGACAACGACTTGGATCGGGTAGGATTTTACAAATTCCATGTCTGACTCACTTTTATTGGGATCTTATTCAGAACGAATTGAATTCGGGCCGGCTCGGATTTTATATATCGGATTTATGTCGGATTATTTTGCCTCGGGTCGGTCGGATTGAGCTGGATTCAGACTAATTTTGTCACTTAAGAACACATAAATTAGTGTTTTATAATATAAGTATACTATTATATATATTACTTGTTTTATAATGATATTAACATAATTGGCTTATCCTAATATGGATTAAGTCTACAATTTGATAAGGTAACTTAGTTTTCGGATTGAGGTCTGATTTATTGGATTATATCTAGACTTCACCTCCCGCAGGATTTGGATCGCATTTTCACATTTTCGGATTCATATAAGATTTTTTTGGTTGGATCAACTCAGACTTGGATCATATTCGGAGTGAATTATCATCCCTCTCTGCAAGGCTAGCTACACTTCACAATCAAAGTACTTATTAATTAGAGGTCGCATAAGACATTTCTTTTTAATTGACTGAATTTTGTTTTTGTAAATCAACTCAATTATATAGATGATGATACAAGGAAACAATTTGATCTCTTTTCAGAAATTTCTCTACATGAATTTTGGTCTTAATTAATCTGTGAATTCTAGGTCTCTTCTCTAGTAAAACGACCTAAACATATTTATAATAAGGTACAAACATAAGCCGACTACACCTAAGAATCCGCGTTGCAAAACCGAATCTGACAAATGGCTCGCCTAGGTTACGGAACCCCCTGTCCAGACTCTGGTCTAAAACCCACTGCTTAGAAGAGGGTCCAGTTACCCAAGGCTGCTCGCTACTTGCTGCCGCACTGGCACTGCTATGCTCGCTGTTGCGCTTCACGCGGCTGTGGGTGCTGAGCGCTGATGAGCGCACCCGGTATGGACACTGTTTGTCCATACCGTGGCAAAGTTGTAAATAAATACAACTTTTTCTCTTTTTTTTTTGGGTTTTTTTTTTATTTAGTTTTTTTTTTGGTTTTTTACTTTCATACATTCATAATTTGATTCACATTATAGTTGATCTGATTCATATAATCGTTGATCTGATTTCTCTCCTACATGATCAGAGTCGTGTAAATTGCCATTAAGTCAACTTTTTTTTTTCTTTTTCTGGCAAAATTACTAATGCATGATCTGATTCACATTATAGTTGATCTGATTCACATTATAGTTGATCTGATTCATATAATAGTTGAGCTGATTTCTCTCCTACATGATCAGAGTTGTCTAAATTGCCATTAAGTCAACTTTTTTTTGTCTTTTTCTGGCAAAATTACTAACATACCCCGGTATGGACACTGTTGGTCCATCATGGCCGTTTTTTAGATTATTGTGGCCCCGTTCTTATAACAAAATAAGGCCCCTATTGTAAGTATAAGCACAACCTTCAAAAAACAGAATTTATTATTGAAATTCTCCAATACTTTGGTAGAAACTACTACATTGATCATCATAATCAAACCTTTTGGCCACAGATTAGACACAAATTAATGCATATTTGATCATAGTGCAGGAAAGTTTTTTTAATAAGTTTCAGTGGGGAAAAGAATTTCCAGATAAAAGTAATGCAAAATAATCCTTCGTACTATTAAACAAGTCAGTAGGAAGGTGTATACGAATTAATGTATTCTTGCAGAAACACACAACCCAATAAACTTAGCAGTAAAATATTTTTCAGGCTATTAAGTTTATACACAATTGCTCAATGCCTTCAAAGTTTAAACCAACTTAACCTTCTTAGCAATCCACACACAATGTCATCAATCATCTTCTACAACCATCAATAAAAAGTAAAAAAACAAGAAGTAAAAAATAATTTGAGATTTTTCTTTCCCTTGAGAAACAGATTAAAGAAATTGGGGAAGGATGATGAAGAAAGGGTGAATTTTGATTGTGTTTTATAGTTGGGGAAAATTTTAGCCTTTTGACACATACACAATGGAGATTTAGTTGAGGAAAAAAATTGAATTAATTGTTGAACTAAAATCAATTCAAAGATTTTGAAGGACTTTGTCTTTGCCATAATCAGCTTCACGAATTAAGAGAGATATCAATGGAAACTTGAAGGATTTGAAGCTTGATTTGGGGATGGAATTGAAGCGTGATTTGGGGGTTTTTTTTGGGAAAGGATATCAGTAAATAGAGGAGAGAGAAGGGAGCGTTTATTGTTTGACAAAATATTAGATTTTTTTTTCCAATTGGGCTTAGCCTTAAATTTGGGCCCCTTAAAAAATGTGGCCCTGTACTGGAGGTCTTTTTGCACATGCCAAAATCCGACCATGGGTCCATACCGGGTATGCGCCAATACTTTCTCTGTGGGTGCTGCTCCTCGACGACACCCCTTGGCTCTTCGCTAGCACATCGTCGTGGGCTTCGTGGCTCGCTCGTCGCTACTCGCTTCATGAATCATGATAAACATCTTCAAACCATACCAAACATACATGCATACTTTGCAAAAGTGGTAGAAGTATTATATTATTATTCAATATAGTAGTACTACTTTTCTTTATTTCCATGATCCACTAATCCAAAACAATTTTGTTGCACTTCTTTTTTTGAGTGGTAAATAATTCTGTTGCACTATCTGCTAGTCAAACAATTGAGAATTCCTCATTATATACGTGGAGACCGGAGACCCAAGGGCTAACAATATTGCACCAAGAATATACTCTCTATTGAAATAGACAACGGATACATAAAATCCAACAAAATTTGTCTAACATAGGCGTCTCAGTATCAAAGAATATCCTTTTTTGTATCAACAAAGGAGTTTCTATTCCATCCTAATTTTGGATATCAATGTAATAATTTGATTAATGAAACTAGCTAACATTCATTTAGTTGGAAAGAAGATGATATGCTACTTTATTACTTTTTTTCCCTCTATATTATTGTTAATTATTATATACTCCCTTATTTCTTTTTAATCTACCCATAGTATTTTTAAAATATCTACATACTTCACTTTGACGATCATTTGTGGTTTATACATAAGAAAAAAAATATAGGCATGTGGAATCTTGGTAGAGGCGTCTCAACATATATACATATACATATATATATATATACACATATATACATATATACATATATATATATACACATATATACATATATATATATACACATATATACATATACATATATATATATACATATATATATATACACACATATATATATATATATATATATATATATATATATATATATTCAAGATATCAACTTTTTTTAATAATTTTATTTATTCATAATCAAAGACATTGATTAAAAATATGTATTTGCAAGCGTGAAAGTCAAATTGTGTAGATTAAAAAGAAACAATTGTAGTAATTATTTATATACTTCCTCGGGTTATCTTGAGTTCTATACAAATATGGTAGATATAAACACCAATGAGAAGAAGGAATGAGATACCACTCATATGAGGGATGGCATGGGTCGGGTCTGGAGCAGGTCTTGCCAGACTCAGACCCGTAAATTTTGATTTGGACCCAGACCCACAAGGTCTAAAAAAATCTTGACCCTTACACAGATTAAATGGGTCTGGCGGATCCTGGGTCTAAAGCGGATCCAAAATGGGTCTCAAACTTATTAAGAGTTTCCATTATTTGTTTAAACTCACGTTTTTTTTTCTAAGCCCATTTTTTAGTTATTAAAACGATAAAATACTAAAATAATAGTTTAATTCTTCTACAACACATTCCAAATTAAAATATCGACTACAAGTTGGCTCGAGTTTCGGTCGGTAATGAATAAACTGAGAAGTTTAGGGCTCGAGAACTTGAGTCACTTGACTCAAGTTCTCAATGGTTGCGTGAAAAACTAATAACTTAAATGTTAGGGTAAAAAGTTTGATTGCTCTTATATATATATTTTGTATTATTATACTTCCTCCGTTCTGTTTTAAATGAAACATTGGGTGAAATGATACTATTCATTGATCAATTTTGACTCCAATTTATCGCCATTATATAAAGAAAAACATAGTCAAGTGGGATCTTGTTAGATTCGGCTCGATGCATATTATCAAATTATAACTTTTTTATATTTTTTTACGTGTGCACAACTAAAGATATTAACGATTAAAGAAGTGCGTTGGGTTGCGTGAAAAAGCAAACGTTTCATTTAAAACAGAACGGAGGAAGTATATATGTATGTATGTGTGTGTGTGTATATATATATATATATATAAAAGAAAATAGGCATGTGGGGCGGGTCTGGGTTTCAATCTATCAAACCCATACCCAGACTCGATTTTTAGCATCCAGACTCAGATCCGACCCCGATCCAATGGGTCTCAAAATTCTAGACCAATACCCTTAAAAATGAATCGGGTCCAAACAGGTCTAGGTCGGGTCCTTGGTCCACGCCCATCCATACTCATATGACACGGACTTTAAAAAAACTAAAGATTTTAAAACATTAAATATGAGGCAAAAATATTATATTATATCTCTTACTCATATAAATTATTTAGTGCTCCATCCATTCCTTTTTTTATGTCCTCAAATTAACTCTTTTTAAATGTAAAAAAGATTCTAACTATATAAACATAGAAAAGGAACTGATGGAATAAACAATAATAAATATCAGTATTAGCTATAAATTAAGTTGTACTCCCTCCGTTTCATTTTAATTGTTACACTTTGACATTTTACAATATTCACAAGTTGCACTTTGACCCTCATTTGTGATTTATACATGAATAAAAACATAGTCATGTGGGATAGATTCGTCTTAGTATGTATTTTATTAATATGTACTTTTTATAATTTTTACAAATACAAAACTAGAGATATAAATCCTCAAAGTTTTACATTGGCATGCGTGAAAAGTATAAGTGTAACCATTAAAAAGAAACGGAGGGAGTATGTAACTTTACAATGAAAAAGACTCATGGTGAATGTCTATCGTAATATATAACTCTAACTCCAAGTACTTATAATAAATTTAAATAGTATTTTGGCTCGGGCGATACACGGATCAGTTAAAATTATCAAAATATATTATTATTCATAAATCTCATACTTGATTATATTAGTTTTTCTTAATATACTGTCTAGTGCAAAATTGAAAAATGGATATTATGGCATGATAAATTGTTTTTAAAAAAACTTCAAAGGATTTGGAGATGAAAGTAACAATTTCAGTGGAATTAAAGTAGGAGAATGTTATTACTTAATAAAAGTGTTAGATATCAAAAAGCTTGTTTATGTCTTTATAATTACAGATAATTATAAGACTTTATTATGTTTTACTTTGAAACATTAAACATTGAAATTGTAGTGGATTAGTGGTTAAGCTCTCACATTTTATTTCATAGGTCATGTGTTCGAATCCTAGTAACTACATATTGTTAATATTTTTAAATGAGATTATAAACATGTGTATTAGAAGCTCGAGCAGAGTGTCATCACGTGGCACCATTCCTTTAATAGGAGCGCCTTTTAATATATTTGTATAGATAGATTACCTCTTATTAGTGTAATATACTCTGTAAAAGAATAGAAGAGACTTTTACTAGTTTAGGTGTGTATTATATTATTATATAGATAGTGCCAAAGTTAATCATTCAAGGTTAACCACAATAAATCCCATTACTCTCATATGGTATCGCCAGGTATTATAGATGCATGTGTTGTATCCACATTTCAAGTCCAACGGGCTCTCGTGTGAGGGGGTGTGATAGAGTATAAAACTATTTTTGGGGGGTCCAACCATCAGCTTAAACTTTTGATTGAGTTGGTACTTTTTTGACATGGTATCAGATCATATTACACTGATGTACCCCTTTGTGGTTGATTTGGTCCTTGCATTGGTTATTGTCTTCATTTTCCGGTGATTTTGTATTGTGATAATGTCTAATCCCGTTCAACATGATCGTAGTAAACATACTGATATTGATTACCAATTTGTTCACAAAATGGTTGCACAAGGGTGGGTCAATGTTCGACATGTTCCTATGAAGTTACATGTTGCTAGAACCAAAGGCCTCTCTAGTGATTTATTTACTAGACATTGTTCCAATCTATATGTTGTTTCACCACAGAAAGATTAAGGGAGTGTTTTAGTTTAATATACTATGGAAAAGGATAGAAGTTACTTTTACTAGTTTAGGTCTGTATCATATTCTTATATGAATAGTGACATGGTTAATCATTCAAGGTTAACTATAATTAATCCCAATTACTCTGACACCAATCATTATCATATTTATTGAGAGGTTTAGACAAGCTTAATATGATAGTCAAATTTAGGTTGAGAAAAACAGCCCTGAAAGATGGAGAGACATTGTTACTATAGACATTATATGACAAGATTTTCCTTATTGAATGGCACAAATCTCTTATCAAGACCATAAATTATAAATTATTATCATCCACCATATAAGTCATAATTGTCCTCACTATCAAAGCCCATAGTTATATGATACTCACTTTGACCTTTGTCTCTCAATACTTATTTTTTTATGATAAGGAGAATATGTCTCTCAAAACTTTATCCATTTGGTTTGGTAGAAATATTCAAGAGAGAGTATTGTGTGAGTAATGGGGTTAAAAAAATATCTTGAGACCCAAAACATAACAAAATGGGTTATGACAGAAAATATAATTCTCTTCATTCGGTTAATCTTCTTTTTTGGTGTAATTATTATCCTAATATAGTTAGGATCTTGGTTGGGGCGAGTGATCAGAGCCTGTACCCCCAAAAAAAATCATTTTTTTGTTTGGTAGAAGTATAATATAATAGAACATATGTTGTCTGTAATATGCATATAATTATAATGTTGAAGACTTGAAGTATATTAAACTTTTCAATTAAAATGGGTGTTCAAACCTTGACCTCCAGCCCTACGTTCTTGATCTAAGATCACAATCGTTTTAAGACCACCCTAGTCCCTATAAGAATAGTAGGTAAAGTATGAAAAGACATGAGAGTCGTACCTCGTACGGAGTATTAATATATAGCTACAGTCATACTCCATCCGTTCTTTCATAATTGCAACATTTTTACTTTTACACTATTTATATACCTAACTTTGGCCATATTCATTAATAACATATATAAAGTAATTGTTATTATGTAATATGTTGTTGGATTAGTTTGAATGTTTGATTATATATTTTCAACATATCAACTTTTTATAAACTTTACTACTCCCTCCGTCCCAAAATATAGTTCTTATTTTCCTTTTTTCACGGTAATTTATGCAAGTAGAATCTAAGAGGGATAGTAAAGATTCTTTGTTTATTTAAATAAATGTTGTATGGGAAAAGATGATTTTAGGAGAGAGAATGGGGAATAATTGGTGAAAGAGCATTAATTGTAACACTTGGGTTGAATAAACAAAGCAGAAAACAAAATTCAAGAAGCAAATAAATGATGAGACACGGTTTTTCTAGACAAATTACGCAAAAATGTGGAACTAAATATGAAAATGGGAACTATATTTTGGGACACCCAAAATGGAAATGAGAACTATATTTTGGGACGGATGGAGTAATAGAATATTAGAGATACTAATGGTCAAAGTAATGTTATTGACAAGCGTAAAAGTCAAAACGTTGCAATTATTAAAGAATGGAGGAATGGTTTCTCAAAACTTAATTAAGGTTCTTAGAATTTGGATGAATAAGAGGTTGGGAGCAAATGGGCATTAGGATTTGGATGTATAAGAGGTAGGGAGTAAATGGGTTGTCTAGTTATGGGCATAAAAAGTTTAAACTTCTTTGTGTTATACACTCTACTCCATATATGTTTTGAGTGGAGCACTTTGATGATCATGTCGTTGTTGTGAATTTGTGATCTGTTTCAATTATTATAGTAAGGCCGGTGCACTTCTAAGTTCTAAATACTACTATTATTCCCTTGATCCATCAGCTTCCGTATATCTCAATTAGATCTCTGCGCCGATTTATCAAAAATAATTCTATCTGTAAGATCTCATGTTTTCCATATAATAAGGAGCTTTCTTTTTAGTTGATGAAATTTTCTACTCGACTTTGTAATTGCGTTGTCTAGTCAATAAATTTCATATAAGACCGTCTTATCATGATTTATGGTAAGATATGGGTGACTTGTTTTAAAGGAATCATATACTCCCTCCGTTTCATTTTAATCTACACACTTACACTTTTCACGTATGTCAATGCCAAACTTTGAGGACATATATCTTTAGTTTTGTATTTGTAAAAATTATAAAAAGTACATATTAATAAAATAGATGTTATGATGAATCTAACAAGATCCCACATGACTATATTTTCATCCGCGTATGAATCACAAATGATGGTCAAAGTGAAATTTGTGAATAGTGTAAAATGTCAAAGTGTGTAGATTAAAATGAAACGGAGGGAGTATAATAGAAGTGACTCATTTAAGACAGAAGGCGACCCATTATCTAAAAATGAACACTTTTGCCTATAGACTATCTCTTTTAACATTGGGGTCAAAGTTAATTAGAAGTTTTGGGATTTGTAGCATATATATATGTGAATGTTGGAAATGAAGTATTATTCAAAAAAAATTCTAGACTCACAATAAATATTGAGGAATTTGGTGGCTTTCGATGTAGATTAACTTTTTAGTATTCCGGATGGAAAATGACATTAATTTTATTATAGTTCTCTCTCCAATTTATTGCATATATATTAATGTTTTATTCTATGTGTTTAATAGGGTTGGCAACCCTTAGGGTCACCCAAACATTTTCCATCCGGAATACTAAAAAGTTATGGTTTAAATGTTCGATCCTAGTTTAACATAACTAGCAGATGTATACAGACATCAGACATGAACTTGTAGGTAAAGGATTGAAGTGAGAGTGTGAGACAGTCTCTTGCTCAAGAATATAGAGAATATGAGTGTTATATAGCAATGGAGCTGTTCCGATATGGAATAAATGCTATTGGAGTGAACCGGTATCCTTCAATTATATACGCCGGTTTGATGTCTTGCAAGACTGAATACGTAAACTAACCTCGGGGGTTGATCCGAGGAACGCCCCTCCGATGCCTAAGTCAGTAAAGGGTAATGACCGGTATATCTCAAGTAGAGTATATTAGTATATGTGAACGTACCTTATGACTCAGGTCATGGAGTATTTATAGGAGCCGACAATGTCCTAAGAAAAGTAGGACACTGCTCCTGTGGGTTGGATACAATTCTATCCTCTTCTGATACTTATCTTTAGGCCCATAGGCGCATTGAGTAAGAAATGGATCAGACCCAGGCTCATCTGACGATGGCCCAAGTGGTAAACACCGGTAAGGTATCCGAACATAGCCGGCATAGCATAGATGCCGGTATCATAGCTTGACTATTCACAATCAGTGGGATCTCCTTAGATGAGTTGACGGTCCGGTTGGACCGGTATGAAACTTAGATAGCCCCATACGAATGGAGTATATGAATCACACTTAAAATGAGAATAACGTACACATCGTTTGAATATATATATCAGTTGAACTTGAAGATCATCTTGTAACAACAAAGTAATTGAAATATAATCCTTTTTTTTTTAAGAAGTAAAGATTTGTTAGAATAATATCTAAGAAACTTTCCTATTAGTCGACATATAAACAGGATTATATGGTACAAGTAATCTCGGTCAATAATTTATGCAAGCAGCAAATATATAGATAAACAAGAGCAAACATCAACTCAACATCTCAACCTTATCGTAAAAACATATAAAATAATATTCCAAACAATGTGTAATGCGTTGTACTGTTCTTGCTCCTGTTCTGATAATCAGCTAGCCTCTTTCCTTTTGAACTGGGGGAAAAGTGATCACTTTCTCTTCCCATTTCCATTAATTTAATACTACGTACAGTTTGACCTTAGCTTGATTCGATCTAAAGTAACAAATTTATGCTCCACTAAGCACGTGTAGGAACATGCATTGTTATTAAAATCTTAATCCGAATCTTACGATCCTACGATAAAACTCACAAAGTAACAAAATTGTGCTCCGCTAAGCACTACATACTACGATTCGGATAACCTCAATGATTCCTACTTAACTACTAAAATTCACATGGTAGAATCTTATTACATGAAATGTCTTGCATTGGCTATATCTATTTTAAGTATGCTAAAATGTATGTAAGGATTTGCAACAAAATAATTAGGTTGCAATTTAAAATCAATTGTAAGTTAAAAAAATTGTAATATTTTCCCCTATATTTTATTATTGTTAGCCGAGTTAAAAGTATAACCAAATAACCTAATATTATATCGTACAAATGAATCACCTTGATACCAGTTTGAGTGACTCATTAAAATAAACCTCCGTTTGTCCTGATTTGATCATAAGAATCATGCTGTTTCCATTATAATCATCAAAAAATTGAACCACACTTGAATTATTCTGAGATAAGTCAAGAGTAGAAGATTTATGTGGGCTACAAATCCTTCTACACATGTCAACTACTCCAACTTTCAGGTTCATATATAAAATCATCTATTTATCTTCATGCAAGTTGACCCCACCACCTGTATTTGACCTATCATAAAATTCATGAATTTGGTTGAAAACTTTTTCAATTCTCCTCATCCCATCAATTGTTGTGCAACCAAGTTCTTAAAACTCTCTCTCTCAATCATAATATTATTCTTTACTCCCGGCTCCACTAATAGTGCCTTAAAGAGTTGTAGATAAATACTACATGTTGCTAAGCTCTCAATCTTTACACAATAAGACACGAAAGCATGTTTGTGGCTCCTAAGGTTTGGAAGCAACTTTCGGTACTGATTTTGATTTGATTCGCTGATAATAATTCTCTTGCAATGCTAACCTGTTAGGCCTTCGGTTGTCACCCATTTGAGACTAGTAAACTGGTGAGTGATTAATTAGGACGATGTATATGTTTGTTAGATGTCGTATATTTGGCGAGTAATAAAAAATTATTGTAATCAAATTATATGAGTTGTTTAATTATTCGGGTGTTGAAGTTCGTAATTAAAAGACATTTTATTCATATCAATCATTCAAATCAATGTTACGTAAAATCTTGATTACCATAAAAAAAATAGAAAAAATAGAAGGCCAATAATATGATTTTCAATTTTGACTAGAGAAGCAATAAGATTGTAGAAGATAAGTGTATTAGTCTCTTACATCCGTAGGTAATGAGTCTGATTCTTTACATAGACAATGTAATGTTTTTAGTTTCTTTAAATTGTAAGTATGAGGTTGATGTGATTTTGAATTATGACTAGAGAAGCAATAAGATTGTAGAAGATAAGTGTATTAGTAGTCTCTTACATTCGTAGGTAATGAGTCTCATTCTTTACATAGACAATATAATGTTTTTAGTGTCTATAAATTGTAAGTATGAGGTTGATGTGAAGTGAGGCTTGTTGATAAAGGGAGATAACATGTGTCTGATAGATTGTATTGTCCATACTTGATACTTGTAGTAATAATAATAGTAGTATAAATTTTGAGACATTAAAATGTTATTTTTTTGGGTTTTTCTATAAGGTAATCATGTGTTTTAGAGTTTTCTACTTGTACCCCAATGATTTATTCTTTTAAGTTGTACCCTTGAACTTTAAACTTGTTCTGATCTATCTTGTGCTCCATCCATTGAGTCAAGGTTAAAATTTTCATTTATTATCTTATTTTTCGTTCTTTACACTTACATTAGGAGAAAAAATTTCCCACAAAAAATTACTTTTGTTGTTTCATTGTGTCCAACCCTTTATAACTTGAAGAATTTCTCTCCCTCATAATTTAAGTCTAGATAGCTGCTGAAAATAAGAAATTAATGGAAAACTTGATATTGACTTAACGAAAGAGTATAACATAGAATAAATTAATAGTTAAAGAGTACAAGTTAGAAGGAAAAAAACATTAGAAGTACAACATAGAAAATACTAAAACATAGTATTACTGAAGTTAGAGCTGTCAAATCAGTTACTCGAGTCGGGTTCAGGTCGGGTCATCTCAGGTTTCAGGTCATGTTTGGTCAGGTCGGGTGCAGGTCGTAATTCGGTCAGGTCTGCCTCGCTTTATTTCTTCTTTCAGGTTCGGTTGGGTTCGAGACATGTCAATTCCGGGACAAGTCATCTTTCGTGGTCATGTGGTCTCGGATCGGGTTTATTGAAGGTTTGTAGTGGGTGCTTTCAGGTTCAGGTCATGCGTGGGTCGGATACTTATTAGGTCAGGACAATAGCGGTTTGGGTCGGGTTCGAGTCAAGTTCAGGTCGGTAGTTATCGGGTTGTGCCATACTTGGTTGCAGGTCACTTTCAGGTCGCTTCAAGTAAGGAACGGGTCATGAATATTGAGTGGCGCTTTTGTATCATTATTTAAGGTTTCATTGAAAATCAATGCTTGAATAGTTCATCTAGTTATATGCCTTTTTGTAGTAGTGTTAGTTTATGATTTATGTTACTATGTGGTGAAGTCAATGACAAGTCAAGTTATCAACAATCAACAAGTCAGGTAAAATCGGGTAACATGTAGCAACAAGCCGGGTAAATCCATGTACCGAGTCGCAACAGGTATAATAAATCCAGTAGCCCGGTCGCAATGGTCGGGCAATGACAGGGTTGCGTCGAGTTATGATCGGTTTCAGGTCCTAATCAGGTCAGGTGTATAATCGGGTTCGGATCGTTGTTAGGTCGGGTCACTTCAGTTATCAGTCTTTTTGGGCGGGGATCGGTTCAGGTTCAGGTCATCGAGTATTGGGTCAAGATCAGGTATCAGTTATTATCAGGTCGGGTACAAGTCAGGTTACAAGTGACCTGTTTTACCAAAATTCCAGGTGCAAGTCAGTTACAGGTCATTACAGGTTCATCGGGTTCTCAGATCAGGTCATTTTTTGACAGCTCTAACTGAAGTCATATCAAGGAAAGAAAGAGAAACTTTCATTAGGATGGGCAAACTTTGCATGTTCCAAACTCCTTTCAGTAGCACTACTTCATTGTTATCTATTTAGGGATCCTTGCTAACTTATCGTAAGTCGTATCATCAATAACAAATATAGAACTATATCTCAAGTGCTAATCTTTTTTTTTTTTTTTTGCAAGTGCTAATCTACACTGTGCGTGTTAGCACTAAATTGTCTTTGAAGCCAGTATAAGTCATTATTGTTTATCACTTTACCCTTCTGATCTAATTGCAATTCAAATCTATTATAACTATTTCTAAATTTAGGGGTTTTTAACGTTGAGCAGCATGGGAAAGTAGACCTACGTACAAATGATTCCGTACCTAACCCGGTTAAAAGTTAAAACTAGGTTCAATTAACTAGTCGCTTTAAGTCCAAAAAGATATCATTAATTAGTTATCAATAATTTACGTGACAATTCATTAAACCTTAATGTATTTCAATGTACATATATGAAAGAAGGGGTACTTCTACTGATTGATGGGCTGCCCTATCTTACACAATTACACTTCATCATTTTGATTTCTGTCATTCTGTGGCTGTTGTTTTATAATCAGTGGTACAATTGTACGAAGTGTTAGGGTGTCTTTAAAAGCCAATGTCTCTAGTCTTTAGGCAGACAAGTTGTACAAATAAACCATAGAAGCGAGTTATCGACCTAAGAAACGTGTAATGAAGGGATTTCCCGAGGTAGACATCTTGTGAATAAGCTACTCTGATAGTCTGATCCATCAATTAATTTCTATAAAACGCGCAATTTTCAAATTTACTTTGACGATAAAAGTTTGTATAAGATGATAAAAAAAATAGAAAAAAGACAAAATTGGCCTTAAAACTCTAAACTATAGTACATGTGCATCCAACACCACCAACTACGACTTATAGTTAGAACACCACTAAGTACGGACCTAGGTGCACTCGTACCATAAATGAGGCAAAATACCAGAATTCTTAATATTATGCATGCATATGCACTATAACAAAGTAGCAGGTTGAAGTAACATGACACCTGGTTATCATCTACTTTAGTTGATAAAGTCTTGTTGATTGATACCTAAGATTTAGAATCAAATTTCATCTACATCACTACGCTTAGTCGTTCATTTATACCTAAAAAAACATCTAGTTATATAGTTTTTCTTAAAAAGCTATCTATGCAACATAGCAATAATTATAGGATCTATAATTCAATCGATAATTTCTTCCTTTCTTCATATCCTATGCTACCTATGCCATATATCAATATTCATCTAGTTGACTCTAGTATATTCTTCGGCAGATTCAGTCAATGGACACAAAAATTTTAGCTTTCTAGCTAGCTCCTTTCTTTTAGTACATTAATTTCTTCCATATTTAATAATTTTTGATTCCGCATCTATTTGTATGGTTTATATAAAACGAAATCTTAGCCTAACCAATTGGTTAGGTTATAGTGAGGCCATGAGTCTTCTACACATGATTATAATTATGATCCTACTTTTTCGTTTGAGGTCGGTTTCAAGCAACTATCAACCTAGAGTAGGGGCTCTTATTACTCTTCAACCGTTGACCTTTATAGCACCTATTTATAAGCTAAGTTGAGAAGCTTTTGTATATACCTAGAAATCACGAAGTAAACATTCCCTTATAGGGTAATTTCTCACAAAGTTATAGGGTCCCCTATTTCAATGAATGTATTCTCCTTCAATCCATTAAATAAATGGTATATGATTGTGAAATTGAGAGTGAGAGTAGAAGTGAAACAACCTTTTCCCCCTTTTAGAAATAAAAATTCTAGAAAATTTTAAAAATATGAGTAAAAGCACCTCAAAATAATAATCATAGAAATAAGATAGCATACATCTCACCTCTTTCTCTTCCAACCTTCTTCTCAAGTAAGAGACTTGTTACATGCATTGGTGATAAAGAATAGATCAGATTTGCAAATGTAATCTTTTCATTCTTAATAACACATATAAATGGTGTAAGATATACTAAAGAGTTGGTTTGAAAGATAAGATTTATAAGCGTCGATCACTTGGATTTTTAATAAAGAAGTTTTTGATTATTTGATGATTCTCATCAAGAATTTAACTATTATTTAAAGATCTACTAGCTTATGTTATTGCTAACTAGCCTCTATGTGCACGCGATGCGTGCTTCAAATATCAAACGAAGAACCATCTACTTATCGTGATTAAGGGTAGAATTAATAAACTCAAAATTAAAAATGTAGAACTTAGATGATTTCTAAATTACATATTAACTATCTACTCCTCTTGAACAATATTTCTATTGTCAATGCTAGGTGGTTGATGATTTTCTAAACGAAATTGATATTTGTTGTAAGACTAAGTCATAGACTCATAGGTTATAATCGATTTCTGTAGTAAAAAAAAATTATTATTGTGAATAAAAATAATTACAATAATAACATCACAAATTCACGATGATTAAAAAAATTATTAAGTTACAAAAATATTGTTGTAAATCACTGGTTTACTAATTATTAACAAATTTTAACTTACTTATGTATTGATGAAGAACAATTGAAACAATTGTGGATGTGATTTAGATAGGTTAATGGAGGTGATCAGTTAAGCATAAATTATGAGCTTTACTTGTTGATATGGATAATTACCTAATGAAACAAATAAATAGAATGGTGATTGATTTAACGAATGTAAATCATAAGAGTGGTTGAAGGAACTGCCATATATATCAATTATAATTATCATTGATTATAAAAGAGAGATTTGTAAATGAGGAAAGAATTAGGAAAATCTTTTTTATTATTATTTTTTGTGAGATTAAGGGTATATTAGTCTTTTCAAAAGAGGACACCATAGCTCCTCCCTTGGCTTATATAATAAAGATAAAACTTAAATTGGCAATAGATTCATCTCTAACTCCTCGTTTTCTATTGATAATCCCGTAATGGAAATGTTATTGATCCTATTTGTAATTAAGATAACTAGTTATTGATATGCATTGTGAATGAAAACTTTGCCAACACATAATTGTCAAATGACCAACTCAACCAAAAGCTTAAGCTGATGGTTGAGGCCACAAAAATAGTTTTATACTCTATCATGCCTTCTCACACAAGAGTCCTTTGGGCTTGAAGTGTGGATGCAGCACACGCCTCCCTCATACCTGGCGCTAGATATTCCAATTCGAAAGGAGGGGTGGATGAGATTTGAACCCGTGCTCTTCATGTCACGCTAGCTCTAATACCATGTCAAAGGATCAACTCAACCAAAAGCTTCAACTGATGATTGAGACCCCAGAAATAGGTTTATACTCTTTCAATAATTATTTAAAGTACTTAAAATCAAATAAGATAGAAACATGAGTGATAATGGAAAATTTATACTTCAATTGTATGGGTATTGACCATGCGGATCCTCATACCATTCATCTTATCGGCCTAGGCTCTGTTTGGCAACACATTTGTTTCACCTCAAATGAGTAGGTGCTAAAAGTTTAATTCACCTAAAATAAATAGTCGTGTTTGGGGTAAGTTTAATTCACCTCAAAAATTGACTGAAATTGAGTTGCTATCAAATATAACATCTCAATTTAAGATGCTGAAATTTTCAACTACCTTATCAGTTCAACTCCTTTCAGCTATCTTATAAGTTTCAGCTCTATTTCATCTTATGTTCCCAAACATAGCCCTAGTCAATAGGAACCGGAAGAATCATGGACATGAATGTCCAATTAAAAGAATACACGTGTCTTAAGAGAACACAAATGGTCACTATAAATAACACCATATATTCACTTGCTATTTAAGGTACTTTTGATCAACCTTTCGAAATAGTAGCTAATGTGCTTTGTCCTTGCAGTCTTACCTGCTTCCTCAAACGAGATTACATACCAATCTGAAATAATTAAACTTACCCTCATTCCTATATCAGAATATATATGTTCAACCTTATCAACATATAATGATGTTTAAGCTACTACTTCTTATGTTGTTAGTTAACATGTTCCACACTTTGACTACTAAGATGTCTCCAAAAAATGTTCACATTTATATTTTGAGTTAGAAACAATTCTTATCTTCTCTATTTCATGATATAACTTCCTTGTAATTTACCTAGGATTTTTCTAACCTATGCCACAAGACATAGGTTAAGAGCATCAAAAATCATATATAAGATATCATTAAACAAAAAGTTTCCATTTCGAAATCCAACCAAACTAAAAAAAATCTTACATGATTATCTCTATCTTAAGTATCTATCCTTATTTATTATCGCAAATAGAATCTTGTTGTGTTATATTCTTTTTAATGAAATCTTGAAATTCTTAACCTATGGCTTGTGGCATAGGTTAGAAAAATCCATTTACCTATCTTACTTTTCTCTTGTTATCCACGAAGTACTAACTATTTCTTTTATTTTACTTCTTAACCTCTGTGCTAATTCCAAGTGTGAACAACATAGAAAGTAGTACTTATCAACTTAACCCATGATTAAATTGTAATCACACATTGAGAAAGTACAATTGATCCAAATCAATGAACAAAAATAGAAATTTACAAGCAAAAGACAAGTATAATGGACAACCAACAATATAATGAAAATTGTACCTCATGTGAAGAGCTCAATCAACCTCCTTTTCTAACTTTACACCTGTGTATAATCCAACACTACTTCTAAAAACCACTATACTCTTTCAACAATTGGCAATCTAACCTTACTGATAGAAACTAATTTCTTCCAACTTAACATGTGAATGACATTATTTCCACCCATATTTTTTCCATTCTAAATTTAGCGGGTTAACTTTTTTAACATGCATGATCTCCAAAACTGTGTTTTCTCTTATTTTCCAATCACTTTCCCAAAAAGAATTACCTTCCAAAAAAACCAAAAACAAATCCCTTTGAATGGTGGGGTATCAAAAGCACTTAATTAATGAGAAGAGGAGATGCAATGTGTATCACTGGGGACTGGGGTACACAATCTTCTTGTCCAGTAACTAACCTTCACCTTCAACTCAATGATATGACCATGAAAATTGTATTGATATTTGCATGTTGAAAATTATTCTCTATTAATTTTCTACATTTTCTCATATTTACACTTTTTACAACTTATCTTCCTCTACAAACAACAACATCAAAATCAACTTTTCTAGGTTTTTATTTTGATTCAATTTGATATATATTTATTAGATCTTGACTTTCGTTACAGACGTCGTGTGACTTCCAAGTAATAAATTATTTTTAATTTTCTTTTTAGAAAAAAATATTTTATAAGTATTTTTCACACCAACAAAAAGAAATATAGTACTTTAATTTTGAAACCCTAGAACTTTCCAATGGGAAGGAGTAAAAATGGGATTGGCCTAATCTCTCCCTTCCAAGAACTAGCTATTATTTGTGTCAACCACTAGTGGAGGGCCACTTCGTTTTTATTATTTTATTTGTTTTCCTTTCTTTCCATTACAACATAAGTTGCCCAGAAAACTTTGCCTATATAAGGCAACCTTCACAGGCTATCTTTATTGTGAGTCCAAGCATATTTAAGCAATCATCTAATCTTCTTCCTTACACAAAGATTAGCTCCAATTTTGGCCTTCCACGCCATTTTTGCTGCTGCCTCAAATAATCCTCCAAATGGTTAGCCTTTTTAAGCTTATTATTCTTATATACTTTCATCTATAATGTAGTTAGTGTACATAATATTCATGCTTTAATTTGTCTCTTTTTATTCATTCCTTCAGGAAGGAAAGTTGGGTTGGGCTGTTGCTGATGCCTTTGATTATAAGGGTGACCCTGCAGACCGCTCGAAAACCGGTGGCTGGGTACCTGCTGCTCTTATTCTAGGTATATATGCTTCTATATATCCATTAGTATGATTTTTTCTTCATGATTTACCTTAGTTTTATACTATGTTTTTCAACATATTAGTAGCATGATCATAATAGTGAACATCACTAAGCATATTAAATAGGTGATTATTCATGCAAAAGTTCACTTGAATATTCATAATATCCAAAAAGCTTAACAAAGATGATACCAAGTTGCACTAGTAAAACAAGGTACACACCCATACTACTGTTCAAATAATACTTTGCAAGATCAACCAACTTTTTATCTACTCCCTCAAAGATGGGAGCTAGGGCTTCCTCCCATCCCTTCCTTTTGCATATACAAGGATCATGATTCTCACCAATAACTAGATGGCCTAGTGATTCAAAATATTAAATTCTGATAGAAACTATATATACTATATAGCCGGCCACTGACTAATCAATCCATTAAAAACAATAATATAAAATTATTTTTATATATATATATATATATATATATATATATATATATATATATATATATATATATATATATATATATATATATACTTGCTAAGTTGGATTTCACTATTTATTTATGTTTTATAGTGATCACCCATTGGATAGTAAAAAAAACGTCCGAGACAGGTTTTGAGGATACTTTTAAACATTAAAAAAAAAACTTTCTCAATCTAGGAGCTCGATAATCTATTTTTCTCTTGTTATACCAATATGATTAGTAGTGTTTCTAATTATGTTATAATGTCATGATAAACAGGCATTGAAATGTGTGAAAGGCTCTCCACTATGGGCATAGCAGTGAACCTAGTGACGTACCTCGTTAACACAATGCATTTACCAAGTTCAACCTCAGCAAATGTTGTCACCGATTTTATGGGCACTTCCTTCCTCCTTTGCTTGCTCGGAGGCTTTTTGGCTGATTCTTTCCTAGGTAGATTCAAGACTGTTGCAATTTTTGCAGTAGTCCAAGCATTGGTAAGTCCATAATTTGATAAAAAGTGACAAACTTTTTACAAGTTTATTTATTAGGCCTGTTCATTTCAACTTTATAAAATAATGTTATGCAAAATTTAATTTTAATTATCAAAATCCAATTATCAATTAGTTAAACCAATTAATTTTCATTAAAACAAACAATTTTAACTGGAAAAAATTTGTTCGGAGTAATAAAAAATAGTTTTATTTTATAAATCAGTTTTAATCAGTAAAAGTCACTTTAGTAAGTAAAAATAATTTTGGTTTCGTAAAAATCAGGTGAAGTGAACAGGACCTTGGTTATATTGATTGGATGATCGCTAAATTAAATCATATCTTATATGTGATTCAGGGGACAGCAATGCTAGCAATCTCAACAAAAATTCCTGAGCTTAGACCACCACCTTGTGACACAAGCAAGAATGAACCATGCCAAAGAGCAACAGAATTTCAAATGGGAATATTATACATAGCCTTATACTTGATAGCCCTAGGAACAGGTGGTCTAAAATCAAGTGTTTCAGGGTTAGGAAGTGATCAATTTGATGAAAAAGATGAGAAAGAGAAGGCTCAAATGACAGCCTTTTTTAGCAGGTTCTTCTTCTTTATAAGTTTAGGGACTTTAATGGCGGTTACCGTGCTCGTATGGGTGCAAGATGAGGTAGGAAGGAGTTGGGCATATGGTATTTGCTCTGTTTCAATGGGGATTGCCATAGCTATACTTTTAGCTGGGATGAGAAGGTATAGGTATAAGAAGAGTATGGGAAGCCCTATTGTTCATATATTTCAAGTTATTTCAGCTGCTGTGAAAAAAACTAAGGCACAATTGCCTTATGATGTCAACTTCTTGTATGAGGATTCTCCTGAAGGCCTGAGGATTCCACATACTCACCAATTTGGGTAAGTTCCTTAATTACGACTTTATGTTTGTCATTAGAATTATAATTAAGATAATATTAGTCTAAAAAAGAAGAACATTTATTTTAAAGTTCACCTTTCAAATTTGTTACTTTTCTTACATATTTTTACTATATAAGCATAGGTATGATGTAAAAGTAATGATAAAACACTGATGAGTGATGATAACACTTAGGCCTTAATTGGCATAGGGAACTTCTTGTATGGTAGTCAATAATTTCTTTATTTAGTTGGATAATTAAAAGTTTGATCAAAGCTCATCATAACTACATGTAAAGCATGCTCAAAAGCTCATAATTTTTTGTCTAGGTCACCAAATTGAATGAAAGAAACCATTGTTTTTATTTGCATCTCCTATAAGTCGAATATAATAAAGCCTAACCTAATGGTTATCAATATTGGTATGCAAATAGGTGCTTGGACAAGGCAGCTATAGTAGTTGAGGGGGATTTCAAGAACAGCCATGGTGCTACGTCGTCCACCCCGAATCCATGGAAGCTATGCTCAGTGACCAAGGTGGAAGAGGTTAAGATGATGGCAAGGTTGCTACCCGTGTGGGCAACAACCATAATATTTTGGACAACTTATGCACAAATGATAACATTTTCGGTGGAGCAAGCCGCTACAATGGATAGATCTCTAGGGAGTTTCCAAATCCCAGCAGGCTCACTTACTGTCTTTTTTGTGGCTGCCATTCTCCTTAGTTTGGCTGTCTATGATCGTGTTATCGTGCCTCTTTGGAAGAAATGGAAAGGAAAACCAGGTAAATTGCATGATATGTTTATTTTTAGTGCGCATCCAGAGAAAAGCTAAATGATGAACTTGTTCTTCGTTAAAAAGAAAAGCAAATTGATGTGCATGAAATCAACATCAAATGAATTTACTAAAATAACCCTTTTCATAATAAAAAAATTGACATAAACGGATAGGGCCCTTTTCATAAGTTTGATGAAGAATGATTTACCAAATAATGTTACTCTTATTATTTTATTTCCATATTTTTACTTTCTACCATATGATTTATGTTATGTTGGGAGTTTGTGGTCCAAAGGAGGTACCACAACTCATGTTCTCTTGTGGCCCTGCAAGGGTGTAAAGGAAGGTAGTGAATACTGGATAGTACTTTGAGACAATCTTTAAAACAATATTTTTGATTTTTTATTCTTGCTTTTTTGGGGTTTTAGTACCACTACTTTGATTCAGTATCTTGTGACAACACACAATAACCTCAATCTAAAATACATAGGTTATTTTCTCCTTTCCTTCATTTTTTTATAAAAGATATCTTACTTACTACAAGATATAAAATTTTCCCCTAATAAATGTTTAATCTAACTAATTCTTTCGGATAATTAAAGACAATGTTATTTATTATGAGGTTGTATGATAAATTCATTTTTAAAGAAAAAATTATACAGAGCACTTGATAACTTAAGAATTATATTTTATCTGAAAAAAGTGTCATATAATAGTGTAATTTAAGCAAAAAAATGGGACTATCAAATTAATATAAAGGTACTACAGAATTATTCAAGCATAAAACCTTAATTGTTTTTTTTAGGAGAGTATACTAGTTTACTTGTTAAAGTATATAACAAAATGAAAAAGGCAGATTTGTATTATCACAAAACAACGTATCTACAAAAGATCCAAGGGTTATGTCTCTATTAGATCACATGCATCTCACTGTCTTAAGTAAGCCAAAGGTACAAAATCATGTTTTCTTAGGCTATCTTTAATGTAATCAGATGCAAGGTACCAAGAATTAGTTGGCTAAAGATATTGAATTATCACAAAAAAATGCCTCTATAATACATTCAATTGGCTTTCACCTCCAATTTTAAAGGGAAATCAAAAAAACAAACATAAGAAGGAAAGACCAAAGACTCCAAAATTATTATTTTCGTCACCATTAGTAATTTAGTATTGGAGAGAAGAAAAAAAAACTTGTAGCTTCTCTTCAAGAAACAAAAATAATTGACTTGTATACTAATATTCTAGTACTAAAATAATTTTTTTTATATGGTGATAAAATATATGGTTTATAAATTTTTTTCTAGTACTAAAGTATACATTTAGGCAATTAGAGAAAGGGGTGTTTTATTTGATAGTTAAATATACATATTAGAAGTATGTTTATTTAGTAATTTGTACTTCCCACGAAGCCTCTATTCTCTTTGAGCCAGAGTCAAACAATAAAATTTAATTTTATTCGGAAACAATTTCATGTAAGTAAAAACCATGTGAAAAATGGCCTACTAAATTGGTATCTAGTTTCTTATCAATCTTAGATCGGTTGAGAAATATTATATTACTAGCCAAATACTTATACACATATCGTGTAGTATCTATAAGGTACAACTTCTTCATGTATCCAACAAAACAAGCATTTGCGATACAAGTTCTACTTTACGTATATTAACCTAGTGAATAATAATAGTGTTTCACTTCAGCAATGTTACTTACGATAGAACACTAATCAGTTTGATACAACATTAATTTGCATGCAGGTTTTAACAGCTTGCAAAGGATAGCAATAGGGCTAATCCTGTCAACATTTGGTATGGCAGCAGCAGCAATGGCAGAAAAAAAGAGACTACATGTTGCAATAGCAGTTGGAAGAGACACAAAAACACTTCCAATAAGTGTCTACTTTTTAATCCCACAATTCTTCCTAGTTGGTTCAGGAGAAGCTTTCATTTACACAGGACAACTTGATTTCTTCATCACTCAGTCACCTAAAAGCATGAAAACTATGAGCACTGGCCTTTTTCTTACCACTCTTTCTCTTGGATTCTTCCTCAGTAGCTTCTTGGTTTCGGTTATCAAGAGCGTTACGGCGAAGCCAAACAGCCAAGGTTGGCTTGCTGATGATATCAACTATGGAAAGCTTGATTACTTCTATTGGTTGTTAACTCTTTTGAGTTTGATCAATTTTGTGGCGTTCATGGTTTGTGCAATTTGGTTTAAGCCACCAAAGAAGAACAATAATAGTATTTCTATGAAGGTGTCTAATGGTAATGGATCATCTTATGGTGGTGCTGAGGAGAAATGCTAGAATTGCAGGGAAAATGTATGAAGTTTGGTGAGAATTTGGGAGTGTTTTTGGAGTAGTAAATTTTTGAAACCAATGTCTTACCTCCAAATGGTTGATGTATAGTTAATTAATGAATGAATGGTGTAAGCTTGGTTCTTACCTTTCTAAATTCTTATATGTCACTTCTTCATTTGGCCTCTAATATTTCACAAATAGCGTTATCCTTTTTAGTATTAGAATGTTTCAAATGATTTGTCATCCATTGTTAAAACTCATATGAGATCGAATCAAGCAGAGGACTTTATGGCGAGTTATGGTCATCATCATAAACCTAGTTGAATGTTGTTTTAGTTTGATTCTAGTAATAATAATCTAGAGAGGATATACAAATTCCATCTTGACAAACGGCAACGATGTTGTTGCTAGAGTAGAGAAGATAGATGAACTGGGAGGAGGAAGCTGAAAGATACTAATTGACAATATAAATCAACAAAGGTACTAATTAACAATGCAGTAACAACAAAGATACTAAATGACAATATAAATCAACAAAGGTACTAATTAATAATGCATAGCAAGTAACAACAAAGATACTAATTGACAATATAAATCAACAAAGGTACTAATTAACAACGCATAACAAGTAACAACAAAGATACTAAATGACATATATATCAAGTATTACAGAACGTACTGGTTCAGTAAATGACATTCTCACAGTATAGTAGACATAAGCTTCATTGAATTAGGAATTAATAATTCTTCTGGAACTAAGATCATACAAACTACAAAGACAAAGCTTCAAGACACTTTAAAATTCTAAGTTAAAAAGCGTTTAGTAAAAGCGTTTAGAAAGGCCATACAAGGCCAACAAGCAAAACTAGAATAATCTACCATCACTATCACTACCACTATCATGTTCAATCTTTCCGTCTTGGTACCTGCACTGCGGACACATGAGACCATGAGGATGCACAACACGTTTAGGTAGAGAAGGTACAGCTGAGATGAGAGGAAAAACAGAAAATAAACTCAATTAGTTCGTTCATACTTGATGGTAAACAACAAATTAAAGAAAGAAATATTTGAGTTGGACTATATACACAATTACACATACTTATTGGAGAAGTTGGAGGACGAGAGTGCACAGGTTTCAAGATACAACACATGAGCACAGGATCCTCATCCGGCTCACGAAAATTAGGCACTACAACTTCGGCAAAGAAGAGCTCTGGAAGGGAAACACTATCCTTAGGCTTAGCTAAGAAATTAGCATGCCTAACGTACATGTGTCGCTGCCCAAACAAGAAATTACAGAGCATCGGTGTAACAAGCTCATATTCAACACCCTATACTTAGATAAACGATGTGGATCACCGTACCATGGATTAGTATATACTATATAGTAGAGGACAAAAAGATAAATAAAGAAAAGCATATGTTAGAGAAGATAGGAAAACATACTTTGTTCTTCTCATTGAAACTTGTCAGTGCCAACAAAACAATTTCGAGACCTTGATCATAATAGTACATGTGAGGTTCATCCACTTCAGGCAGAGGAGGTAACAATGGCAGGATTTTATCAATATCCAACTTACCATCCTCCGCAAACACTTGAGACCATTCTTCGGGAGTAGAGTTGATTGTAGAGGATTCACCTTCTTCTTCACTGCAAAACATATAAATATGAGCATATATATTCCAGAACCTAAAGCAAGTTAATTGAAGAATTTTATCATTTACAATAACAAAAACCAAAAGAATAAAACCTGGTTGAAGAATCTCCCTCAATATCAGTATCATAGCCAATAGTGAAGAGACTTTGTAAGGTTTTTGGCCTGCCAAAAAAAGGATAATAACTATCAGAAGATGTGATAATTTAGCATTATATATATATATATATATATATATATATATATATATATATATATATATATATATATATATATATATATATATATATATAGCACTTGCTAATAACTAGGCCAAATTATACCCAACCCACATCTCCAACAATTTGATAAAAAAAGGGTTTAGGTTTCTTATGTAAGAAGTAAGAACTAACATGCCACAATAAAGAAAAAAAAAACTACTACTTTAGCAAATAAAGTGCTCTATTATATAACGCAACTCTTGAGAAGTTTGTTGTCCACAAGAAATACCTTAAATCTCTTTATTTTAAAAAATAAAAATATTTTACAATTTGATGTTAATATAGTATGACTATTTACATCTTCAGCTTATAACTGGGAGCACGCATTAGTCAATTTGGGTCGAAACTGTGGACATATTAAGATAGTGATAACTGCAAAATTAAGGCATAAAACGGGGAAATTAATTACATAACATACTACAACAACAGCAACACCAACAAAATAAAGAGAAAACGAGATTCAATTCAGATACAATAAGTAGATCGTAACAAATTAAAAGTGACCCTAAGCAATTGTACAAAAGAAAAAACATACATATTTAACAAGGGGAGATTAAGACCCTCAATTTCGAGCTTTTTAAGCATAACATGGAAGATGCGCTTTCCGATCACATCTACATCCACCATATCCGCCATGTCCGACTGATTTCTCTTTCTCTTTTTTTTTTTTTGTTGAAAAAATAAAAGCGTTGCGTTTTAATGTTATGTATTGCGATTTGATCTCGTTATGTTACGCGAGTTGACGCAGGTAGGCGTAGGTGTGTTTTGTAGTATTTTTGGTGATGAATGGTGATTGATGAATTATGCTTTTGGTGATGTTTGTGTGCGATGATGTGTCGCAAGGTTAAGGTTAAGGGAATTGTGTATTGTTGTTAGTGATGTGGCGCAAGGGGTTAGGAAGCAGGGGTGATGAAGGGCGCTGGTGGAGTATGAATTTAGAGGTGATCACGGGTTCGGGACGGGCCGAGCCAAAAAAAATTACCCATTGACCGGGCCAGGCCCAAATCCGGGCCAAAAAATGGGGACCAAAGCCCGTTATTGTTGTTCCCTTGGATTATTTTATTATATTTACTTTATAAGGACCGTGGGCCTTGTTTGGTAAGTTGGATATTCACCTATGGAAAGGTTGGTTGATTGTTGATGTAAGTCAACAAATAAATATTGGTTGGTTATTAACTAAGTAATGAAATTATTCTTGGACTATTTGAGTTGTTGAGCACCTTGTTTAACCCTAAGTTAAAAATGGAAGTTTTGTGTATCCATGATATTTATGTTGGTTGTCTTACTTTGTGAGTCGTAACAAATAAATAACGTTTTAATAACTTAAAGTGGAAAGTGAATAGCAATAAGCTTTAGACTTGTGCACGTCAGAAGTGTTGGACTAGTATGAGTTGGAGTACATAGTGGTAGCTAGCCCATGGGTTTTCTTGGGACCGGATTGATCACCGTGTTCTATTTTATTTAATTAGTACCTCGATATCGTTGGTCATGGTAGTACGGAGTCGCTTCATCTTCTAAATTGAAGACTGGTTTGGTTTGGACAACTCTATCTACTGCCTATTCAACCTAATTATAATTAACGGTTTTTTCACCAAATACCCCCGAATTTTCGGTTTATTCACGAGGTACCCTTGCACTTTTGAAAATAGACGGGGTACCCCTCAATTTCTTAGTAATACATCCACATGCCCTTAATGGTTAACGTCGTTAACTGCCGTTAGTCTTAAACCTCATTAAACCCTAATTAACCTAACTAATCTAACTAAACCCTAACATCTAACTTTTAACCCTACCCTAACCCTAACCCCTAATTTCAAACCCTAACCCTAACTCCACTACCACCCAACTATCCCCCCCTCCCCCACCCCACCCCCGCAGCCCCACCGCCACCCTAGCCTCGACCGGCCCCGAATCCACCTCACCCCTACCCGGCCAGAGCGACCTCACCACACCCCCCACCACCCCCTTACCCCAGCCTCGAATCCACCTCACCCCCACCCAACCCCGACCTCACCTCACCCCACCCCACCAGCCCCAAATCCACCTCATCTAGTCTAATTAGGGTGTTGGCCCACACCCTAATCAAATGAGGGGGAGGCACTCATTAAACCCTAATTAGGTAAATTGTGTATAACTTTTTCTACGTAATTCAGAATATTATGATTTTTGTACCATTAGAGAGCGCTCGAAATATGCTTCGAAATAAGATACAATTACAATATAATTCCATAATTTATGAAATAGAGAGTGCCACGTAGGATTGCCATGTCATGCATTTTTATTTTTATCATTTAAAAAAATAGAGTTCTACATAGATTTAAATACATATAGTGAGTTTTAGATAAGGGAAAATTAGAGTTTGGTTTTGAATGAACAACCTAAATAATTATATTATGTAAATTGTATATAACTTTTGCTACGTAATTTGAAATAATATAATTTTTATACCATTGGACAGTGCCCGAAATATGATTCGAAATAAGATCCATTTACAATATAATTCTACAACTTATGAAATAGAGAGCGCCACATAGGATTGTCATATCATTAATTTTTATTTTAAATATTTAAAAAAAAAATAGAATTCTGCATATAGTTAAATACATAAAAGGAGTTTTTTTTGACAGGTACATAAAAGGAGTTTTGGATAGGGAGAAATTAATGTTTTGTTTTGAACAAATAACCTAAATTATTATATTGTGTAAATTAAATATAACTTTTGCTACCTAAGTCGAAACATTCTACTTTTTCGACCATTGGCGAGTGTTTATAATATGCTTCAAAATAAGATCCATTTACATTATAGTTTTACAACTCATGAAAATATATTTAATTAGATGAACTGTAAGGCATTATTTAGTCTTTCTTTTAGATAAATAATAATAGTTATAAGTATAGTAAACTATATATATGTGATTATAGCATTTGATCATAGGTCCAATTTACAGGATCAAACATATTATTTTTCAAACCTCAGCCTTACTCAATGAACCAAAACAATTTAGTATTGCAACAAAATTTATTAAGGAAACTTTGTTGTTAAAACAAAAACTAAAATCTATATAGTGATAAAGTTACATATATATTAGAGTTTTGGATGATGAAAAATTAGAGTTTGATTTTAAAAAACAACCTGTTGTATTCCATGTTTTGATGATGCCAAATACTTAGGTTAATTTTACTATATAGTTTTTATTTTGCGAAAATTATAAAATACCAAAAATAATGTAATTTTGCATTTATATCTTGTGGAGAAAGATTATTTATTTAATCTAAGTCAAGATATTATTTTATACACTTTGAATTTTTATTATAAGGTATGTTTAATAATCTATTACCTTGGAATCTTTGAACAAAAGATTCTTAGTGTTAGTAGATATTTTTGTTGCTGTTGTTTTGCTTGAAAATCAGTTGGAAATTGCGTGGCACATTTTGTGGAACTAACTGCTGGAAGCTCTCCAACAAACTCCAACAAACTTGCTGGAAGTTAGCCCACTCACAGATAGTAGAGGGTAGTTTATTTCCGTTGCAAAAATCGTGGAGAAAGTGCAGCGAATTTTGGACCATGATTCCTACACCATTACAAGCACTTATCAAGGAGAACGTGGAGCATAATATTTCCAGAAGTTGAAGATTAACTGCAGCAGCTATATAAGAAGAAGATTATTCGAAGAAAAACTTAAGAACTTTCAAGTGAAAAAGTCAATCAATACTTAGAAAGTTTTCTTGTAATTTCCTCTTCTATTCAACATACTTATTGTTGTAATATTCATAGTGTGTGGGTGAGAGAAAAATTCAGAGAATATCCTTGTATTCAAGAGAGAGAAAGAAAGAGAGAAAAGAGAAGACTTCGAGTGAAGTCAAAAGTGAGTGTCATCAGTTCAGGGGGAACTGAGTGATTGGGGAACAAGTTCCTAGAGGAACAGAGAAGGTCCATTAATAGGTTGTAAAAGAGAGAGTCTTTTGGCCTATTATAGTAAAGAGAGTTTGAGTCAAAATCCCTCGTGGTCAAGGTTTTTCTTCCTATTGGGCCTAAGAAGTTTTCCTGGTAAAAATCTCGTGTGCTTGTCTCTTTCTACTTTCAAGTTTGTTTTAATTCCGCATTACAAATCGAAAATTTCTCCTCAAAGACAACTCACCCCCTCCCCCTCTTGTAGTTGGTCTAGTATTCATTCTAAAATAACATAACCTTAGAATATTATATAGATCTCCTACTAAGCATGTCATGTCATTCTTTTTAATTTTTTTAAATAAAATAGTGTTTTAAATAAGTGAATATTATAGTTTGATTTTAAATAAACAACTTAAATTATTATATTATGTAAATTGAATACAACTTTAGCTACCTAATTCGCAATATTATAATTTTTATAACCATCGGAGAGTGCTCGAAATATGCTTTGAAATAAGTTTCATATACAATATAGTTTTACAACTTATGAAAATATATTTATTTAGATGAACAATAACATATTATTTATTATTTATTTTAAGTACATATAAAAATAACTAGAAAAGCAACATATTATATGTGACAATAGCAATTATGTCTCTTAAAATCATACTTTTAAAAATGAGTTATAAGAAGATAAAAATATATATGTCTATTGTTTTGTACATATAGCATACCATGATGGAATTACATGAAAACCAAATAAAAGTTTGTCAACGACATTGCAGAGGTACTCCTATTATATATGCAATTAATTGATTATTTTATTCCTAGAATATTTATTGTATACATAATCATTTATGTTTTTCTTTTTCATATATCTATATGCCATATCTTATTCTTTTCTCCATTAACTTAATTGTACTAAAACTAATTGGGAAATCAATGTTCCCGTTTCTAGATCATAAAAAAGGGGGAAGTTTGATAAGTCTTGATATGGTCATGATTGATGAAGAGATATTCTTCTCTTAAATATTATATCGATTATAGTAGAGGTTAGTTTTATATTTAATTAATTTTATTCATGATACCATCATTATGATCTTCTTTTTGGCTTTCCCATCTTCCATTCTATATACGTTAGAGTTTATGTGCTATATTAAAAGTCAAAGTTGTGGCTAACAGTACTCATATTTTTCTCTATTCTTTAGGTCGTGCATCTATTAATTTATTACCCTATACTTTCTTAAGGTATCATTTGGGTATTTTTCATGTTAAAATTGTGTTAGCTATTCTTAGCATACCAATTAATGGATACCATTAAATAATAGACTTAGCTACAATATTCAAGTGAATATTAAAAATATAAAATTTATATATTGCAATAATAAATTTAGAAATTAGAGTATAATGACAAATACTTTCTCTGTTCTTTTTCTACTGCAACAATGGGTTTGGGCCTGGTTTTTAAGGAAATAAAAAAGGGTAGTTTAGCATAGAGGTACCCCGTGAATTAACTAGAGTAGGGATAAGTAAATCCATAATATAGTAAACACAACTTTATGAGACAATTTGAGTAATTAATGATGATTTTATTAACATAAAGTAAAGACAATATTGTCAACTATAGTTGTTTTTTATACCAAAATTGTAATGGATTGGTTCCAATAGTTGAAACTACCCAAAATAGTAATTGCTGCAATAGAAAGAGAACGGAGGAAGTATGTAAACACAATGGAGATGAAAAATCTCATTTCACAACAACAAAAAACGAACAATGTTAACAAAAAATTTGCAAAAAATAAAATAAACAACAACCCGTGCAACGCACAGGCTTCACAACTAGTTATAAATATTGATCAATTTTTAATCTCTTCAATCAAGGAGTTTCATTAAATCTAGCCGTATATCTCTACTAGTTTTGATTGTTTATATCTCTACTAGCGAGGAAATATTTTCTTCCAGGAAGAAATTCTTTTCTTCGACGGAATTAAGAATTCTAGAATAGACATGTAGTCACAGCTAGAGACATCTTCTAAATTTAAGAAAGTAGTAATTCCATGGTCCTACTCATAAATGTCTCTGGATAGCCACACAATGAAACTTCATGCTTCATCAAATGTTTGGGCTCAAAATTCACCAGTAAATATAGACTCCACAACTTCTCTTATATGCATATTCAAACCCTCATATATCACTTCACATATCTCCCAAAGCTCAAATCATATGAGCAACCCCAATTGTTAACAAAATTTACCCCATTTCTTCATACGAGTAACCTCACTTGATCATATAACGACCCTATTTAATCATACAAGTAACCTCATTTTTTCATACAAGCAGTAACCTCAATTAATCATATGACAACCCTATTTAATCATATGAGTAACCCCAATTTTTCATAAAAGTAATCTAACTTATTCACACGAGTAACCTCATTCGTTCATATGAGTAACCTCATTTAATTAATCACACGACAACCCCATTTAATCATACGAGTAACCTCAATTGTTCACAAAAGTAACCCCATTTCTTTATACGAGCAACGACCTAAGTCGTTAATAAGAGTAAACTAATTAGTATTCCTTTTGTTATAAAAGTAACCACATTTATTTATAGGAGTGACACCATTTTATTGTTAAGAGTAACCACATATATTCGTACAAGTAACTCTATTTGCTCATAAGAGTAACTCTATTTGTTCATAAGAGTTTGTACACAAGGGACAACTTCAAAAGACCATATCTCACAACACACTCAATATCTTTGTAAAATTCAAGTTGGAGATGAAAATTTGGCTCGATAGCTTTCCAACGCCTAGTCATAATCTCGATTTAATGAGAAATGAGTGAGTTATGACATTTTGAAGATGGGTTGGTTGGCTGACAGATGTGCGCAGTGTGGTCTGTCGTACGCAAGAAGCTTTCTAATTTTAAAAATGTATAACTCCCCCTATCATCCAAATTCTTTCCCATTTTATCATTTATATGTGTCACAATTACATTGCATATTTCCTTTTACAGATCGTGTCAACCTATTAGAATATATGATATTACCAACCTTCCTCTTACAATCATATGACCTCCGTTGTTTTATAATTGAAAGTTGGAACATTTCTCTTATTTGAAACTTTTACATTAATTACAATATTTCCTTATTTAATAATATCTCCTCTTTTCCTCTCTCCTGTCACATGATGGGTCCCACTTTTTAGATATATCTCTTATCTTCATATACTCCCTCCATTTTTTTTAGTTGCTATATTTTGCCATTTTCGGGTGTCTCAATTTACTTGCTACATTTGCTAAATATTTCTAATTTTAGTATGTGGTATCCACATACTCCATTATCTACCTCTATACATTTATTTTTGTTTTCATTGCACAAAAAGACAACTACTTTATGCTTAATAGCTCTACTTTTCAATAGTCCCCACATGTTTCCTTGGCAATTGTGCAAAAGTAAATGTAGCAACTAAAAAAAGACGAAGGGAATAACTATTTTAAAAACTATGTCAGCAAATGATGTTGCTATAAGAACAACTAGTATTATATGTACGTGACGTGCGTTAAATTACATATATTATAATTGGTTGAAAACATAGCTTTAAAATATATTTAATCACGACAACAATGGCAATGTTTTACAATTTAAATATTATATGAGGGTATTTTAGGCATTTCAGAGAGATACCAAATTCCTCAGATATTCACTAGTAAAATAGAGATTTTATATATATGAGGTTGTATTTATATAATAACTAGTTGTTGCACCGCGCGCCTACGCGCAAAATAGCGTATTTGCGATATGCGAATCACGTTGGATTTAATTAGCAAGATAATTGTGAAGTAATTTGTTCCGAAACAGTTGGTGCTTGCATTTTTTGTTTGGGGTTTATGGGGGCAAAGCATCTAAGACAAGGTGTTCATAAACAATTTATTCATACTCCCATACTATGGGGCAGACGATATATATTCTCGTAGTTGTTTGAAGTGCAATTCCAAGCTAAAATCTAGCAATTTTAGAGAGCCCTCTAAAGTGGAACTTGTTGTTAACTTGTGGTTATTTCACATGCCTTTGGAATGCTTTTGAAATGGAGCTTTGGCCTACTCCCAGAAGATGGATATAAGCTTCCTCTCATAACTTTATTTCTGGAAATCGATGCAGTTGGCTTGATTTGAATATAAAAGTCTGCTGCCATTAATTCATTGAAGATGGTGGTGAAGGCATAGCAAGTAAATGTAAATGTACAAGAGTTTAGAATCTAGAGTATATTTGAGATTGAAGTGAGAATATATGTAAAAACTGAAGATGTTTACATCGGTTGGTAGATTATTAATATGTTCGGCTAACATTATGAAGAGAGCTTCACATTCTTTGGTGAAGGCAGTAAGAACCATTGAGCAAGTGTTATCGGATGCTTTGATTATATTTGGAAATGGGTCCTAGGAGTAAAAAAGAATTGTCATTTTTTTCTTCTTTCGCAAACAATGATGAGTAGTTATGTAAGGACTTGCATACCTAGGCACGGATAAACTCTCTTTAAAACAATTTGAACAGATATACGGCACATTGCTTGCCAAGGAAACATGTTTGCCGCAACTATTACATCCAATATATTATATATGTAAGCAAATCCAAAAAAGTTGGTTCAAGAATGCGATTTTTCAACTAGTGGGTTTCGCCCAACTCTGTAGTTTGAGCCTAGAAAAAGTATGATAACGATGTTAGTAAGAGAATGTATGGGGGTGGGTGATAAGTGCCTACATATACATTATTTTACCCTCTTTTACTACTTGTTTTGGGTTCAAATTGTACTAATTTTATGAGTTTTTATTGTTTATTAGCAGAAAGTATAATTTGATAGGGAGTAGGTATTTATTATAAAATTGGGACATTGCATACTATTTCCTACTTTTAGTTATCTAAACTAGTTTTTTTTGCCCTGGCGATGTTTCGGGTCAGTTACAATAAACTAATATGTTATTATTTTTAAATTTTATAATTTATTTTGCTACTTTTCGTATTTTTTGTCCATTAAGAAATTGAAAAATCCACGTCACAACGTGATAAGTAAATAAAAATTGAAAGGTTTGAGTTTGAAAACAATACCTTAAAAGGAATTGTGGTAAGAGAATATGACATCAACATTCTATTGTAAGTTACGTAATAAGAGTGTTAGAGATGTATATACTTGTTCAAGTCTTTTTAGTTAACTATAAATATTACAAGACTTTATCATATTTTATTTGAAATATTAGAAAACAAATTCATAGTGAATTGATGGTTAAGCGCTTACTTTTCATTGCAAAGGTCACATGTTCGATACCTTGCACGTACACATTTTTTTTTAAATGAGGAGTACACATAGACATAAAACATTTGCATTAGAAAGTTGAGGAGAGTGCCACGTTGCACATATGCTTTATTTCGCACGCCTTTTAATATATATATATATATATATATATATATATATATATATATATATAAAGCTAAGTTCATTATGCCTACATGTCAAGGTAATATACATTACGACAAATGTCGTCTTCTCATATCGTTTCAATATTAAACTGCCATGTGTAGATTGATAGAGAGCTAATGCTTATGTGTCGCTTGCATATCGCAATAGGCGTGTGTCATAATCTTTATAACTAGGCAAGAGGAATCGTAAATCAATTACAATATTTCGAATTATGAAATATTGTTATAATGTTCCTTAAATCAAGCAAAGAATCATGTATTGGATTAATGGCTTAGAATAAATTGCCTTATATCATTCAAAATTAATAGCCTTGATCGGAATCAATCATAGTAGTTCTTTGCCTACTATATAATAGAATCCTCCAAAATCATTACAATACATCTCCTATTTCTCGTAATATTTGCAATGTAAGAGTACAATATATATAGATACAGTAGCTTGAAGCTTACAAAGGAAGTATGAATTAATTCTACTATTGACTTAATGACTTAGTCTAATGTAGAAACTAATTGAAAAGATAAAACTACACCAAGCTAACCGTGAGATGATAACTTATCATATACAATAACTATGAGATAATAATCGACTTACTCAATTCTTATCTCCAATAATTTTACCCCATTGTTGCCAAAACAGAGCATGCGAAGGAGAGAACACTTATTTATGAGGATGTTGTGTTTTTGAAGCTGTTGAGCTTTCTGATTGACTAGAAGAGCATGGAGAAAATGTTGGAAGTTCGAAAAATGGCATTCATTAACATGCTTCGAGCTTTTCCCAATTGTTCGAAAACATTTTTTTTTTGTTAAGATGATCACCAGTATCAAGAAAAAAAAATTTAATCAATAAAATGATAACTTAGAAAATCATAGTTATAATATACTTATAATCAAGTTATATACTACTTCCTTTTATAAAATAATTATTTTAGAATGAATAAAAAAATCTTCCAAATGGTTATCTGTTCAGTCTATCTGTTCAGTCTATCTGCTCAGTCTAAGAGATAGACGTCTATATGTAGCCATCAAGGTTGAGATGAGCAAGTATTATAATATAGTCAATTGGCTATTTGTTTTAAACATTCTCGGTGCTTATGAGTTATGACTTCCTTCCTCCAGTTTTTATTAGTTTACCTACTTCTTTGGATATAGAGTTTTAAGAGAAATAAGTATGTGGATCATAGAAGAAAAGAGAAAGTATTAATATATTGGCATATTATTTTGAAATTGATGTTGTGGGTCAAAAAAAAAGTAGAGTGAGAAGCTAAAGATAATATAAATAATTGGTGAGATCATGCCAAAAACAGAAAAAAAAGAAGTGGGTAAAATAAGAAGGGACAACCCAAAAAAAGGATAAACTAATAAAAATCGAGTGAGGGCCTGTTCTCTTCAAAGATAAAACAACTGAACTAAATTAAATTATAACTAATTAATAGTAATGATTATCATTTAGGAACCGAACCGAACCGAAAATAAGCCGGGGAGAAGCAGGCCCCGAGTATAATTTTTTTTTTTTTAAGGTAAGATGAAGGGGACTCACTTTGAGGGAGATGGGGGAAATCTTCAAATGAATCCCATGAGATTTGATCCCTAGACTTGAGAGATATGAGGTGGGAAGCGATGCCACTAATCGAGTGAGTACATATCAATTGGGCTATATCATCGATCATTTTAGCGTCTGCTTTAAGGTATAGTATATATTTGGAGTAGATTTTTTTTTGACATCGAATTTGGAGTAGTTTCAATCATGATGCATCATGCATGTTGTATCCCTGATCTCTTTATAATCTCTTCTTTTTAAGCATGAACATTCTTTCCTAAATAATCTCTTCCTTTCAAGCGTATTACGGGAAGGAAATAGATATATTAAGAGAGTTACAATGTCCAAAATGTCATTAAGGACCAAAAGAAAAGGAACTCTAAAAAAGTTACTTAAGTTTTTCTATTCTCATCATCACTTACTCCAATTTTGTGTTGTAATACGTTTGGTGAAGGATGTGATTGAATAATATGGTTACTCTGTTCGGTTGTTGTTGTAGCCTCATAAATAGAAAAGGATTCAAACCAGCAGACTATGATCATAAATTTATTTATCTTTTTCAACAACATGCATATATAAATAGATCTATTTATAATATCTAATAAAAGATTGATTGTGATGAAGGGTCTTATTTTGGCTACTTTTTAGACCTACAAATTAGATAAAAGTAAGAAGATAAATTTTAGATCTACAAGCTCTTAAATTTATAAATTTAAAAGTTGATTTACACATAGTTTACATCCTTAGATTTTCGTACCATGTACTTGGCAAATATAACAAGAATTACATGGTGTTTATTTTCCCAAAGTGATCCTAAATTCCTAATACTACATCGATTTTTTTTAGATGCAACATTTGATTATTATAATCTACTCACTAAAAAGGCAAATGTTGCATATAAAGAAAACAGAAGAAGTATATAATACTTTGAGTGCTATGTAACCTTATTTCCTAAAAGCCATTAACTAATTTTTAATACAAAAAGAAAATTGATATTTTTAATAGATAACATGTTTATCATTCTTTCGCAAAAATAAGACTCACTATGTACTCATATTTACTATAATGAAATTTAGAATCTTAAGTTGGTGGGTAAGAAATATATTAAGGTGGTCACTTGAGCGAGTAAGATGGGTGATGAACCGGGTAAGGTGATTATTGTAAGGTTCTAGATTAGAATTAGAAATATTATATATAGTTAGTGATCTTTTAATCATTATTGAATCATTATCAATAATATGTCTTATTTCATAATTTAGTATGGTGTACCTAGAATATAAAATTATCGTAATTTTTTCCGATAGTGGAAGTAATATAGTGAAGTAATATACAAAGACTAACAAGAGATATAAAAAACGATATCATATGTACAAATTGGTGTGCTGATTATGCATGTTCTTTGCCACTTTTAAATGAAACAGCAAGTACTGTGTGCTCTGGATGAATAATAAATTTATTGTCAAACCAATTCACTTAATTTTAATCAAAATGTATCACTTTTAACTGAAAATGTATCACTTTTAAGTCAAAGTGGGTCATTTTACAAGTTTAAAGAGGTAACTTTTCAGCAAAGTGTAACTTTTAATTTTTAATGTGTCACTTCTAGATTAATAAAATTGACATATTTAAGGCAAAAGGATAACCCCATCTCACAATAATTTACTATATATCTGTGTTACTAAAGAATTTGTATAAATAAAATAGTCAATTAATATATATATATATATATATATATATATATATATATATATATATATATATATATATATATATATATATATATATATATATATATAATCAACAAAAACCTACACGTGCATTTTATCATGACAGTAGCTACATCAGTCACTGAATGCACGGGTCATAAGCCGGTTTTAAAATGTATTTTATTACACGCTATGATTATAAAAACTTTTTAATCATGAGCTAATATTCAAACTATGATTTTAGGAGAAACATCCTAAAATAAAAATTTATAAAACAAATTATTCCCTCGCATTTTAATGTGTTTTTTTTTGTTTCATTTACGTATTAATGTATATATCACAATTATAAGATTTTTAAACTTCAAAATGTTGTAACAAAGGATTTGTATATATCATCTAATATAATTTTACATTTTATATTCTTTCAACATATTAAATGCATGAATTTTAATAATTATGGATTTAATAAATTTGGAACAAAAACAACTACTTAATAAACAAAACAATTCCCGTGCATTATGCATTGGTTCAAATCATATATACATAAAACCTCCCGTGCATTTTTGCACGGGTTAAAAGCTAGTATTTGTATAGATAAGTTGTTAAAGCACTTTAATTCTTGTTGCTTATATAGGTAGAACTACAAAGTACTAAAATTGGGAGTATTACAAAGTACACAAGAAAGAAAAAAAGAAACAAAAAAATCAAGAACCTAAAGTTACTGAGACCCAAAAAGAAACGAGGCAACAAAATTGGGTTTCCATAAGTCTAATGTTGCGAGCAAGTGTCATGGCCCAACAATTGAAGGAGAAAAGAAAAAAAAAGAAATCTTGTGGGCCAAGAACACAACACGCAGCAAAAGAGAAATTGGGTTTGAGAAAACCTAAGGGAACGACGAAACAAAAGGCTGCACGAGGAAGAACACGACGGCAACAATAAAAGGTGAAGCAATACCGAGTCGAAGAAGGTAGCAAGCAGTACGACGAGAGGACCGCGCATAACAGAAGGAAGACGAAATTTCAGTCCAAAAATTCATCCGATGAGTTTTCTCTATTCTCTTCTATCTCTTTTCATTGTTTTCATGTCTAATTTAGAGTAGTTCGACACTAGTAGGAACATGTAATTGACTATTTGATATATGGGTTTATGAGATTACGTTTTTGTTGTGTCATAAACGATCAGTTTTTTTTTGGGTATTTATACAAGGTTTATTATCTGGCTTTTGATTCATGTTTATTGATTTAGTTTGATCATCTAAATTATTTCATGTTTCTATTGTTAGATTGATAGTAGCTTTAATTAGATTGCAGCATTCTGCTCTAATTATAATTGCTAGAATCTTGTATAACAACTGAATTCAATTAGTTGCAGCGTATTGGCTAATTTTGGTTCAGTTGATTGGTGTTTCTAATGCTGTTAAGTTTGATGATTTGATACATGCTTTCATAGTTGAATTAATTTAGCTTGATTAGGATTAAATTTTCGTGCTTTCACGAGATTTAGCGAGTCAGAAAGATAAAACTCGTAATCTACTTGCTTCTAAGGGATTATATAGTTAACCAATCTATCCTAGGCTAGTCGAATGAGTCAATGATTATATCCAATCTATAGAAAATTACATGTCTCCTATTAGCTTCTTTATTATATTTTTAATATTGAATTTATTTCTATATTATTTTAATAAATTTAGTATAGATTTGTTACTTTAAAACCCTCCCAAGGCAATTTTATATGAGAAGTGAGAAGTAATTCTAGCCCTTGGATCATGTCTCATTTAATGGCCAAGATTAAAAACTAAAAAAAAAAAAAAACTAAAACCCAAAATTTGAAACCACTTCCTACATCATAACTCATAACTTACTTTCTCTCTCCTCTCTCCTTTCTCCTCTCTCCACTCTCTCTTGTTTCGGTTCTCTGCTTCACGATACGTTTTTTTTTTCAATTTCAATTCAGCGAGTTTCCCCCCTAATTATCAGTGAAATTCTGCACTCAAGATTAGTTCAATGGCCGCACACTATATGGGAGAAGAAGGTTAGTATTTTGTTTAATTTTTCGTTTTTGTTTAATTTTTCCTTTTTTTTAGAATTCTGAAATTGTTACTATATTCGAAAATTGGTGCTATACTCAAGATTATATTCGAAATTGTTGCTATTGTTGTGAAACGAATTTTGATTATTGTATGAGGACTGACAGTCATAGGACTTCAATTATGACATTATTGATGCATAACAGGGTAGTGCAATTTAACGCCAACTAAATCTTTTGAATTGATCTTGTTTTTTTTTTTACACCATGAATTGCTCTTTAATGTTATGATTCTTGGACCGTCATAGTCTCTTTATGCAGGTATTGTCAAATTTATATGAGTTTTCTCAAATTAGTTGATTGTTTGACATGGTTTGTGAATGGCGAGCAGTGGCGGAGTAAGGCACAAGGGGTAGCAGACGTTACCCCTGTATTCTTTTTAAAAAAACATTAGTTCTCTTTGAAAATTCCAAAAAAAGAAGAAAATGAGATGAAAAAATACGTGGGAATTGAAATTCTTGAGGTTGAATACTGAGAAATTCCCCTGAATTCATTTTTCTGAAGAAATCACCTAAAACAGTAAAATACCTAGGGAGGAGAGAGAAAAAGAGATCTAATTTAAGCAGACTGATGAAATATTTGATGCTTTTGCTGGTTTTGATTGAATTTCAAACTGTTTTTCGTTGTTTTTTTTTTGGGGGTTTTCAAAGAGAAAGAGAAAGAGAAAGAGAGAGAAAGAAGAAGGAGAGGGACATGGGAGACGTGGAACATTGTTAAGACTGACGACTATTTCTATGTGTACATTCAAAGTAGTGGATCCCACTCATCATCATCATACAAGTTAGTGAATTTAGAGGTTTTGTTTTATTAGAAAAAAAGTCAACTTTTTGGGAATTTTTAGTTTTACTTGGTGGTATAATTGCATCAACTGTTGATTGAATAGTTTAGTTTGTACTCTATGTAAGAAAGGTAGGATTCTTTTACCAACTGTAAGTAACAACGTTGTCTATTGGGATTGATGTGTCTTGATTTATGGGATTTTGGTGAAATTAGTAACGGAGATTTTGTCAAATGTTGTCTGCTACTAGATTTCCTATGCTTTTGTGTGATCAAATTGTAGGGGACAAGACCGATACTATTATAGGTCATTTTCATACAAAACCGATACTATTAACTTGGGCATCTGTGTCAAACATGATTACATGAGTATTAGTGTAATTGATATGTTATGTTTTGAATCTCCAATTGTGTGAGTTTGTAATTAGTTTATGTGTGTGTATGTAGATATGAACATTGTCGAGGTTGGTAATGTGAAGGGTAAGCGTCAGGCAATTCAAAATATAGATTTGGTAGAAACAAAAGAAACCAAATTACTTAAGAAGGATAGTACATCACATGTACATAAACAGAAAAAAAGCCATTAGAGTTGTCTACTCAATGTAGACCGAATGAATTGGTGAAGCTTATTAAGGGCTTATCTTCGCAACAAGTTCGAGATGTGAATGACATTGGTTTTGGAGGTCTTTGCAGTCTGCATTTGACTCAAAGCCCTACTACTATGATTCCTTTTTTGATCAATTATTTTAATCCTGGTAGTTGGATGTTTAAAATTGATGCCGTGAATAAATTTGTGTTGAGTAAGTTTGATGTTCATGATGTTTTTTTGCTTCCCTTGGGTGATTCTAAGGTTGAGGAGATATCCACTGGTAGAGGGTCTAATGAATCTGATAATGTGTTGAAATGGGAGTTTCGGTTTGAGTTTGACATTCTTAATGACAAGCAAGGGATTCCTTTGAAGGATATAGCCTTTATGATTCGATCTAATGAGATGCAGTCGGGGGGAGATGAATTTAGAAGTCTATTTGTCCTTTATGCTATGGGTAGGTTTCTTGCTCCTACGTAAAACAACAAAGTGGATTTAAAACTTTTGAAATCTGTGTCTCAAGTAGATAAAATAAAAGAACTTGATTGGTGCTCATATGTACTGGAGAAGCTTTCTAATGGATTTGTTAAAAATAAGGTAGATAATTTGGCTAATCTTGGAGGTTGTGTTATCATGTTAGAAATTATATACTTTCACAGGTTAGTTTTCAAATCTCAGGCGTTACCTAGAATTCCCCCCCTTGTTCAATTTTGGACGGATGAAAATTTCCAAAAGCGTATTCATGACGAGTTAGGTTCTGGGGGTTTTGGGAATGGGATTTTAGATTTGGAAAGTCGTCCCTCTTTGCATCTTCTATGTATTGTAGATCACAATGACATTTGCCCATTGAGAAAGTCTACTTAGTTGATAGGATCTAATCTAAGGGCAGTGAAACAAAATATTTTAGGTAATAATGTTTACCTCTTTGCCAAAGTTTCACTGTGATCTACCATACAATAATCAACTACATGTTTTGGGAAAGATGGCATGTAGAACAATAAAGATAGATTTTGGCGCATAAATCTTGAAACCAAATTGACAGATACATTTGGAAGCCCACAATCATATGTAGAACCAAGTCCATCATTTGTCGACATTATGGCAATTAGAAGATGTACGCAACCAAGACATTGGAGATCTAACACAACCATCCCTCTCCTTATTCATTTCGTCCACATGAGAACATGACTTAACGCACTCATCTCCAATAATTGAAATGTCACCAAAGGATAAATCATTTTCAGACTGAGAGAGTAATTGGAAAGTAGGCATATCATAGACATCGTTCTTCACAGCAAGAAGAGAATCTGTGAAATTATCAATATACACTTGCCATGCATCTTCATGAACAAAAGCCGAAGTTAGAGACAAAGTAGGAGAACCAGAAACATGTATATCATCTTGCCCTTTCTTTTCTTCCTTATTGCCCATACTCTTTGCTTTTGACAGTCGATCAATATAATGGGAAGACACAACATCCATGTCTCTTTTCATTATAAACAAAATCGCATGCATGCTCTATAAAAAGGAAAGGATAAAAATCTTAAAATTTAATGAGGAATGTAAACGATAGACTAGACTGAGAATTGAGGACTCATTATAGTTATACTAACACTTGTTAAATGTCATGTACACATCTAGTTTTTGTTTAAATTATTAAGTAAAGTATTTGTTTATAAGAAGTATTAAGTAGAGGTATACCAATGCTTGTTTAGAACTATAGGTAGTACTAATGAGAATTATAGCAACCCTTATTTAGGGTTATAGGAAGTATATGGCAACACATGTTTAAAGTTGTAGTAAGTACTCACTAAAGTTATGGCAACACTTATTTAGAGTTATATAGTAGGCATTACAGTTATGGCTATATTTGTTTAAAGTTGTAGGAAGAACTAGTTACAATTATGCCAACACTATTTCTTAGAGTTATGGAACACTTTGGTTAAAGTTATAGGACATACTATTTAGAGTTATGTCAACACCATTTTAAGAGATATGATAAGTACTCATTAGATTTATGGCATTACTTGTTAAGAGTTGTATGAAGCGCCCAATAGAGTTATGATAAAAAATATTATGTGGAAACAAAGATGCATGTAATAATAACCAAAATTATCAAAATTAGATATGAATAATTAAATTGTGTATGTGTTTTATATAAGATAATGATTAAAGTCATAGTAGAATATCACGAAATTCATAGAAAAATATGAGATAAGTTATAGAGGGACATACATCTGTTGCAGTTTTATGTATCTCCTCATCATAAGGCATGCTGTCTGGAATCTCAAAGGTCACTACCTTCTTGCAGTGAGAAATATCAGACGAACAAATGTCAACGGGTGTATTATGTGGTTTTTTCATTTGAATATATTGGACTGAAGCTACTTGAATTACATAGAAGATGCGAAGAGGGACGACTCTCCAAATCTAAAATCCCATTCCCAAAACCCCCAGAACCTAACTCGTCATGAATACGCTTTTGGAAATTTTCATCCGTCCAAAATTGAACAAGGGGGGGAATTCTAGGTAACGCCTGAGATTTGAAAACTAACCCGTGGAAGTATATAATTTCTAACATGATAACACAACCTCCAAGATTAGCCAAATTATCTACCTTATTTTTAACAAATCCAATAAAAAGCTTCTCCAGTACATATGAGCACCAATCAAGTTCTTTTATTTTATTTACTTGAGACACAGATTTCAAAAGTTTTAAATCCACTTTGTTGTTTGACGTAAAAGCAAGAAACCTACCATAGCATAAAGGACAAATAGACTTCTAAATTCATCTCCCCCCGACTGCATCTCATTAGATCAAATCTTAAAAGCTATATCCTTCAAAGGAATCCCTTGCTTGTCATTAAGAATGTCAAACTTAAACCGAAACTCCCTTTTCAATATATTATCAGATTCATTAGACCCTCTACCAGTGGATATCTCCTCAACCTTAGAATCACACATGGGAAGCAAAAAAACATCATGAACATCAAACTTACTCAACACAAATTTATTCACGGCATCAATTTTAAACATCCAACTACCAGGATTAAAAGAATTGATCAAAAAAGGAATCATAGTAGTAGGGATTTGAGTCAAATGCAGACTGCAAAGACCTCGAAAACCAATGTCATTCACATCTCAAACTTGTTGCGAAGATAAGCCCGTTATAAGCGTCACCAATTCATTCGATCTACATTGAGTAGACAACTCTAATGGCTTTTTTTTCTGTTTCGGTACATGTGATGTACTATCCTTCTTAAGTAATTTGGCTCCTTTTGTTTCTACCAAATCCATACTTTGAATTGCCTGACGCTTACCCTTCACATTACCAACCTCGACAATGCTCATATCTACATACACACACATAAACTAATTACAAACTCAAACAATTGGATATTCAAAACATAACATATCAATTACACTAATACTCATGTAATCATGTTTGACACAGATGCCCAAGTTAATAGTATCTGTTTTGTATGAAAATGACCTATAATAGTATCGGTCTTGTCCCCTACAATTTGATCACACAGAAGCTTAGGAAATCTAGTAGCAGACAACATTTGACAAAATCCCCGTTACTAATTTCACCAAAATCCCATAAATCAAGACACATCAATCCCAATAGCCAACGTTGTTACTTATAGTTGGTAAAAGAATCCTACCTTTCTTGCATAGAGTACAAACTAAACTATTCAATCAACAGTTTATGCAATTACACCACCAAGTAAAACTAGACTAGAAAAATTCCAAAAAAGTTGACTTTTTTCTATACAAAAAAAAAAAACCTCTAAATTCACTAACTTGTATGATGATGATGAGTGGGATCCACTACTTTGAATGAACACATAGAAATAGTCGTCAGTCTTAACACTGTTCCACGTCTCCCATGTCCCTCTCCATCTTCTTTCTCTTTCTCTTTGAAAACCCCCCCAAAAAAAAAACAACGAAAAACAGTTGGAAATTCAATCAAAACCAGCAAAATCATCAAATATTTCATCAGTCTGCTTAAATTAGATCTCTTTTTCTCTCTCCTCTCTTGGTATTTTAATGTTTCAGGTGATTTCTTCAGAAAAATGAATTCAGGGGAATTTCTCAGTATTCAACCTCAAGAACTTCAATTCCCATGTATTTTTTCATCTCATTTTCTTCTTTTTTTGGAATTTTCAAAGAGAACTAATATTTTTTTAAAAAGAATACAGGGGTAGCATCTGCTACCCCTTGTGACTTACTCCGCCACTGCTCGCAATTCACAAACCATGTCAAACAATCAACTATTCTGAGAAAACCCATATAAATTTGACAATACCTGCATAAAGAGACTATGACGGTCCAAGAATCATAACATTAAAGAGCAATTCATGGTGTAAAAAAAAAACAAGATCAATTCAAAAGATTTAGTTGGCGTTAAATTGCACTACCCTGTTCTGCATCAATAATGTCATAATTGAAGTCCTATGACTGCCAGTCCCCATACAATAATCAAAATTCGTTTCACAACAATAGCAACAATTTCGAATATAATCTTGAGTATAGCACCAATTTCTGAATATAGTAACAATTTCAGAATTCTAAAAAAAAAGAAAAAATTAAACAAAAGCGAAAAATCAAACAAAATACTAACCTTCTTCTCCCATATTGTGTGCGGCCATTGAACTAATCTTGAGTGCCGAATTTCACTGATAATTAGGGGGGAAACTCGCTGAATTGAAATTGAAAAAAAAACGTATCGTGAAGCAGAGAACCGAAACAAGAGAGAGAGGAGAGAGAAAGTATGAGTTATGACGTAGGAAGTGGTTTCAAATTTTGGGTTTTAGTTTTTTTTTAATTTTTAATCTTGGCCATTAAATGAGACATGATCCAAGGGCTAGAATTACTTCTCACTTCTCATATAAAACTCCCTATATATATATATATATATATATATATATATATATATATATATATATATATATATATATATATATATATATATATATATATTAAATAGTTAGTTTAAGATATTATTGCAGTCTCTGTGGGTTCGACCCTTACTTTCCCTATCTATCTGTTAGAGTTAGTGAGTGATTTATAAATTTAATTTTGTTGCGGAAACGACACGCACCAGTGGGCATGTGTTTAAAGATTATTATGCAGTGGTGCATGTATGAGTTTGTAAAGAAGTAAGACTTACAGTTTTCATAAGTATCTCTGCTACCGAAGCTATTACTTCATTGATTTCTTCCATCACGAATACAATTTAGGTTTTATATCTTTGAAGGAAATGAAACAAAATTAGAAAGGGTATGATGCTAAACAGATAGATATTGATTAGCTAGTAATATGACTTGAAATATGCAATGAAAAAGTGGAGTTTATAAGTATAGAATTTGTGATATTCACTGTAGATTCGATATTAAAATTAGGCTAAAAGTTTGATGTTAGATTGAATAAGTGAAAAAATAAAGTTTATAAGTGAAAAAGTGTGCCACCCCCAAATGACATATTTGCGATACTCGAATTTGGCCAATTATAATTAGCATATTGAAGGTAAAGCTATATTGCTATAAGATGTTTGATGCTTGCATTTGCAATTCTGGTTTTATCTAAGATGTTTGCTTTCTTTCCATACCTTGATTGTCTTTTCTAGTTTTGCATGTTTAAACCTTGTTTAAAAAAAAAATACATTTCCACCTTAGATTAGGTTTTATTTTCTCCATTTTCCATTAAAAATTTGAATGAAACCACTCATGCCTTTAGATTATAGATGTCAACATAGAAGAAATCAACATCAACTATATCCCTTAATCTTTCAATCTTATGACGCACGATCAAAACCAGGTAGTCGCTCAATAACTATATTAAGTAATGTATTATATAATTAGCTCTGTTATTATCCTTATTGCCCTATCCCTGCCTCAACCTCCCTTGATTTCTATCTTCAACGTCATTCTCATCCTTTTTTGCCTCCTTCTCACTTACTCTTCCTCCCTAACTCATATTTTATATATCTTAAAATTGTAAGTAACTCTTACTACTTTTTTGTGGAACCATTATCTATTTAGAAAAACTCAAATGAAAAAAATTATCTCCATAAAGTGTTTTTCTCTCCCCTCCCCCTTTGTTCTGCAAATTTCAGAAAAATATTTTTGTACAATTAGTCTTGTAAGAGACTGCCTACTTTTAGTTTAAAATTAGGCACGGCGCAAGACCAATATTAAGAAGAGAACATGCCACCTTTTATAATATAGTGACTAGTTTAATCTATTTAGGGACCAATTTAATTTATTTCGTGACCAGTTTAATCTACTCAGTAATGACATTCTCTAACCCATTCAGTGACTAGTTTAATCCATTTAGTGACTAGTTTAATAAGTTCGATAAGACTTTTGAGTTAATTTTTGAAATTGTCTATTGTAGTTCGAGGATCAAGAAAACAAAGGAATGAGAAGATAAAGGATGACTAGGATAGTGTTGGGTTAGAGTGAAATGGAATGGCCTTGTTAGAAAAATTCAGTCTTGGGTTCGTCTAATTTTATGTTAAAATTAGACCGCCTATTCTAATAAATTTTTATTTTTGTAATATTGTTTTCATCATTGATTAGGATTTAATTTCTCCATTTTTCATTAAGGACCCGAATAAAAATAAAGCTACATGTTAAGTTTTCGATTGTAGACATCAAAAAGGGAAAATTAACGTCAAGTTTTATTCCCGCAATCTTCTCCTTCTATATTAATTTATTTTGCTATTGAGCTGAATCTATTACACTCATTAATCTGTCATACATTGTAAGGATGTTCATGCAATTACTCTTTTATTTGAGTTGTTTTTCTAATTTAATAACTATTGTATTTCATTAATAAATTATATTTGGTTATTAAGATACAATTAAGGTCAAATAACTCTTCTCTCCAAACTTGGCTCTTTCTTTCTCTCTTGATATTCTTATTTTTCACCATCCCTTGTTCAACCTCTCGCACCTTTTATCTTCTATATCACTCTGAACCACTCCTCTGCCCTCCATCTCCCTCTCCCTCCTCCCCTCCCCTCCCCTCCTAGCTCCCTCCTCCCCTTTGTCCTTTTTTCGCTCATAAGCTAAGTAAATAGTAAGATTAGCCAATATAATTGTACTAAGATGAAAGAGAAAGTATTTACATGCTAATTATCCTCCTATATACACTCATCAATTAGAAATTCCTTTCCTATATACCTTTGTCACAGTAGAAAGTCCCCTACTACTTGGTCCCTCCATCCTCTTGCTTTCTTCTTTCCGTCCCTTCTAGCTCCCTCCTCCCTTTTCTCATTCTTCACTCATCAATAATAGTAAGATTTGATCGAACCCATATAAACAGACTAAGATGAAAGAGAAAGTTTTTGGTAAGGCTAATTTCCCTCCTATATACCCCCTCACATTAGAAAGTCCCTTCCTACTTGATTCCTTCCACCCTCTCACTCTCTCCTCCTTTCCCCTTCTAGCTCCCTCCTCTCCTTTATCTTTTTTTCACTCATAAGTAAATAGTAAGATTTCAGCAAGCCCATATAATTAGACGACTAAGATGAAAGAAAAAGTATTTGGTAAGCCAATTCCCCTCCTACATAGAATCTCTTCACATTAGAAAGTCCCCTCCTACTTGGTCCATCCATCCTCTAGCTCTCTACTGCCCTCCCCTTCTAGCTCCCTCCTCCCCCTTTTGTCCTTGTTTCACTCATTAAGTAAATAGTAAATTTTAGACGAACCCATATTATTAGAATAAGACGAATGAGAAAGTATTTAGTACTTTATTAAAGCATATCTATGTTCTTAATTGATAATATCAAGTTATGTAACTTCAACACCTAAAATTATTAGTGCTGCAACAACAAGGAAGCAATCCAATCTAGTGATCAACATATCTTGAACCTTTTACGCTTTTACTGCATGCTAAAAGATTGCTCACCAAAAGCCAAGGTGATTCATTGTATACTCTTAACTGTAACCCTTGTCTCCTTGGTTACTTATCCTAGGCTGAAATCGGACACTAATCAAAACATGTTTAGTTCACTCCAACATTTAAACATAGTGGTTTGATTGGTCATATTAAGAGCGCAAGATGATTCATTCAATTATTCTTTTTAATGAGTAACTTTTGTTATATCAACTTTTCATATGAGTTGGTCTAAATACGTTAACATTAAGGCTATGTTTAGTTCACCTGAAATTTTCTGATCTGAACTTATCTGATCTGATCTGAACTTATTTTTTCTGATCTGATCTGATCTGAACTTATTTTTTTCGATCTCGATCGATCTCGATTCGAACCGATCTCGATCCGATCCGAACGATCGATGTGATCGATGTGATCCGAACTTATCTTTTAAAAAACATATTATTACTTTGTATTTCATTACTAGTATTACTATTACTATCATTTTATTACTATGCACAACTTTCAATAATAATAATAATAATAATATAATAATAATAATTTTATAATAATAATAATATAAATAATATTATAATAATAATAACAACAATAACAACAACAACAATAATAATAATAATAATAATAATAATAATAATAATAATAATAATATAGATAACATAATCATAATAATAATAATAATAATAATAATAATAATAATAATTATTATTATTATTATTATTATTATTATTATTATTATTATTATTATAGCATAATTAGTTTTTATTTTTGAAAAAGAGCACATCAGTATATGTACATACAATTAAAAATAAAAGACTAAGGACTCTTGGGTCCAATGGTATGGCTTCTTACCTCCCACATGGGAGACCAAGGTTCAAATCTTGGTGAAAGCATATATTTCAATATTGTTGTGGGTGGGGGAGGGGGTTGGGGCTTGTTGGGTCTTTAGGTGAGTGACCCTGTGCGAGTGCAGCCCAGAGAAAATTCATCTTACCACGGGATTCCCGAAATGGGCCCAAAATAATTACAAATAAAAGAACACTCATGTTAAGGTCCGTTAATAATAAGAATTTAGGTAGTAATGAAAAGAGCATATAATGATATTAAAAAAAGAACATATACTGAAAGAGCATACAAGATCTATTTAAAGAACACATTTTAAAAATAAAAGATAGATGTTGTTTTTATATTGATGACATGTTTGGATTTAACTAACAACATGTTCTTTGTTATATCAATAAATTGTTCTTTTTTATTATAAATAAACCTATAAATATATATAATCATATGATCTTGAACAAAATGGTTAAATATTCTTCTTATATCGTTGTCTTGTTCTATATAAACTTTGTTTTTAAAGATAAGTCGAAATCCTTTGTAGGGAAAATTTTGAACGTGATGACAACACCATTAGGTTATCACATGCTACTCATGTTTTATATAAACTAGTAATATATAATTTATATTATTCTACCAAAATTATTTTAAAAAATAAACATCATATACTATTGTCATGTTCGTTACATGTACAACATCAAAAAGAACATCACATAATAAAATTATTAATTAGAATAAATATAAAAAAGAACACTTACAAATGCCAAAAGAACATTCTTCTTCTTGAACACAAATAGCTTCAAATAGTGATATCAATGACATTTATAATAATAGCAACGACATTAATAATAATTACCAATATTAATAATTAATAAGTACAACAACGATAATAATAATCTTTTTGAACAAATGTACTAGTAAATAGTAATATTTATAGTAATAATAATAGTAATTGTATGAAGTAATATTAATAATAATAATAATAATGATAATAATAATAATAATAATAACAACAAAAATAATAATAATTATTAGAATAACAATAATAGCATTAGTAATACTAATAATCATAATAATCAAGAAGATAATAATAATAATAAGTTATTAAATATAAGCATAATCTGAACTTATCTGATCTGATCTGAACTTATCTGATCTGATTTGATCTGAACTTATCTGATCTGATCTGAACTTATTTTTTCTGATCTGATCTGATCTGGTCTGATCTGATCTGATCTGAAATAAGCAAAAATAAGGTGAACTGAACATAGCCTAAATGCTTACAAAATTCAACAAGACATAAGTTCCCGCTATAGAAGATATACATGGTATATCTTAGTCAATATATTGTAGTTATTGTAATCCCTTGACTTACTCTTTTAGGTTGATAGTCAATCCCTAACTATTAGCTAATGTACTTAGACAAATACTCTAATGTATCTAGACGTATTATATTACTTACCCATGTACTATATATACACATACAATTACATCAATATAATTTAAGCTTTCTCTCACTCTCTTCTTACAAACTCTATCATGGTATCAAGAGTTTTGATCCGTAATCATGATTCTCCTCCCTAATCTCCCTTTCTCAATGGCGGTAGTGATAATATATATCACTCCCAAACCAGCCATCATCCTCCTCATCATGGCTACACCATCAAAACCTTTTGCCGACGCCGACAAATGATGGTGACCATATTTAACTTCCTTCTCAGAAAGCTTCAACCCCAAATCACACTTCCGCTCAACTCTTTTGGCACCCCGTATTTCATATACCAAGAGATGCCAATTATCATTTTTTTTCTCCAAACCCTTTACGGAGAAACAATCCCTTTTCGGCACCCCGTAGTTTGTCTACCAAGTGTTGTCAAACATTAAAATCTTCCCTAATCCCTATGTAGCACGTCCTTTGGTATAAACCTCCTATTTAAACTTTTCCCAACTATTTGCTAGAGGACATGCAAATCAATCTATCTTCCTCCTTATTCTTTTTTCTCCTAACCCTTGTCGTTGTAAGACTTCTTTGCTGCACCAAATTTGTCTACAACTTTTCTATTGTTTTTTCTTCCTTACCACATCTTTTGTCTCCTTTATTTCTTAATATCAATCCCCACTTTCACAAACTACTCGTTGCACTCTGCAATACAATATTTTCCCATCCAATCTCTTTTTAATATGTGCAAGCAAAACACAATACAATGTCAAACTCATTTCCTCTATGTTAATGTGGTCATAGAACTAATATCCCTTCTGTTGTCCACATTCTGGTGCAACTACATCGTGCTATCCATCTTCTTTTCATTTGTCCACCTTCTCACCAATCCAATCACCTCCTCTTCATTTCTTTTTATAAAAAATTAAAAAATTGTTTCGTACCTTCATTTTAGTCTAGCAATGATAAACCCACAATTGCCATCACCATTTAAAGTGATGATTTTCTTTCCCCCTTCTCTTTCTCACGTACTCAATTTGGTGGCTTATCACCCAACAAGCCAAAACCCAACATCCTAGTCTCCTACTGATCTCCCTCTTTACTTCAAAAAAAAAAAAAATCTGATCTCCCTCATCAAAAAAAAAAAAAAAAACTTACTTTGCTTTCCCCTCGACAAGAGCACGCTCTACTCGTCATGTTTGTTGCTGGTTTGCCGCTCAATCTCACGCTGGAGCTCCGACACCTCCTCCTATGGTGCCACCCACATCTTCGGTGTTCGCTACCTCCTCTACGACTCTGCTTTTGTTCAAGACTGGTCTCTCGTCCCGATCGTCCGTCTTGCGGGGGCGTATAGAAGATATACATGGTATATCTTAGTCAATATATTGTAGTTATTGTAATTCCTTGACTTACTCTTTTAGGTTGATAGTCAATCCCTAACTATTAGCTAATGTACTTAGACAAATACTCTAATGTATCTAGACGTATTATATTGCTTACCCATGTACTATATATACACATACAATTACATCAATATAATTTAAGCTTTCTCTCACTCTCTTCTTACAAACTCTATCACCCTCAAGACATAAGTTCCCGCAATTAAATATCCTTCAATAAGGTTCAACAATACAGGCATTTATCACTACAACAAATCCATATGATTGTAATTTGTAAGTGACCCCAAAAATGATGTTTGTTTGCTTCTTGAGCCGGGCAATATACCCCTAAAATGGAATAATCTTTATGAAGGATTTATGTCCTCGACTTAAATGCAATTACTAATTATATTATGGATCGTATTATAGAGATAATAAATTCGTTCTATTGGGTCGTCTATACGTCTTGCTAGAGAATGCTATAGAACTTTGGGTTAGGAAATAATAAACCCAAAGCCCAATATAATGGATCCTATTAGGTCACACAAAATACATGGATCAACAAAAGAAACCTAGAGCCCGTAAGGGGCCCTAGGGTGGCTGGCCAAGAGGAAGGGAGAGGAGAAGTGATTCTCCTCCTAACCTAAATATATCTATATATTTGGTTAGGCAATAAGGAAATATACTAGATATCTTTCATTATTCTTCTCTCTCATATTCTTTCCAAAAGTCACAAAAACTCCATTAAAGTAGAAGAAGAATTTCTTCCTTCCAACTAGCATTGGTGGAGTGTTGATCCGAGTTGGTGGACCAAGTAGAGGAATCACAATTGAGGTTCTTAATCCTGGTTATTCAAGCTTTGTGGAATTCACGCTTCAAAGGTAAATTCCCAACTATTATGTGATCCTTGAATGTATATGCATGAGATCCTGTTTTAAGTGCTTATGAATTTGATTCATGAAATTCCGCTTAGAGTACTTATATAATCCTACTGTGGTATCAGTTTTAGCCTCTTGCATATAATTTTTGGTCATAATAATTATGTGTTCTTCACTAATTTTAATTTGATTAAGGGGAGGAATTGAATTATGGAATGAATAATTAATTGGAATTGATTAAATGGAGATTTAATTGCTTAATTTTTCAATATAAAGTGGCCGAAAAATTCACCCTATAAACCCTAATTTTTTGAAATTTAAAAATCTGATTTTAGATCTCTAAATTTCGAATAGTAAATTGATGTTGTTAATCTAATTTTCATGTTTAAAGTTGTTTATGTATGAAAATAAATTCATATGAAAAGTGTTTTATATGAATTAGTGATTAATATGAATAACCTGAAAATTAATTAAAATAGAGATTTTGATTTAATTTTCTGAATTAGGCATAAAAGAGTTTATGTTTAATTTAATTAAGATCACTAAATTAATTTTACAAATGTTATAATTTTAATTTCCTTCAAATAAAAAAAAATAATAAGGAGGAGGAAGAGGAGCAGCCACGGCCGGTGGTCGCTCCGGTGGTCGCCGTCCTGTACGACGGCGAGGGATGATGTACGCCGGGCCGGGCGTCGTCGAAGTCCGGTGGTGGCGGCAGCCCACGCCGCGACGCACGTACGACGCGCAGCAGCCAGCGTCTTCGCTGGGCGCCGGGCCGGCGCCGGGGCAGATCTTGCGGCGTCGGCTCGCGATGGGTTGCCGGCGAGTTCCGGTGAGGTGCTTGACGTGGGTTGCCGAAATTCTGGTCGTTCGTGGTTCTGGGCAGTGCTGCCGTGGAAGGCAGCCTTTGTGCTGCTGGGTTTTGTTTCACGATTTTAATATAAAAAAGAAATTTTTTTTTTTGTAAAACAGTTTTTTGAAATAATTAAGCCAATTCCAATTAAGTTAATCATGTTAATTTTGACTAGGTCATAAATTAATTCCATAATTTTATTCTTTAATCTAATTAATATTAGTAGGCAAGATATTATAGGATAGAATCTTTAGGTGGTTAGGAATTACTTAAAAATTTTATCAACTTGCTATAATTAAGAATGTTTGATATTTTGATTGATGGCAAGTATAATATGTGATATTATGATGTGGCTTTTATATATTTTGATATAATTGCTATGTATGACTAGTATGGCCCAAATTAAGTTAGAAAATACGATATGCGTATCGTGATGTATTCTTGTAATTTTAAATACGATCTGCGTATCATTAAGTATTTTTGTAATTTATTTAATTTAGTTATTATTTAAATTATTTTGATACTTATGTAATCCAAAGACGAAGTCCATCAAGAGAAGGCCCATGGATAAGGTGGATGGAGATCCATGAAGAGTCCAAGAATGAGCCATTGATGCTTAGTTCTTAGGATTAGGGGCCATACTAGATCATTTTATTTTCGCATTTTATTATTCTTTAAAATGCTTATAAGTTTATTGTATGTTGGTTGTTGATGCACTAGAGTTCACTAATTCATAACAACATAATAAACTTAGGTCCCGTAAATATTAAGGTTGCTTTTCCAAACATAAAGTACTTATCAAACCCTTAATTAATAGTAATAGGTCATGCCTCCGCAGGGTGTTATCATTAATTTTGGGAATATAAGGTAAAATTGCGAATTTTACAACTTAGTTTGGTTGTCCTTAACAAAATTATCAAAAGTGTTTTGAATTTTGAAGCAAGAGATAGTTAAGCATGCGATGTTTATCCATCTAAACAAGAGTTATAATTTGTTATAATTAGTAAAAGAGTTTACTTACCTTGATAATGTAACATTAAAGATAAGGCCTTCGTCTGCTTAGTGTTGCATGTTGATAGGATCTTGTAAAACACTTATTCAAATGGGACATTAAAATTGAATAGGTGATCAACCTAGAAACCTTTGCATGTCTTAGTTACTTTATAAACATAAAATTGAACTTCGCTTTATTTTTCTGTCTGTAGATACTATGTCTAATAAACAACTCCGGTTTCAACATTCGTCCTTTTCTGGAAAAGGACAGACTGAATGGTGAAAATTTCCTTAATTGGGAAAGGACCTTAAACTTGTTTTGAGGTCTGAGGGTCGAGAGGATGTCTTAGAAACCCCACTTCCTGTGATTACTGATGAGTCGACTGAAGCAGAAAAACGTCGTGCTAAGCAGGCCAATGATAGGTCTATACCGATCACTTGCTTGATGATAGCAGCCATGGAGCCGGACCTCCAAAGGAGGTTCGAAACCAAGGATGATTATACCATCATGCAAGAGCTGCGGGCTATGTTTCAAACACAAGCCCGAGTTGAGCGGTATGAGACTAATAGGGAGATACGTGAATGTCACATGAAGCCGGGTCAAGCTGTTGGCCCCCATGTTTTCGCGATGATGGGTCTTTTCGAAAACATGGAACGACTTGGATTCCCTTATAGGGTTGAGTTGGCTACCGACATTATTCTCCACTCATTACCCGACGGTTTCAATTAGTTCGTAATGACCTACAATATGAATGAGTCTCGAAAAGACTTTGCAAGAGTTGCATGGATTGTTGGTCAACGCCGAAAGGAACATCCCTAAGGTTGAACCAAAGAAAGAGGTTTTGATGGTTCAAAAGGGAAAGGGTTTCAAGAAGAAATGGGCGGGGAAAGAAGGACAAAGGCAAGCAAGTTGCCACCGTTGCTTGAAAAACCTAAGCCAACCGCCAAGCCAAAGGTCGCCTGCGGAAAGCAAGTGCTTCCACCTGTCACAAGATAGGACACCGGAAGAGGAACCGCCCGGTATACTTGGAAGAAAAGAAGTCTCGGGGCTTCCACTTCTGTATATATGTTATAGAAATCAATTTGACTTCTACTTCTTTATGGGTATTTGATACCGGTTGTGGTTCTCACATAGTTAATGATGTGCAGGGACTAAAAAGAAGTAGGAAGTCGGCAAAAGGCGATGTAGAGCTACGCGTTGGAAATGGAGCACGAGTTGCTTGCACTTGCCATAGGAAGCTATAGTCTACACTTGCCATCCGGGCTTATTTTAGAACTAAATAATTGTTATTTCGTTCCTTCAATAACTAAGAACATAATTTCTGTTTCAGTTTAGGATTCTGAAGGGTTTTGTTTTGAAATAAAGAACAAGTGTTGTTCCATTTCTTACAATAATATGTTCTATGCCAATGCTAAATTGATAAATGGCTTATATGTGCTTGATAGGTCGTTACAAATCTATAACATAGATAGCAAGAAACAAAAATCAAATGATTCCAACCTAACCTACATTTGGCATTGTCGAATGGGTCATATAAACCAAAAGCGTATTCACAAGTTACAAAAGGATGGTATAATTCCATCATTTGATTTTGAATCATTTGATGTATGTGAATCATGCTTAATGGGGAAGATGACAAAATCACCATTTACTGGAAAAGGTGAAAGGGTCAGAGATCTTTTAGGACTCATACATACAGATGTGTGTGGTCCTATGAGCACAAAGGCAAGGGGGGTTTAACTACTTCATTACCTTCACTGATGATTTGAGTAGATATGGATATATATACTTAATGAAACATAAGTCGGAATCTTTTGATAGATTCAAAGAGTTCCAAAATGAAGTACATAATCAACTTGGTAAGATAATAAAAGCACTACGATCCGATCGTGGTGGTGAATATTTGAGCCAAGAATTTGATGATCATCTAAAAGGTTGTGGAATTCTTTCACAATTAACTCCACCAGGAACACCACAGTTGAATGGTGTATCTGAAAGGAGGAATCGAACCTTGCTAGATATGGTTCGATCAATGATGAGTCTTGCTGATCTTCCGATTTCTTTTTGGGGATACGCTCTCGAAACTGCTGCACACACACTAAATAGGAGCCCGTTAAAGGCTGTAGAAAAGACTCCATATGAGTTATGGAATGGAAAAACTCCAAACTTGTCTTTTCTTAAAATCTGGGAATGTGAGGTCTATGTAAAGCGGTTACTATCAGACAAGCTTGCACCCAAGTCAGATAAATGTCTCTTTGTGGGATACCCAAAAGAGACAAGGGGTTATTACTTCTATAACCGTCAAGAGAACAAAGTGTTTGTTGCTCGTGATGGTGTCTTTCTTGAAAAGGAATTTGTTTCTAGAAAGACAAGTGGGAGTAAAATAATTCTCGAAGAAATTCGAGATGAGCAACAGGTAGACTTGGTTCACACCATGTCAGAGACGGCCCGACAAGACGAAAGTCTAGTTCAGGAGATGATGTATTCAACGCATGAACCTCCTACCGTCCCAATTGAATCAAGTGAAAATCTTCAAGGAGTTGAAGAGAACACTTCTCTTAATGCTCAGGCCCCGCGTAGATCTATTAGAGAAAGGATTCCAAACAAGAGGTTGGTTGATTTCCTGTTAACTGAAAACTCTGAAATTATGATTTTGGAGAATTCAGAGCCTACTACCTACAAACAAGCTTTGACGAGCCCAGACTCTGAGAAATGGCTTGAAGCCATGAAATCCGAGTTAGACTCCATGTATGAGGATAAAGTTTGGACCCTGGTCGACTTGTCTAATGGGGTTAAACCTATTGGATGCAAGTGGGTGTTCAAGTTGAAAACAGACAAAGATGGGAATGTCTATATATATAAAGCAAGACCGGTTGCAAAAGGATTCGGACAAATTCATGGTATAGACTATGATGAGACCTTTTCTCCAAGAGCAATGCTTAAATCAATTCGGATACTTTTAGCGATTGCTGCATTTTATGATTATGAAATTTGGCGGATGGATGTCAAAACCGCATTCTTGAATGGGTTCTTGAATGAGGATGTGTACATGACACAACCTGAGGGTTTTGAGGATCCAGAAAATCCTAAAAGGATTTGCAAGTTTCAGAGATCCATTTATGGATTGAAGCAGGCATCTCGGAGCTGGAATCTTCGATTTGATGAAGCAATCAAGAAATTTGATTTCATCAAAAGCGAAGAAGAATCTTGTGTCTACAAGAAGTTTAGTGGGAGCAGCTTAGTCTTCTTGGTATTGTATGTAGATGACATACTACTCATGGGAAATGACATACCAATGCTTGAGTCAGTTAAGGAATGGTTAAAAATTTGTTTCTCTATGAAGGACCTGGGAGAAGCCGAGTACATATCGGGAATCAAAATCCATAGAGATAGGTCTCGAAGGATGATTGGACTAAGTCAAGAAACTTATATTGATAAGGTTCTTACAAGGTTCAACATGGAGAACTCGAAGAGAGGTTTCGTTCCCATGTCACATGGCATATCGCTTAGCAAGAGTCAGTGCTCGACTGAACCCCGATGAGTTAAAGCGAATGAGTAGCATTCCTTATGCTTCGGCTATAGGATCTATCATGTATGCCATGATAAGTACTCGACAGATGTTGCATATGCCTTGAGCATGTGTAGCGAGGTTCCAAGCAAATCCAGGAGAAGCACACTGGATCTGCAGCTAAGAGCATCCTCAAGTACTTGAGAAGAACTAAAGGCATGTTCTTAGTTTATGGGGGACAAAGTGAGTTGGTTGTTGAAGGTTACACGGATGCAAGCTTCCAAACCGATAGAGATGATTACCGCTCTCAGTCAGGATATGTCTTTCGTCTAAATGGAGGAGCAGTGAGCTGGAAGAGCTCAAAGCAAAGCACTGTAGCAGACTCTACGACAGAATCAGAATATTTAGCAGCGGTTGAAGCGGCTAAAGAAGCAGTTTGGATCAAGAAATTCTTGACAGAGCTGGATATCATACCTAGTGCTCTAGAAGGGATTGAGTTGTTCTGTGATAACAATGGTGCTATTGCGCAAGCAAAAGAACCAAGATCACATAACAAACCCAAACATGTAATGAGGAAGTATCACCTCATTAAGGAGATTGTTGACAGGAAGGATGTCAGGATCTGCAAAGTTCACAAGGATGAGAATGTGGCTGATCCGCTCACTAAACCACTACCTCAACCCAAGCATGAGTGTCACGCTAGGGCTATAGGCTTGAAGCAAATGTTAGAGTGGCTTTAGATTGTACTAGGTTTAGAGAAACTTGTTACAATGTAAAGACATGGTTTTGCTATTTATGTTTATGAGAATAAATTTTATATTATTTAATTATTGGTTTAGTATTAAATAAAATGTCCAAAATATATCTTGAATTCTATGGTTTTGTCAAATATGTGATTTGATAAATGAAACACCATAAGTGGACAGAATTCATAGAATATTAAAGTTCCTAATCTAAGTCATTAAACTGGACATAAATGACTTGTTAAAGGGATTAGCATATAAGATTGATTGATAGCACCGTTTCATGGGCTATGGAAATATAGAGATGTTTAATCAATCATATGGATATGTATAGTTGATACATAGTCGAACTAGACCTGCTTAGAAGTTCTATAACTTCGAAATTATATTAGTAGATTCCTTAGACATGAGTGGAACATTACTTAGCCCAATGATTGGTATAACTTTGATACTGTCAAACGTCATCAGTAAAAGGGGACTATAAAGGCAGCATTCCGGATGTGCTAAAAATTGAGTGGGAGTATTGATTACCATAAGATTGAAAAGGTCCTCCTATATAAGATAGGATAGGTGTCTTGGCCCCTTGAAGAGCGAAAATTGAAAAATGCATGGCCGTGCTCAAATGGATCATTCGATGATCATTTGTTTGTCAATTCGAACTCGGATTTCAAGGATTAATTTGAAAACTAGTATGGATGATATGTAAATATGATCATACTATCAAATTAAGACATTAAGAGACTTGAGGAAATTAAACATTGCACACTCGTCTCGGACAAGTGGGAGATTGAAGGATTTATGTCCTCGACTTAAATGCAATTACTAATTATATTATGGATCGTATTATAGAGATAATAAATTCGTTCTATTGGGTCGTCTATACGTCTTGCTAGAGAATGCTATAGAACTTTGGGTTAGGAAATAATAAACCCAAAGCCCAATATAATGGATCCTATTAGGTCACACAAAATACTTGGATCAACAAAAGAAACCTAGAGCCCGTAAGGGGCCCTAGGGTGGCCGGCCAAGAGGAAGGGAGAGGAGAAGTGATTCTCCTCCTAACCTAAATATATCTATATATTTGGTTAGGTAATAAGGAAATATACTAGATATCTTTCATTATTCTTCTCTCTCATATTCTTTCCAAAAGTCACAAAAACTCCATTAAAGTAGAAGAAGAATTTCTTCCTTCCAACTAGCATTGGTAGAGTGTTGATCCGGGTTGGTGGACCAAGTAGAGGAATCACAATTGAGGTTCTTAATCCTGGTTATTCAAGCTTTGTGGAATTCACGCTTCAAAGGTAAATTCCCAACTATTATGTGATCCTTGAATGTATATGCATGAGATCCTGTTTTAAGTGCTTATGAATTTGATTCATGAAATTCCGCTTAGAGTACTTATATAATCCTACACTTTATTGTTCGGTTTGTGTCGAATGTCTAAGTGCACATATCTATCGAAAGTAGCATGAGAAATAACTGAAATGTTGGGGTTATTCCAGCAAACCCATAACCCACCCAAATGATTGATGGGGTCAATTACAATGTTATTATCGAAATGTAGTGCCTTTAAAATTCTGTTACTATTGGCAACATTAGTGAGGGTTTCCAAAACAAAAATAATATCAGGTCGATGCTTGTTCTTTAGATAAATAAGCTCTGCTAGAGCTTGAGGTTTTTTTTACCTCCATGAATATTCCAACAAAGAATCTTCATAAAAACAAAAAGATAATAAAACGAGCACCACAATAAAACCAGCAAGAGAAGGCTATCGAATACAGAACCACCATAGGGTGATTGACGAGAGAATGATGAGCATAGTGGATAATTATAGGCAAAATAAATGGTGATAGCCCAGCAGCAATGGGCAGGAAGTAGACCCAACTAGGAAGAGCAATGCAGAAAATTGGACGTAAACATCTCGAATCTGCAAGTCAATAATCGTGCATTAAGGGGTGTAGAGAACCCCATGTTCATTTGCGAGTGACTACCCACTCGAGTCCAAATAGGCACAAAGACCTGAAAGAAATCGTAAATGAAAGATAGCAAAAAACTGAGAGGAGAGTTTACATATGATATATCATAGAGTATTAACATATACTACTAACTTGTAAGAGAAGGGAAATTTAACTTTACAAAATAGTCTAAAGCCTAAACAGTATAACAAATACTACTAATTGTAAGAGAAGGAAAATTTAACTTTACAACATAGTCTAATTAAAGCCTAAACAACTAATATTGCGGCCTTATCAATACCAGTAATTATTATCCTATCAAAGCCGTCTTTGTTCCATTGCTGCAACTGTCTACTTAATCTGGAGAAATAGGAACACTGCCTATTGGGATAAGGTTATTATGACTGTAAATAAAACTGTGCAGGAAATTCAATACATAGTTAAGCAAAGAATTGTTTAGATTATAAGTACAAAAGTAAAGGAGTGTGATAGGAGTTGGATAACTAATTTGTAAATACTGGGTTTGTCCAGTTGGGGGTTCTAGGCATGTCTAGGCCCTGTCAGTTGTGTTTTGTTTGGTTTTGTTAATACTACTTGATTACTTACCAAAAAAAAAAAAAGCCTTCTTTGTTAAAGGAACAAAGATACGGTAATAGTGATTCGAGGTACTCCCAAAATTTATTGAAAGTTAATCTAGAAAAATCTAGATTTCTAATGTATCTTAAAGTTAGTCTACAAATATCTTGTAAAATATCTTATAATATGTGATTTAGAAAAATCTAGACATAAGAGATAAAAAATATCTCTTAGATGACTATAGAAATTTCTAGAATTAGGTATGTAACCATTATAAATAGGTACTATAAGTGATTGGGTTTAAGGGTGTAGAAACATAAAGATCAAGTAAGAGTGAGAGACATGAGCTAATTAAGAGAGCTTCCACAAAATATTTATGAAGGGTAGAATCAAGAGTTCTACAAAAAAGAGATGAGTGAGAGATATTAGCTCTCACAAATATAGTTGTACAATTCTTATTAATGTAATCAATGAAAATACAATTTTGTTATAGTATGAAGGGTCCATCAAAACTTCCGCGTGCGCCCCAAATTTCTATCATGGTTTCAGAGCTAATCAAGACACACAAAATATTTTGAATGGTAGAAATAAGAGTTCCACCAAAGAGATAAGTGAGAGATATGGGCTTTCACATATATAGCTATATAATTCTTATGAATGTAATAAATAAAATGCAATTTTATTAATTATATTATGAAGGTACCATCAAAACTTCCGTGTGCGCCCCAAATTTCTATCAAAATGGGTACCCATTTTCATCTACCCCTACCCCAACGATTATTACGGTGTGTCGCTGTTTTTTTAAACCCCTGGTTCCTCCTTCGCACATATAGATTTTATCCGTAGATGGCCAACAACCGGTCCTTTTGAGATAACATGGAGTAACATTTCATGGAGATCTTCAACTTTCTCTTGAAGTTTTAACAGTTTGTAACTTGTTAACTTGAACACCTATTTCAATAATAACATGTTAATATTAGTAAACTTAATACTAAAAATTTATTATTCGCACAAATTGTATAAATCTACCTTATGGCCCTCTGTCGAAGACACGCCATCTTCGGCGATATATTTGACCACGCAACCTAAAGAGCGAGGAGGTGGACAATTCTTGACGATTTCATCTACGTCAATTTCTCTGTGACACTTTTCGGACCATCTTTCTTCTTGCACCCATTTCATTTTCATGCAAAATTCAAGGGTGCCAACAGTTGCAACATGTGCACACCATCTATGAAAAAAAGAAGTTTAATAGTAATATTTTTTTGTCATAATATAATAATATTACACTTAAAAAACACTTATCGGCAAAAATTTGCATTTGATTCCGAATGACAAATGGAATTAAAACATCGTGAAAACGTTTTTTTCGCCAACTTAAATACGCATATATCATTCTCTATTTCCCCATCACTATACGATAAAAAAAAAAAAAAATCAAACCATGAAAATAATTTCACCAAAATGGAGCATTACCCACAACATAGATAGCCGGCGAAGGGAGGGAGAGGAAACAAGAAATGAGGTAAGGGTTTTTACTGGAGAGAGAAAGTGAGGTTAGGGACTAAGGTTTTAGGGTCTTCAACTAACCGACTTAGGGGTTTAGTATCTTGCATTGATCTTGCGTTTTATTTCCTATCAGCATTTATACTAGGTTTTGGCTTAAATCAATTTTTTTGGGGCCCCACTGGGACCCCATGGTAAAATGAAGAGACATGTCGGACCGAAATCTCTCACATGTTAACCCGACTTGGGTTTGCGGGCAGACACTTTGAGAGTATGGGATGGTAAGGGGAAACCCTCTTCCAAAGTACCCCTAATGAGGATCGAACCCCTAACCTTGAGGTTGGAAGGTTCTTTCCTTACCACTAGGCCAAGCTTATCTAAAACCCAAAGCAAAAGCATGTCGCCAAAACCCTGGGGTTAGGGACCGAAATTTGAACCGGTCCGGACCGAAATTCGGTCCAGACCGGTTGACCCATTTTTTAAAAAAAAAATAAAGAAATTTTGCATTACATCAGACATCAATAACAAGACTCCAGCGCTAACTTTCTCTAACTCATTTCCTAAAAACTAAACCCTAGCCCATTTGCTATTCTCCAAGCCCAACCGCACCCCGCACCAACCTTCTCCCACTGCGGCACGGCAGCAGGAGCACCGCCTTCTCCGACGCCAGCGCCTGTTCTGTGTTTCTGAATTTTCGTCACTTTTATTGATGTTCGAAACATTGCATGTAACACCCCGTAATTTTCACCCTTTATTTTTGGTGTGTTTAGATTAAAACGATATTTTTTTTTTCGTAAAAATGATTAATTTTTATTTCAATTTTTTGGAACGTGTTGTGAAAATGTGTATATATATTTATATGTTGTGATATATGTATATATATTTATTATAAGTTTTTGGTTATTTATTTTAAAGGTTATTTTAGTTTCGTTATTTGTTTAGGCGTTTAGGATGCAGTTTTGTCGCGTAGCGTTTTTGTAACGTTGTTGGACCGACTTGGGTGATGAAATGTTGCATCACGTGTGGCGTATCATGCTGGCCGAAAATCAACAATTATGGAGTGGAGGATGAAGAGTTTTGGCACTTATTAAGCTAACCTTTGAATATCTTGTAACCGCTCATTTAATCCCTCATTAACTTTCTCCTAAACCCTTCATTTTTCCTTGACATAAATTTCTAATTTTTTATTAAAAGAAGCTCAGCATCATTTGCATTTAACCCTCACCGTTTTCAAGAAAAGAAAGAGAGAAAAGGAAGAGGAAAAGAATAGAAAGGTTCAACCCGGGTTTTCCTGTCACACCTTCACGAAAATAACCGTAGCCGGAGATCTAACCGTTGGATCGTCTTCCAATTTGGACAGAACGTTTATAACATCTTGTTCTACACTCTGACCAGAGCGATTTAGAATCTCAGCTTTTGATCACCGGCAATCATGGTCGGAACAGAGCAGTGCGAAATGAGATTTTTCAACGTTCAAGAAGAAAACGCCTAGTGATTTGTTGCTACAATTATCATTCATGGAGCAATTGGACGCATATTTTTCAAATCCCTTTAGACGCAGCTCTCCTCCCGACGTTCCAGGTAACTAGTAGTTATCTTAGAACCATAGTGATTAGGGTATTATTCAGTATTAGATTATTACGCTAGGAATTATTTAAAATACTTTTTGAATGGAATTATTGACGAAATTTGACATGAATATACTTGATGCATGCTGTGTGAATAATGTATAAATAAAAATAATTTTCGTCTGATTTTTAGTATTTATTTGATTTAATTGGTGTTTTGTGCGTTTTTGGCTTATTTGCATAATAATTATTAAACGAATGTTAAAATTGCTGAAATTATTTTTCGTGGATCATGTTATATGTGTAGTATGTACTCCATGCCTTAGAATAATTTTTGCCTACTGTTTACCGGTTTATTTAATTGATATATCTGTTTTTGCAGTTTCATTTCTGTCAGTATATAAATCATGAAAATTATTTCTGGAGGCCGAAAAATTCATTTCTTTGTATATTATGTATTTTCGTGAGTTTATGCATGTTATGTAAATTTTTCGTAATTTTTGGGCATTTATTTTTATTTTTAATTATTATATTGGCTTTATTGAGTAATCTGTATATTCACGTTTAGAAATACTTTTAGAGTCTGAAAATTATAAATAAAAATTGTACCATGTCAGTAGGGCCATTAGGGTCGTATGATAATTTTTGTGTGATTTTACTGCTCGAATTTATTAGTTTAATAATTATTATTGGGTTTTTGTTGTGAAATTAAGGATACTCTTTTAAATTATTTGAGAGCTTGTTAATCAGAAGTAAATTGTAATCTATTATGTTCTTGGTTGCTGATGTTCAGTAGGTTGCAGTAAGTATTATTGGGTATCCTTATGTTTATGTTTGATTTATGAAAGAAAATGATTAATTGTTACTACTCTTTTATTGAATAAGCTTTGGAGTTAATTGGTGATGTATTTTTGATTGAATTGTTGGTGTTGTAAAAACTAGTTTAATATCATTGTTGATGTTTAGAGATGTTCAAGTGTTTATTGTGGGAGACATTTGTTGAAAGCTTGTAAGTTATTAATTTTGAGGAATTATGAAGAGTTGTTTTGATGAATTATGGGTATAAGGCCGGGTAGCATCCCTTTTGATGAATATTTTTAAGATGAATGATACTTTGATGATATACATGATTTTATTTTGAGATTAAAATATCCGGTGGGATAGATGTAGTCCCCGGTGAAGAACATGCCAACCACCTGGTTTGCGAACTAGCTAGGGGTACACCTGGGTTAATTGTTGTCGTCTGAGAGGTCAGGGAGTTCTGCGTGTTCTACCCTGCATCGGGAGTTTGGCCATTCTTAGACATAGGCAGTGGGGAACGTAAGCCCATAGACTGACCTGGAAATTGCGATCTGACAAACCTTAGGAAGTGAATTGCGATGCACTAGAGTTCGGTTTCTGACTCAATAACTTGTTGTACTTTTGTTTTATTATTATTTAAGTATTCTAGAGTTGATTCACTCACTATATCTTGTTTACTTGATGTTGATGATCACTTGTATTACCTATGAGCTTTATGGTTTTTAGATGCATGTTATTGTTATAATGATTGTATGATTTCCTTTCTTATTAATCTATTTCTGAATCGTGCTTTGATTGATTTTGCTCTGGGAGAACTGCTAGTTACTCCCCCACTGATTGTGGATGTTTGTTTTATATTTTGCAGGTTATGTTGATGAGAATCTTCTTTGGTTTTGGGTTCGGGTTGAGTTGTGAGCATCAAAAAGCTAGATTTTTTAGGCCTAGACTTTTAATTAGTTTGAGAGTCAATTTTCTCTTTTAGACATTAATCTAATTAATTTATTTTATTTATACTATTTATTTATATTGGTTTTGTCACTTAGTTATTTAAACGCATTTCTTGTAGTAGTGACATTCCGAGAAGACGATGTTTCCGCCATCGTCCTATTAATACTATTATTATTTCTTTCTTTTCCGCTTTGAAATTCTGGGGTGTTACATTACAAGCAGCGAAGGAGTTCGAACAGGAACTCACTAAACCAGAAGAACCTGAGTCTTCGGACAATGTGATTGAAGCAAAATCAGCATCTGAAAGTTTAAAAGAAAAAGAAAATGTTGTCTCTTTTTCTAAAGAGAGTTAGTGAGTTAAATTTTATATATGTATTCTTACACTTCATTTAATCTAGATTTTCTTGATACAATTTTTTTATTGTATCTGTTGTGGTCAGCAATTTGATGCGTGTAATCCAATACTACTATACGATTCCATGGAGAACAATCTAGCTATTAGGCTTATGGCTTGTGAAGTTGTAGTTTGTGAGTTAGGTTTATTACAAACACTAACAGTGTGTTTGGTTGAAAGGATTTGGAAGGAAAAGAAAGAAAGTGGAGGAAATTTGTTACATTCAAATGTTTGGTTCATTTAAAAAAAATGAAGTGAAAACAAATGGAAGGAATTGGAAGGAAATACTCTTTAATAAAATTTCACTTTCCTTTCCTCCCAAAAGTGGGGGAATTTGGGAGGAAAGAGAAAATTTATACCAAACAGGAGAAGCTTAAGTTTTTTTTTCCTTTCTCTTCCCTTCCTTTCTCTTCTCTTCCTTTCCTTTAATAAAACTGAACCAAACAAGTTGTAAACAAGTAGACAACTTTGTATGGAGCAGCTTTTTTTATTTGAATTAGGAAAAAAACCCTAAAAACCAAAACAGGTCCAACAGGTCCAAACCTAGACCGGTCCTGAAAAACAGGTCTGGTCTAGATCTAAATCGTACCCGGTCCAGGTCCAGGTCCGTGCAAATACTTTGAACCGGTCCAGCCGGTTCCGGTCCGGTCCTGGACCAGTGTGCAGCCCTAGCCACATGTACTCTCCCCTTCCCCACATAATCAACTACTCTACAATCATATGCTGGTCTTTGTGGGGAAAAAATCATTTAAAGACAATATATTATTTCTATTTTTAAAACAATTAAGTACAAATATATATATTAATACTCATTAAGCTGATGTTAATAATAGCGTATTCAACTTCTAAGTAGGGGTGTAAATGAGACGAGACAACTCACGAGCTACTCGAGATTGACTCGGTCAAAGCTCGACTCAAGTAGGCTCGACTCGATGACTAACGAGTCGAGCTTGAGCTACTACCTACTCAACTCGAAAAGCTCGCAAGAAACTTGAAAATAAAATTATATATAATACTTACAATTTCGATAAATAATTCTCAAACTTTTTCAAAGAACTTAATCCATGAAATGTAATAAACACTTTCATAGAAAATATTTTCATAGTGGACATTAATTATAGTTTGTCTTTAGGTTATGGTTAACAAGTCAAGCACAAGATTTTAACGAGCCTTAACCTTGACTCGGCTCAAAATCTCATGAACAAACTAGAAAATTATTAAAAATGATCTTTTATGTAAAATATTAAATGTACCACATTGGTTTATAGTATAAACAATAGCCATTTTTTCTCTATAAAATGTTACTAATCTAGCTATACTTATTGTTAGAATTAAATTAAAGTTGTCCCACATTGGTTGAGAAACAAAAGTTTAAGTCTGTGTTCTTTATAAATTGAACAAAAACTTTTTGGTTGGAAACTATTTTTTTCTATGAAAGTTTGTTTCATAAAATCCCACATTGGTTGGACAATGAAACACCCAACTTTTTTTTCTTTATAAAAGGCTACTCCAAGTACCTAACTCAAGGTACATGGATTGACTCAAGATTGAGTTGAGCCATGATTTGAGTTCGAGCTTCGGGTTCGATCTTTATTCGAGTTTATGTTTTGAGTTTGAGCTTGATTCGAGCTCGAGTTCGAGCTTGATTCGAGTTCGAGCTTGATTCGAGTTCGAGCTTGAGTGAAGTTTGATTTTTTCAAGCTCGCGAGTTTTCGAGTCGAGTCAAGCTTGATTTCGAGTTCGAGTTGAGTTTAGCCAAACTCGAGCTCGACTCGCATCATTTACACCTTACTTCTAAGTACTCTTATATTAAAAAAAAAAAAAAAGTCTTCAAATTTTTATAACTTTCGTAATTAACAAAACTACACCATTGAATTACATCGGTTATATTCTTACACGTTAACCTAAATTTGAAAAACAAGATTGTATTATATTCTTTGTAAGTAATTATATGTACTCTCTTGAAGTCGAGGGTTATATTCATGAATAATTCATATTATAATTTACTATGTAGAAAATTTAAAAGAAACTGGAAGATCATTTCCTGAGCGCAATCAATACTTACAACTCTTTTTTCCACTTCTCTCAAGTTTTTAATTTAAGACTTTAAATGCACATTGATAAATAATCCGGGGCGTATCGCCCGGGACAAAAACTAGTTTGTAACCTGTTATATAACTTCGGCTCTTAGATGCATTTTATGCGTGAAGTTTGCTACCCTCAAATAAATTTAAAAAAAAAAACATGAAATTTGTTCCACATATATATTTTGCGGCAGCAACTCATTGTATCCCACGAACTGCGACTATCTTCTATCACTGTACATTACGTGGATCTCATTAGATTTTTATTACCAGTGAGCATCTTCTAGGTTAGAGAATAAAAAAGCTCATAATAATGTAAAGGCGAAAACATGAAAGAATGGGGAGCAATGATATTCCCATACCCAGTATGGTCCAATACCATGGCATTTCAGTAATTTTTATGACAAAAATTAATATAAAAAAATTAAAAATTTAAATAAAAATCATATATTTTTATTTGGGGATTGTTAGTTGAAATGTAGTTTATGTATTAGATGGCTAGTGTATCATATCTTAACACTATCTTATCATATCAGTTAGCTATTATATCATATCCTGGCAGCATCGAATCATATCAAGTAAATGTTAAATTGTATCAAGTTGCTAGTGAAATTACAAAAATGCCATGGTATGGGACAAGTTGTCCCATATCGGGTATGGGAGAATACTTCCTCAAAGAATGGGGGTGATGGCGCCTAAAAATATGAGATAATAGTAAGAGGTCTAAAGACTGATGACACGTGGCAGATTTGTGAAATGCAATGAGAAATCGATAAGCAATGTGAGGCTTTGAAGAATATTGGCTTACCTTGACACGTAAGACTATTTTTTCTTCTTTTATTAGTATATATAATGATATATGATGATATGATGATTGCATACACACATTCATACGTGCACCTAATTTTAGATACTTATTTTTGTCTCATATCCCATTATTATCTTTGTTTTATTGTTGCTTTGATGTTTTGATCACCCTATGTTATTTTGTTAAACAAAACCTAAATAACTGGTTATGATCCTTGTAAAAAAAGCTCCTTAGAGCTTATCACCCTAATTCTGCTATTAGTGTTTGCTAAAAACAGTCACTTTTAGCTTAACTGTTTTGAGGATATAGTTATCAATAATATGTAAACGAGTGTTTAGTAGAGGCTATATTGGACAAATATGAGATCTAGTTCTGTGTTTACCCTCAACACTGAATTGTTTATATGGTCGTTCATGATCAAACTATGGAGCAATAAAGGGAAAATCATTAGTCCCTATTATGTTGTTTTGAGGATTGCCTCTTATTCATTGTCCCTTTTTAAAATTAAACTAGGTTTATATGTCTTCGCTTAATTAAGAAACTATGAATAACTGTTGCTATCCATAAGAAATTTGTTGCCAACTCGAGTTGGTAACAATTGGAAATAAAAATTAGTTGTTGCTAAAAGGCTTGTTGCCATATGATTTTAGCTACAAAATCCAAAATAATTTATTTGTCATATCGCATCCATTAAAATATTGTTGCTAGATATCGCAACAAATTATTAACATTTTGTTGCAAGAAATTAGCAACAAATTGTTAACATTGGTTGCTAAAAATAGAAACAATTAATTATTCTTAATTATTACATAATTACACTTTGGCCCTGTTCTTTTGAACTTATTTTGGCTGAACTGAACTGAACTTATTTTATTTTTGCTGAACTGAACTTATTTTTGCTGAACTGAACTTATTTTTGCTGAACTGAACTTATTTTTACTTATTTTTGCTGAACTGAACTTATTTTTACTTATTTTTGCTGAACTGAACTTATTTTGGCTGAACTGAACTTATTTTTGCTGAACTAAACTGTATTAACATAATATTATCAATACTCATTATTATAATAGTCAATAAATATTAACATAATATTATCAATACTTATTATTATTATTTTTTTATTATTTTATAATAATAAATAATAAATAATAATAATAAATAATAAATAATAAATAATAATAAATAATAAATAATAAATATAATAAATAATAAATAATAAATAATAAATAATAAATAATAAATAATAAATAATAAATAATAAATAATAAATAATAATAATAATAATAATAAATAATAATAATAATAATAATAATAATAACAAATAATAGTAATAATAATAAATAATAAATAATAAATAATAAATAATAAATAATAAATAATAAATAATAAATAATAAATAATAAATAATAATAAATAATAAATAATAATAATAAATAATAATAATAATAATAATAATAATAATAATAATAATAATAAATAGTAATAATAATAAATAATAAATAATAAATAATAAATAATAATAAATAATAAATAATAATAATAAATAATAATAATAATAATAATAATAATAATAATAATAATAAATAGTAATAATAATAAATAATAAATAATAAATAATAAATAATAAATAATAAATAATAAATAATAAATAATAAATAATAAATAATAAATAATAAATAATAAATAATAATAAATAATAATAATAATAGTAATAATAGTAATAATAATAAATAATAAATAATAAATAATAATAAATAATAAATAATAAATAATAAATAATAAATAATAAATAATAATAATAATAATAATAATAATAAATAATAAATAATAATAATAAATAAAAAATAAAAAATGAAAAAATAAAAAAATAAAAAAAATAAAAGAATAAAAGAATTAAAAAAATAAAAAATAAAAAATAAAAAAATAAAAAAAATAAAAAAAAACAAAAATATAAAAAAATAAAAAAATAAAAAAAAATAAAAAAAATAAAGAAAGTAAAAAAAATAAAAAATAAAAAATAGAAATTCATCATTATTATAATTATAATATTAATAATAATAACAATATTAATAGTAATATTGAAAATAAAAATAATAATTACAACATTAGATAAGACTGTACTTATTTTTGCTGAACTGAACTTATTTTTACTTATTTTTACTGAACTGAACTTATTTTTGCTGAACTGAACTTATTTTTACTTATTTTTGCTGAACTGAACTTATTTTTGCTGAACTGAACTTATTTTTACTTATTTTTGCTGAAAATAAGTCCAAAAGAACAGGGCCTTTGACTAATGCACTATTTATATAACATAGGCTAACCTTATGTTGTTTTTGTTAATTATTTGATAATATGAGAGCTACGTTTGGGCAAACCAATAATTCAATAAAGAGGAGGTGAGTATAAGGTGGTACTTTGGCTCATCTTTCCTGAACACCTCAAGTAGGTTCCACCTCTCGAGGTACATGGGGCTTATTAGCCCCCAAAAACCTCGAGCTGGGTCCAATCCCCTCTCGAGGTACTGGGGCTTATTAGCTTCTGAACACCTTGAGCAGGGTCCAAGCACCTCTCGAGGTACATGCGGCTTATTAACCCCTAAACACCTCGAGTAGGGACCAAGCACCTCTCGAGGTACATGGGGCTCATTAACTCCTGAACACCTCGAGTAGGGTCCAAACACCTCTCGAGGTATAGGGGATCATAGCCCTTGAACACTTCGAGTAGGGACCAAGTGCCTCGAGTGGGATCTATAGACCTCGACCGAGTTCTAGACGCCCCTCTATGCCCTGTTACCTCGACCGAAGACCAGGCACCCCTCTAAGCTTTAATGCATCAAATAGTGCCCATCCTCACACGGTTATTCCGCACAACATACGAATCCAGAGGTGTCCTTCCTCGTACATTCTGCGTAGGGCTAATGTTTGGGCACAATATACCTTTGGGACCCAGGCCTAGGGTGAAATACCATATTTCCACCAGTTTGTTCAAGAGATTGTTCCCTCAGTTAGGCAGCCCAGCCAGACTTCAAGTCTGACATGGCACTCAGACATCATCCCCCCCACCCCCGACAATCCCTATAAATAGGAAACATATCCCAATTTGTGGAGGTAATGAATAGTTCTGCTATTGACTCTATATCTCTAACCACTCTCTCTATATCTGGACTTCAAGTTCAAATACTGACTTGAGCGTCGGAGGGGCATCCTCAAATCACCTCATGTAACACCCCGAAAATTCTCTATTTTCCAAAATACCTTTTTCATATAAAACTTAGAGAATTACCAAAGTATTATCGCCCGTGTGATAACGTATCGGCTTATTTAGAATTTTGCAGCGGAAATAATAAATAACTTTGAAAACATAAGTAACTTAGTCAACCACAAAGTCAACTCCAAAACCAAACCAAACCAAAAATCAAACCAACTTAAAAGTCAACTATTCAAACCATAACTAAATCAAAATTATAAAAGTATTAAAGAACTAAAACACAAGCTCTCCACGAAAACCCGAACCCATGATGCATCATCTTCATACCTGGAATGGTCGATGCTTTATTGATCCTGAAAGACTGCACGCCAAATGGGTCATCACAGGATCAATAAGGCACAACCATGATCGACATACAAAAAAACATGTAATTAGCAAAGCTGAGTACTACATAATAATTAAAATATAAAACCTAACATGATACTAATAAACATTAACTCAAAGATAAATAAAAATTTAATAAAATAATAGATTGACTATACTGAACTTGACTCCACAACCAATAGGTTAATTATACTATTTTTTCACCAAATACCCCCCGAGTTTTCGGTTTATTCACGAGGTACCCTCGCGCTTCTGAAAATACACAGGTTACCCCTCAGTTTCTTAGTAATACACTAAAATACCCTTAATGACTAACGACGAGGTTTTCTTGTCCACACACATCATCTCAAAATGGCAAAGCTGAACGCATGCTTAGTACCCTTTACAATTTAATGCGTACTATTCTCTTCCATGCTTTCGCCCCACTTCCAGACTGGAATCATGCCTTAGAAACTGTCACTTATCTTATAAATGGTTTGACCTCTAAATTACTTCACCATAAATCTCCATCTGAAGTCCTTTTTTGGCAAACCACCATCATATGACCATATACGGGTTTTTAGTTGCCTCTGTTATCCCAATTTGACTGCTACAACTCCACATAAACTTGCTCATAGATATGCCCCTTGTGTTTTCTTGGGATATCCTGCTAATCATCATGGGTACAAGTGCCTTGATTTTTCTACTAATAAAACGGTTATTTCACCAAATACCCCCGACAAATTAAAAAATTCACCATATACCCTCAATGTTCCAAAAATTCACCATATACCCTTGAGTTTTCGAAAACGTTCACAAAATGCCTTTTTTCTAACTTCCGTTAACTTTATTTACGATTTTGCCATCATTAAAGCTTAACCCAAAAATGCAAACCCTAACCCCTAACCCTAACCCTAACCCAAACCCCCTACCATCCCCCCACCCCACCCCACCCCAGCCCCATCTCCCCACCCCAACCCCAAGCAGCCCCTCCCCCCCCCCCGCAGTCCCTCCTCCCCCTCCCCTCCACCGGCGCCTATCCCTCCCCCTCCCCTCCCCTCCACCGCCGATTTCCCCGACCCCCACCTCTCCCCTCAAATTCCTCGGTCCCCACCCATCCCCTCCCCCGTTTTCGTCCGTCCAAAACCGAACTCCCTCCCCTCCACCGACGCCTTCCCTCCCCCTCCACCGTCGATTTCCCAGCCCCTCCCCCTTTCCCTTCGAATACCCCCCGTCCCCCTCCCCTCCCCTGTTTTCTTCCGCCCAAAACCGAACCCCTCCCATCCGTTTTCGAATTTCGGGCTACGAGGGGGGGGGGAGTTTTCTAAATGCTCGTGTGTTTGTGCAATTCGAAGGGGAGGGGAATTCCACCGGTGTTTGGTGCTCGGTTCGCCGGTATTCAAAGGGGAGGGGTGGGGTTAGGGGAATTCGGCGCGGGATGGGTTTAGGGAATTCGACCGGGAGGGGGTGGGGAATTCGACGGGGAGGGAGGGTGGGGGGGCCCGGTGGAGTAGACGGGGGGAGGAGGCCGGGCAAGGGTCCTGGACTCGCAACATGGTGGGGGGAGGGGTTGCTGGGGCGGGGGAGGAGGGGGACTGCGGGGGTGGGGGGGGAGGTGGAGGGTGGAGGAGAAGGGAGGGGGGGTGGGGGGGGGTTGGGCCCGGGAGTGGAGGGTGGTGGGATGGGTGAGTTAGGGTTTGGGGTAAGGGTAAGGGTAAGGGTTTAGGTTTAGGATTAGGGTAAGGGTAAGGGTTAGGGTTAGATTAGAATTAGGGTTTAGGGTAAATAATGGCAAACTCGTAAATAATGGCAACGGAGAGTTAAGGAAAAGGGTAAATGGTGCACAGTTTTGAAAAGTCAGGGGTATATGATGAATTTTTGGAACATTGAGGGTATATGGTGAATTTTTTGATTTGTCAGGGGTATTTGGTGAAAAAACCGCTAATAAAATAATTTTGTCTCGTCATGTTATATTTGATGAACATACCTTCCCTTTCATGAGAACTACAAAATATTCCTCAAGTGACTATCATTTTTTAACCTCTGGTGAGCCATCCCCCTTGTTGACTCATATTTACCCACAAATCATAACCTCGACCCCCCCTTTCCCATCGTGCGGGCCTAAGGTCCCCCTCCTGCTCATCAAGCCCACCTGCATGATGCCCCCCATCCCTACATCATGCGGTCCAGCAGACCTCCCCACCTGTGTCTGCTTCCCCTTCCTAGGCCCAACAACGTGTTCTTTTCTACTCTCCTCCTCTCGAGGCACAGCAGACACCCCCCCTTCCGTGTCTGCTTCCCAAAACCCAGCCCATCAGCGTGCCTTAACCTATTCTCCCCCACCCATGCGTGGACAGCCCGCCATTCAACCTACTCAGCCCCTTCCCTCGCCACCTGTCACTTGGTCCCAATGTGGAATTGTCAAGCCTAATCCTAAATACAATCTCCACACCCATACTTTAAGCTCATCACCAAATAAATCTCCCTTGCCTAAAAACCATAAACTGGTCTTAAATGACCCAAATTGGAACGCGACAATGCAGGATGAATATGGTGCTTTTATTAAAACTGGGGACTTGGGAATTGGTACCTAGGCCTACGAGGGTGAATATTGTTAATTGCATGTGGCTTTTTAAACATAAATTAAAATCTAATGGTGACATTAAGAGGCACAAAGCTAGACTTGTTTGTGATGGCAGGTCTCAGGAAGTTGGTGTTGATTGTGATGAGACTTTTAGTCCTGTGGTTAAACCCCAGACTATTCGCAGTGTATTGAGCTTAGTTATGGCTCGCAAGTGGTTCATTCATCAACTGGATGTTAAAAATGATTTTCTTCATGGTGATCTTTGTGAAACAGTATATATGCATCAACCTCCGGGGTTTGTTGATTCTCGCATACCTCATTATGTTTGACGCCTGCGTAAGGCCCTCTATGGCCTCAAACAGGCACCTCGTGCGTGATACCAATGGTTTGGTACTTATCTCTTGCACATGGGGTTCGTCATTACTAAGAGTGATAATTCTCTTTTTACTTTTCATCAGGGCTCAGACACAACATATTTACTTCTGTATGTTGATGATATTTTGTTGGTCACTTCTTCTAATGCGTTACGGGAACGGATCATTACTCAGCTCCAAACTAAGTTCCCGATCTCTGATTTAGGTCCATTGAGCTACTTTCTGGGTATTTATGTCACCAGGACACACTACTACAAAAAGACTTAAAGAGACCACCTAAAAATCCCCTTAGAGACCACTTGAGAGGTGGTCTCTAGCTCACTGGTCTCTTAGTATAAAAGACCACTTTTTAGAGGTGGTTTTTTAAATAAAAAAAGAGACCACTATTAAAATAACTGGTCACTTAGGTGCTCGATAGAAGAATTACGTAAGAAGGAAAAGAAACCACTTAATTGAATCAGTTAGTATCTTTGATTCTACCAGGAAACCACTTAGGCAAACAAGTTGTAACACCCCCGGGGTGTTACATAAGTGGTCTCTTTAAGTCCATTAAAAAGGCCATTTATCTTTGCTAGGTGGTCTCTTTACTCAACATAATTATAGTAGTGGTTTACTTCGGTTTTTTTCCTTGAAAATTTACATATATTCCCTCTTATTGTCAGCCTCCTTTATTTGCGTAATTATTCATAAAAACTAAACAAAAAGAACATTCAAAGAAGTGCCACTTTTCTTACAAATTTGTTCTGACATTGAAATTAAGAGAAATTTGCTAGCTCAAAGTTATACAAGTACAATGTAGCAACTACATAAAAATTGTCAAAATTAAAAAAGGGAAAAAAACTAAATAATAATCTAAGCTCGCCTTCTTATATGTTGTTATCTCAACATAAATATGCACGGGAAATTCTAGAGCTTGCAGGCATGACTAGCTGTAAGCCTCATGCTACTCCTGTGGACTCTAAGTCCAAATTAAGTGCGGAGGCTGGACCACAGTTTCATGATCCTACATTATATAGCAGTCTTGCAGGTGCTCTTCAGTACCTCACCTTTACTCGTCCTGATATTTCTTATGCTGTTCAGCAGGTCTGTCTATTTATGCACGACCCTATTGTCTCTCACTATGATGCATTAAAGAGGATCTTGTGCTACATTCAGGTCACTATTGATCATGGTTTACATTTATATCCTTCTTCTTCCTTGCGTCTGGTCACTTATATTGATCCTGATTGGGGCGAGTGCCCTGACAGTAGTCGTTCTACTTCATGTTTTTTAGGGGACAACCTTATTTCATGGTCTTCTAAGCGTCAGGCTACTCTTTCTAGATCTATCGTAGAGGCTATCGAGGTGTCGCTAATGTTGTAGCTGAATCTTGTTGGTTGCGCAACTTATTACTAGAGTTGCATTGTCCTCTTTGTTAGGCTACACTTGTCTAGTGTGATAATATCAGTGCTATTTATTTGTCCAGCAATCTTGTTCAGCATCAGTGCACCAAACATGTTGAGTTGGATATTCACTTTGTTTGGGAAAAGGTTGATTTAGGACAAGTTCGTGTTTTATATGTGCATACTAGGTATTAGTTTGCAGATATTTTCACAGAAGGACTTCCCAACCAACTATTTTTGGATTTTAAATCCAGTCTTAGCGTACGTCCTCCTCCCGCTATGACTGCGGGGGTGTGATAGAGAATAATATTTTCTCATTGTCTTAGGATATACTTTGTATAATTTCCTAACTATGTTAGGATTCGTTTTTGTGAACCTATTTATTGATCAATACACAAACTCAAGGAGTTTTCCACAATCTAACAATAACATGTCCTATCTTTCAGTACTCTTATATTTAACACTCTTCAAATTTTTATAACCTCCATAATTAACACTACTACACCAATTAAATACATCGCATATATTCTTACAGAGTAACCTACATTTTTAAAAAAATAAAGAGATTATATCATATTCTTTGTAAGTAATTTTATATATATATATATCGATTAAATAATTCATATTATAATTTACTATTTAGAAAATTTAAAAGTAACTGAAATATAATTTCTAGAGTACAATCCAATGCCTATAACTCTTTTTTCCCACTTCTCTTAAGTGTTTGATTTAAGACTTCAAATTCACATTGGTAAATTCTAAGGCATTGCCCGGGCCAACAACTAATGTTGAGAGAAAACCTACTAACCTAAAGATTGAGAGGATGAGGTTTTAGATAAATATGACCTAACTAGTATGCAGCTAGCACTAGTGGAAAAAAACGCAAAGGCTGCGGTGTAAGGGCTGCGGCTCATTGCAAAACGCATCCCTTAATAGTGAAGGGCTGCGGTTAGCCCAAAACCGCAACCATTTAGTAACTAAGGGATGCGGTTTTTGGGCTAACCATAACCCTTAATAGTGAAGGGTTGCGGTTAGCCCAAAACCGCAGCCTTTTAGTAATTAAGGGATGCGGTTTTGGACCAACCGCAACCCTTTATAATTAATTCACGGTGGGCTGGGCCACTTTTAAATGAATTGACACGCAGCAAAGTGAGCAAACCTCGCGTTTATCTTTCTCCCTTATTTGTCTCTCTCATTCGTCTCTCTCCTCTCTTATTCTCGATGGCTAGGGTTTTCATCCTCTGACAAATCTTCACACCACCACACCCCCTCGTCTGTCCTCTTCATACCACCACACCCTATGGCCTATCGTATGTCCTCTTCACACCACCACAGCCCCTCTCCTCCTTCGTCTCTCCTCTCTAGGCTCTCGTATCACCACCACGAACAGTCGTCGCTCACACCACCACACCCCCTATCCTTGCGCGCACAAACATTAGTTGCTCACACCAACACATCCCCTTTCCTCGCGCGCATGAACAGTCGTCGTCGCTCACACCGCTGGCGTCTTCTCTCGCCTTTCGTCGCGCACATCAACTCTCCTCTTGTCGTCGCCTTCGCTGCATCTAGATCTAGGGTTGGTTCGTGATTGTAGGTTCGTGATTGTATTAGTCACTTTTAATATTTTTTTCGTATTTGTTGGTTCGCTGCATCAAATTAGTTTTTGTCATTTTTAATTTTTTTTGGTATTTGTTGGTTCGTGATTGTCGTCGCTCTATCTCCTCTTGTTGTCACCTGTGCACAACAATTTTTTTTAGTATTTTAGGTTTTTTTTATTTTATTTTGTGGAATTAATTTTATGTTTTTAATTTTGAGGGAAGCTCTGTTGTAGGTTGTTGCTTTTGTGGAATTAATTTTTGGGTTGTTTGTAGAGTAATGAATTGTTCTTTGATTCATTTTGGTATGTTCAAACCGAGAAATTAATATACATAAGTAACAGTTAAAACCCTAGAAATCGAAGAAAGAGTGGAATATTGTGATGCTTATGGGGAAGAAGATAAACATCCAATATAAAGTAAGGGCTTGTTCTCCCCAGCTTATTTTCAGTTAAGTTCAGTTGCAATCAGTTCAGTTCAGTTCAGTTTAATTAGTTCCAATCAGTTCAGATCAGTTCCTAATTTATTTCTCTGATAATATAACAATGATAATTATAATTATTATTACAATTACGATTATTTTATCATTATTATTATTATTGTTACTATTACTTTTATTAATATTAATATTAATATTTGTCATTGTTCAAAGTACATACTTTTTAATAGATGACAACAATGATACTATTAATAATAACAACAATAATACTTGTTATTGTTGAAATGATCATATTTTTTAATACACTTTTTGATAGTTGAACTACTAGGCAAAATAATAGTACTATCGTACATTAACTAGTTTTCATAATCGGTTAATTCTTCGTCTTCTTCTTGTCCATAAATTTGCTCCATCACCTCGGGATTATTCTGCATTGACTCCCTTATTTCTTCAGTTATTTTCTGTCGTATACTATCCATAGCTATTTTTTTTGTTATCATCATACATCTAATCAGCTCTTTGTTCCATGACTTCAATTTGGTGCGTGAAAGGAATCCCTAGATCATGTAAACGACTAAAATTGTGTAGAGGAAAACAAGCGACGATAATTTTCAACTGATTAGCCTCGTCAATTTTGCGGCATCGATTTTAGAATCTTCCACTTATTAAATATTAACATATTATATTATTAAAAACTATTATTATCATCAATTAATGTTTATTATATTATATTATATTATATTATATTATATTATATTATATTATATTGTATTATATTATATTATATTATATTATATTATATTATATTATATTATATTATATTATATTATATTATATTATATTATATTATATTATATTATATTATATTATATTATATTATAAAAATGATCATATAAAATGTTGTTGGATTTTTTTCAATGAATATTTTTATAAAACCAACTTTTTGTAACTTTTACAAATATATAATTAGAGATATTAATGGTCAAAGTTGTGCGTTGGCAAGGATGAAAGTCAAACTATTGTACTAATTTATAAATGGAGGTTGGTTAGTATATATATTAGATTTAGATAGATATGTAGTATTTCACACACTTTCCTAAAAATATAGGCTTGGAACCTAAATCAAAGCCCATGTAAAGGCGCAATGGCCATGTTACAATATAGTAGTATGTAAATAAAATGGTGTTGAAAAATCTCATTTCATAGCAACACAAAATCAACAATGTAAACAAAAAAAAAAACTTGCAAAAAAGATAATATAAACAACAACTCGTGCAATGCACGGGTTTCAAAACTAGTATAAATATACGGCTAGATTTGATGAAACTCCTTTATTGAAGAGATTAACATTGATAAATATTTATAATTTATAAACTAAGGATAATTCTATGTGTTTGGATCCTCTAGAGTTCTAAAATAACTCTACAAGGTAGAGTTTGAACAATATCAACCCTTGAATTTATAAACCAAAGGCTCATATATTATCTTTCCAAGTTCCCCCTATTTTTTCTCATCAAATCCACCCCCAAATTTTCAATTCATACCAATATGAACCCTTGATTTTAAAATGTATGGTTCAGATAAAACTCTAGAGGATCCAGATTCTAATTCTATACATATTAGGAAACCTATCCAGATTAGAAATATATAAACAAATATATCCTACACTATATTATACAAACCCTATCCACCTCCAAAAAAAATTTATATACAAACCCTCTCGGCTCTCGGTGGCTAACGATCGCACTTGACAACAAAAAAAGAGAAAGAGAAATCAGTCGGACATGGCGGATTTGGTGGATGTAGATGTAATCGGAAAGCGCATCCTCCATGTTATGGCTAAAAACCTCGAAATTGAGGGTCTTAAGCTCCCCTTGTTAAATATGTATGTTTTTTTTTTTTTTACAATTGCTTGCCTTAAATTGCTTAGGGTTACTTTTAATTTGTTACGATCTACTTATTGTATCTGAATTGAATTTCGTCTTCTCTTTATTTTGTTGTTGTTGTTGTTGTTGTTGTTGTTGTTGTAGTAGTATGTTATGTAATTAATTTCCCCGTTTTATGCCTTAATTTTGCAGTTATCACTATCTTAATATGTCCATAGCTAATTTAATCAACAATAGGTTTCGTATCTCTCCTCCTTTAGTAGCAGGCCCTTTTAATCCTATTTTGCAAATGTTTGATCATGAGGAACATGTTGTGGAAGAGGCTTAATTGGATGGGCTTTACTCACCAACAAGCCCATTACAATTAAATGGGTTCCAGTTCGAATATAGTCATGAACAGGTACAAAGACAGGGGGAATCTACGGATCAGCCCAGGCAGACTGTGTTGGGTCTGCAATGCACTTCGACCATGTTTTATGGAAAAAAAAAATAGAGGATCCATTAACCAGAAGCATGTCTCATAGTAGCTACCTGTCTGTAGTGGGAACAACAAAGCAACAACATGAAAAAAGAAAAAAAAAGGAAGCTGGAAGTATGGGAAACAAAAGGAGCGTTTAATATTTGGCCACTTGACGACCACCATCAGTTTCGAGCAAAAGCACTGACAGATCTCTCAATGGCCGATAATATGGGGGTTAAAGTGGATGAGGAAATTAGTTCGCGAGGTCCGAGGAAAAGAACAGCAAGAGTTTCTCCAGAGGAACCATCCGACACTTGGAGTCTTAAAAGAAGTAAAATAGTCTCAGATGAGGGTGAAGAAGCAATACAATCCAGGGACGGGCAAGATGATCAAGTGGTTTTTCATTTTGACATGATCATTTCAGTAAACAAAGAAAATGCTACCAGGGATGTGGTTGACCCAGATCAACCACCGTCAGATCAATGAACATCTTGGCTTGGAATTGTCGGGGTTTGAATGCCAGAGATAGCCCGACGATTCCATACCTGTTCTGGCTCATTTCGCAGTTTCATCCTATGTTTTTGTTTTTGCAAGAAACCAAATCTAGCGTAGATTATGTAAAAAATCTGCTTAGTGCTACTAGTCCTAGTAATGTTTGTGGAATCGATGCCGAAGGTACAAGAGGATGGTTAGTCGTTTTTTGCTGGGGTCCTTTCGCAGTGGATGTGATTCAAAAGTCCAGGCATTTTGTTTACTGTAAAATCTCGACCTGGAATGGTAATATAAGGTACATTTTGTTTTTGTACGGGGAATTGCAAAAACAACAACGTCACTTACTCTGGAATAATTTACAGTCTTTGATGGAGCAATATGATAATTTTTTAATTATCGGCGATATTAACCAAGTAGTTCAATATTCAGATAAATTGGGTGGCTCAAACTTAATTCGAGGATGGGAGGAAATAGTGACTTGGAAACATGATTTGAATCTACATGACATACCATTTTACGCACCAATATTTACATGGTGGAATAATCGAGATGAACCTGATCTAGTCATGGAAAGACTAGATAGGGCGTATGCTTCAAAAAAATGGCTAGATGAGTTTCCGCAAACAATTATTCGAAATTTCCCGATAGTTCACTCAGACCATGCTCCAATTTTTTTGCAAACGGATCCTCCACAAACAAAACCAAATCGACCATATCAAATAGAAAACTGGTGTTTAGAGCAACAGGAGGTCCGAAATATAATTGAGGAAATTTGGTTAATGCAAATTACTGGCTCACGGATGTATTCGTTATCTCGCAAACTTCTTCTTATTCGAAATCGACTAAAACAATGGTGCCTCGACAAAAAACTTTTTTGGGGTGTTAACTGGAAATCTATTTTTGATCAACTACAAGCTCAAATCATTAACATAACAGAACTTGCTCAAGGAGCCGAGGTATTAGGAACTCGACGGCAGCTAGTGTCAGAAGCCTCTCTAGCAATAACATATTGGAATCAACGTCTCAAAGACCAACGTCTTCGTTTTGGAGATCTGCATACGAAATACATGTTTAGCAAATTGCGAAAACGGAAACAACGGAATTACATCTACATGTTGAAAAATGAAAATGGTGTTTGGGTGGATAATGAGCGTGAGATGGAATTACTATTCGAGAAACATTTCCAAGATATCTATATTCTAAACTCCAATCTGGTTCGTGATAGTACGCAACATGGGGAGGACATAGATTTAGTTTTAAGAGAGCTCCATCTTCCTAAACTTTCGGAAGATGATTCCCTCTCTTTGCAGGCTCCTTTCTCGGCTCAGGAAATTAAACTTGCAATGTTTGATATTGATAAAGATAAGTCCCCTGGTCTGGATGGTTTTCCTTCGGAATTTTTTAAAGTATATTGGGATACAGTAGGACATTTGGTTGTGGAAGCCGTCAATAGGTTTTTCTCTACAGGCTACCTTCTGAAAGATTGGAATAAAACTTTATTGGTCCTTATTCCCAAAGTTACACCACCGGAGGAGGTTAGTCATTTACGGCCTATAAGTTTATGTAACGTTGTTTATAAGTGTGCTTCAAAATGTATGGTCAATCGTATGAAGCCCCTATTGCCAGATCTTATAGATGACTATCAAAATGCTTGTCCCGGGATGGCAAATGGATGACAACATCCTAATTTCTCATGAGATGATGCACATTATTAACAAACAACGTTCTGGGTCATGCCATCTGGCAGCTCTCAAACTTGACATGAATAAAGCGTATGATAGAGTAAGCTGGTTGTTTCTGCTTAAGGTCCTGTCAGCGTACAGATTTCCCCTAACATGGGTTCATTTGGTTCAACAATGTATTTCAACGGTTTCTTATCGACTGCTTGTAAATGGCTCAGCAACGCAGGCTTCTCTCCAAAGTGTGGTTTACGTCAGGGGGACCCTCTGTCTCCTTATTTGTTTCTTTTCTACATGGATATATTGTCAAGAATGACTTCCCTAGCAAGAGATATTCGAACTTTTCAGGGCATCCGGATACGTAGAGGTGGCCCTATCATTTCTCACCTATTTTTTGCAGATGATTCATTATTTTTCTTTCAAGCCACTTCAGAAGCGTGCACTTCTATGAATGATATCATTGCCAGATTCTGCAAAATCTCTGGTCAAACGGTGAATCTATATAAATCTTTCATCAAGTTTAGTCCGAACATTCCAGATCAGTCCCAAAAAGTTTATAAAGATATACTCAGAATGAAGGCAAAGCCGTCTTTGGGTTTGTATCTTGGGGCTCCAATTGATATTCAAGGTTCTAAATGTCAACATTTTACTCCTCTGCTGGATAAAATTTCAACCATAATCTCTCAATGGAATCATAGACATCTATCTCAACCCACAAAGTTGATCATTATCAATTCTATTCTAATTGCTTCAATTATTCATCAGATTGCGGTTTTTAGATTACCTACCACGATTGCTAATAAGATAGATGGAATGTTAGCAAGATTCTTCTGGAAAGATCGGAACAACAAAGGTATTCATTGGAAGCGTCGTGAAATTCTTCACCAGCCTCGTGGTATGGGGGGTTTGGGGATTCGCAGTATAGAAAATTTTAACAAGGCTCTCTTGATGAAAAAAGCATGGCGGCTTCAGCATAATCCTCAACTTCTCATTTCCAAAACTTTTCGTCAAGCTACCCAATTATCTTCAACTCGATCTAACTACCAAAGATTGTCATGGCGTTGGAAAGGTATAGTGACGGCGAACCGGCTGCTACAACAGATTATGGAAGGTTGGTAACGGGAATAAAATTGTAGCATCTAAAGATAAATGGGTGAATTAAAACTCCCATTTTTCATGATGAAATACCTTTAAGGGAAGCCGCAGAACTTCGGGTTTCTGAGCTCATTCTCCCAGATCATGGAGGATGGGATATCCATAAAATTCACCGTTTTTTATCCCGGAAAGTGCACGCATGATTAAAGAAATGGAATTACCTACGCAGACTGACGTGCAAGATCGTCAAGTTTGGCCACTTACCAAGTCAGGTGAATACTCTACCAAATCGGGATATGCTTTTGTATCCCAATAGGAAAATGAAATATGCAGCATGACAACCCAAATGGACAAGAAATTTTGTCTTTTCATTTGCTGTATGAATATCATGCCAAAATGGAAACTGTTTGTTTGGAAAGTGTGGCAAAATAGCATTGCCACAACGTCAAATGTGTTTCGAAGAGGAATGGGATATACTGAACAATGCCCTATATGTTTGGAGGACGTCGAGGATTGTAATCAATTATTTCGACAGTGTCCTCTGGCATGTGCAGCATGGGAAAAACACACACTCCCAAACCAGCTCCTAGCAGACTCCCCTCTTACGTTTGTGGATTGGATGGTGGAAGTACTACTCTTCTACAAAAAAGCGGAGGGTAACAGTGGAACGCAACTCCCCTCGTTTATCAGTACGTTATGGGCGATCTGGATCACGAGAAATAATCAAGTGTTTAGGCAACGACGTGCTACCATTGAGATTCTTCACCACCATATGGAGGAAAATATGTAACACCATTTGATTTTTGTGCAGGGGATGCAAATGAATTTGGATCCAAGGGAAGGGTCCGTCGCCCCCCCTGGTTTCTTGATTGCAAATCTTGGTCAAGACGCTAGGGGCAGCCCGGAAGCTAAGATATTTTTGGATGGCTCATGGGATAAGCAGACTCATATGGGAGGGGCAGCTTGGGTGGCGCAGATGATATTAGAGCAGAAAACGTATTATCAAAGTATTTGTTTCTTTGCACACTCAGCTATTACAACAGAAGCTAAAGCTTGCCTTCTAGCTTTACTCTGGGCGAAAGGAACAAATCTTTCACGGCTACTTCTCTATACGGATTTGCACAATCTGATTCAGCAGCTGAGTACTGAGAAATTGATGGATATCTCCCTTCAACATACTGTAAACGACATTCGAATGATCGCTCGTACTTTTCAGTGGTGTCAGGTAATGAAGGCTAGCCGACAAGAAGTTACCCCGGCACATGAGTTAGCAACTCGTAGTCGTAGAACTAGAATTCCTATTTCCAACTACTAGTTTGTACGTTTACTAGTCATCATCATATATATATATATATATATATATATATATATATATATATATATGTCCATATAGTTTCGACCCAAATTTACTAACGCATGCTTCAAGTTATATGAAGATATATAATAGTCATACTATATTAACATCAAATTATAAAATAAATAAAGGGATTTAAGGTATTTCTTGTGGATAACAAACTTCTCAAGAGTTGCGTTATATAATAGAGATTTGTGTTTTGCACTTTATTTGCTGAAGAAGAAGTTTTTTTTCTTTTCTTTATTGTGGCATGTTAGTTCTTACATAAGAAACCTAAACCGTTTTTTATCAAATTGTTGGAGATGTGGGTTGGGTATAATTTGGCCTAGTTATTAGCAAGTGCTATATATATAATGCTAAATTATCACATCTTCTGATAGTGATTATCCTTTTTTTTTGCCAGCCAAAAACCTTGCAAAGTATCTTCACTATTGGCTATGATATTGATAGTGAGGGAGATTCTTTAACCAGGTTTTATTCTTTTGGTTTTTGTTATGGTAAATGATAAAATTCTTCAATTAGCTTGCTTTATGTTCTGGAATATATATGCTCATATCTATATGTTTTGCAGTGAAGAAGAAGGTGAATCCTCTACAAACAACTCTACTCCTGAAGAATGGTCTCAAGTGTTTGCGGAGGATGGTAAGTTGGATATTGATAAAATCCTCCCATTGTTACCTCCTCTGTCTGAAGTGGATGAACATCACATGTACTATTATGATCAAGGTCTCGAAATTGTTTTGTTGGCACTAACAAGTGTCAATGAGAAGAACAAAGTCAGTTTTCCTATCTTCTTTTAACTTATGCTTTTCTTTATTTTATTTTTTGTCCTCTACTATATAGTATTTCCTTCGGTTTTTTATAGATGCTACATTTCCCTTAAATGAAAATGTCATAATAAATGCTACATATGATAAATGGATATCTTTTCACCATAAATATTTTATAATACTTAAAAAGTTAGTGGTCCCCCACTTTCTCTTTTAAAATACTTGTATTTTTTCTTTAATAAATGTTTTTTTATTCAAAAAGTGGTGGTCCCTACTTTTTCTCTCTATCTTTCTTAAAAACTCTCCACTTTCCCTATGTAACATCTATAAAAAAAAACGGATGAAGTATATACTAATCCATGGTACGGTGATCCACATCGTTTATCTAAGTATAGGGTGTTGAATATGAGGTTGTTACACCGATGCTCTGTAATTTCTTGTTTGGCCAGCGACACTTGTACGTTAGGCATGCTAATTTCTTAAGCCTATGGATAGTGTTTCACTTCCAGAGCTCTTCTTTGCCGAAGTTGTAGAGACTAATTTTCGTGAGCCGGATGAGGATCCTGTGCTCATGTGTTGTATCTTGAAACCTGTGCACTCTCGTCCTCCAACTTCTCCAATAAGTATGTGTAATTGTGTATATAGTCCAACTCAAATATTTCTTTCTTTAATTTGTTGTTTACCATCAAGTATGAACGAACTAATTGAGTTTATTTTCTGTTTTTCCTCTCAGCTGTACCTTCTATACCTAAACGTGTTGTGCATCCTCATGGTTTCATATGTCCGCAGTGCAGGTACCAAGACGGAAAGATTGAACATGATAGTGGTAGTGATAGTGATGGCAGATTATTCTAGTTATGCTTGTTGGCCTTTCTATACGCTTTTAACTTAGAATTTTAAAGTGTCTTGAAGCTTTGTCTTTGTAGTTTGTATGATCTTAGTTCCAGAAGAATTATTAATTCCTAATTCAATGAAGCTTATGTCTACTATACTGTGAGAATGTCATTTACTGAACCAGTACGTTCTGTAATACTTGATATATATGTCATTTAGTATCTTTGTTGTTACTTGCTATGCATTGTTAATTAGTACCTTTGTTGATTTATATTGTCAAATAGTATCTTTCAGCTTCCTCCTCCTAGTTCATCTATCTTCTCTACTCTAGCAACAACATTGTTGGCACTATATTATACTCCCTGCCTATATTATACTATATGGAAAAATTCAAAATATGAACAATATATTGAAATTTCCCAAAAGAAAGCGGAGGGAATATTATATTATACTCTCCCTTTTTTTATCTTTCTCACACCAACATTGGTGCTCTTGAGGTGCTCTCCGTTCGCTCTCCATGGAGAGCACTTGGAGGAATGCTCTTCCCCAAGAGCATTGGGAGACCATGCTCTTGGAATAATACAATGACACATGTCATTGATAATTAGGTATTTTCATTTTTTTTTTTTGCTTTTTGATTTTTGGAGAGCTCATTGGAGAGTAAATACCATTGTTAGCAATTTTTGAAAGGGTGCTCTTGGGAGTATCTTGAGGAGAGACAAAGTAAAAAATGGGTTGGAGAGTAATGTTGGAGAGCTATACCAATGTTGGTACGTGCTCTTAGAATCTTGGCACTATTCATACTTAGAGGGAATCTTCTCAATTTTTTTCAATTTATAAGAAAAAATATAGTTATGTGAGGTCTTGTTTGATTCGTCTCAATTAGTACATTATTAATATTCAATCATTATAATTTTTACTAATATATAATGAAAGATATTTTAAGTTCAAAGAGGTGTATTGGGAGACGCGCACAGGAAAGTGAGAATGATAAAAAAAATGGAGGGAGTATTATATTATATTATATTATACTCCCTCCGTTTTATTTTGTTGTTCGTGTATTCCCCATTGGGAAATTTCAATGGCCTTGTTTGGCAAATAGAGTTTAGAGTTTAGAGTTTGTTGTTAGAGTTTTAACTTTTTGTTCAGCAGATTTGACAACTTTTTTTTATAAATGTGTTTGATAATAATTAACTGATTGCTAAAAGCTTGTTGCCATTTGTTTGTGTGAAATGACTACGGGTGGCAATGAGTCGAGACAACTCGCAAGCTACTCGAGATCGACTCGGTCAAAACTCGGTCAAAGCTCGACTCGAGTGAGCTCGAATCGAACTCGAGCTCGACTCGAGATGCTGGTGAGTCGAGTTGAGCAACTTGAAAACTCGTGAGAAGCAAGAATACCCAATTATCAATAGCAAAATACCTAAATTCAACATTTTTCACCTTATTGTTGCTTTTAACATGAGACACTTGCAAGCTACTCGAAATCTACTCGATCAAAGCTCGACTCGATCAATGCTTGACTCGGTCAAAACTCGACTCGAGTGAGCTCGACTCAACTCAAACTCAACTCGAAATGCTAACGAGTCGAGTCGAGTCGAGTTAGCTCAAACTCGAACTTGACTCACATCATTGCCACCCCTAGAAATGACATTAAAGACATTTTAATACATATGTGTAGTATTATTATTAGAGGCAAAAAAGTCATTGAACATATTTTTACCTAATCCTCTAAAGAAAAAGCTTTTATTAGGAGCTTTTTCATTTTGAGAGTTTTCATTTCAAAACTCTCTCTAAAACTCTGTCTTACCAAATACCTTTTTTAGAGTTTTTGACTAGTCAAAACTCTAAAAGTGGTCCAAAACTTTCTTTTTACTCCAAAACTCTAATTGCCAAACACCCCCAATATGTTGTTCCTATTTTGAATCTTTCTATATATAGTATAATTTATGAAATTAATTTTCCAATAGTTTTAAAACGGAGGGAGTATTATATTATATTATATTAATTATATATTAGTATTGTTAATTATTACTATTATTTATTTATTAGTTTATATTTATTAATTAATGATAGCTAAATTATTATCAGTATTATTAGTTATTACTTAATTCAGTTCAGTTGCAATCAGTTCAGTTCAGTTGTTTTATGCCGAAGAGAACAGACCCTAGCTAAACTATTACTCGCTCCGCCCCTTAATAGATTTCCCATTTCTAATTTGGACACTATTTATAGGTAAAGAAAAAAATGGGGGGTCTTGTTTGATTTGTCTACTTGTGTACATTAGAAAAATCAAACTTTTGTAATTTTTACTAATATGTAATCAAAAGGATATGAACGATGCAAAATGGGCATTGACATACGTGCATTGGAGAAACGGGAAATTTATTGGAGGACAGAGAGAGTAGTTAGAGGAACTTTGATGGAGTTCAAAGTGGTGTGGAATTAATTTTTTTTTTTTAATGGTGGAATTTGCATAAATAAAAGAGAGTTTACACACTACTTGGGTCATTAGTGACCCTTACAATACTTAGATGCGATATTAAAAGCAAATTACAAGACATTAAATGGGCAGGAGGCACTACTCCGTTGGACCCTTGGTTGTTGAAATGGCTCTGTTTGCAACATCTAGACTTGCCAAAGCCATCAGTAATTCTTCTATTGAAGATGATTGAGCGCCAGTTGGGACGATAACCATTGAGGACACATGAGAACCTAAGAAATTTTAAGAACAAGGAGAGAGACGGAAAGGTAGTACTGATTCAAGCAGCAGACAAATGACTTGTGAATTGCTCACAAGCAACAAGAGTCACTGAAAGTGACTCGCAAAGCATGCTATGAACCCCCATAAAATGAGGAGCAGCGTTGAGATAAGAGTTTTTGAAAGCGATAAAATCCAATTTTATCGCTAACCGAAATTGAGAATTATCAATAGTTAATCTCATATACGAACTGACAAACCCGACCCATGAATACCTGCACCCCTTCCCACTTAAGACTCTGCTCCTTGACACACTACCCAAGATATAACATTCAAGACTTCTAAGGACTAAAAGAGGGTCCTCCTGACCAACAAACATATGTCCTTCATACTCCAAACTCCATTCACTTGAGAGGGAGACCACAGCAATGAGCAAATCCACTATGCTCCTATACCATAATTCCAACTGTTTAACGTCATCAATCATCCAGACTTAACTATCCCACACAAGATATTCAGAACTGATACATAAACTCCGACACCATAAACAAACATTTGAATCAACAACCTTAATAAGGGAATTTCCAACAACACTAAAGAGAACCCAAAGTAACACTACCCACCAATACATAGTAAGACAAAGCAAGCAAATCCGAACAAAGGCAAAGGAAGAAATTCAGTAATCACCAACACCTAACACCGAAACAGAAACCCTAACCTAATCTTTACCTTAACCGTTAGGATTGGGGTAACTCCAAAACCACAAGACGGCGGCGATAAGGTTAGCTTCGGAAAATGGTAGACAATTACATGCACCGAACCAACAACCTCGAATTTAGCACTTCCTAACCCAAACAGGAAGCCCTTACCCTAAACTTTACCTTCACCGGCGAAATTATTGACTGCGGCGTTTAGGGAAGCTTTAGAGATAGGTTGTCCGAGGTGGAAAACGCAGATCTGAGTAGTTCCTCCTTAAAACTTGAAATTGTTGCTTCAAAACAGAAGAAATTAGACACGATCTTCTTCTCTGTCAGAGTAGTGAGACGAACCAAAACGCCGAGGAACTATGGTCGAACGGAAGCACCGCTTTGAATCGGCTGGGCAGCGAGACGCAACGGAGTATTATGTTGGTCTCTTTTCTTCTTCGTCGCTGGGGAAAACCACAGGTGAAACACTTAGAAAACGAAAATAAAAAGGGAGGAGACTCACTAGAGAACCCGCTGGAAACCAAGGCGGCGCCGGAACTCCGGCGAGTTCCTGGGGTTAGAGATGGGTGGGTTTTGTTTGAAGAGGGAAGGCAGAGGTTTTAGAGAGAGAAAGAGGTATTACTAGTCACTTACTGTTGTGTGGTGTGGTATATATAGAAGAGACGTATCACCAACTGAAGAGGGGAGGAGAGAGAGAGGTGAAGTTAAATAGCTCGTATTTTCATGGGTGGGATTAGCAAATTGCAATAAGGCCAAGGAGACCATCTATAGGAGACTAATTGAGGTTACTAACCCATTTCTTAAATATAGGAAACCATTTGTTATCCAAAACCAGTCTATTAAGTTTAACTATTTGACTTATTGAAAAAGTTGTTTTGAAATAAGAGACTACTTCTAAGTAAAATCGGTTTCCTTAAAATATTTTAATTTTTTAATTCAATTTTTTTTTAACATAATACTATAGTTTACATATATATTTTTCTTGTTGTGAGGATAGGACTTAGGAGACTACTTCTAAGTAGAACCAGATTCCTTGAAATAAATTTAATTTTTAATTTTCACCAAAATACCAGTGACTGTAGGAGATATACATTCTTTTTATTTTTAAAATTGTTTTTCCTCTTTGAAGCAACAAATACTATCTTGTCAAAAAAAAAAGCAACAAATACTAGAAAAAAAGAAAAAATAAAACAGTATCACGTATCTACTGCAACCAACAACGTGCTTTTAGAAGTTTAGGATTTCTTTTCTCAATCCAACCACCACTCCTCCCTCTTTGGAGCGAGCTTGTCTTGGCATCTCATCGTGAGAGGCCAATATGGCCTCTCACAAGGGCACACTTGACATTTTGTACAAAAAGACAAAAACACGTACGCTAAACTTTGGTACCAACTTATACCAAAGTTCAGTAAAATTGATACCAATACCAAAATAACTCTTATTTTGGTACCTAGTGTAAGTGAACTTTGGTATCAACTTTTAGTTTTGGTACCAATTATACTTACTTTGGCACTAATTATACTTTGGTATCAACTTTGAACTTTAGTATCACTAATACCTCCTTTGGTACAGTAATTTGGTATCAACTTTAAATGTTGGTATCTGTATTGGTACCAATTTTACTGAACTTTGGTATAAGTTGGTACCAAAGTTCAGTGTCTTTTTTTGTCTTTTTGTGTGAGAGGTCATTTTGGCCTCTCATAATGAAACGCCAAATGTTTCTCCCCTTTTTGTCTGTCCTGCGCAAATTTGTATGGCGCTCTCTGTGCACCTGTCCAATAATGACAACGTGTTGCCCTAAAATAAATTTAAAAAAAAATATATATATATATATGAAGTTTGTTCCTCAGTTTATTGAGGCCGCAGTAACTCATTTATCCAAGAGATACTATTAATTCATCAAGAACAATGATCAGAGTCCAAGAGATCAGGTGACACAAAAATGCAGTGTAAAATTATGATTTGTGAAATCTGGGAAACCATTAAACAATGATAAGCGACGAACATGTGACTGTGTGAGAGCTCATTAATTGAGTACTGAGAAAAATTCTCAGATCCTGTAATACTTCATGTAGTAGGTTCTTTGGGATTGTACCCTTGTGCCCAGTCTCCAACCTTTGTGTCTGAGCTTCTTGTTGGGCTCTTCTTATCCTTACCCAGGCCCTATAAGGGAAGGTCTTCTTGGCCCATTAGCCAAAGTATATCATTAGAAAATTAATTCCAAAAGAGAAAAGAAAACCCAGCAATATAAGCTATGGAATTTTTTAAAACATACAAAAGCCAAACTAGGAACATTAATAAAGAATGACGAGAATACTTTTATGCTCATAAAATTGATGGCATATTGGGTTTCTGTTTAGTAGCCTTGATTAATAGGAACACAAAAAATATTAGTTTTTAAAAAAATATATTTCCTCTGTTTTTTATTAATTAATCCATTTCTTTAGGCACACTTGATGAGACAATAATTTCCCATTAATTGCATAGCGAAATTTGAAAAGATATGGTGAAACATTTTTGCCAAAAACCCTTCTAATTCCCCATGGTCTATCCTTACCACAAAAGGATATCATCCACATGATGGAAGATATTCCTTACAACTTACAAGCTTTTTTTTTTTTTTTTTTTTTTTTGATAATTTATAGATAAAGAAAGAAGACTACCCACTATCTTTCCTTGCCTTAATGGCAATTGAGTGGGCTTTAGTAACCCTATTCCTACTAACATGAATAACATTAAAACTAGATAAAAGATTAAGAGATACTTTAATATCCACTAGAATTGTTTTTACTGAAGGAGGTGCCTGATGCGGCGAGCACAAGCCGAAAACAATGTCCTTGCAGTCCGTCCAAATTTCTATTATGTCCATTTTGCGCTGTAGAATGTACTTTTAGCTAAGTAAGGAAGTGCCTGAGCCTCTGCTTGCATACTTGGACATAGCTTGAATTTTACCTCCACCACACTCTATTTCAACACCCTTATCCATTAGCACCCAACCATACGCTGCCCTCCACAACTCATGATCCTCTATTGTCTCTTTTTTCCAAGCCCCATCAACAATCAATCTCCAACCTGCCATGTTTTTTACCCAGTTCTTCTTGTAAGCCACTGTCCGATCCTCATCAAAGTTGCCAGCTTTAATGACATTCTTTCTGTCACTACATTCTGACTTATCCTGGCTTATCCACCATCTTTGCTTCCAGTTGTTAATCTGCTCCATTATAATGAAGGGGTGCAAACAAACTAGATATTCCATACTTCTACCTTTCAAGTGACTCATTAGTCAACTACAACAACAAGAAAGATTTGCACAACCGAGTCAACTACACCAAATTTAATGAACTACACCAAATTTTTAAAAATTAGAGTTAGCAATAAACCCAATAATTCCACATCCATTATTAGGATAATGACATCGTGAGAATTGCCAAGAATCACCAACTCATAAGATAGCGATTTTTCAAACACCAAAAGAAGTTTATGGGCAGCCAAGGTTGGCATCATCGCAAACTTACGAAAAAACGTGGTCTTTACTTTAATAGTTCAAATCACACCCAGTCTTCACTCGACAAGTCGACTGATATTACGGATTACCAAATTTCTCATCTACATAAGAAAAGTCATATATCTTCGTTAAGCATAGTTAATTAGTTATTGTCACCATCAACATTACAAATTCACAGGCTTCCGCCCGTACGGAAACGAGATAAATGTCTTTAATACGTTGGGAATTTGGGATCAGGATCGCATTTGGAGTTAAATTTAGTGGATTCAGGATTATACCCGCCTTTTAGGTGGGTCATATAGATGTCAAAATATTCATATTCACTATGGACAGTAAGTGGAATAAAGGGTACATTTAAAAACTTACTCACCCCATATCCTCCATATTCAGAAGTTTTATTACTACTTAATAATGGAGGAAGTAATAAACACTTTATTTTGATTTAGAGAACAATTGTTATTTGTATCTTTTATATCTATGATATACTTAAGGGTTTTCATTTTGTATGTATATAATGGTTAAGAAGTTTATACTTCTATGGTTTGACACCTTCTTAAAATTTTCAGAGCATCACTTATTTATTTGCTTAAATTGTAGTTGAGACAAAATTAAATTTAGATAGCAAATTTGGTGACAGACGATGGGTGGATTATTTGAATGTTAAATTTTCTAATATTTTTTATTTTTTTATATGGTAAGGAAAATTCTTTTACAAGGGAGCGAGATTGGGGATCCTTCTTGTAGGGGGTAAGAATCAAACCTCCTATTACAGGGGTGACAGGAGGGCTCACAAATATTAGGCCAATCGTGATCCTCTAAATATCCCAATATGTGGTGCAGTAGATTTAGGTTCAAATTGATACTCGTTTAGGCAAGTATTGATAAAAAATTTGTACCCATCCTTTAGGTACATATGTGAATATGGGAAGGGCATCTTCGCATCTCCCTCGTTCATTCTCATCCCTATATCTATGTCTAGTGTCCCTTAATTATGACATATCACCAACTTTTAATTATATAATATTGTTGGCAAACGAAGACTGATATGACAGAATCAGATACAATGGGAATTGATTCCTTACAAATGATCCCTAATAGTCTTCAATTGACCAATAATAGATTTGCAAGATTAAAGCAATGATTAAGCTTCATTAGAATTTGGTAATCAGTGGTCGTTTGGTTGCTAATTAAAATCATGGAAATTTCAAATTCCTAGGAATTGTGAAATGAGCTAGTTGTTTGGTTGACAAAAAATTTAAAAAATGGGGAAAGTAGAAATTCCCATAAATTTCTATTGCCTACAAAATGGGGAAATTAACTAACTTACTCCCCCTAGGTAAGTAGAAATTCCCATGAATTTCCACTTCCCTTATACACTACCAAACAAAATTTTTAAATTCCCATGAATTTAATGAAGGAATTTATATCACGTGTATTGAAAATTCATGGGAATTTTCAATTCCTATGATCAACCAAATGACCACTCAGTCAGTTCATAAGAGTAAATGAGACCTTAAACATAAACAAAAAATAGTGATCCTAGCACTAGAGTTAATTGTGGAGCACTAAAACAAGAACTCTACTAGCTCACACCTAATTCAGCAATTTAATGAGCTTTTACTCGTTCACACCTACTCAGCACTTAAATTAGGCAGTAAATTAGTCACTACTCACTAACATCAGCCAGATTAAGATAATTTTAAACATCTTCCTATGAACCAACAATATAAAGATCGAAAAAAGGAAATAAAGTGGAGATGTGAAAGGGGAATAACTGTAAAAAAAAAAAAAAAAAATGTATCAAATCATGAAACATGTGAATGAAAGCAAGGCAATACATATGTAGTTCAACAAGATCCAAGCAGCAGATCACAAGCAAAGCATGTTTAGAATGCAATATTATGATCATATTATAAAATATAAACTACAACTGTGGTTAAGAAGACAATCATTTGGTTCACATGGAAAACAAACAATCCGTATATATGACTCTTGTATTTCGAATCTAAATGGCTCCAGATGACACAGCCCCAGTAAGGGAGATAAAGGGGATCCAAACCACAAGAAAACCACGGTCATTTAGACTGATAACCGAGAGTTTTATTCCGAAGGAACACCGTATCCCCAACTTGGTAATGGTGACAATCTAACACCCCAACCTCATGGTTAGGAAGTGGGAGCTCTGCCATCGGACTCTTCCTAGATTCTCAAAAACAATGCATATACGGTACACACTAGGGAGTAGGGAATGCAAATGATGGTTTAAAGAGAAAGAGCTCATCCAAACAAACCAAACATCATCCCAAATTATGCATTTTGCCATAATCACAGGCAATGATGAAGTCTTAAAACTGGTAGAAACCAGCAAATGGCACCTCTTACAGTAAAGCTTCCGATTAAGTGCACACAAGAACCAACATAGAGAAGATAATAGAAAGAAAGACTTTCTAAACAAATATTACAATAGACGTAAATAAATAGATAAATATCAAAGTCCCTCAAACAATAATAAGAGTACTGGAAAACATAAACAAAAGTGACAAAAAGATCAAAATGGGCGAAGGGGAGCTCGGACAATGGCTCTCTAGCAACTCAACAACCAACCTCGAAACTGAGCCTCGAGCCCCCATTGCCTTTCCTTTTCATGATACTACTATGTGATAATAATTAAATCTAAACAAGAACTACATGATAACATAGAACTACTAATGGTGATAAATAAACATAACTAAGACTAAATCCGCGATTCTACTCAAGGAATCGCATTATCCAGATAATACTAATACCTAAGAAAACCCTCCTCATTCAAATCATCCTTAAACCCTTTAAGCTCAAACATCAAATTCTTTTGGCAATGCAACACCAAACTCCCACAAGCATTCGCAATAAAAACGAATGATAATCCAGATCAAGACTGATTATCATTCCTCCTTCCATCCCCATCTCTTTCCTCAAGCAACCTACCCTGCTCATCATCCGCTTGAACCGTCTTCTTCTGCGCGTCTTTCGCCTTAAGAGCCTGCAACTTGGTATGATTGTAGTATGCAACACCCAAAAATGCCAAACCATACCCAAACAAATTGATAGGTGTAACAGTATCCTTAATCACAGACCAAGAGAATGCAATCAACAGCCAATCTTTCACTACCCCAGCAACATTCATTGTCAATGCAGATGTCTTCCCAACAAGCAAGAAAACAGCCAGATTCAAAGCAAAAGCACACACAGAATTTGTCCCAAATATAAACCACTCTAAATGAAAACTAGATGAATCCCTCAATATTGGGTATTCCACTAAGATCCATGGAATTGACAAAAACACCAAACAACATGGAGCAACATAATATAATGATGTAATTGGGTTAAAATTTATACCCTTTGATGTTAACAAGATCTGGATCATAACCAATCTTGTTGCTTCAAATGCAACTGCACCCAATTGCAAAGTCACACCCCACGCATCAAATTTTGCTTCTCCATAAGCTGCAACTGCTACACCAAATGATATAGATAACATATTTGCCATAGTTTCACCTTTAAAATTCTCCTTCTTAAACATTACTCCAATTGAATAAACTGCAACTGGCATAAGTGCCTTCAACATTTGTATGAAGGAAACAGAAAGATATATGTATGCAGAGTTAGACAACCAAAGTGAGAAAGCATATAGTGCACCAATTGGAACAACTGATGACAGATATACTTCTCTTGACATAGTTACTGGCTCCACCAATTTCAACACTTTCACAAGAATAAATGCTAAAGATGAACAAAATGTCATGTGAATCATTGTTAGAGATATTGGGAATGGCCAATTAAACATCTTTCGATCTAAGATGTATTTGTTGTAAACTATCACAGTAAAACTTAAGAAGATCCATATTGCTACATATGTGTAGGATAAAACTATCTTCTTTATCACACCATCACTCAAAGATCCACCTCCACTTGACATGTTTTTCTCTTTTTTTGGTATCAAAGATTGAATTTTTTGGGTGAAAGATTGAATTTTTGAGGTGAAAGATTGGATCTTTGGTGAAAACAAAAAGATGGGATTTTTGGGAAAAACAAAGATGGGATTTTTGGTACGAAAGATGGGATTTTTGGAGGAAAGATGGGATTTTTTTTAAAGAAATTGTAGATTTAAAGAAAACCCAGATGAAATTTCGGGGATCTGAGATGAAGGAGAGGAAGAAATATGTGATGTGATGTAGAAAATCTGAGAGGAGGGTGGTGTGGGAGCAGAAGAGGAGGAAAAGCGTTACACAGTGGAGAGTTTTATGGGCTTTTTTTTGTTGGGCTTTTGATGGGTGAACGTTTTCTAAGGTAGGACTTTCCTTTTGTTGATTTTTTTTATAATTTGTCATTTACTTCTAGGACATTGAAATTTCAAATTTTTTTGTACTAGTAGATTTTGGATTGCATGTGGGGGGTTTTTATTATTTAAGAAAGAAAAAAAAATGTTGGAAGTGTAATGTAATTAGAGATGTTTGACTCTATAACGTGAATTATGGGCTTTGTCAGTTAAGACTTAAAGGCTTGAATTTTATTGAGGATGGAGGTTGATTAGAAGTTAGGCTTTTGGGTTGTATCTTTATGGAGATTTTAAGTTAGGGGAAAGGACATTTTAAGTCAAGGGAAAACGAGAATAGGGACATTTTGATTTTTTTTTTTTTATAAGGTGGTTTTTTTGAGATTTTTGACAGGGATGATGAATTGATAATAGGTGAATTAAAATTAGGACTCGATTTAAGGGTTTAAAGTGGATCATGTACTAATAGTTTAATTTTTATTTGTTTTTAGTGTCCATTTTTATATTTGTCACATTGTGGTTTGATGTTAACTTTAAGATTTCTCTTTATAGCACTAAATCAGATGTGTTTGGAAACTCTAGAGTTCTAAAATAACTCTACAAGGTAGAGTTTGAGCAATATCAACCATTGAACAAAAAATCAATGTCTCATATATTATCTTTCCAAAATCCCTCCTATTTTTTCTCATCAAAATCCACCCCCTAATTATCCCCTCCCCACTAATCTGATCCCTTGATTTTAAAATATATGATTCAGATACAACTCTACCTTGTAGAATTTTATTAAAACTCTAGAGGATCCGGACTCAAATCAGATAGTGTTACTTACTAACAACTATGTTATGAAAATGGATTTTGAGAGTGATCAACACATGAAATGTGTTATCTTGAGAGAATGAGATTGAGAGTAAATGTAGTGTGCAAATAGAAATGTAAGGTAAGCAAAAGATTGTATCTTGCAAGTTATAAACTTGACATAAAAAGAAAGAAAATTTGACAAAAATGGTCAAATTTAATTGAGTTTGGGTCACTACTTAAACGGCTATATTGATTGACACCCCTATCATAGAGAAACATGTGGAAAAAAAATTCCCGAAGAACCTCTAAACATTTATGAAGCAAAGTATCTCTATGGTGATAAGATTGAGGGGGCGTTTGGTTGAGGGGTGTGAAGAAAGGGAAAGGGTTTCCAAGCTTAGGTTTCCCTTACTTGATGTTTGGTTGATGATTTTTTCCATTCCCTTTACCCATTTTTCAGTTTAGAATTACCCCCCTTACCCTTAGATCCATTACCCAGCCCCCCCAAGGTTTTGGATACCCCCAAATCCCTCTACACCATAACACAACCGACCACCCCACCACCACCACCACCACCAAGCCGACCCTACCGACCACCACCACGACCATCCGAGCCGCCACCACCACCCTCCACCCGAGTCGCCGACCCCGCAACCCACCGAAAACCCTACCCCACCCACCGAAACATCCCCTCGGTCGCCGAAACCCCACCCCAACCGCCAAAAACCCCACCCCACCCGCCGAAAACCTTCCCCCACCCGCCGAAAACCTCCCCCCACCCGCCGAAACCCTACCCCAGCCCTTGGAAACACCACCCCAACCGCCGAAAACCCCACCCCACCCCTCGAAAACACTACCCCGCACGCCGAGAACCCCACCCCGCCCTCCAAAACACTACACCAGCCGGCTGAAAACCCCATTGACCTTCGAAAACACCCCCCACTCGCCGAAAACCCTAGCCTAGCCCTCGAAAACATCCCCCCACCCGTCGAAAACCCTAGCCCAGCCCTTGAGAACACCCCCACACGCCGAAAACCCTAGCCCAGATGTCGCTGGTCGAGCGGCGACGCCGGTGCCAGCGTAAGTGAGAGAAAGAGAGGGGGAGGGAGGTAAAGGGTCAACTTTTGTTACCCTTTCTCTTGTCTAACCAAACATATGGGTAAATTGGGGGGGTTGATGCGCTCAAGTTATACGGTGCTTATATGGTATTTTGGATGCACTTTGCTAAGGAGTTCGTTCATAATTGTTGACGTTTGCATACATATCAACCTTAGTCGAAGTTCGGAATTTTGGAAGTTAGTTAATGATAATGTTCTAAGTTTCGAGCTTTTAAGGTGAAATGGTATGTTTTGGGAATGCTCGGGAAGTGTAGCATCGTAGCGCAATGAGCAATCATCGCAAGACCTAGTCGAGCCTCCATTGCATAGCTCGCACGCCCGCACGCTCAGCAAGCCAAGCCTGCCCAGCGCTCGCCCATAGCACGCCCAGCGCTCGCACCTCGCGAGCTAGGTCGCACCTCGCGAGCTAGGTCGCACCTCGCGACCTGCTTGCTCGCACCTCGCGAGATCCTTCGCACGGTGCGACCTGCTTGCTCTGCCCAGCTCTTCAGCTCGTGTTGGAGGCAGTAACTCATCGCACGGTGCGACCTATACCGCACCTCGCGACCCCTAGGTCGGTGTAATTATCGGCTGACTTTTGAGCTTTAGTATAAATACTAAACTTGATTTTTGGACCTAGGGGGCAGCACACTTAAGGAGAGAGAATCTAAAACACTCCATTCTTCTCTTCTTATCTTCTCTTTTTAGTTTTCATTTTCTAGTTTAGTTTTCGCAGATTTCAATTATGGAATTGGCTTATGCTATGCCGATTGTAGCTTGAACTGTTCTTGAACGAGATTAGTATGAAGCTTCAAGCATTATTGTGAGATCTTTCCTCTCTATTTAGTTTATTTGATTGTGGTTTAATTTCTATGCTTGTGTTCTATGATTTTTGCATAATTAGGCTAGGAACGTTACTAGTTTGATTGTGTAATTAATCTAATGCTAGATTTAAGAATAGAATCGGATTGTTTTATTCTTTTATCTAATTGTAGCAAACTAGGGAGTAACTTAGATGCAGATCGTCTTGGTTATTTCTTGGGGAAATTAAATCAATTGTTGAATGTTTATCGCGTGTATGACATTAGCAGGTCTATTGATTCTCTGTGTTTATTGCTGCTATTGGATTGAACTTAGACGCTGATCGGACTAGGTTATCCTTTAGTTAGGGTTTTATAGTCACGCTGATCGTGCTATCCAACTAAGAATAAGGAGAATGCGAGATTAGTTCTCGGCAATAGATAATCATGGAAATAATTAGAGTGGAGGTTCAATGATCGATAATGAATTGAAGTGGATGTTAATCGGATTCAAGATCTTTCCATATTGATTTCTCATTCTATTTATTTGCTAGTTAATTTTACTTTGTTTATAACTCTTTTGAAAACCCTCCTTTTTATTAGGTTGCTCGACCCTTAGAGTCATCTAGGTATTAATTCACGCTAAATATTAAACTTGTCCCTGTTTCCCTGTGGATACGACCCCTACTTCCATTATACTAGCTTAGTGTAAAAGAGAGTAGGAGAAATTTTATCTTTGGCCGGGTGCGGTGCACAACAACGACACATCCGTGCCCGCCAAATTTTGGCGCCGTTGCCGGGGAAACGGTGTTACTTGTTTGTATTTAGTGTATGTTTTTGGATTGTATTGCTTATGGTTTTTGTTTATGGTTAATACTCGTGCTACTAACCAAGAGCCTTTGCAGTACGATCGAGATCTAGAACTAACCCTTTTCAGGTTGAGAAGAGAATTGCATGAAGGCTTTAGAGAGCTCCCTTTTTCGCTTGAATTTGAAGAAGAGATGCCTCCTAGAGTTGAGCACCGCACTTTAAAGGAGCTCACTTGCTCCTAACCTTGACCAACAGCCTTTGTGTATCACATTTCCGGAACCGGGAAGTGGGGGACACATTTGAGCTAAAATCGGGGTTGATACATTTGCTTCCCTCATTCCATGGGCTAAATGGTGAAGATCCAAATAAACATTTGTCGAGTTTCATGTGGTATGCGGCAGCATGAAACCAAATGGAGTTTCGGAAGACGAGAATCAAGCTTAAAGCCTTCCCCTTTTCGCTAAAAGACGCAAGACAAAGGATTGGATGTACTACCTTCCGTAGCGCGGCATCACCACTTGGGCACAATTGAACAAGAGCTTTCTCGAGAAATACTTTCCCACTTCTAAATCATCTACATTGAAGAAGGAGATAAGTAACATTGAGCAACGGGGTGATGAGTCTTTTTACGAGTATTGGGAGAGGTTTAAGAAATTATGTGCTAGCTGTCCATACCACGGTTACCAAGAGGAAGATTTGGTGCTATATTTTTATAATGGCCTATGTGATGAGGATGCTAGGATGGTTAATGCAGCAAGTGGTGGATCCATTGTGAATAAAACTGCGCACGCTGCTAAAGAACTGTTAAATGAGCTTGCTGAAAGCTCGAGGCAGTTTAGTAGAAGGTCCGGAACTCGACGTGTGGTCGCCGAGGGTTCTAGTTCTTCTAAGTTGGAAGATCGAGTGCAAGCTCTCACATCCGTGATGCGAGAATTCATAGTGAAAGAGAAAACTCACCAAGTGAAGGCTTGTGGCATTTGCTCTTCACATCATCCAACTGATTTTTGCCCTCATCTACAAGAAGAACCGAGTGAAGAGGTTAAGGCGGTCGGTTTTCAGGGCCAAGATTACCAGAAAAGATATGATCCATATTCTGGTACCTACAATCCGGGATGGTGAGATCATCCTAATTTGAGGTACGGAAACTCATCAGGGAATCGGCGGCGCCACGACAGTATAACCGCCCACCACCTCCTTATTCGAGGGCACCGGAGCAAGGAGCTCCATATTTTCGGCCGCAAGGCCAATCACGAGGGACCGAGTACCAAGCATGTCTACAGAGGATATGATTAATGCTTTAACTAAAAATGTTACTAACATGCGGGGAAATATGGTTCGGTTTCGGGGAGGAGACCCGTTCGAGCATCAAGAACTTGGAGAGCCAAGTAAGCCAAATTGCGGGAGTCCGTAACCAAGTTAGAGGCTAGGGATTCGGTGAGGTTTCCATCCCAAACGGAACTCAACCCTAAAATGAACGTGAGTGCTATCACATTGAGGAGTGGAGCGGAAATTGCAAGCAAAGAGAGGTTGGTGGTTCGAGACAAAGAGATAGTGGAAGAGGTGATCGAGCATGAACCGACAACAGATTGTAAATCATTGCCACCTCAACAAGAGGATAGAGTCCAGAAATCACCTCCTCCACCATATGAACCAGAGCCACCATTTCCCGAGGCATTAAGAGAAACCCGCAATGCAGAGCGCAACAAAGACATTTACGAAATCTTTCGTAAATGTGAGGTAAACATTCCCCTTTTTGATGCTTTAAATCAAGTACCTAGGTATGCTAAGTTCCTTAAAGAATTGTGTACTTCGAAAAGAAAGCAAAAACAAAAGGGAGTGCAAAAAGTGAAGGCTAGCGAGCATGTCTCTGTTATCTTTCAAAAGAAATTACCTCAAAAGTGCAATGACCCAGGCATGTTTACCATCCCATGTACTATAGGTGACACCATGTTTCCTAAAGCCATGTTAGACTTAGGTGCGTCAATTAATGTGATTCCATATTCATTGTATAAGTCTTTGAAACTTGGCAATTTGCATGAAACTAGTGTGGTGATTCAATTAGCTGATAGATCCAATGTTTATCCTAGGGGTAAATTAGAGGATGTGTTAGTTAAGGTTGGGAAATTGCCATTTCCTGCTGATTTTTATGTTCTGGAGATGGAACCTGATAAGCATGCCACCCCCATCCTTTTGGGGCGACCTTTCTTGAAAACATCTTGCACTAAAATTGATGTTTGCGCTGGTTCTTTGACCATGGAATTTGAGGGAAAGGTAGAGGCATTTAAAATCAATGATTCTAATCCTTTGATTAAGGATGATAACCCTCTTTGCTCTATTAACATTGTTGACTCTGTTTTGCATGATGTTCTTAATATTGAGCAGGTTGATGAGTCGATGAATGTTGATGATGTCTTGGTTGAGGATTGTGCGTCTCCTACTAACATGCAGGTTATGGTGCCGGAGTTGAAAGAGCGGAAAAAGCCTCCTAATTTACCACCTTGTTTTGAAACTGTACCACTAACGATGCATTGCAAGAGTTTTTCGGAATCTGTTTTGCAGGTACTTGAATTGGAGGTTGACATGGAGCCACCATTGTCACACATGGAGCACAAGCCCAATTATTGAGCTCAAGGTACTAAGTCGAGCTAACGACTTTAAACAACAGCGCTTCTCGGGAGGCAACCCGAGACCCCTTTTATTTTCTTTCTTTTCCTTTATTTCTCATCAAATTTCCACCACCACAACAAATTTTCTTTCACCCACCACCCACCCACTAAAAAGATCCACAACCAATCTTAATCCGCTTGGAGCCAAAATCCACAAAAGAAAACCCGTTGGGCGGAGTTCAATAGCTAGGAGTTGGTACAACTAGAGGGTTGAGATTGTTAATGAATCTTTTCGATCTCTTAAGCTAGGTGCAAATCTGAAAAATTTCAACAAAATTTGAATTTGTCATTTGTTTGAGTGATTTGAGGGAGAGGGTTGTGAGTTGATTTATGAGATTTGAGTTGGTGTTGCTAAGAAATTTGAGTTTGACGGATTGTTTGTCATGAGTTTGAGCACTCGATCTTCGATTTACCCGATTTTCGCTTCTTCCCCCCATTTTCAGTTTACTTTTTATTCTAATTGTCGTCACATTGAGGACAATGTGTAGTTTAAGTAGGGGGGAGGGTATTCTCATTCTCATGTATCTATGTTGTATTTATTTCAATTTGAAAAAAAATGATGAAAAAAAAAATGAGAAAAAAATATATATATATATATATAAAAGTGATGAAAAGAATCCCGCTGAGTTGAAAACCCACAAGGGCGGGCGACTCGGGCAAAATTGGGGGCTCGGATAGGTCGAAAACCCGAAAGGGCGGCCTATGCAAAAAAGGGCTAGTTGAGCGGGTGAGTTTTGTGAGCCGGAAAAAGAAGAGAGATGAAAAAAATGTGAGAAGCTAGGATGAAAACCCGAAAGGGCTCCTAGGCAAAATGAGAGATTAAGAGAGAATTATATACTTTGAAAGCTCATTTGCCGGAGATGGTGTCATAAGGCGGAAGGCGCTTTCGGGTTTGGGTTAGTTATTTCATCCTTGATTTTGTGAAGATTTGTTTATAATTGGCTTTCACTTTCTTTTGTTGATAAGTGGTGAATTGGAGGTCATTGTTGAAATTTAAGTCCTTATCCGGTAAGGATTTAAACTTGCATTGGTTAGCCGATTGTTTTGGGAGTAAGCATGGAATTTATCCCTTTTTGTTATTGTTCCATGGCTTGCTTATTTAGATTAGTTGAAGTAGTTTTAAATCATTTTTTGAGGTTTGGGTGAGCTTTAATGTAAGTATGGGGGAGTCATTGTCCTTTACGTTTAGGTTTTGGGCGGATTTTGTTTAGATGTGATGATGTAGTTGATGGAGAGTGTAGTTTGGTGTCGAAATTTTGGGTGAAGATTTATTTGGTGATCCTCATTTTGAGTTTACTCGAGGTCGAGTAAAGTTCAAGTGTGGGGGTATTTGATGCGCTCAAGTTATACGGTGCTTATATGGTATTTTGGATTAGAGCTGTTCATGGACGGGACGGCCCGCTAAGCCCGCCCAACCCGGCCCGCTAAAGTTGCGGGTTTGGACAACAAACTTTGAAAAAAAATTCTAAATGGGCGGGTCAAGCCCGGCCCGCTAATATTAATGGGCGGATATGGACAACCTCAAATATACCGCGGGCAAGCCCGCCCGGCCCGTTTATCATAATATCTATTCTCTATAAAATATAATTTTTTATCTAACTAATTTAGTGTTGATTTAATTTTTGGAATATCTAGTTTATTTGCACTAATTTAGCTTTGGTAACACATAATTGTCTTTATTCTTACCTTTACTAATTTAATTTCTTAACAATTTGTCGCCTCTAACATTTTTGTTACGAATATTTTTAACTTTCTCTTTATCTTACGTTGTGATTATCAACTTTTTTTCTATTTTAACCAAAATTATGTTGTAATCTATAAATATTAAAGGAAATTAACTAGAGTATTTGGAAAAAAATAAAAGTATTAATAGGTCCGTTAGGCCCGCGGGAAAGCCCGCCCGTTTATTAGGGCGGGTCATGGACAAGTAGTTAAGCCCGCATAAAAGGGCTTGGACTAGACATATTAGGCCCGTTGGACAATTTTTTTTGGTTAGTCCCGGCCCGCAACCCGCCCGAGCCCGCAAATGATCACCTCTATTTTGGATGCACTTTGCTAAGGAGTTCGTTCATAATTGTTGACGTTTGCATACATATCAACCTTAGTCGAAGTTCGGAATTTTGGAAGTTAGTTAATGATAATGTTCTAAGTTTCGAGCTTTTAAGGTGAAATGGTATGTTTTGGGAATGCTCGGGAAGTGTAGCATCGTAGCGCAATGGGCAATCATCGCAAGACCTAGTCGAGCCTCCATCGCATAGCTCGCACACCCGCACGCTCAGCAAGCCAAGCCTGCCCAGCGCTCACTGCCCAGCGCTCATCGCCCAGCGCTCGCCCAGAGCACGCCCAGCGCTCGCCCATTGCACGCCCAGCGCTCGCACCTCGCGACCTGCTTGCTCGCACCTCGCGAGATCCTTCGCACGGTGCGACCTGCTTGCTCTGCCCAGCTCTTCAGCTCGTGTTGGAGGCAGTAACTCATCGCACGGTGCGACCTGTACCGCACCTCGCGACCCCTAGGTCGGTGTAATTGTCGGCTGACTTTTGAGCTTTAGTATAAATACTAAACTTGATTTTTGGACCTAGGGGGCAGCACACTTAAGGAGAGAGAATCTAAAACATTCCATTCTTCTCTTCTTATCTTCTCTTTTTAGTTTTCATTTTCTAGTTTAGTTTTCGTAGATTTCAATTATGGAATTGGCTTATGCTATGCCGATTGTAGCTTGAACTGTTCTTGAACGAGATTAATATGAAGCTTCAAGCATTATTGTGAGATCTTTCCTCTCTATTTAGTTTCTTTGATTATGGTTTAATTTCTATGCTTGTGTTCTATGATTTTTGCATAATTAGGCTAGGAACGTTACTAGTTTGATTGTGTAATTAATCTAATGCTAGATTTAAGAATAGAATCGAATTGTTTTATTCTTTTATCTAATTGTAGCAAACTAGGGAGTAACTTAGAAGCAGATCGTCTTGGTTATTTCTTGGGGAAATTAAATCAATTGTTGAATGTTTATCGCGTGTATGACATTAGCAGGTCTATTGATTCTCTGTGTTTATTGCTGCTATTGGATTGAACTTAGACGCTGATCGGACTAGGTTATCCTTTAGTTAGGGTTTTATAGTCACGCTGATCGTGCTATTCAACTAAGAATAAGGAGAATGCGAGATTAGTTCTCGGCAATAGATAATCATGGAAATAATTAGAGTGGAGGTTCAATGATCGATAATGAATTGAAGTGGATGTTAATCGGATTCAAGATCTTTCCATATTGATTTCTCATTCTATTTATTTGCTAGTTAATTTTACTTTGTTTATAACTCTTTTGAAAACCCCCCTTTTTATTAGGTTGCTCGACCCTTAGAGTCATCTAGGTATTAATTCACGCTAAATATTAAACTTGTCCCTGTTTCCCTGTGGATACGACCCCTACTTCCATTATACTAGCTTAGTGTAAAAGAGAGTAGGAGAAATTTTATCTTTGGTCGGGTGCGGTGCACAACAACGACACATCCGTGCCCGCCAGGGGTTGGGGTTCCTTTCCTTTCCTAACTTTACTTGATTTCTTTCTCTTTCCCCACTTCCAACCAAACGCCCCCTGAGTGAATAAATCCCCCTTGATTGAGTCAATTATGCTTTGATTGATTTTGTCTAAATTTTTTTGTAGATATTATTCCGTTCTTTCTTTCTTTTGGTATGTAATTATCCTCTTTCCTAGTATTACTTCATTCTCTAATAATGTAAATATTCTCTAGGATTAACGTTAAATATCTTTGGCAAAAATAAAACTTATATGGATCTGGTTCACACTAAGGGCCTGTTCTCCCCAGCTTATTTACAGTTCAGTTCAGTTCAGTTCAGTTCAATTCAGTTCAGTTCAGTTCAGTTCAGTTCAGTTCAATTCAGTTCCTAAATAATGTAGTAATCATTACTATTAATTAGTTATAATTTAATTCAGTTCAGTTCAGTTCAGTTCGGTTCAGTAGTTTTATGCCGAAGAGAACAGGCCCTTAAAAATAAGTGTGGACCTAATGGTAAAACATGTGACTTATGAACAAAGGGTTACTATATATAAAAAAAAATATAAAAGAAGAGTAAATGTAAATCGTAAAGGGTGACTATGTGAGAAAAAAGGATACTATGTCATAAAGTGAAAATTAATTTCGTTGTGATAAGCTAATGTAAGAAATAATGGTGATTGTATCCAAAAAACTGTCACTATGTTTGATAGTAGTAAATTACTATATGAAAAAAGAAATTATTATTATATTCCTATATTTTCCCTTGAATGCCCATAATTGGCCTCATATGTCTCCACTAATTTTACCAATCCCCTTAGAAATTCTTATTATCTCAATTTTCTTATTTATTCCATTAACTTTATTCACATAATTTTTTTTTTTAAGGGAAAAAGAAATTTTATTGAGAATAGGACTCACAAATGTCACAAGCTATCGCATCAACTATAAACTCCGGGGCACCCCCATCCAAACACTATCACCCACCTCTAAAGGCGAGGACTTAGCTAAGAGATGAGCAACAACGTTGCCTTCTCTTTTAACATGACTCCACTTCACATAACGGAAAGAACAACACAAGTCCCCTTAGCCGATAAGATGAACAATAGAGAATGAACAGTTCCCCTTAGCCGATAAGATGGACAAAAGAGAATGAAAACGGTAGTATAAAAAAAAAACAATATGTGAAATGGAAAGACATACTATCACAAGAACAAAAATTGACTAAACAATGCAAAATGACATAGTGCACCTGATAATCTAACTTTAATTTAATGTTAGCCATATAAGTTTTCTTTAAACATCAAACTTTTAGGATGCCCTGTAGTACCCCTCATGATTGCTTTAAAGGGATTTAGCAGGCTACTAATTTCAACAAGATACATATTTCTTTTATGGAGTTGATTTCATTAATTAATCCACAGTTAAGCGTGCTTGACTGGGAGTAGTCTTGGGATGAGTGACCTCCGGGGAAGTTTCTCAGGGTGCGCATGAGTGAGGACAAAATGTGCCGGAAGAACTTGTGTTGGTTATTGAGGACAGTTGTTGGCCCTGGATGCGCATTGATAACAATATACTCGACTTCATATGAGTCGGATGTTACATGCCCTCTCTTATTAAACCCCTGAAGTATATACGATGGTGCAGTTCAACCCTCACCCAATTTTATCTCTTCTTTCTTTCATCCTTGTTGGAGTTAAGGCTTGGAAAAGCCTTGGCTCATTTTCTTGTTTGTCCCACATTGCTTGTGGGAGGGAATTTCTTCATGTTTATATATTTCCTCCCTCCTTCCATCTATTGAGTTGTGACTAGAGATGCTTTTGTGGTTGGATGATATGTTTGGTTTGGGCTTGCTATCACACACGCGCGCGCGCGCCGCCCGCCCGGACCGGGCCTTGGGCTTTGGGGAATAAACTTAACTTAACTACAGTTTTGGACCCGGGAGCTACGCGTGTGTGGCTGTTGGAATTCTGTAACGTTTTACCGTTACAGTATTCATGGCAATCCCTAATTATCCGCCCATTGATTTCTGTCTTGATTGCTATCCGTTTTTTGGCTTGATTCTTCCTTATAAATTCAGTGCCATCCTGTTCAGTCATATACACAGAAAAACAACAAACACTCTTCTCTCTTCCCTTCTCTTCTCTATTCCTGGGTTTTCGTGCTATTCTCCAAAGCTCAGTTTGCTAGTGGTGGCATTCTTAGCTGCTGTGTAAACCTTGGGGAGCATTCCGGCCAAGATCGATAACCACCATTGTCGGGCCGTAATTGCTTTCAAGTCAGTGATCTCCTATCACGGCACAGCCTTGAAAGTTATCTATTTCTGCCTTGCGAAACTCTTATTCCAACAATCCTATATATCACATTTCACTAAATTTTTCCAACACTTCTCTCTAACTCTCTCATGTCCCCCCTAATGACGAGGTTGATTCACTTATTTGTTTTGGTCTCCTGCTTTTACTATACTCTACCATTTATTCTCCCTTATATACCTAATTATTTTATATATAATGTTTTTATATTCACAAATATCACTAGTGGAGAGCATCCTTCCTATCTCCCCAACAGATTTACAATGCGGAACAATGGGTGCTTTTAATCTATAGAATCTTACCTCATGTAAAGCTAGTCCATCATACATATAACCCAACTTCTTATCCATAAGATTCAACGAGGGTAGCTACCATTAAACTATAATTGACCTTGAGATTTACCATGAAGTATATTAGACCTCGAATCTAAAATTAATCACAAATTCATTACTTTACATGTTCTATCATTTTTTGGGAACTTCAACTAGAGCTGATCAGACAGAGCCCGACCCGGCTCGAAAAATCAGTGGGCTTGCACTAGTAGAATAAATGCTTATTGCTGTGGTCATTAAGTGGCCTATTACGTCAGTTTTGACCGCGCAGCAATTAACGGGGCAACAATAGGTAATTAAACTGTTGCTGCGGTTTTAAACCGCAGCAATATTACAACATATTGCTGCGGTTTCTGGGTAAAACCGCAGCAATATCAATATTTTTTTATTATAAAAATAAAGTATATTGCTGCGATTTTTCCCAAAAACCGCAGCAATATATTGTATTTTTTTAAAAAAAAATATATTGTTGCGGTTTCTGGGAAAAACCGCAGCAATATACTGCTTTTTTTTTATTATTTTTTCATATTTACGTATGTTCCACCAACATCCTCATGCAAGAAGCAAAATGCAGCAAGCAGAATATTTTCTGCATAAATTTCGGCAGAACTCCGTTTGTAAATTGGATAAACCCATAATTGGGAATTAACCTGTACAATATTATATGCAACAACCATCCATCCATCATCCAAAATTCATCCAACATCCATCCATCATCCAAAATTCATCCAACAACCAACATCTAATCTAAAATTCATCCAACAACCAACAACCAATATCCATCATCTTCTAAGAACCAATTTTCCTCCAACTTCCACGCACAATCCAAATTCCAAGTTCAACAAGAAATAAATACGATTCAATCCAACATAGATATCTTGCGAATCCAACACACACACATATATATATATACATATACATATATATATACATATACATACATATATATATATCATGAAATCCAAGTCAATACGATAATGTTGGTTAATACAAGTTGCACTAAATTATATTTGTGTGTAAGGATGAGAGAAGCAAAAAAAATTAACATTAACTAACCTACGTAATGCAATTATCAATAAAGTATATTGCCCACTTATTTTTCACCTCATTGATTTGATCTTCCGTATAAGGATCGCGGGTAAAGGTACGAGCAACCTGAAAATAATTCACCAAAGTTAGCCTTAAATAGTTAAATATATAAAATATGAAATGAATAATAAGTGAACAAAAGCTTACTTCATCGAAATCCTCCGAACCAGAATATAAAGTGAGTACGTCAAAAATGTCGCGCATGACAAAATAACCGCACTCCGTGCCTCCTTGTTGTTGTGGGGACATTATCAAAAGTTTAAGAAAATGAGAAATTTTATCGTATAATGAGAATGACATATGCTTTTAATTGAATAAAATAAGTCTATTATACCTGAACACATCTCCAAAGAAGCTTGTCCCGACGAACTTCGTTGTCGCTCATCCGAAACCTCCTAAAAGCACTACATAAAACAACATCAAATGATTTACACTTTATTTGCTTTATATTATAATTTAAATTCATTTAAAATATATCAAAACGATCAACTTACGCTATCATAGTCTGTCTAATCTTTAACTTCTGCTCCTTGTGAAAGCTAGCGGAATCAAAGACATAAATTATCCCGAGCATGGGACGTATGACAAGGAGCATCCAATGACGGCAATTGCAAGATTGAATAATAATAATTACTTAAAAAATTCACATGTCATGCAACAATAAAAAAACTATTAAGATAGAATATTACTCTTGAAAGATTGGCGCGAAGTTGATACTAGCACCAGCAACGACGGATCCAGTGAAAGCACACTGAATGTAAGTCGTTACATTCTCCAATGCATGCACATCCGCGGTACTCTCTGGGCACATCCAACAAACTCGAACAGCAGCCCCAAATCCATCCAAGTTAGACTGCGTTGCCCTAAAAAAATAGACAAATGTAAATTTTATGTGGAAAATACAACTATCATACAATCAAATGTAAAAAAAAATCATAACTTTGATTATTGTTACCTCATGTACACTTGGATAATAGAAATTTTAAGCATCTCCCCTTTCAGGAACTGAGCAATATCCTCCTTGGTCAGATAAGCGGTGGCATCTTCTGAATAATGGAACAATGAGTTCGACAAGGTTACAGCAACGGTATCATCGTTTGCGACGGCAAGGGCAAGCGTATCTGCTAACTCCTTACAGTCTTTAGTGAGGGATTCCAAGAACGATACATCATCGACAACTGGACTATAACGAGTAGCCGAACCGGTCGAAAGCTGCTCGGCTAGGACATCTAACTGACCTCCCCCGAAATCCCCTTTTGTTTTTTAGGTGTTGGTGTAACCTAATAATAATTTTTGAGAACGCGCATAAGATTATGTAATTTTCAAATTTAATCCTATTATTTTTACAAAAATGGATAAAATTTGAACAATTACCTCATCACCTAATATTTGCACTAATTTTTTTGGCCATTGCACCCACGTACCCAAAGCAGTTTCTGTAATGTCGATTTCATATGCAGGGACGGGGACAAGTAGTGGCAAATGACCATACTTCTCTACAAAACGATGAACTTTCACTCGAAGGTGATCATTCATCATTCTAGACCCATGAACTGTAGTGGTCTCATCAAAAGCATAAGAATGTGCATCTGCCACTAGACAAGTCTTTCCACTAGTTGGATCTATCAAATACAATCGACATGGAGTCTCGTCCTAACAATAACGTAAAGTTCTAATTATATAAGATAATTATATGTATAAAGCACATGTATATATGATAATTATTTATATAAAGCACATGTATATATGATAAATATATGTACCTTCAACTGAGGAGAATGAGTGTTGGAAAATCTAGATAGTGGAGTACGTAGCTGAGTGGGTTGTGAAGTAGATGGCCCAGCAGATGGTGAAGCAGTTGACGGAACAAATGGTGAATCAGATGATGGAACAAATGGCGGAAAAGGCTGAAAAGTAGCTGGCCCAGTAGATGGTGAAGCAGATGATGGAACAAATGGCGGAAAAGGTAGCTGAGTGGGCTGAAAAGTAGCTGGCCCAGTAGATGGTGAAGTAGATGATGGAACAAATGGTGCAACAAATGGTGGAGTATGTAGCTGAGAAGGCTGTGAAAGCGCCACATTCTGCATATATGTTGCAATGACATTGCTCCACCTTTCAGTCATTTTCTGCATGAATGCTTCCTCTTGTTCCTGACTCGAGCTCCAATAGTTCCTAGGAGGTGGAGGACCAAAAGCCTTCCTATAGCCAACATTGTAGCCTCCAAAACCATAACAATGACCCGAGTGATCCGGCCTTCTCCAAGAGCCATAAAAAGGGCGTCTTTGTTACGCACGGAGTGAACTCACCCTTGGCTTGCTTCTCCTTGTACTCCAACCGCCAAAAAACAAGTTACAAATAACAAAAATGTATTTAATAAAGAAAAAACATATATTTGTCAAACTAAAAGTTATAATGATATACATACGTATTTGTCACTGCAATCTTTGTTTCCTCAATCGGAATAAATCGTTTGTTTAGTGACCGGATCTTTCTTATGCATAGCGCACCACCGGTCATCACCCCGATTAACATGAGAGGACACCGAGGAGGATGGTGTACTAGATGACGATCCGGGAATCAAAACTAGGTGGACGAAGTTCTCCCGCTTCCACAACTCTCTAGCATCCCCATAGTTCCTTTGATCTAAGTGGTGATGATGTGTATTCTTTTTGCACTCTCGAGCGCCTTTTCTCGCTTTTTCGCAATAAAAAACACATTAAGTTAGTAGAATATAATTTAAGTTAATAAAACCAAGTTAATTTGATTATAAACTTACTACAGCCTCATCTGACGTCATAGCCTCTTTGAAGGTAAGTCAATCCTCCATCTTGATGTGCTTGTACACATCTGGCGGAGTATCACCTAGCTTCTCTTTCTTTGATCTGACTCTGGTCATTGTGATCCAACCAGATACCAATTTGCTCTTAAAATCCCTCCATCTAGAGTTCACAGTAGTCAAGTAGTGCCTCCTATAGCTTATCTCATCCAGAAGGTGAAACATATTTTGTTTTCCATCATAAACAAATAAATAAGCACGTTAGCTCAGCATTAGAACAATAAATCCAAAAATTGTAAATGACACATATCTTACCATAGTGTCTGTCCACATCAAATCCAACAGGGCAGGAGAAATGTTTTTCCATTTCCAATTGATGTTAAGCCTGCGTATAGAAAGACCGACCCAAATACCATACTTGGCTCGCCACGTGCCTAATAGAAAAAACAATTAGCAATCCAAACATTAAATCGTAAGCATGATAAATTATAACTATCTTACAATCAATAATTACCTGTTGGTCTCCCCAATTCATCAAATTGTAAGTACATATCTTCTGTGTTGTAGAGATCCATTGTGGGACCTCTTTTACTCTTTCTAGATGCCTTTGTCTTCCCACCTGACTTATTCCCCCTCCCTTGTGCACCATAATATGCACTGGTCTGACGAGGATCTAAGAATCAAAATAAGGAAACTAAATTAGATAACGAACAAATAAATGACATATTCAATATTACAATAATCAAATAAGCGAGAACCTGAGGGGGGTGGCTGACGTGGATCAGATGTCACCTCAATGTCAAGTAAAGCATTCCTATCAGCTTCTAGTTCCATTCTTTCCATCCAAGCATCAAACACATCTGCAGCACGATCACTGTCCTCCCCCTGGTCAACCTCCTTTTCCAGGTAAAATGGTACATCGAAATCCGATGACTGATCGCCCGCCATATCTGTAGCATATACATAGAAACAACAAAAAGTGTTAACAAAATTTAAAATAATATATATCAACACATTATTGTAATGAAATCTATTATAAGTACATCAATTTATAATTCAAATTACTCATATAGAACATTTTTTACCTTTAATTTTGGTCAATAGGTTGCTCGATGACCGTTATACCTTTTTGGTGATCCATTCCCATGTAACTATTTTCAAATTCAGACACATCCATCATTCTTCTTCATCGTCAACATCACCTACTCCTAAAATTCGCCTTTTACCATTAACAACAATGCACCACTGAGTGTCTACAGGATCAGATACATAAAACATTTGTTTTGCTTGTGATGCGAGGATGAAAGGTTCTTCAATGTCATGCAGACGACTCATATCGACTAGAGTAAAACCACACTCATCCGTTCGCAAACCACGTCTATAATCCACCCACTTGCATTGAAAAATAGGCATAGTGAAGTCACAATAATCGAGCTCCTATATTTCCTGAATGATCCCATAATATGATTGTTTAGCATCTGCACTCGCATACTCCCTAGATGATGCAACCATTGAAACCCCATAATTCTGTACCACCTTTGATTTCTTATCCTGACGTTCAGTGTAAAAGGTATATCCATTGATATCATACCCCTTATACGATTTAAAACTGTCACGTGGACCGTATGCCAACCACTTAATTGTATCGGGTACATGATGGTTGTTTGCAGACAATTCACCAATTACTTTATTGTGGAACCAATCAATGAAAGACTTTTTATGCTCATTCATCAACACCCTCTCCCCTTTTGACGGGTTTTTGTGGCGCAATTCACTCATATGTCTCTCTAAGTGTGGATTAACTTCAGTAACATGGTGCTACACGAAAAGATGAGCTTTATTCAACTCACTCAATGAAGGTGAAATATGTCGCATTCCGACACCACCCTTGCCTTCTAAGCTTCCCTCGTGTCTGGACTTTGGAAGACCTATCGTCACAGCCTTAGCAAAATGAGAAGAACAATATCCTCCAACCTCTTCGGCAAATGTTCCTTGAATAATACTCGCCTCTGGTTTTGCTGGGTTCCTCACTTTCTTTTTCATAGAACCCATATGTCTCTCAAAAGGGTATGTCCATCTTAAAAACACAGGGCCACACAATTTAATCTCTCTTACCAAATGAAGGACTAAGTGAACCATAATGTCAAAAAAAGAAGGTGGAAAATACATCTCAAATTGACAAAGTGTTATCACCACCTCATTTTGCAAAGCATCCAACTTATCAGGGTCAAATACCTTGTTGCATATGGTATTGAAAAATGAACACAACCTCGTGATGGCAAGCCTGACATGTTTAGGAAGAATCCCGCGTATTGCAATCGGCCAAAATACTTGCATCAACACATGACAGTCATGGGACTTCAGCCCAATTAATTTCCGATCAGTCATAGAAACAAGTCTTCTCATGTTAGATGAGTATCCAGTGAGAACCTTAATGCCGTATAAACACTCACAGAATAATCGTTTCTCTTGCCTAGACAATGTATAACAAGCTGGAGGCAAATACGTTGTTGTTCCCTTTCCTTTCTTAGCTTTTTCCTTAACCTTTGGCCATAAATTAGGCCGAATCTTCAATTTCTCCATATCTCTGTGAACCTTCAGACCATCCTTAGTCTTTCCCGGCATATTCAACAAAGTACCAATAATTGCATCACAAACATTTTTTTCAATATGCATTACATCGAGACAATGTCTAACTGGTAAGTATTTCCAATAAGGAAGTCTCCGAATATAGACTCTTTTTTCCAAATGACACCATCGTATTCCGAAGGTTTAACCCCTTACCAAATATTGTGCCCATCCCCTTAACACGATTATAAACTTCTTTTCCGGTCAACGGTCTAGGAGCTGGAGCATTTTCAACTAACCCGTTAAATGGTGCTTTTTTCTTTCGATATGGATGAGAATTATGTAGGAATTGCCTATTAATGATATAGACATGTTTCCCACAATGTGGCAAATGTGTAGCCTCCATACCATTCTCACAAATGGGACATGCCTTTTTTCCTTTGACCTTATACCCTGACAAATTGCCATAAGCAGGATAATCGTTTATAGTACAGAATAGCATAGCACGAAGCCTGAAATCTTCATTGGAATACGCATCAAACACCATAACACCTTCATCCCACATCTTTTTGAGATCTTCGATGAGAGGTGCAAGATAGATGTCTATATCATTTTCCGGCTGCTTAGGCCCAGAAATTAAGAGAGACAACATAATATACTTCCACTTCATGCACAACCATGGAGGAAGACTGTATATCACTAAAAGAACAGGCCAAGTACTATGTTGACTACTCAAAGTACCGTAAGGGTTCATTCCGTCCGTACACAATGCAAGTCTCAAGTTCCTAGCTTCATGACCAAATTCCCTATATCTGGAATCTATAGCCTTCCATTGAGGAGAATCTGCTTGATGCCTAAGCATTCCATCTTTCTTTCTCTAATCAGCATGCCTTCTTAGGTTCTTTGCATCTTCTTTGATAGAAAAGAGTCTCCTAAACATTGGCACAATTGGAAGATACCACAACTCTTTCGCAGAAGGACCTGTATTGCCCGGCCCAGGTTCAACCCCATCCGGCAATTTATAGCAGGACTTACCACACCTCGGGCATTCATAAAGGTCCGCATACTTATTTCGAAACAACACACAATCATTCGGACATGCATCAATCCGCTCATAGTCTAAACCCAAAGGACACATTAATTTTTTGGTATAGTAGGTGGATTTTGGTAATAAATTACCCTCAGGAAACATATCTTGTAAAGCTTCTAAGAGTTATGTGAAGCCTACATCAGTTTAATTATGTTTCGCTTTGATGTTGAAAAGGGTTAAAACCCCACTCAATTGAGTATATTTTGTACACCCTGGATAAAGGGGTTTCCCAGCTGTTTCAGACAAACTGTCAAACACTCGTGGCCGCTCATTAAAATGGTCACGGGCCCCTTCCAACATCTCACCTAATCGATCATCACCAAACTCTTCATCCTCAGTGTCACGATTATCTCTGTGGTCATTTTCATTACCTACTACATCATCACCTTCAATCCTAACATGATCTTCAATCACAACTTCATTCTCAGCCCCAACATTCGACATATCAATCTCTAATGAGTTACTAGTACCAACATCAACAATAACCCTGTTCTGAGTATATTTTCCCTTCTCACCATGCCATAACCAAATATAATACTCAGCCCTAAATCCTCGATGAATAATATGATCTCTTATTAACCTAATATCAGAAATCGTATTCAAATTGTAGCAATCAACACATGGACAATAAATCTCATCCTCGCAAGTAAGTTGTTGATGCTCTACAGCACGTTTACAAAACTCATTCACACCTTGTACGAACTCCAACGTATTCCGCTTTCCATATATCCAACTTCGATCCATTTCTAAAAACCCCCACACATACATACATACATACATAAAAAATTATTATCAATTAAAAAATTCACATAAATATAACACAACAAGCTAATATTCAATGCATGCTTCCATTGGGTCCTTATCACTCCAACCTAACCCATCCTTAAACGTCCAATCCCACTAGTGAATGCATGTATCATGTTTGATTCTAAGTAAAATTCGGCAGCATTTCCCTTCAATTCTCCAAGTACACGATGAAGATAATTGCTTATCTTATATGCACCCGGAGAACAAATTAGGGCAATGATTAACCGTATTTCACTTAGAATTAAAGAATCAACACACATTCACTACCAAAGTGAGATGTGACGTTTAAGAACAGTCCCAAAACGGGGACTATTCAAGACTTAGGCTGTGTTCAGTTCACCTAATTTTTGCTTATTTCAGATCAGATTAGATCACACCGCATCGATCGGATCGTCGGAAAAAATAAGTTCGGGATCGGATCGATAAGTTCGATCATCGATAAGTTCGGATCGATCGATCGATCGATAAGTTTAGATTATGCTTATATTTAAAAACTTATTACTATTATTATTATTATTATTATTATTATTATTATTATTATTATTATTATTATTATTATAATCATCATGATTATTATGATTATTATTATTACTCATGCTATTATTGTTATTGTAATAATTATTATTATTGTTGTTGTTGTTGTTGTTATTATTATTATTATTATTATTATTATTATTATTATTATTATTATTATTATTATTATTATTATTATTATTATTATTATTATTATTATTACTTTATACAATTACTATTACTATTAATATTACTATTTACTAGTACATTTGTTAAAAAAGATTATTATTATTGTCGCTGTTGTACTTATTAATTATTAATAATGGTAATTATTATTAATGTCGTTGCTATTATTATAAATGTCATTGATATCACTATTTGAAGCTATTTGTGTTCAAGAAGAAGAATGTTCTTTTGGCATCTGTAAGTGTTCTTTTTTATATTTATTCTAATTAATAATTTTGATATGTGATGTTCTTTTTGATATTGTACATGTAACAAACATGACAATAGTATATGATGTTTATTTTTTAAAACAATTTTGGTAGAATAATATAAATTATATATTACTAGTTTATATAAAATATGAGTAACATGAGATAACCTAATGGTGTTGTCATCACGTTCAAAATTTTTCCTACAAAGGATTTCAACTTATCTTTAAAAATAAAGTTTATATAGAACAATACAATGATATAAGAAGAATATTTAACCATTTTGTTCAAGATCATATGATTATATATATTTATAGGTTTATTTATAATAAAAAAGAATAATTTATTGATATAACAAATAACATGTTGTTAGTTAAATCCAAACATGTCATCAATATAAAAATAACATCTATCTTTTATTTTTAAAATGTGTTCTTTAAATAGATCTTGTATGCTCTTTCAGTATATGTTCCTTTTTTACTATCATTATATGTTATTTTCATTACTATCTAAATTCTTATTATTAACGGACCTTGAACATGAGTGTTCTTTTATTTTTAATTTTTTTAGGCCCCTTTCGGGAATCCCATGGTAAGATGAATTTTCTCTGGGCTGCCCTCGCACAGGGTCACTCACCTAAAGACCCAACAAGCCCCAACCCCCTCCCCCACCCACAACAATATTGAAATATATGCTTCCACCAAGATTTAAACCCTGGTCTCCCATGTGGGAGGTAAGAAGTCATACCATTGGACCCAAGAGTCCTTAGTCTTTTATTTTGTAATTGTATGTTCATATACTAATGTGCTCTTTTTCAAAAATAAAAAGAAAAACTAATTATGCTATAATAATAATAATAATAATTATTATTATTATTATTATTATTATTATTATTATTATTATTATTGTTGTTGTTATTATTGTTATTATTATAATATTATTTATATTATTATTATATTATATTATTATATTATATTATTATTATTATTATTATTATTATTATTATTATTATTATTGAAAGTTGTGCATACTAATAAAATGATAGTAATAGTAATACTAGTAATGAAATACAAAGTAATAATAATATTAGTAATAATATGTTTTTTAAAAGATAAGTTCAGATCAGATCAGATCAGAAAAAATAAGTTCAGATCAGTTCAGATCAGAAAATTTCAGGTGAACTAAACATAGCCTTACTCCTAATGAGTAAGTCTTGAACGAGTATCTAGGCATTATGATGTATATAAAAACAATCGCATTTAAGCGATTCCAAGTCATCACCAAACAACAATCGCATTCAAGCGATTTCAAGTTATCACCAAACAACAAGTACCAAACCATTTCTTAGATTTCCCTTCCCCTCCCATTGGTGAGTCTATTAATATGAAGGCATATCACTTGAAATATAACAAGAACTTATTAAGCAAAAACAATCCCGTATAACATTTTAGGGCATGCAAAAACTTAAGCAAAATCATCACAAAATCAGTTTTTAATCCTCAAATCTTATAACTAATCATATATATACTTTTATACTAAGCATTTCAAACTACTATTTAAGCCAAATTATCCATTAAAACACTATTAATTAAGAAAACAACAAAATTAAAAAAAATTATGAAAAACTAACCTAATATGACAAGGAGAGGTGGCGCCGGCGGTGAAGTACGAAAGTGGCGGAGGAGAGCGGCGAAAAACCGAACCAACCAAGCAAGAAGCGGAGGAGAGGGGCGAAAAAACCCTTGTCGTCGGAAAAACGCAAGTAATGTGACCCTTGTCGCCGGAAACCGAATGCTTTTCGCCGGAAAATGGCACCTTTTCGCCTGAAATTGTAAGAGTGAGAGAATGTGAGAGTAGAGAGAGAGAGAGAGAGAGAGTCGAGAGAAACAGTGAAGCAAAACAAAACAAACCCGTGTTTTTTTTCCAGATCTGGCTCACAGATATTGCTGCGGTTTCTGTCAGAAACCGCAGCAATATATTAAAATAATATTTTTTAATATTAATTTAATATATTGCTGCGGTTTCTGACAGAAACCGCAGCAATATCTTTGCGCCAAATCTGGAAAAAAGATTCCGCTTTTTTCAAAAAATACCCGTTATAAATATATTGCTGTTGTTTTCTGTAGAAAACGCAACAATATAGTTGGTCAAATGGTCAACTATTTGTAAAAAGTTTCCGTTGGAACAATATTGCTGCGGTTTTTTTAGAAAACCGCAGCAATATGGTCATTTTATATTTTACCTTTTATTTTGTCGTGATATATTGCTGCGTATGGGTAAAACCGCAACAATACCGCCGCAACAATAAGCATTTATTCTACTAGTGTTGGGCAGCAAAATGTGGCGCAAAACTGGGCTTCGGGCCTGAGCTTTGTGGCCCGACTGTATTTCGAGCCGGGTTTGGGCAGTCATACTTGCCCGCTTTTTGGCCCGGCACGGGACATTAAGTTATGAGGGGGTTTTTGGGCTTGGCGCTGCTGTGCTTTTTTATTTGTTAGTAAATGTCCATGTGTGGTAAAAAAGAAAGGAAAACTGTGCACAAGTGAGGATAGAGAAATACTGATTTCAATTTTCAAAAGAGAAAGTGTGAAGTGTGTGAAACCCTAGTGTGAAACTCTCAGCCGTTTTCTTCTCTTCTTCTTCAACCTTCATCGGTTCATCACTTCATCAGTTCATCTCATTGTCTTCCACTCTTCCTCTATTAGTTTTTCATTCGGGTATGTTGCATATTTAATTAATTATAAGTTATAACATGTTTATCTATAATTTTTTTATTTCAGGTTCAATTTGTTAATTTGCGAAGATGAAGAATTTGTAATTTTTTTGTTGTTGTTGCATTATCGTTTTCTTGTTATTGTTTTTTTTATCGCTCGTTTTTTTGTTGTTTCATCCTATTTTTTTTTTTTTTTTTAACTTTATTACGTTACTTTCTTGCTTTTTTTTTTGTATTAATAATAATAAATTAAAAATGCTGTTTTTATTGTTTATAGAAACAAATACTGCTGTTTTTTTCATTAATAAATTGTCGTTTTTCGATTTCTTGCTGTTTTGTTCAGTTAATGTAAATAGTGTTGTTTTAGTCAATAATAATAAAATAATAATGTTGTGTTTATTTTATTGTTTGTTGCTGTTTTTTGTGTCATTAATAAATAATAATATTGCTGTTCTTTTCTGCTAAGTATTATTTAGTAGTTTTTTCAGTTTTAATAATGCTATTTAGTATTGGATGATTTTTTTATTTGTATTGAATTTTTAGTAATATAGTTGACAAAGCTAAGGAAAATGAAAAAAAAGCAGGCCCGTTTTGGCCCGCATGGGACGGGCTTTGGGCAAAGGAAACTGGCCCGCTGCCTGGCCCGGCCCGCAGCAATGGGCTGTTTTTTATGCATGGGTCCGGCCCGAGCCCAGCCCGGCCCGGGGTTTGATCAGGTCTAACTTCAACTAATCATGTTTTTTATTGGGTACAAAAGTAGCCAAACACTAAGAGCTTGTTTGGTTAACCTTCAAATGCATGAGAAATTAGAATTCCTAGGAAATAAATATATGTGTTGTTGTTTGGTTGGCAAAAACATGGGAAATAAAACTTCCTAGGAAGTTCTATTTCCTACAAAATGGAGGAAATAACTTACCTAGGCCCCCCTAGGTAAGTGAAACTTCTTATGGGGAATAAAATTTCCCATGTTCAACCAAACAAAAAAGTGTGCGTTCTAGGAAATAAAATTTTATGGGCAATGCAAATTCATGGGAAGTTATACTTCCCAACTTCAACCAAACGAGCCATAATAATCCAATCGATAAACGTCCAATTAAACCCTAGTGTAAACATCTAGGGGTGTAAGTTCGGTTTTTGGTTTGGTTTTGGGGCAAAACCAAACCAAACCAAAATAAATTCGGTTTTCATATTTCAAGTCCAAATCCAAACTATAATTCGTCTCAAACCGAACCAAACCAAACCAAACCGAAATTACAAAACCAAAACCAAACCAAACCAAAAAACCGAAATTCTTTTATGATGCAATTTTTTTTTTCCAAATCTTACAAATAATACGAAAATTATCAAGTTTCAAATCATCAAACATAGAAGAATTACTTCAATTTCAACTAAAGCTTAAAATTGAAGTACTAGATACAAAGATAATTGATAAAAACATCAAACCCATATAGGATAGACAAACTTCGGTTTGGTTTGGTTTTTTTCGGTTTTTTAAAATAAAAACCAAACCAAACCGAAAACCGAAAAAATGAAAATTTTCCAATCCAAACCAAACCGAATTTTGAAAAAAACCAAACCAAATTATTAATTTGGTTTGATTTTCGGTTTTTCACCAAATAACTTACACCCCTATAAACATCCCAACTAGTTCTAGAAGTCTAGAACTCTAGAAGCAAAGTACTCCCCAATGTTGACACTCGAATTCCATGACATAAATACGGAGGCGAGCTGTCATTTTGCAAATGGTAAAATCTACGTGGCTATTAAATGTTTAACACATAAGTAGGACACTTGTCAAAAAAGAAGTGGAGTGAATAATAGAAAAAAGTGTGGGCCCATAATTAATTATGCTCTCTTAGATTTCTTGTTTATTTTGGGGTATTAAAGGCAAGATGTATACTAAGTTTAGCGTGAGATTTTATAATTTTTAATAAAAATTTTAAAAGTAATAAACCATAAATCTTGGCGAGGTTGTCGGTGAAGAAAATTCAAAGTCGTATTAGGGTCTTACTTTGAGAATTTTGCAAGCTAAATTATTTAATTAGTATAGTATGAGATTTGTCGTGGCGCTCTTTTATTTCTAAGGGCCTAACTTTGAGTTAGATTCACATTATCACATAAGGTGGACTTGGGCCTTAAGAATTATTGGAACAAATTTTATACACATCCAGACCATGTTTATTATTTAGTAATATTCTTCATGTTGTTTTCTTAAAAAAAAGTTTTGACAAAATCATGATACTATTAAAATTATGTATGACAACTAGTTTAGTTAGTTAAAATTTTGGAAGATAATACCTAAGATTTAAGATCAAATCCCGTCTATGTCGTTTGTCCTTGTGGTTCTCTCTACACCAAAAATATCTACTCCCTCCGTTTCTTTTTAATCTACACACTTTCCTTTTTGGTCCGTTTCTTTTTAATCTACACACTGTTGCTTTTTCTATTTTTGGTAACATGTCACATCTACTTTCTCCTCTTTTTCCACCCATGTCATCCACTTTTTTAATATTTTAACCCACTTTTTAATTTTTCTCTCTCACTTTTCAATTTCTCTCTCCACCTTTTCAGTTCATACTTTTGCACTTTCTCTTTGGTTCTCCCCCAAAGTGAAGTGAGTAAATTAAAATAAAACGGAGGGAGTATATCACTTGCCTACACCGAAAAAGAAAATTTGATACTACTACATTTGAAAAGTAATCTTTGGTTGAATATTACTTTCTCAGTTTGGTGATGTTTGTTTTAGTTTGACAATGTTTGGTCACATACCATGTTGACCATTTTTGAAAATCTCTATCTAAGGTATTATATGAGGTTTCATGCTTGTTGTACACAACTTTATACATTTATACCTCTATTATATTATTTGTAATTTTCAAAAAGTTGATATTTTAAAATAAGAATCGAGATGAATCTAATAATACCTCATATAACTATATTTTTTTAAATAGTGTAAAAGTTCAAATAATAGTATAGACTAAATAAATTAAGAAGGTAAGATATGTACTCCTTCATTCAGGGGAAAAAAACATTCGTCATACAAAGTAGTACAACTTTTCTACAGAGTAGTGTCAAATTAAGTAATAGAGGCATGGTAGCTCTGGATCGGATAGTCAGTATAGAGGCTTGCAAAAGATGTGGGCCATGTGGCTCATTATAGCCTGCAATAATGTGGGCCATGTGGCCCATTGTAGCCTGCATTGATGGCATTGTTACTTTGGTATAGTAGTTCTGGATTTGAACAGTCAGCATAGAGGCTTTGCAAAAGATGTGGCCCATTATAGCCTACAACGATCTCGCAGGTTTATGAATTATGAGGCCGCTCAATTGAGATTTGAGCATATGATTAAGTGCACATATTTTTTTTCCCATTTTCGTAACCCGTGGTAGCATTGAATATCGCGTGTGCCGCTCGCATGAAGTACTCACCCATGCGCCCAACAAGCCCCAAACCCCCTCCCCCCAACAATATTGAAATTTTGCTTCCACCAAGATTTGAACCTTGGCCTCCCATGTGGGAGATAGGACGCTATACCATCGGGACCAAAGGGTCCTTGGTTGATTAAGTGCACATATGAACTACTCGGATTAGGCCATATACTATATGAATATCAGAATACATGACACACTTTATTTATTTGAGTCACATATAGTGGGATTTTTGGGTCAAAATCTGACTGGACCAAATTTAAGACTAAAAAATCATTTTTGAATTACCCAAGACCCGTCCAAATCGAGCCAAGCTCGAAAACCGGGCCCGAAAATTATGCCGAAGCCCATACATTTTTTGGACCACGATGGGTCGGCCTTGATCAACTCTAGAATACCATAATATATATATTTTTTAATCAAGGAAGAAAACTAGGAATTGTTTACACAAGAGACACCCCTTAAAGCACCCATAAGGATGGTTACAACAAGCTTCAAGTAAAGAAATATAGAAGAAAATAGAGCACTAAGAAACTCGAGTAGATGCTCCACCGCGGCAACACACCATCTTTCCAGGCCCAACTGAAGGCAACTTCTTGAAACCCTTCACGGGGGGGCAAGATAAACACCACTAAAAATGAATAAGCTCCCAATTCTTCTCAAGAGAACCACAATTACTTGAGGCCACAATAACCTAAGACCAACCACAAATCTAACCATCTAAGAAACAAGAACTAAATAAACCAGAAAATTAAATAAAAACAGGAAAAGGAAATAAACCCAGAAAATAAGTACTACTCAAAAGCTACCAATCGCCTGAACACGACCCACCGCAAACGCCACCACACAGCACCAAAGGAGATGACGCTTCGGGAGAAGGCCAAAAGAAGATGGCGATGAGAAGACCTTAGGCCAGCTGAGGCTAGGTCCACAAGGAGAGCAAAGCTTTCAATTTTTCTAGAGGAAGCTTTCTGGATATTCATCCACCACCGCCTGGGAAGACGCGTCAGCTTACGACCTTAGAAGAAGACGACTTTGATGAAGAGAAGAGAGCAGGTTGAGATTGGGGCTGGGTAGAGGCGATCAAGTTGAGCCCGGTCCGCGGACCCGGTCCAAAAAATGGGTCGGGTTTGTGCACGATTTTAGGTTCACGATCGGGCCCAGTCTGATTTCTTGGGCCAAAATTCCGGGCCATGGCAACCTAGTTTTGGAAAAATATGCCAAATTTCAACACGGTCAGAAAAGTTCGTTTGGCCCGGCCCGAAATAATGGGCTTTGGTGTGGATTTTTTGGCCCGAACCTTGGCCCGGCCCGTCCCGCGACTTGGGCCAGAAATGAGCCACTTTTTTTGGGTCAAGCCCGGCTCAGCCCGCGACTTGGGCCAGAAATAAGCCACTTTTTTTGGGTCAAGCCCGGCCCGGCCCATGATCACGTCTAGGGCTGGGAGGTGACGGCTACATGAAGATGCTGAAAAATTGGGCTTTCTAGGGTTGGGGTTTTCTAGAAAGAAGGCAGAGCCTCTCTCTCTAGAAAACCCCTGAATACCATAATATATGAAACACTTTATTTGAACATCATACATGATACGTAGTTCATTCATTTAAGTCAATTCCGTTTGTTATTCATGTTTTAAAAAAGGAGGCTACGTTTGTTCTTTGATGACATGTCAATATAGATTTGTCACTGGATGGTCTGAAGAATAAAATTGTATGCACCCCATGTTTGTCACTTGCTAATGTATGGGTTAGGTAAATTTCTATTATATTTTTGGATCTAATTAACTCTCGGAATATCAAAATCTAATTTTTTCTCATTTGGAGCTATAGATGAACAAATATTATCCTTGAATGTATCTGGATCCAGGTACCCCTTAATGAATGTGGTACACATCATACAACACATTGCACACACAGTTAGACAGACTATCTGCAGTGCTTTCTCTCATATTTTTGATACATTTTACATTTGTACATTTTATATTTTGCTCATTCGAGAAAAATATGTGACAAGTATATCAAAAATATGTTTTGAAGTACAAAGTTCTAAATGCTCTCGAGACAAACTAAAAATTTGCAACAATTTGATCACGCAGGACACACAATATATGTCATTATCGAGTATTAGGGTATACCTTTCATCGGACAATAATATTTGTATAACTCTTAAAGACTTGGCAATACCCTCAAGAGAAAGCAAAAAATTACTTTGTGTGATAAGAGGAGTGTATTATACAAGCTAAAATTTTCTCACATGCCAAGACAACTTTCATGTTCATCCTCTTTAGTCTTTGCCAAAAGAATCTCAACCAATTTATAGTCCCCACCACTTTTGTTAGTGCAATTACTAAAAGTCACTTGGAAGGTGTTCTATTGTTCTCTCTCTCCTAAAAAGTCCACCTTTAGTCATTTTGTGTATTACTTTCTCTTCCCACCTCCAAACAATTGCATTGACTCAAACATCAACACATGATTCACAGTTTTCACACCATTCACCAACAAATTTGGCGAAATTAATCACCACTTCACTCATAGTAGCAAACATCATAATTTTAACCAATTTTTTAGCTTCACAAATATCACAACCACATCACTCACCCCACTTCCCCAAAAATATTCCCATCTTCTCTCACTCATACATTTCACCTGAATCATCAAATTAACACCCAACAACTAACTTCCCAAAAAAAATATCAACCAATTTTATTTTTTTTAGCCAAATTTCAATGCCATTAGATTTAGAAATTTGCACCAACAATCATGTTCTTAGCAGAACTAGCATCAACATGGATGGAAACAACAAAACAACCCAAATCCAAAAAAGAAAAAAATGGTTCTTTCTATTATTACTTCCTATCTTAGTTTTACTCACATTTTTCACTTCATACAACTCAAAAACCCCATTTTATAGATACCCACTATATCAAGAAACAACCCTTAAAACCCCTGATTTTGTAGAATCAAAAATGAAAATTTCAGGCACTTCACAAAACCCAGTTCCTAAAATTGCTTATTTGATATCTGGTTCAAGAGGTGATGGTGAGAGTTTAAAAAGAACATTAAAAGCTCTTTATCATCCTTTAAATCAATATGCTATTCATCTTGATTTGGAAGCTCCACCTGATGAAAGATTGGATTTGATGGATTTTGTGGAGAAAGAAAGTGTTTTTAAAGAAGTTGGTAATGTTAGAGTTGTTGCAAAGAGTAATTTGGTTACTTATAGAGGTCCTACTATGGTTAGCAATACTCTTCATGCTATGTCTATTTTGTTGAAGGAAGGTGGAACTTGGGATTGGTTTATTAATTTGAGTGCTTCTGATTACCCTCTTGTTACCCAGGATGGTAAGTTTTTGTTGTAGTAATTTAACGTATTTACTGTACTTTTATTATTGTTTGTTTTATTTGTCGCGGAAACGATTTCTTATGACGGTTCATGTTAGCCTACCCCAAACCATTTTGGGACTAAGGCTTTGTTGTTATTGTTGTTGTTGTTGTTGTGATGATGTTATTGATCATTACTGGCTTGTTGAGAAGATTATTAATTAGTTTATGGGTTTGGTAATTAAATATGCTGAAATTTCTTGATTAGTTCATGGTGTTGATTGGTACTCATGAATGTTGAATGTGAGATAAAGTGATGATAACCATTTTAAAATATAACGGCAAGATTGTTATTGATGTTAAAACGAACCGGAGGAAGTACTAGTTTATCACCGAGTGGATATCATAATGACATTTTAGTGGATTTTTGAAAAGAAATAGTCAAACTTCCCAAAACAACCCCTAGTTTTTTAGGGGATTGCCAAAATGCCCGTAATATAGCATGAAATTACACAAAATGTCTCTGTGATATGCTACTATTTTCGTGTTGTCAACCTAAGTGTCTAGATATGCATTTATTGCACTATATATATACATTTGACCTTGATATAGCATTAGAGCTTATTCTAGCAATTTGTGAGCTGCAACCCCTGGTTTTGTGGTGCAATTTCTAACTGCAAGTTACCATTACAATGATAGAACCATTGAGATACAATCATACAATTTAATTAAGCTTTTTTTATCCACTTTTTGATTGGGGATATATTTTCATTAGTGAATTTATCCGTGGTGTGATGAAGTAAATAATGAAAGCTTCATTTGTCACAATATTCAATTTTTTACTAATTGTAAGTGATTGTTAATTATAGATGGTGGCAGTTTGTTCTTAGTATAAGATTAGTAAAGCTGTCAGTTAGGGAATGGCCTCACATGGATAGGCATCATGTGAATCATATCTTCCCATGTTACATAAAGGTAAAATATTGGATAATATGAACAGCTTTTAACCGGACTTAATAGATTGGTCTATGCCAATTGAATATAGACTCAGTTATGGAAGTTTCCATTGAAAATAGCTTCTTAACTTTTGCTAGAACTAGAAGTCATAATTTTTGGACTCTGCAACTCATGCCTCATATACTATGTTACTTGCACTTGGGTACTCGTGTCAGATATAGGTATGAATCGAAGTGTTTATAAGGTCATATTATAAAATTTCGGAGTACCGAAGATTCGAAATGGGTATTTGAGGTGAAATGAAGAGGTTGAGTAATCCTAGAAGATAACATGAGTATATGAAATTTTTTGGGTAAGGATATATGAATATATGATTGACATTGTAACATGAATGATACTAGACTCAATCAGTACGAGCAAGGAAGTATTGATTGAAATGTACGAAAATAACCAAATGCAACCTTGTTACTAAGTCTTTAATTCAAGCAAGGAAAGTATTGAAATGTCTGAAAACAACCAAATCTGATAGAGTATAAATCTATTCCTGGGGCCTCAACCATCGCCTTAGGTTTGGTTTAGTTTTTTTTTTTTTATTATTTAAAATGAAAAAAGAGACAAGGGTTCGAATCCCCTCCCCCCCTCATTTCTCGAATTTTAAATATTTTAGTTATGAGGGAGACACTGTTGCATCCACACTTCAAGCCTAGAGGGCGCTCTTGCTTGTAGGTTCTTTTTGGGGCCTTAAATCTATCCCAACTTTAAGCTTTTAGTTGAGTTGGTCCTCAACCGTGATACTTGTATCATAATAACAGTGTGAAGAAGTAATACATGAGGTATTAGTATATCTCTGGAGGCATAGTCATGGTTTTAGATTTTAACTTCTTTGTAGCGTTGATGGACTGTGCATGCACTACATTTTCCTCAGTTCCTTGACAGTTCTTTTTCCCATTTTCTTTCCAATTTTGTGCAACAGATTTGCTGCATGTATTATCAACCATACCAAGAGAACTTAATTTTATTGAGCATACTAGTGACATTGGGTGGAAAGAGTATGTGTCTTATCTTTTCTTCTATGTGTTTTCTATCCAATAGTTTTTAGCCCTGAATGACCTTACTCTTGTTTTTGACAGGTTCCAGAGAGCGAGACCTATTATAATCGACCCCGGCTTTTACAGCTCTCAAAAATCCGATGTCTTTTGGGTCCCTGAAAATAGAGGCATACCTACAGCATTCAAATTATACACAGGTATAATAGTACTTGCCATACTTCAAGAATGAAAATCTTATAACAATTTTCAGAGTATTACTCCCTCTGCTTTTGTTCGTTTTCATGGTTGCTTTTTCACATGATCCAATGCACATTTTGACCATTCAAATATCATTAGTTACATATTAGTGAAAACTACGAGAATTTGATATCTTGAAAATACATATCAAATCTCAATAAGATCCCTATCTTCAATGTTTTTCCTTATAATTGCTATGGTCTAAATTTGGCTTTGCCCTCATAACATGCCAACCATGAAGAACAAAAAGAAACAAAGGAAATCTATTGAATCTGGTGTTCACTCATTTTTGTTTTTCCATCAGGTTCAGCTTGGATGATGCTTTCTCGGCCTTTTGTTGAGTACTGCTTATGGGGTTGGGATAACCTCCCTAGAACAGTTTTGATGTATTATGCCAACTTTCTTTCCTCACCTGAAGGTTATTTCCATACTGTCATATGCAATGTCGAGGAATTCAAGAACACGACAGTGAACCACGACCTTCATTTCATATCATGGGATAATCCTCCTAAGCAACACCCACATTTTCTGACAGTTGAAGATTATGAAAAAATGGTAAACAGCAACGCGCCCTTTGCAAGGAAATTCGGAAGGAAAGAAGAAGTTATGGATAAGATCGATTCTGAGATTTTGGGTACTGATGTTGATGGATTTGTGCCTGGAAATTGGCTGGTAAGAGAAAATGATAATAGTACAGTTGGATCTTATGCAGTGGTAAATAACAGTACTGAACTTAGGCCAGGTTCTGGTGCTGATAGACTAAAACACCTCATCGGAAAACTATTATCAGAAGAAAATTTTCATCCAAGGCAATGCACCTCAATTCCATTATGATTCATAGTTTTCCACTTCATACAGATTTTTTAGTCAGAAAATAAGAAATGACTAGATTTCGGGAATGATAGTGAAATACCACATATATATGTATACTGGTTAGTGTACTTTCCCTGTTTCAGCTTTCAGTTAGCTTTGGGATACGAAATTAGTTGCAACATAGTCATAAGTTGATGATGGTATTTGTATATTGGGTTTCATAATGGTATATTGGTATAGTCTTTTACTAAGTCTGTTTCATTCAAAAGTATGATATGCGCTTTCAACCCTTTAATGGTAATCACATGTATCTATCAAATGCCCTTGAATAGTTTGTATAAGAAAGCCTATACTTAGGAATTATGGCAATTCTCAAATGAAACTGTATTTAACTATTAATTTCAAAAGGGCCATTTTTGGTTTACTTTAATTTTAATGTAGCTCTTTTAACTCAAATAAGTTAAGGTCTCTTTGTAGACCAACAAAAAGAAATTCAAGATCTCATATAAGACCGTTCTATAGTAGTACATACTAATTGTATAAAGGTAACCATTTTAGTTTATAAGGTAACTACGTCAACTTATAAATGGATCCCTTTAGTACATATTTTGTAATAAGGTAAGTTGAAATCTCTTGCAATCCTCTTGCAAGGAGTGAAACTAGATTTCAGGACATCTGGGATCGAAGGTGATGTCAACACCACTAAACTGTATCATGTGGTATTAGTGCATTACAATAGCTTTATTATAAGTCGGTCGTACACAAAACTTTGCTAAACAAAAAAATACGTTGAGCATCCGTAATGAGGGACTCTTATTTTGGTATCTCTTAGTCTATCTTCTCTTCCACCTCATCTCTATATAAAGAAAAAAAATCACCTACTACATACCCAAAGAAATGCACTATCTCTTATTGGTACTCTTTCATAAACATGCATGAGTTGTCAACATTTTCCTTCCTCCATCTGCCGAATGTCAATTTTTTAGTGGTTCAATAGGTGACTCTTATTAAAAGCACCTAGCTTGTATTTCAAAAAATTTCATACCTATCTCTTATTAAGAGCCCTCCATTACGCACCTAAAAGCTAGCTCTTAAAATTAAGAGTCACCTAAGAGCCCAAAACTGATGCTCTAACATAATAAAGTAGAAATTCTCAAAATATGCAAACGATATATTGATGGTTCTTCATTTGTGCTTGACACCCTCTAAACATACTAAAATAGAATAAGAAAAACTAGAAGAAAACAAATTACTTTTAAAAAGGAACGAGAAGGGTGTGGGAGCAACAAAACTGCAGTCTGCATAACATATTTTGATTTGTGAATCACAATAAGTAAGCCAATTAACTACTTAATCCTGTGCAATTTGAACAATGGTCTTGCCAGTGTTACGCCCACAAAAGAGACCCACAAAAGCTGAAGGTATACTCTCAAGTCCAAAAGAGATATCTTCAAGAACTTGCATTTGACCTGCACGAAGATAGCTAGTTGTTGTTGACACAAAATCTGCAACATTATGTTCATCCATATAATCTAGAATTAAGAATCCTTGGATAGTGATTCGCTTATAAATGACGTCGATCATGTCAGGAGCTGCTCTTCTTCCTGTAGGATCAATGTACTGAGATATTACCCCGCAAACAACCACTCTACCAAAAGTGTTCATGTTTGCAACTGCTGCTTCTAGCATTTCTCCTCCCACATTGTCAAAATATATGTCAATTCCTTCTGGGAAGTATCTGCATTTGGTTGGTTTAAACACTTAAATTTCACCACTATGATCAATATAGACGATTGTACTGATAAATGCTTAGTTTTCCGATGCTTAGCTAGTTAGCTATGTACTCTCTCTGTATTTTTTTTGTTCTTCCTACTTTAACTATGCATGTTTGTTAGACCTTAAATATCTTTCATTACATATTAGTAAAAATTATGCATGTTTAATATTAATAAAAGTACTCAACTGCTCATTGAGACGAAACAAACAAGACCTCACATGACTATATTTTTTCTTATATACTGAAAAGAATTTAGAAGATTCTCTCTAGTTGTAAATAGTGTCAAGATTCCAAGTAGGAAGAACAAAAAAATACACAGGGAGTATTCGACATTAATAAATCGTGATTCATGAGGGGTGTATTAGGTCAAGAGATCAATTTGCCACATTCGCAATGTTTTCTTTTTGTTGTATTAGGAGTAATAATTACATAAAAGATCTTGTTATAGTTATGATTTAGGAGTGACCTTTTAAGAGCTAGGTTGAAGTCACCCTCTTCTTTGTAATTGAATGCATCATCAAAGCCAAGCTTATCCTTCAATAAAGCTACCTGTAATATAATCATATTAGATGGAACTGCCAAAGAAATGAAGACAAACATCAAATTCAGAACAATAGTAATTCTTTTATCTCTGAATGAGTGATGTATTTCACTTGTTAAAATCAGTTTTTGATAACCCTAGATAATTTGCATGAATAAATTAAAGTGCCCCTAGTGTGGATTAAACCTGCAACCTTGAGATTGGAATGTATTCTCTTTTCCAATATACAAGCTTAACTAAGTTCTTTACAAATAAATGTAATTATTCTCTAGGATTATTATCTTTTATCAACTCTATTGTTCTTTCCCAACTTGTACAAAAGCTAGGATGTTAGATAGTTTTGTGCTGATGTGTAATAATGTAAAATGAAACATTATCTAACATCTCCATCGTTTACAAAAGATACCCTACATGAGCAAATGAGTAGCAAAATTAACCACGAATACATACAAATTCCTTTTTTAAGTGTTCCGACCTTATACACCTAACTATTTTTTTTGGGGCCCTCACTGGAGACCCCATGGTAAGATAAAGGGGCATGCTAGACCGGAACCTCTCGCAGGTTAAACCGGTTTGGGTTTGTGGGCAGACACTTTGGGATTGGGGGGATGGTAAGGGGAAACCCTCTCCCAAAACCCCTAACCTTGAGGTTTGAAGGTTCTTTACTTACCATTAAACCAAGTTTAACTTGGTATATACACCTAACTTATCTGAATGAAAAACCAAATAGCCATAAATAAGCAAATAACCAACAAAAATATAATTTGCCATTGAATACACATAACTCTAACCGTAGGTGGGAACGTAGACCGTAGTGGACAAGTTAAAAAGGGCTGACCTTTTCTGGGGTACCTGCGCATCCCACAACATAGCAGCCTAATAACTTAGCGTATTGGCCTACTATATTTCCCACTGATCCTGAAGCAGCTGATACCAACACCCTCTCTCCCTTCTTCGGCTTGCCCAAACGAAAAAATCCAACATATGCTGTGAGCCCACTCGATCCTACAAGTACACAAAAAGAAAATTGAAATATATTTAGAAAAAGATTTATCATGCTAAAAATGATACTAATGGAAAAATAAAGTTGGTAGATATACGAGGTGGAAACAGACTGCCTAAATTTAGCTAATATCTTGAAAGGCAAGAATAGTCTTAGGAGCTACACACAAGCCATTATAGTTAATGATGTATTGAGTAGGGGGAGGTGTTAAATATGAGCCTGGGCCGCGCCCATCACAAGGAAAGAGAGTCCACTTCACAAGACAAATGAGGTTCCACCTTAAAACTATATGGCAATAAGGGGAGTAGCCCTTTGCAATATAAAGTGAACTGTACTCATCTCTCTTCTTTTATCAATGTGGGACACTCACATGTGTTGTGCGCTATGCATCATAGTTTCAACACTTCCCCTCACATGTGAGGCCCCTTTTTCAATTGGCCCAAAGTAAATTAACGGTCCCAGCTGTGGGCCTGGCTCTGATACCATGTTAAATTTGATATGACTGAAAATGGGCTTGGGCAACCCAGTACGGAGGAGGAGAGTTCGGTCCACATACAAGCCCAAAGGAGGTTCCATACTAAAACCAATTGGCAATAGTAGGAGTAGCTCCTATAGCTTATATTGTGGTACTTTCTCTCCTCTTTCTCCAATGCGGGACAACTCACATGTGCACAACATATATGGAGTTCAACACTCCCCCTCACATGTGAAAGTCCTTAGAATTATAGCATACTGGTAAGGCAATCCTCATTGGGAATGATCCTCCAATAGAGGGACTTATCCAGTTGCATGACAAATGCCCGATATGAAAGGCCCAACAACATGGGCTCTGATACCATGTTAAATATGGGTCTGGGCCGCACCCATCACAAGGAGAGAGAGTCCATTTCACAACACAAAGGAGTTTCCACCTTAAAACCATATGGCTATAAGGGGAGTACCCCCTTTGCATTATAAAGTGAACCCATCTCTCTTCTTTAATCAATGTGGGACACTCACATGTGTTGTGCACTATGAATCATAGTTTCAACATTTCCCTCACATGTGAGGTCCCTTTTTCAATTGGCCCAGAGTAAATTAACGGTCCCGCTGTGGGCATGGCTCTGATACCATGTTAAATATGAGCCTGGGCCGCGCCCATCACAAGGAGAGAGAGTACACTTCACAAGACAAATGAGGTTCCACCTTAAAACCATATGGTAATAAGGGGAGTAGCCCCTTTGCAATATAAAGAGAACTCATCTCTCTTCTTTTATCAATGTGGGACACTCACATGTGTTGTGCACTATGCATCATAGTTTCAACATGAGGGAGTTTAGTTTTGTTTGCTTCAGTTTTTCCCCTCGTTCTTGTATCATCAGTGTGTTGTGTGCCCACTCGGCTAAACTAAGCCTCTCTTTCAATGAGGTTGTTGTTTGGATGGAGGATGGCCATTTGGATGTCTTATCGCTTGACGCTTATTATGGCGGATAAATAATATTTGGTTGTGTGTGTTTCATGTTAAAAAAAAAGGATATACGAGGATCTATTAGTTATATGATATATAGAGATAGGACACTAGTAAGTAGGCAATGAGCAGCAGGTGATAGCCTAGTGGCTAGCGGTATTGGCATTACCTCCAATTCCAGAGATCCTGGGATCGAGTCGCATCCCTTGCAAGGAAAAATCCCCAATTTCCCCTCTACTTGCAAAGGACTTCATCTTACCTTATATATAAAAAAAAAAACTAGCAAGTAGGCAATAAGTTCTACCAAGCTTAGCTTGGCTCGTTTGGTAGGAATTCCACCTCATGACCTTAACGTTAGGGGTTCGAATCCCACCAAGTGAGGGGTACTTGGAGGAAAATTCCCCTTACAACTCCCCCTCCTTCCAAGTGCCTGGGCCTCTGGGTTGGGCCCTATGCGAGGGCAGCCCAGAGGTTATTCATCTTACCAAATAAATAAAAAAGTAGCAATAGGTTCTAGGCTAGTTTTATTGGTATCATTAGGGATGAGCATGGACCCAGAACCCGGTTAGACCCGACCCATTTTTAAGGGTCTGGGCATAGAATTTTGAGACCCATTGGGTCTGGATGTTAAAAATCGGGTCCGGGTCTGATAGGTTCAAACCCAGATCCGACCCAGACCCGCTTCACAGACCCATTTTCTTTTACATATATATATGTATATATATATATATATGTATATATATATATATATGTATATATATATGTATATATATATATATGTATATATATATATATAAGAGCAATTAAACATTTTACCCTAACATTTTTTAGTTTTTAGTTTTTCACGCAAACATTGAGTCAAGTTGTAATACCCTGAATTTTCAAAGATTATTTTATTATTTATTAAGGTTTAATATTATTTCCACTTAAAATTTATTTTATGATAATGCAATTTTATTTGATAACTATGTTTATTAAAATAATAATTTCATTTAGTTTTGATTTATTTAACAAGTTTTATTTAAATGATTATTTCTAAAATAATTTAATTATGGTAAATTAAACTCTGTATTTTTGGTTATGGGTATCCTTGTACAAGTTGTCCATCCATTTTTTTAGTAATCCAAAGCCCAAATACAAGTCCATAGCCATATGTCTTTTAGCCATAAAGAAAAAGGAAAATAAAACAAAAAAAAGGAGGTGAAAACAGTTTCACCATCTTCCCTCCCCTTCCTTCCTTCGTTCCTGATTTACAGCACACAAGAGCAAATTTTTTCAACAAAATTCAGCCTTTGTCAGTGCAAATTAAAATTCAATCCACAATTTTCAGATATTAGGGGCAACAATTTCAAAGGCCTAAACACCATAGCCCTCACACCTCACCTCCACCATTAATGGAGCTTGATCCAAAGCTCAAAATTTCTGATCAAACTCCTCTATAAATACGGAACTTTACTCACCAAATTACTCAAGCAAACAATCTCAAAAGGTTTGCTTCAATTCATTTATCTTCTTCCTTAATTTCTGATTTTTGATTTTTTGAAAATGAAAATGAAATTCCAATCCACCGGAAACCACCATCAAACCACCAGCGCCGCCGACCTCTCCTCTTCTTCCCCCGATTCGTTCCTCCCCTGTCTTCCTCCCTTCTTCGTTCCTTTTTTTTTCAGTTTGTTAAACTGATTCTTGAAATCAGTAAACTTTCCTTTTCTTCCTTTTTTAATAGCAATTTGACTTTTTTTTTCTTTTTAATAACAAAACAATGTTTAGTTTTGATTAATTGGTTTGGATTGGTATCCTATAATTCTATTAACTTACTTTATTAAGTTGGTATATTTTAGATTAATTAACTTAGTCTTTTATAACTTGAAAGTATTTCTTAATTTTCTAAAACAAAATAAGAAGTATAATAAAGTTAGTTTTCTATATTTAAAATAGTTGTTTAATTTAATGAAAACCAAGTTGAAGTAATAATTGAGAACTTAAAATGATTTCATAAATAATTTGAAACCATAAACTTTAATCATTAAGAATTCTTTAAGTTATTTGAATTATTTAAATTGTTTATTTTATATATAAAAAAGGGTTACTTAGGTAACTAACTTAGATCTGGTTAATATCTATTGTAGACTCCGATTGCGTAGACGAGGAATATCAAGAGTGTTAATCCGTTCGTGAACTTTACTTTTGGGCACGTGTCACGAGGTAATCTCCGATGTCCATCTAAACGTAGTTCCCGTTAGGATAAAATGAATTAATTATGTGACTATGTGAATTAGAATATGGATTATAATAATGGGTTATAATTATTATAATTATGGATTATGCACGAGGAATGAGTATGACAAATAACGGATTATATGACAACTTTAATGTTATTAACGTCATTAACAGCACTAATAGTGACTTTATGCTATTATTATTATCGCTATTGTTTAAATGATGTTATTATTGTTACCATCATCATTATTTGTATTATTACTATTATCAAAATTATTATTAATTCCATTATTATTATTATTATCATTATTATTGTTATCGTTATTATTAATATTGAAGTCATGAGTGAAAATTAGAAATTATCAAAGACATGTGATAATTGGACGATTACGAATTAATCTATGTAACCAAGTGACGGTTATGATAATGAATATGAATGGGCTCTCGAATTAAGCTATGTATGAGTTGAATCCTGGATTTGGAATAAGGGTATGTATTCACTCTTGATTAAATGAATTGATGTATATGTGTACATGTGTTATGTGATGACTTGAATTAAAAACTATTAATCACTTAAAGAGAAATATCGGGGGGAAATGATGAACAGGTTGCCCTGTAAGGGAGGTTCAGCGGCGACCTACAAGTTTTTCGGTTACTATGTTGATTTTCTGTTTCTTGTCTTCCTTCTATCTTGTTGTGATCCAAGTAGAAGGGTGTGCACACTAGGGACTCTGTTATTATGGGCATTATGTTATCCGTAGATGGTTACGGGGATTGACCCCGGCCTACAATGTTGAAGTAAGTGGTTACGGGGGATTGACTCCGCCATCGGGCGTTTTCTTTCCTCTCCTTAAATTACTTGGATTAATTGAACTTATGCGATTATTCATTGTATATAAACGTGTATGTGTGTTATGCCTTATAACCCTATTAACCTACTATTTTACAAAGTATTTTCAACTTAAGTATTTTACGGGATGGAGTTGGAATTACTCAGTTTTTCTGATTTTTGGGAGCTTGTCTCTCTTGTTTCTTTTCAATGCATTTGTGCGAGGTGGGTGATCGACGGGGGAACAAAGGGGAGATCACTTAGAGTTGTCATCCACTTAGCTTATGATTTAGCTTCATTTGGAACTACGAAATACTTTAGTAATTAGTAATATTTAATGAACATCTTACTTGGTTGTAAGGATTAATTAATTTGAATTTAGTATGCTTTAATCTAGCCTTGCATTTATTTCTAAGGAGATAAGTGCGGCGGTAGCACGCCCGTTGAGTCGAACCCTCGTGGATTTTCCCCCATCCGGAGTTTTATTAAATGAAAAAGGGTTCGGGTTGGGCGGGGTGTTACAAAGTGGTATCGAGCGGAGTTAGATTAACTAGGGAAAGATTAAAATTATTTAAATATAATATTTAGGGAAAATGAATCAAATAGGGTTAAACTTAAAATGGTTTAGGAGGTCAAAATAATAAATTATTTAGGAAAAATGAATTAGGATTAAAATATGACTTAAGGGTTTAGTATGGGTACGAATGGGTTATATGTACATGTATGAATGTACTCGCTAAAGGTACTTATTAATTGTTTATGATATTTGATTAGATGGCCAAGACACGTTTAACCGCCAGGAAATGCACCAGAACCCCTCGTCAAGGACCTTACCTTCTAAGGATGAGGGTAGGAGAGTCTGTTTCAGCTTATATTTACAGGTTACGTTTAACAATGAAGTGTTACCACCTCAATGAGGGCCACAGACATTCGGATTACCTCACGCCACCTAAACAGGCCGATGTTTTGATTCACACTCTTCCCAATGATGGTCCTTATGCCGGAATCAAGAGCGAATACTCGATGTTACGAAAAATGGAAGGCCGAACTATGAACGATACACGTTGAAAGGGAAGTGGTATCTCACGTTGAGTTACATGGAGAAAAGAATGCTCGATGCTAGGGCCAAGTGGCTTAATGACTATTTACCCTCGATGACGAGGAGCCCAACCATAGTGACGATGAAGAAGTAGGAAGCAACCCCGCCTCACCCGTTGTAAATCACAATGGAGATGGAGACGGAGATGAAGGTGAAGACGAGGATTCGTCCGAGTACGCTGACTAAAAACCCAAATCTCTAGCCCTGACCCTTAGATTTCTAATTAAGGTCGTAAAAGATCGATTAATGTGTTAACTTAGTTAATGATGGCACAACTGATGCTTATTTGACTATTTGAAAACTCTTATGCTACTATGAACGAATTGTTATGGCACTTTTGGAGTAATGAATGATGAACTTTTGACATGTGAATTGATTGTGAAATGAATGATGAACTTTTGATATGTGAATTGAGTATGAAATGAATGAATGGTGTGAACCATGATTATATGAATTAGCCTTTATATAAGAATCAATGTGAATGGTAGAAATACCAATGTGAATAACGCAGGTAGCTTATGCAATACGTTTATACACGATCTAGATCAAGGCGACAAGAAAACCAAATGGCTGAAACTCCAGAACAAGTTGCAGCACGACTTAGGACTCTTGAGCAACTAGCTCAGAGCTTTGGCTTAGTCCTTCAAAACCAGATCAACAACAACTGCCATGGAGACGATCTGCAAACTGCAATGGCGAAAAAGATTTCCGCTTTGAAACCACCAACCTTTGTTGTGAGAGAAGACCCATTACTTCTTGAGAACTGGATAAGAGATTTCGAAAAGATTTTCTCGGCCACGGGTACGCCTGAGGCCCAGAAAGTATACCAAGCAACCTTTTATCTGCATGAAGACGCCGATACTTGGTGGGAAAGTGTAGGATCTACTGTTAAAGCTCAAGAGAACTTTAACTGGGAAGCGTTTAAGGTAGCAATGAAGGCTCGATTCTTCCCCGAGCACATCCGTAGACAAAAGTACAATGAGTTTAGTAGGTTCAACCATAGTTATAACATGAGTGTGCAAGAGTACGCTCAGAAATTCAATGAAGGAACTAAGGCTCAAAAGTTCGAAGACGGACTTAGGTTTGACATCCAGACTCGGTTGGGAGGAAGTACCTCCGCCACTTTCGCAGAAGTGTATGCTAAGGCCTCAAACCTGGAGAGAATCTTACAGCGTGAGAGAGAGGTGCTAGGCAGACACAAAAGGAAGGAACCTGCCGGCAACAGCAATAGCAACAGCCAAGGGTACGACAAAAGGCCCAACAATGGTGGAAACAACAATAACAATGGTGGACGCTACAACAACCGTAACAATCAGAATTCTGGACAACAGGCCTAGCAAGGAAATAGGAACCAAAAGAACTTTGTTTGCAGGAAGTGTGCCAAGAGCCATCCAGGGTTCACTTGTTAGGGTGAAAGGATCAAATGTTTCGAGTGTGAAGAAGTAGGTCACAAATCGTTCAACTGTCCCAAGAAGCAAGCTCAAAGTGGACCAAATGGGAACAATGGTAACAATGGAGGTGGAAACAGAATTCAAAACTTCAATAACAATCGCCCCAGTGGAGGAAATGCTGCACAGAACGGGAACCAGAACAACCGCTCTTTTGGAGGTGGAAATGGAAACTATGGAAAAGAATGGCAATGGAGGCTACACCAATGGAAGAATCGATGTCATGAGCCGAATTGAAGCTGACACCGATGCCAATGTTGTGACGGGTACATTTCTCGTAAACTCAAACCCTGCTTATGTACTCTTTGATTCCGGAGCGTCTCATTCTTTTATTTCTAGCACTTTTGTTAGTAAGTATCCCCTCAAGTCTACCCAGTCTTGTCGAGCCAATATAGCCATGCCCACCGGTGAAACCGTTTCTTGTAAATCTCTTTTCGAAAGTATCTCTGTAGTCATAGCTGGTACTGAATTACCGGCCGATCTTATCCTTTTTGACCTAAAAGACTTTGACGTTATCTTGGGAATGGATTGGTTAGCCAAGTATAAAGCCAAAATCGAGTGTCATAACCAGAAAATATCTCTTAGAGGACCAAAGGGAAATAGGATATCTTATAAAGAAATAACTTTCCAGCCTGATGTCAAGATAATCTCAGCCTTAAACCTTCAAACCTATCTTAGAAAAGGCTACCCAGTCTACCTGTGCCAAGTAAGGGACGTAAGCGTGGAAAATGAGGAGTTGACTCAAATTCCCGTAGTAAGGGAGTATTCGGATGTATTTCCCGAAGAGCTTCCAGGAATGCCACCAGAGAGAGAAGTGAGCTTTAAGATCGATTTAGTCCCTGGAACCGGACCTATCTCTAAGGCTCCTTATCGAATGGCACCTGCAGAAATGCAAGAGTTGAAGGTGCAAATAGAAGAGTTGTTGGATAAAGGGTACATTCGACCTAGTGTCTCACCTTGGGGAGCCCCGGTGTTGTTTGTCGGGAAGAAAGATGGATCTTTGAGGTTGTCGATTATAGGGAGCTGAATAATGCCACGGTAAAGAATAAATATCCGCTCCCGAGGATCGAGGATTTGTTCGATCAGCTTCAGGGTGCAACAATGTTTTCTAGGATCGATTTACGATCAGGTCATCACCAACTACGAATCGCTGAAGAAGACATCCCTAAGACATCTTTTCGTACGAGATATGGCCATTATGAGTTCACCATCATGCCTTTTGGACTCACTAATGCGCCTGCAGCTTTCATGGACCTCATGAACAGGACTTTCCAGCCGTACTTGGATAAGTTCGTGATAGTGTTCATTGATGATATATTGGTATACTCGAAGGATAGAAAAGAGCATGAGGATCAGTTGAGGAAAGTTTTGGAGATTCTTCGAGAAAAGCAATTGTACGCGAAGTTCTCGAAGTGTGAATTTTGGTTGGAAAAAGTTTCATTTTTGGGTCATGTGATATCTAAAGAAGGCGTTTCCGTAGATCCATCGAAGATTCAAGCAAGTGACCGATTGGCCTCAACCTAAGAACGTCACCGAAGTAAGGAGTTTCTTGCGTTTAGTTGGATATTACCGGAGATTTATGAAAGATTTTTCGAGAACGGCCCAACCTCTCACTAACCCGATGAAGAAAACAACAAAATTTCATTGGGATGATAAGTGTGAGGAAGCATTTTAAGAGCTGAAGAAGAGACTTACAACAGCCCTGGTATTGACATTGCCCTCTGGAGTAGAAAGATTTAAAGTCTACAGTGATGCCTCAAAGAAAGGTTTTGGGTGCGTCTTGATGCAACATGGTAAAGTAGTGGCCTATGCGTCGAGACAACTCAAACCACATGAGCAAAATCACCCTACTCATGACTTGGAGTTAGGAGCAATCGTGTTTGCGCTCAAGATATGGAGACATTATTTGTATGGAGTGCAGTGTAAAGTCTATACAGATCACAAGAGTTTGAAGTATCTGTATACGCAAAAGGAGTTGAATATGAGACAGAGACGTTGGCTCGAGCTTATAAACGACTATGATTTAAAGATAGTGTATCAAGAGGGAAAAGCGAACAAAGTAGGCGACGCGTTGACTAGGAAGAGTGCTCATTCGCTAAATGTGTTGATCCCGGCCGATGAACTGTGTGAGGAGATTAAGAGATTGAGTTTGGAAATAGTTGAGCCCGGTTATGTGAAAGCTCAGTTGAATGCTCTTATTGTTGGACCGGACATATTTGAGGAGATTCGGGTGAAACAAGCTGCAGATAAGTGGTTAAGCAAGTTAAGAGAGATGAAGGAATGTGGTCAAGCACCGGAGTTTGAGATCGACGACAATGGCGTTGCAAAGTATAAACGGAGATTGTGTGTTCCACAGGATGAGAAACTTAAGACGAGAATTCTAAGGGAAGCCCATAGTTTGTCGTATTCCATACATCCAGGAGGAGATAAGCTTTATAAGGATTTGAAAAAGCATTTTTGGTGGCCTAGGATGAAGCAAGAAGTAGGCGGCTTCGTGGCAAAATGTTTAACATGCGGGAAGGTGAAAATACAACATATGAAGCCGGAGGAAAATTGCAACCTTTGGAAGTGCCAGGATGGAAATGGGAATCTATCTCTATGGATTTCATCATGGGATTACCGAATACGAGGTCGGGAAAGAATGCAATATGGGTAATAGTGGACCGTTTGACTAAGACGGCAAGATTCGTGGCAATGAAGGATACTTGGTCGTTGAAACAGGTTGGCGGATGCTTACTTTAATGAGATGGTTAGGCTACATGGTGTCCCGAAAGACATCGTTTCGGATAGGGATTCGAGATTCGATCTAATTTCTAGAAACAGCTTGCATAGCCGTGGGTACACTATTGAAATTCAAGACAACCTTCCACCCAACAATAGATGGTCAAACGAGAGAGGACAATTCAGACCTTGGAGGATATGCTGAGAGCATGCGTAATGGATTTCGGAGGATATTGGGATGATCATTTGATGTACATTGAGTTCTCGTATAACAACAGCTATCACTCAAGCATAGGAATGGCACCTTATTAGGCATTGTATGGACGAAAATGTAGAAGCCCTATATGTTGGAGCGATGTGAACGAGTCGTTGAATTTGGGATCAGAAATGATAGAAGAGACTACCAACAAGGTGAAGTTGATTCAAGAGCGTATGAATGCAGCTCAGGATCGACAAAAATCGTATGCAGCTCAGTTTGAAGTTGGAGAAAAAGTGTTGCTGAAAGTTTCGCCAACCAAGGGAGTAATGAGGTTTGGTAGAAAAGGAAAGTTGAGTCCTCGTTATATCGGACCTTATGAGATACTCGAAAGAATTGGGGAAGTGGCCTATAGATTAGCCTTGCCCACAGAGTTAGCCAATGTTCATGATGTCTTTCATGTGTCTCAACTTCGTAAATATGTACCCGATCCCTCCCATGTCATCCAACCTGAAACCATTGAATTAGATGAGATTTTCACCTTTGAAGAACGTCTGTTAGAATCCTTGATTACAAAACGAGAAATACCCGGAACAAGGCAGTAAAGTTAGTCAAAGTTTTGTGGTCTAATCATCAAACCGAGGAAGCAACTTGGGAAGCGGAAGATGACATGAAAAAGCGTTATCCTGAACTCTTTTCCCAGGTGCGATTATCGAGTTTCGGGGACGAAACTCCTTAAGGGAGACCGAATGTAATACTAACAAAGTGCAAAGCTACTGTTTCGTTAATATTAAACATCTAACTTTAAAGTTCGACGACGAACTTTGTTTTCAAGGAGGAGTAGATGTAATACCCCGAATTTTCAAAGATTATTTTATTATTTATTAAGATTTAATATTATTTCCACTTAAAATTTATTTTATGATAATGCGATTTTATTTGATAACTATGTTTATTAAAATAATGATTTCATTTAGTTTTGATTTATCTAACAAGTTTTATTTAAGTGATTATTTCTAAAATAATTTAATTACCGTAAATTAAACTCTTTATTTTTGGTTATGGGTATCCTTGTACAAGTTGTCCATCCATTTTTTTAGTAATCCAAAGCCCAAATACAGGTCCATAGCCATATGTCTTTTAGCCAAAAAGAAAAAGGAAAATAAAACCAAAAAAAAGGAGGTGAAAACAGTTTCACCATCTTCCCTCCCCTTCCTTCCTTCGTTCCTGATTTACAGCACACAAGAGCAAATTTTTTCAACAAAATTCAGCCTTTGTCACTGCAAATTAAAATTCAATCCACAATTATCAGATATTAGGGGCAACAAATTCAAAGGCCTAAACACCATAGCCCTCACACCTCACCTCCACCATTAATGGAACTTGACCCAAAGCTCAAAATTTCTGACCAAACTCCTCTATAAATACTGAACTTTACTCACCAAATTACTCAAGCAAACAATCTCAAAAGGTTTGCTTCAATTCATTTCTCTTCTTCCTTAATTTCTGATTTTTGATTTTTGAAAATTGAAAATGAAATTCCAATCCACCGGAAACCACCATCAAACCACCAGCGCCGCCAACCTCTCCTCTTCTTCCCCCCTGATTCGTTCCTCCCCTGTCTTCCTCCCTTCTTCGTTCCTTTTTTTTCAGTTTGTTAAACTGATTCTTGAAATCAGTAAACTTTCCTTTTCTCCCCTTTTTAATAGGACTTTGACTTTTTTTTTCTTTTTATTAACAAAACAATGTTTAGTTTTGATTAATTGGTTTGGATTGGTATCCTATAATTATATTGACTTACTTTATTAAGTTGGTATATTTTAGATAAATTAACTTAGTCTTTTATAACTTGAAAGTATTTCTTAATTTTCTAAAACAAAATAAGAAGTATAATAAAGTTAGTTTTCTATATTAAAATAGTTGTTTAATTTAATGAAAACCAAGTTGAAGTAATAATTGAGAACTTAAAATGATTTGATAAATAATTTGAAAACCATAAACTTTAATCATTAAGAATTCTTTAAGTTATTTGAATTATTTAAATTGTTTATTTTACGGTTTTTTCACCCAGTACCCCCGAGTTTTCAAAAAATTCACGTGGTACCCCCCATGTTTTCAAAATTCACCAGGTACCCCCGAGTTTTGTTGTAATACACTCAAATACCCTTAATGACTAACGACGGTTAACGCCTTTAGTCATTAACCCCTAATCCTAACTCTAACCCATAAACCTAAACCCTAACCCATAACCCTAAACCCTAACCTTTCCCACCATCCCCTCCCCCACCCTCCCACCACCCCTGCTGCGGCCTCCCCTCCCCTCCCCCTACCCCCGCGACGTCTTCCCTCCCCCCCCCCCCGCGATGCCCCCTCCCCCCGCCCTACGCCGCCCGGCAAGGCCCTACACACCCCCTCCCCCACCCATTCGATTTTAGGGAAGAAACGCATAGCGGGAAGGGGGGGAACCGAGCTCCGAGAGAGGCGCCGATCACCGACGAATCTTGACGGTAGGACGGCAGCGTTACGGCGCGAGCGGGCTGGGCTACCGCAACAACAAAGCGAGCGAAAGAACGGGGAGGGGAATCGAGCCCGAAAGCGAAGGGAAGAGAGGAGTCTTTGGGGGCTGCGGTGGGGTTGTTGGTGTGGGTTCCTGGTGTTCGAAGGGCGGTGGTGCGCGAGTGGTGGTGGTGGGGGGGCGCGGGAGTGGGGGAGAAATCGAATAGGTCGGGGAGGGGGCCGACGAGGTTCGCGGGGTGGGAGAGGGAGGGTGGGGGGGCTGCGGTGGGGGTGGGGGTTGCGGGCTGCAGGGGTAGGGTGGGGTGGGTGGAGGGGAGGGGGTGTTGGTTGGGTGGTAGTGGGGTTAGGGTTAGGGTTTGAAATTAGGGGTTAAGGTTAAGGTAGGATTAGAAGTTAGATGTTAGGGTTTAGTTAGGTTAATTAGTGCTAATTAGAGTTTAATGAGGTTTAAGGCTAACGGCGTTAACCGTCGTTAGTCATTAGGGGCATGTCGATGTATTAGTTTGAAATTGAGGGGTACCTGGTGAATTTTGAAAACATGGAGGGTACCAGGTGAATTTTTTGAAAACTCGGGGGTATCAAGTGAAAAATCCGTTTATTTTATATATAAAAAAGGGTTACTTAGGTAACTAACTTAGATCTCGTTAATATCTATTGTAGACTCCGATTGCGTAGACGAGGAATATCAAGAGTGTTAATCCGTTCGTGAACTTAACTTTTGGGCACGCGTCACGAGGTAATCTCCGATGTCCATCTAAACGTAGTTCCCGTTAGGATAAAATGAATTAATTATGTGACTATGTGAATTATAATATGGATTATGGTAATGGATTATAATTATTATAATTATGGATTATGCACGAGGAATGAGTATGACAAATAACGGATGATATGACAACTTTAATGTTATCAACGTCATTAACAACACTAATAGTGACTTTATGCTATTATTATTATCGCTATTGTTTAAATGATGTTATTATTGTTACCATCATCATTATTTGTATTATTACTATTATCAAAATTATTATTAATTCCATTATTATTATTATTATCATTATTATTGTTATCGTTATTATTAATATTGAAGTCATGAGTGAAAATTAGAAATTATCAAAGACATGTGATAATTGGACGATTACGAGTTAATCTATGTAACCAAGTGATGGTTATGATAATGAATATGAATGGGCTCTCGAATTAAGCTATGTATGAATTGAATGGATTTGGAATAAGTGTATGTATTCACTCTTGATTAAATGAATTGATGTATATGTGTACATGTGTTATGTGATGACTTGAATTAAAAACTATTAATAACTTAAAGAGAAATATCGGAGGGAAATGATGAACAGGTTGCCCTGTAAGGGGAGTTCGGCGGCCACCTACGGGTTTTCAGGTTACTATCTTGATTTTTTGTTTCTTGTCTTCCTTCTATCTTGTTGTGATCCAAGTAGAAGGGGTGTGCACACTAGGGACTCTCGTAATTATGGCCATTATGTTATCCGTAGGTGGTTACGGGGGATTGACCCCGGCCTACAATGTTGAAGTAAGTGGTTACGGGGGATTGACCCGGCCATCTTGGCGTTCTCTTTCCTCTCCTTAAATTCTTGGATTAATTGAACTTATGCGATTATTCATTGTATATAAACGTGTATGTGTGCTATGCCTTATAACCCTATTAACCTACTATTTTACAAAGTATTTTCAACTTAAGTATTTTAGGGGATGGAGTTGGAATTACTCGGTTTTTTCGATTTTTTGGGAGCTTGTCTCTCTTGTTTCTTTTCAATGCATTTGTGCGGGTGGGTGATCGACGGGGGAACAAAAGGGAGATCACTTAGAGTTGTCATTCACTTAGCTTATGATTTAGCTTCCATTTGGAACTCGAAATACTTTAGTAATTAGTAATATTTAATGAACATTTTACTTGGTTGTAAGGATTAATTAATTTGAATTTAGTATGCTTTAATCTAGCCTTGCATTTATTTCCAAGGAGATAAGTGCGGCGATAGCACGCCCATTGAGTCGAACCCTCGTGGATTTTCCCCATCTCGAGTTTTATTAAATGAAAAAGGGTTCGGGTTGGGTGGGGTGTTACACAAGTGACTCAAGTTCTTGAAACCTAAACTTCTCCTTTTATCCATTGCCGATCGAGACTCAAGCCAACTTGTAGTCTATATTTTAATTTGAAATGTTTTGTACAAGAATTAGACTATTATTTTGGTATTTTATCATTTTAATAACTAAAAAATTAGGCGTAAAAAAGGCAAGTTAAAAAAATAACGAAAACTTTTAATGAGTTTGAGACCCATTTTGAACCCGTTTTAAATCTAGGACCCGCTGGACCCATTGGGTATGGGTATGGGTCCGATTTCTTTAGACCATGTGAGTTTGGGTCTATATCAAAATTTACGGGTATGGGTCTAGCTGACCCGCCCTAGACCCGACTCATGCCCATCCCCATGCATCACCTTATATTCCAGAGGTCCTTAGATTGAGTCTCATCTCTTGCAAGATTCATCCCCAATTTTCCCCCTCTTTGCATGAGATTTTAACTTACCTATCTACATAACATATATACTTCCTGCGTTTTTTATAGTTCTACCATTTTCACTTTTAATACTATTTACCAATTCCACTTTGACCATCTCGTATTATCTACATGTAAGGAAAAAAATTTGTCATATGGATCTTGTTGGATTCGCCTCAAGTATATATTTTTAAAAGTATCAATTTTTTATAATTTTATACCATATACCTAATTAACAATATTAATGCTCTAAGTTGTGCATTGATAAACATATAAAGAGCAAATGATAGAATTAAAAAAAATGGATGGAATATATATATAGGAATAGTACACACATACTAGACTCGTATACTACAATAATGGTTGTATTTGGCATAGAGTTTTTTGCAATGTGGAAGCATATTTTAGAGGTTTGATCTGATCAACCTGACCGCTAATTTACCTGTTTGGTGATAAGCGCATCTCAATATGGATTGGTCACATAATGCTAATCTTGAAAATCATCCTTATTCCAACTTTTAGGTAGAGATGGTTGCTTGAAAAAAGCGTTCACATATGAAGTCTTTAGGACTTAGGAGGGTTGGGTCATGTAGAGATACGTCTTGGGTTTGGCCTTTGGGGAGGAAAGTAATTGTTATAGAATATCTAGTGGTTGATTCTAGGAATTTTGTTAGTTTCCTAATTTTAGTTGGTCTAGAGTTTAGTAAGTATGGAGTCTTATAAATAGGATTTTATAGGCTCATTATTAGACGGTGTGTTGACAACTAACCAATTGTGTGAGGAACCCAATTGTTAGAGTATCCAACTTGGTGGTGTATTATTTTGGTGGAGTATTATTGTGTGGTGAGGGATTTAGTCCTTCACATTAAAACTTGTGTGCGTTTGTCATTATTGTTTGTTCTTTGATTTCTTACTTACAAAATTTGACCCTTATTTCCATAACATTAGTTGTTTGTATAAATGTGTTGTAAATAACTGATAGGTGATTGCTACTTAATTTTGCAAAATGACCAATAAGGACAAAGACATATTTCCTCCGTGTTTTAATAAGTGACACAGAGAAAAAGTGGGGAAATACAAAGGAGCCTAGAGAGTGAAAGTTGGGACCACTTGTTTAACCAATCAAATTTGAGTATTGGATAAAGTAAGTAGATGAAACAATTAAATGATGTCAAATATGTAATAATTTAAAAGTGTTTTTTACTACTTTGAGCTATGTGTCACTAATTATGATATTTCCCTGAAAGGAAAACGTGTCACATATTAAAAAAAGGAGGGAGTAATTCGTTATTGTACGCCTTCTTGTTTATAAAATGTAATTTTCAAGAACTCAAGGACATAAATGTAATTTACCTCTAATGACAAAAAGCATATTTCCCCAACTTTTTCAAAAAGAGTTTATTTGGTCCCAATCAGTTATTTCAAATCTTTCTTTACCAAACACTTGAATTATAGGAATGACTAGTCAAATCCTCTATTATAAGTTCAAATCTCTAATTTTTCCTCAAACCTCTCTTTATTAAACAGACCTTTACCAATTAAACTAGATGGAATTCATAATATGTAATATAATTACTAAAAAGATGAAAATAAGAAATCAAAACATAAATGGTTAATTGATACCAAAAATTCCAACGTGGTATGACAAGGGAAATCCCATTGGGTCTAATTTTCTCAGTAACTTGACATCCTCCACCAGCACATAATTTGCCCAACTCAATTCTCCAGAGACTATGTCGTCTTTTTGGAATTCAGGATGCCTTGAAACCATGACTTTTCCAATTCCTGCTCCATTAATTGGCTGCCATATTACCAAAATTTCAGATTAATAATTTAAAACAAAATGTTACTAAGAGCAAGATCAGCCCTTGGAATTTGTATTTCTTATGCTTCTCTCATTTCCCTCTAACCAAACACAACACCCATATTGTATTTCCTAAGAACTTGTATTTTCAAGGGAAATATCTTCCAACCAAACAACACCTTAGTATGACATCTGCAAAAGTGGTTCCCAAATCCATCTTATCTTAAGACAAGACTTCTACAATTTTTCGCATCGATGTTATTTTATCTTACCAAAGTCTTAAGTGGAGTCTCTATTTTTCAAAACCCAACTTAAAACTTGGGAAAGAACATGGATGAATGATGATGTCATCGTCTTAGTTGATGATGTTGGTTTTATGTAGATTACATATTTTGACAAGTCTTAAATGAGTCTTAGGGTTGAAGATATAAATTTAGTTGAATCTTAAGAAGTCTTAACAAGATTGTGGAGCGTAAAAAAACATATTAAATTTTAATGAAAAGTCTTACGACAAGATTATGGCTGAATATGTTCTTAAGGTAAATTTAAAGGTTGTGCATATTGACCACATGCAAGGTTAGCAAGGTTTCATCCTAAAACCAATTGATAATAGGTTGAGTAAGTGAGTAACCCACAATCTATATGTTAGTCATTCTCTCTCTATTTTTTCAATGTGAGATAAGTAGTCCCAACTCCCAACTCACATATATGTTATACACTTAACAATTTTTCATGTTTAATATGGTTAATATTTAAAAGTGTGATATACAGACAGAAAAAAAGGTTAATAAAGAAAATAGATGAAAAGAAATAGGGAGGATCCTCGTACATTCAAAAAAAAAAAGTGTCACCTTGATAAGAACCAATATAGTAAATAAAGAAAATCCTCGTACATGGATCGAAAATAGAAGTGGATAGAACTTTAAAAAAATGTAAGAGTACATTAGAAGTAGACGAAAACTTCTAAAATCAAAATTAAAGGAGTTTTACAATGAGCAACTATAAGTTATAAGTTACTCCTACCTTGCCAGGAACCAATTTAGTAGCCACATTAACTGAATTATGAGAAGGGCTGTATTTCTTCATGCGGTTGAGCTGGTATGGATCAATGGAAACTTGAAGACATTTGACCAGGACTAAGTTGGAGCCAGCCTTAATGGACGATGTGCTAATGTTTGCACTAATGAGCTCAAAATCTTCCTCCTTGGGTGCTCCGTCTATGTCATATTTTAGTGTCACGAATTTGTTGCTTATAATATCTCCCATTATTTGGTTTTTGGGGTTCTCCCACTTAAGTCTCTTCTGTTTTTTCAGAAAAATAAATAAAATTTTATAAATTCTAGAAAATTTTTAATAGAATAAGAAAAGTTTGGAAAATTTATGAAAAGTTAAGTGAAATTTGAAAAAATCGGAATAATTTATAAATATTTAGAAAAATTAAGAAAGGTTCGAAAAATTTAGAGACATCAAGAAGTGTTCAAAAAGATTAGAAAACTATAGACATGCTATGAAAAATTTCAATTAAAATAGTCTTAAGAACAATAAGTTATATAGAGCAGTTATATAGAGCAGATAGTTACACCATTGGTGAGGTTAAGGTATAGTTGATTGAGAAAGGCCAAAGGACCACTCTGGTTTTTGTCGACTAACTTTGTGAGGAGAAATGGACGTAATTGATCAAATAAGGCAAACAACTCGTCTTGTGTGCAGGCAAAAATCTCCATACTGTGTCTAATTTACAAACATAACTAGGGAATAGGGATCAAACCTCTTAGAGAATTCATTTGAAAAATTCCCTTTATCCACCTCAAGTGAGCCCCCTACATCTTACATGCTTACCTTAAAAAAGACTATATATACCCATTGGGTACATTACACACTCCTAATAAATAATTGAGAAATAATTATTAACATTGAGTTGGATTTCACCTTAATTATTGTTAATAGTGGGTAAATTACTCACGGCCTCACGGGTCAACCAAGTTTTATCCCTTTAACACCAGCATTTTTATCATACTAATAAACTATTGGCTTAAATAACTAGTTCCTCTATCCTAAAAAATGTTTCCATTTCTTTTTTAGGAGTCCCAAGAATATGTTCCAATTTCTAATATTTCTACTTTCATTTATTTACAACTATGTGCCCATATTTAATTTTCATTCACCATAAACTAAAATTTGTGCCCATATTTAATGTTAATTTCCATTTCTTTTTTTATATTCAAGAATTTCCCATAAATCCCATTTACTCAGCACAACATTCCAAGCATCATTAAGGATGCGTTCTCTTCACATGAAAAAATCTGAACTGAACTTATTAAACCTAATTGACCCTTATTGGATGTTATTTTTTAGTGTTGTGTTAGACCTGATCTAAACTTATTGGACCTTAAACTTATTTTTCAAGGTGAAGAAAACACACCCTAAATGTTTTTTGTATTTTTATTGTTTCGAAAATCAGAAATTTCCAAAAAAAATTATTGTTAAATACACATCTATAAAACCAAATCCACTTTGTTAATTCGCATGAAGTATATGAGAAATGGGATGATCTTCTTAGAACGGAAGAAGCAAGAAATAAAAGATAATTTCGTACTATATGTCTATACAACAGTTAACACCAGTTTTTTTTTTCTTTTAAGTTAACACCAGTATTTATAATTTTACGGAGTATGACGAACAAGAGCGCAACGTGTAGCTTTCTCTTTTCGACCGTTGGACAAAGTGTTCACTAGCCCTTAAATAGATTGTTTAACCTATGACTATGAAAATTAAATGGTTCAGAGGATTTAAACTTTGTCAAAATTTAGGATTAAGGACCTCAACTTTTATTGTTTAGGGTTAAGAACTTAAAAACTAATTCCATTATAACTTCTGTTATTTCTACAGTAAACTAAAATATACTTCTTCTGTTTCTTTTTACTTGCAACTGTTTGACATTTACACTTGCAATACACAACTTCAACCAATAATATCTTTAGTTACCTATAATTAAAAATTATGAAATTTTATATTATAAAAATATACATTGAAATGAATCTAACAAGATCCTACATAAATATGTTTTTCCTTAACGATAATTATAAATCACCAAAGATAAACTAAGTAGAGTTGATGAATAGTGTAAAAGTCAAACCGTTGCAAGTAAAAAGAAACGGAGAAAGTATATATAGAATTCACTATTTTTTTTACTTAGCACAATTCCTATAAGTCTTTGTTCTCCTCTTCTTCTTTTCCCCTTCTTCTCTCGTTTCTCCTGTACTGAATCAACTGCGTACACATTTGTTTGCTGTCACAGTCTGTCATCATTATTCCTTGTTTGTTGTCGCCACTTGTGAGTTGCTTGGTGAGTTGGTGACTGGTGAGTGTGGTATTGTATTATTGTGTGGGGTTGCTGCTGAATTTTCTCACGCCATTATCGTGCTTGGTTTTTTTTTTTTTTGTGATGGCCGATCAATTGGTTTGTGTCATTGTGTACTATCTTGTGTTTGCTGTCGTCGGTCTCTCTGTGTGTGGTTGTGCACTTGTTTTATGCGTGGGCTTACTTTGGTTCCACGTCTGCTTGCGGTGTTGATTTTTTTTTATTTTTTTTCGTGGCTGTAGGCCGGAGCATCCTTATTCATGAATCCAATAAAAGTTTTCATGAACAAATAAGGTTTATCTCTCTCATTTTTTTTTCCTACCCTACCCATTTTCTCTCTCTTCGATAATTCCATAGAGTTGTATTGATCATTAGAATTCATACTTATGAAGCTTTCTTTAAAAAAGATTAGAAGCAAAACCAATCAAAATCAAAATGAGGTAAAGAAATAAATGAAAATAAGAGGAGAAGAGAAATTTGAAATTATGAATAAGTATAGCAAAATGAGTGTCTATTAATAAACAATGGAAACTTATGAATTTTGGTTTTTTATTGTGAATTATATTTTTTGTCATATTAATGCTACAATAATTGTAACATTAATATTATTTGGACCATTAAACAAGCGACAAGTGTAGCAAAATTACAGGACCACATGCCACAGCAGCAACTGACGCATGTTGAAAGCTGGCAGTACCTCTTGCTCATTTTTATTGTGAAACGCTGCACTTTAAATGGAGTGAAGTTCTTTTTGAATTGATTTATGATCAAAGCGGTTCATTTTAAAATGATTATCAACTTTTTTAAAAATAAGGTGGTTGAACTTGAACATAAAACATGAATCATTCGCAAATGCGAACGTTCATCCTTTTGTTCATCCATGAAAATTTCAAAAATGAGCCCTTAAGTCACATCATGAGACCGTCTACAATACTTTGATTTTTATTTGCCCTTTTAACTCATATAATAAGATAAGGAGGTCTTTTTGTAGAGCAACTAAAAAAATACAAGATCTCACATTAGTATAGAGTAGAAGTGGCCATTTAAAGATAAAAGGTGATCCCTTCTATAAAAGTGACCATTTTACTTAAAAAATAACTTCTTTAACTTACAAAATGATCCCTTTATTACATGTAGTGAGATGATTTTACAATAACTTTATTATAAGTTGGGTCTTACACAATACTTGCTAAACAAAAGTTACGTTGGGTAACACAATAAAGTAGAAATTCTCAAATTATGCAAAAAATATTTTTTTATGATTAGGGGAGATAGTTGGCCCAAAGACCAACCTCTATCAGGTTAGGGCAAACCAACTCAAAGACTGGGTACACAGGCCAAACATCCCAAAAGAAAGCAGACTTAAAAGCCCACTGCCACCACAAGAGAAATTCCCACCATATCATTGGAATGATAATTCGAACTCTGAACAAACCTTGAAATTCGAGATGATACTCACACTGAGCTATCACCCCTTCCTCACGAACAATATATTAAAGGTTCTTCATTTGTGTTTGGCACCCTCTAAACATAGGAAAAACCACGAAAAAAATTTACTTCTAAAAAGGAACGAGAAGGGCGTGGGAGACTGCGAGCTTCAAAACTGCAGTCTGCATAACATATTCATGTGATTTGTGAATCACAATAACCGAGTCAATTAACTGCTTAATCCTCCGCAATTTGAACACTGGTCTTGCCAATGTTACGCCCACAAAAGAGACCCACGAAAGCTGAAGGTATACTCTCAAGGCCAAAAGAGATATCTTCAAGAACTTGCATTTGACCTGCATGAAGGTAGCTAGTTGTTGTTGACACAAAATCTGCAACATTCTGTTCATCCATATAATCTGGAAGTAAGAATCCTTGGATAGTGATCCGCTTATAAACGACGTAGATCATGTCAGGAGCAGCTCTTCTTCCTGTAGGATCAGTGTACTGAGATATTACCCCGCAAACAACCACCCTACCAAAAGTGTTCATGTTTGCAACTGCTGCTTCTAGCATTTCTCCTCCCACATTGTCAAAATATATGTCAATTCCTTCTGGGAAGTATCTGCATTTGGTTGGTTTAAACACTCAAATTTCACCACTATGATCAATATAGATGATTGTACTGATAAATGCTTAGTTTTCCGATGCTTAGCTAGTTAGCTATGTACTCTTTCTGTATTTTTTTTGTTCTTCCTACTTTAACTGTGCACGTTTGTTAGACCTTAAATATCTTTCATTACATATTAGTAAAAATTATACATGTTTAATATTAATAAAAGTACTCAACTACCATTGAGACGAAACAAACAAGACCTCACATGACTATATTTTTTCTTATATATTGAAAGGAATTTAGAAGATTCTCTCTAGTTGCAAATAGTGTCAAGATTCCAAGTAGGAAGAACACAAAAATACACAGGGAGTATTCGACATTAATAAATCATGATTCATGAGGGGTGTATTAGGTCAAGAGATCAATTTGCCACATTCGCAATGTTTTCTTTTTGTTGTATTAGGAGTAATAATTACATAAAAGATCTTGTTATAGTTATGATGTAGGAGTGACCTTTTAAGAGCTAGGTTGAAGTCACCCTCTTCTTTGTAATTGAATGCATCATCAAAGCCAAGCTTATCCTTCAATAAAGCTACCTGTAATATAATCATATTAGATGGAACTGCCAAAGAAATGAATACAAACATCAAATTCATTTATAGAACAATAGTAATTCTTTTATCTCTGAATGAGTGATATTTTCATTTGTCAAAGTCAATTTTTGATAACCAAAATAATTTGCAGGGATATTGTGCCCCTAGTGGGGGATTGAACCAGCAACCTTTGATACTGGAATGGGTTCTCTTTTACAATATACTCCCTCTGTATTTTTTTATCTTTCTCACTTAGAATCTTGACACTATTCACGACTAGAGAGAATCTTTTAAAATTTTCTCAATATATAAGAAAAAATATAGTCATGTGGGGTCTTGTTTGATTCGTCTAAATGAGTAGTTTATTAATATTCAATTATTATAATTTTCACTAATATGTAATGAAAGATATTTAAGATAGAATAAATGCATTGGCAAACGTGCAAAGTCAAAGTAGGAAAGATAAAAAAATAAAGAGGGAGTACAAGCTTAATTTAGTTCTTTAGGAATATAATTATTCTAACTGGAATTTTTATTTTTCCATCAACTCTATTTCTTTCCTAACTTGTACATATTGCTTTTGTACATATGTATAATAATGTAAAATCTTACCTAACATCTCCATCATTTACGAAAGATACCTTAAATGAGCAAATGAGTTGCAAAATTAATCACAAGTACATACAAATTCCTTTTTAAGTGTTCCCTTATACACCAAACTTATTTGAATGACAATCAAAATAGCCATAAATAAGAAAATGAACAACAAAAATAGCATTTGCCATTGAATACACATAACTCTAACCGTAGGTGGGAACGTCAACGTAGTGGACAAGCTTATGATAATCAGAAGACGAAAACAAGTTAAAGAGGGCTCACCTTTTCTGGGGTTCCTGCGCATCCCACAACATAGCAGCCTAATAACTTTGCATATTGGCCTACTATATATCCCACTGATCCTGAAGCAGCTGATACCAACACCCTCTCCCCCTTCTTCGGCTTGCCCAAACGGAAAAATCCAACGTAAGCTGTGAGCCCACTCGATCCTACAAGTACAAAAAACAAAAAAAATTAAAGGCAAGATTTCAAAAAACTGCCTTTTAATTTATTTATTTTCAAAAAAATGCCTTATATAACAAATTTCTTTCAAAATATTACTACTATATGCTTATAGTTAATATTAATCATTAAATGATTGCCGCCTTAAGGGTTGCTGTCGGTGGGGTAGCGAGGAAAGACGATGGAAACAAGAGGGGAGGAGAGAAAAACATTTTGTAGTGATCCCATCATTGGTGGTTAAACCTCATTAAGGTTAAATGGTAGTATATTGAAAGAAAATTGCTATATAAGGTATTTTTTGATAGAAAAATTTTAAAATGTATTTTTTTAAAAAAACAAGTTGGTTATAAAAGGTAGTTTTATGAATTTTTTTTCCTTTCTTAAATATTTAGAAAAGGATTTATCATGCCAAAAATGATACTAAGGAAAAATTAAGTTGGTAGATGTACGAGGATACATTAGCTATATGATGTATAGGAATAGGACACGAGCTGCAGGTGATAGCCTTGTTGTATTGGCATCACCTCTTATCTCAGAGGTTTTGAGATTGGGTCTCATCCTTTACAAGATATATTCCAAATTTCCTCCTTTTTACAAGGGATTTTAACTTACCTATCTAAAATAGAGTAATAGCTTCATGGTGTAATTGAGATAGAGCTTCAAAACGTCCTCAGCTTTTAGGTTGGTGTATCACAAGGGTCAAGGAACATATACTTGGGTATGTGTTTTCCAAATTATTGCACTTCTCTATTATTCTAAGTTTCCAACTCAACCTCACTGATATATATGATCGATTCAATCTCATGTCTTAGACTCTTATGTGTTATCTCGACAAGATAAACCGTTTGGCAATTAGCGGATAGCTGATAGCTGTTAGTTGATTACATTATATGATAGTTGATTGTATTAGTTGTTTGTATAAAGGTGTTTGGTAGAAAGCTGATAAGTGATTGGTACTTAATTGTGTAAAATGACCAATAAGGACATTATGTGCATAATTCATTATTATACTTTTTCTTGTTTACAAATGTAATTTCAAGAACTTTAGGACATAAATGTAGTTTACATTACTCATTCCCAAACCTCTAATGTGAAAAAGCTTCCCCCTAACTTTCACAAAAAGAGCTTTTGTCCAATTAGCTATTTTAAAATCTTTCTTTACCAAATCCTTAAATTAGAGGATTGACTAATAGTCAAATCATCTAACATAAGTTCAAACCTCTAACTTTTCCTCAAACCTCTCTTTACCAAACAAGCCTTTACGGATTAAACTATATGGAATCCATAATCTGCAATAAGTATCAAAAAGATGAAAATAAGAAATCAAAAATAAATGTTAGTTGATACCAAAAATTCCAATATGGTATGACAAGGGAAATCCCATTGGATCTAATTTTCTCAGTAACTTGACATCCTCCACCAGCACATAATTTGCCCAACTCAATTCTCCAGAGACTATATCGTGTTTTTGGAATTCAGGATGCCTTGACACCATGACTTTTCCAATTCCTGCTCCATTGATTGGCTGCCATATTACCATAAATTATGAGTAATAATTAAAACAATATGCTACTACTAAAGATAAATTTAAAGGTTGGACACATTGATTTTTTATCAAATCATTGGGTCCAACACAAGCCCAAGCCACATGAGAGTTTAACGTTGATAACATACAATGGATCGAAAATAAAAGTGGATAGAACTTAAAAAAACGCGGGAGTAATAACGTTAAAAGTAAATGAAAACTTCTAAAATCAAAATAATGGAGATTTACAATGAGCAACGTTAAGTTACCTTGCCAGGAACCAATTTAGTAGCCGCATTAACGGAATTATGAGAAGGGCTGTATTTTTTCATGCGGTTGAGCTGGTATGGATCAATAGAAACGTGAAGACATTTGACCAGGACAAAGTTGGAGCCTGCCTTAATGGACGATGTGCTAATGTTTGCAGTAATGAGCTCAAAATCTTCCTCCTTGGGTGCTCCGTCTATGTCATATTTTAGTGTCACAAATTTGTTGCTTATAATATCTCTCATTATTATGTTTCGAGTTCTTCCACTTAAGTCTCTTCTTTTTTTCTTTTTTTTTGAGAAAAATTAATAAAATTTTATAAATGCTAGAAAAGTTTTTTTTTTTTTTTTAAGGAATGCTTGAAAAGTTTTAATAAAATGAGTAAAGTTTGGAAAAATTATGTCAAGTTAAGAGAAATTTGACAAAATCGGATTAGTTTATAAATGTTTAGAAAAATTAAGAAAGGTCCGAAACATTTAAAGACATTAAGAAGTGTTCAAAAAGATTAGAAAACTATAGACATGCTATGAAAAATTTCAACTAAAATAGATTTAAGAATAAGTTATATAGAGCGGATAGTTAGTTACACGGTACACCATTGGTGAAGCTAAGGTATAGTTGATTGAGAAAGGCCAAAGGATCAATCTGGTTTTTGTCGACTAACTTTTGTGAGGAGAAAAGGAAATAATTGATCAAATAAGGCAAACAAGTTGTCTTGTGTGGCCCGTATGGACGTTTTACAGCAAAAGCAGGATTACGACAGCCGACAGGGGGATCTATTGTCTCCTTATTTGTTCCTAATATGCATGGAGGTACTTTGGAGAGCAATGCAGAGACATCAAGGAAAAGGCAGCATAACAGGTATGAAGATATCAAGAGATCCCCGCAAGTAACTCATTTATTCTTTGCAGATGATGCTTTGTTTTTCTTAAAAATAAACAAAAACACGTCCCAGAAAATAAAAGAAGTCATCAATTCATTTTGTGAATTATCGGGACAAATGGTGAGCCGGGAAAAGTCCTATATTAAGTTCTCCACAAATACCCCAGAAGATATTAAAAAGAGGATGAAGGATGAAATTGGCATTTCTCAGGAGAAGGTCATAGGACATTACTTGGGGTGCCCGATGGAGGTAGATGGACGATCGGTATATAGATTTCAACCTATTTTGGAAAAAATGACTAAAGTTCTCACATCTTGAAAATACACAAATCTGTCACTAGCAGGGAGATTATTACTGATAAACTCAATATTAGTAGCCCAAGCTTATCATATTATGTCAATTTACTTACTGCCAAAAAATATACAAAAGAAAATCACATCCCTATTACTAAATTTCTGGTGGGCTGGGGTCACACAGAAAAAACCTCTATATTGGGTTGAGTATGAAGATTTGATATAACACAAGTACGAGGGGGGAATAGGCCTTAGGAATATGTACGATTTAAATAAGGCTTTTATTATTTAAACAAGCGTGGAGGATGCATAAAAACCCAAACCTTCTAGTTAATCGTACACTTAATACAAAATATTCACAATCAGCTATTCTATTGGGTAAGAAAAATGTAATCAAAAATCACACTTCATATGCAATGAGATCACTAATAAAAGTAGCTGCAGAATTCAGAAGTAATATAGGATACAGAGTTGGTACAGGGAAAAATATTAACATAGGGGAGAGGTATTGGCTACATAATGGAAGAAAATTTATGGAAGTAAAGGTGAAAAAAGGGAATGAATACATAAAAGACCATAAAATAAGCACGCTTAGAAGAGAAGATGGATCGTGGAATAAGGAAAAAAAATTCGACCTTTTTGAAGAATCGTCAGCAAAAGAAATGTTGTCTACATATGTACCCATATCAGAAGATCGAGATGAAGAAATATGGATGCCATCCCAAAATGGAGAGTATTCCATAAAGTCAAGATACTGGAGTATAATCACAAAGCAAAACTCAGAAGAAAATCATATCTGGCGTGAGATTTGGCGTGCGGACATTTTCCCGAAATGGAAATATTTTATGTGGAGGCTATTTAAGAGAGCGCTACCACTCATGAATGAATTACAGAGAAGAAAAGTGAATGTAGATCCCAAATGCAAATTATGCAAGAAGGAGGTGGAAACAATGTAACATTTGTTCCGAGATTGCCACATAGCGCAGCATGTTTGGGCGGCATCAAATCTGGGGCTTAGAGTAGAGACGCAAGGCTTTGTCTTATTGGAGGAATGGATAGCAAATAATATCAAGTATTTACATTCAAAGCGAAATAATGAACAAAACGGGGGGATAATTTTAGTTATAATCTTATGGGCAATTTGGATTCACCGTTGTGAAATCTCAATGGGACAAAGTGTCACGCAATCCTAGAAGAATAATCCGAGATCATGCAAGAGAATATAAGTAGATGGGAGGAAACAAGAAGATTTAGCGAAGTAGAAAAGAGGAAAAACATTGAGATAGGCATGGAAGCACAAACTACAAGAGAGATTATTTGGGAACAAGGAACAATCCAAGGGGAAAACCAAATTCTTGTACGAGTGGATGGATCATGGAAACAAACTAACAAACGCAAGGGCAAGGCAAGAACAAAGGCTGCAATAGGATGGGTGTTAATAAGTACGAATGGAGATCAAATCCAAGCAAGAGAACAGGTGATGGCTCAGTCAGTGTTGCAGACGGAATTATTGGCAATCCTTCAAGGGTTGAAAGAAGGATGTAAGAGAGGGTCATTTGTTATGGTTTTCACGGATTCATCATCAGCTATACTGAATTTCAAAAACCCAAATTCAGCAGTTACACAAGCAAAAGGAATTGTGTCAGATATTAGATTTTGGACACAAAAATGTAAAGGAGTTAAAGTGCAGAAGGTAGATAAAGCTGAAGTTCAGGATGCTCATAGGATAGCAGTAGATTATAGGAAGATGTAGAAAACAAATATTGTACATTATTTTCCTGGTTTAACTCAATGTCAAAAAAAATGAGCAAAAGGTACTACCAGCTTCTAACATGCGTCAGTTGCAGCTGCAGTCCTGTAATTTTTACGACATTTGTGGCTTGTTTAATCGTGATTCAGAAAAAAAAAAAACAAAATTCATAATTGTCCATTATTTATAAATAGACACAATACTTGCTAAACAAAGAATTCTTTGGGTAACATAATAAAGTAAAAATTCTCAAAGTATGTAAACAATATATTGTATTTTTTATGATTAGGAGAGATAATTGGCCCAAAGACCAACCCCTGCCAGGCTACTAGCATGCAGGGCACACCATCTCAGAGGTTGGATACAACGACTAAACAGCCCAAAAGACACCAAACCTAAAGGCACATTGCCACCATAACTCCATAAGAGAAGTCCCCACCATATTGTTGGGAACTTGGAATGATGATTCGAACTCTGGGCAAACCCTTGAAATCCGGGATGGTACGCACACTGAGCTACCATCCCTTCCTCGCAAACAATATAATAAAAGGTTCTTCACCTGTGTTTGGCACCCTCTAAACATACTAAAATAAAATAGGAAAAACTACGGAAAAATTACTTCTAAAAAGGAACGAGAAGGGCATCATGGGAGCTTCAAAACTGCAGTCTGCATAACATATTGTGATTTGTGAATGACAATAACAAAGTCATTTAACTACTTATTAATCCTCCGCAATTTGAACACTGGTCTTGCCAATGTTACGCCCACAAAAGAGACCCACAAAAGCTGAAGGTACACTCTCAAGGCCAAAAGAGATATCTTCAAGAACTTGCAGTTGACCTGCACGAAGGTAGCTAGTTGTTGTTGATATAAAATCTGCGAAATTCTGTTCATCTCTATAATCTGTAACCAAGAATCCTTGGATGGTGATTCGCTTATAAATGACGTTGATCATGTCAGGAGCAGCTCTTCTTCCTGTAGGATCAGTGTACTGAGATATCACCCCACATACAGCCACCCTACCAAAAGGATTCATGTTTGCAACTGCTGCTTCTAGCATTTCTCCTCCCACATTGTCAAAGTATATGTCAATTCCTTCTGGAAAGTATCTGCATTTGGTTAATTTAGTTACAAACACTCGAATTTTGCCATCATGAATGCAATAGTTTTCTGTTACAATAATACTCAGGTGGCTTATTAGAAGTACTAACAAAAACGTTAATTGTGCTACTTTCACTGTTCACGAGTTAAGAGGCCAATTTGCTGCATTCTCGCACTAGTTATTTAGATTTAACTTTTTTTTTAAGCACACAAATACATGATGGTGGCCTTTAGCCCTTTACTCCATAATTTTGTTGTAATTGTATGATAAATTTTTTCTAAGTAAAGATATTGTCATGGTTTTAGGTGTGACCTTTTAAGAGCTAACTTGAAGTCGCTCTCTTCTTTGTAATTGAATGCATCATCAAAGCCAAGCTTTTCCTTCAGTAAAGCAACCTGTAATGAACGTACACATAAAGAGAAAATTATATACATCGAAATTAACACAATGGACATGCTAAGTGCTAACTTAAATCTTAAGATCAAAATAAAGGAACCTGCCCAAGAAATCTAAAGAGACCAACATTTTCAGGGGTTCCTGCGCATCCAACAACATAGCAACCCAATAACTTTGCGTATTGTCCTACGATATTTCCCACTGCTCCTGAAGCAGTTGATACAAACACCCTCTCCCCCTCCTTCTTCGGCTTGCTCAAACGAATAAACCCAGCATATGCTGCGAGCCCACTAGACCCTACCAAAAAAACTTGGTTGTTATCAAATACTTCCTCCGTTCCAAAATAAGCATTATGTTCATCTTTTCGTGTAACCCAATGTGATCTTTTGATCATTGCTATCTTTAATTGCGCACAAGTAAAAATTATAAAAAGATGATATTTGAATTTATACATAGAGATGAATCTAACAAGATCCCACTTGAATATTTTTTTTCTTTATATAATAGTGAGAAGATAATGTCAAAATTAGTTAATAAATAGAGTTAATTTACTCAATGTAACACTTATCTAGGAACTAAAGAGATATCTTATATGCAAACCACTAAAACAAGCAACTGGTCAAACTCTCACCTTTGACAACTTAAGATCCCCTTTATTTCTCGACTTATCAAGATCTATTTCTTTAGGAAATTAAGATCCCCTTTATTTCTCGACTTATCAAGATCTATTTCTTTAGGAAATTGCACTTCTCGAACACTTTGTTTGGATACAAGAAATAGAGAGAAAGGGAAAGAAGGGAAAGGGAAGGGAACAAGTTCCTTATTTGGATAAGGGGTTGGGGGAAGGAAAGGGAGGGAAAGGGAAGATCAATTTCCCCTCCTTCTTTAATAATAAACATCATTCCTCACAGATTTAGAGATATTTGAAGGAAAAATGAAGTTTAGTTTCCAACTCCCCTTTCTCTTCTTTTCCTCCACTATTACTATCCGAACAAAGTATAAGAGTAGAGAATATAATAGACTATAGCTAAAGTATCAAGTGCAAACATCTCTAAAAATTTTGATGGGTACAACATATAGTACCTAACTACCTATGTATAGTCGTTAAAATGAATAATAATGGAAACAAGAAAAGAAACGAAATAATATGAGTTAGTTGATACCAAGAATTCCAACGTGGTATGACAAAGGAAATCCCATTGGATCTAATTATTTCAATAACTTGACAATTGACATCCTCCACTACCACGTAATTTGCCCAATTCAACAATCCAGAGACTATGTCGTCCTTTTGGAATCCAGGATGCCTCGAAACCATGACTTTACCAATTCCCGCTCCATTAATTGGCTGCCATATTACCAAATGTTATAAATTATTCTTTGAAAGATAAATATCTAAGTAGTAAGTACATAAAATTACTTCAAAAAAGTTTGTATAAAATACTTAATTTAACACTTTGTTTGGATGGGAGAAAATAGAGAGAAAGGAAAGGGAGACAAAAGGAGCGAAACAAGTTCTCTTGTTTGAATAAGGGATTGGAGGAACGAAGGGGAGAAAGAGTGAATGATCTATTTTCCCTCCATCTTTAATAAACATTATCCCTCCCAAATTAGAGAGATTCAAAGGGAAAATATTGAGCTTCATCATCTCTACTTTTCTTTCCGCTCCCCTTCTTTTCCCATCTATATTGCTATCCAAACAATGTGTAAGTCCGTGAAAATTAATAATAGAACATGCCCTAAAGAGTAAAGTCTGTACAATGAGCAAGAAAATAAAGTACCTTGCCAGGAACCAATTTATTAGCCTGGTCAATCGAATTCTGAGAAGGGCTATATTCCTTCATGCGGTTCAACTTGTTAAATTTCGTGGTTTAGGGAGGAAGAAAGCAGAAAACAGTGAGGTCAGCCATTTATGAACTAAGAGGTTGAAGAACAGTAAGGGAGACAAGAGAGAGAAAATGTAAAGTTACATTTTTATTATTGTGTAAAAGAGTAAGTAGGAATATTATAACATCTACCTATTTATACTAATTACAATAGGTAACAATATTAATGCTAGAATTACAACTAACAACCTAACTAACAAGAATATCTAAACTCTAACAACCTAATATCTAAACTCCAAACTCCAACACCCCCCTCAAACTGGAAATGGTTGAATAACATTTCCAGTTTGAACTTATGGAGTATCTACTGCAGGGGAGGATGACATATGTGTAATGAATTCATAGAAGCTGCTGCTGGAGGTAGATGAAGTACGAGGTTGCTGCTGAACCTTGCTTTAGAAGAAATATTGATGCACATGTTGGCAGAAATCCGATGTGCCTGTCATAGGAAGAGTGGGCTGGCAGGACCAGAAGAATGAACCACCAGAAGATGACATCAAATTACCAGATTACATCAACTATGCGAGCACTTTTCAAGTCCACAATAACACTAAACTACGATGCACCATTTGTACTAATACCAATCAACTCTCAATCCTCCAAACACACCATATGAACCAACCTCCAATCACACAAAAACACACCAGAACTCTGATTTTAGGATGAGAAAGAAAATAAAATGTGAACCATATGGATCACCATGTCTTCCTAAACTCCAGTGTGAAATGAGAAAACATAAGAAAGAAAATGAATATGGAAGGAGATTGTGTTTAACAATAGGATATCAATCAAATTCTTTGGAAATTTAACCTCGGCAATTTGACTAATAATCCTTGTAGAACAAACTTTAGGATTTGAGTAAGAAGAGAAATATGTGATGATATATGTGTTTAGGATTTGAGTAGGAATGAGAAATGAGAAAGAAAATGACCACTTGGGTCTTCAAAGAATGAGCCACAATAGGTCTCATCAAACCAAACCTCTATGGGTTTATGAAAATGATAACAATGGATCATGAAGAAAAAGGACCATCTATGGGTCAAAACAAGATCACAATGGATCACAACAAATGCCTCTATGGGCACAAAACAAGCCTCTATGGGCAACAAGCCACTATGGGCAAAGAAAATAAGCCAACTATGGGCAAAATGACCAACTATGGGTAGACCTAGGCATGGGCCGGGCCGGGCCTGTTCACGGGCTCGGCCCGCAGGCTTGGGGAAATGGCGGGCCGGGTCGGGCCCGAGCCCGTGAGTGGCGGGCCGTGCCGGGCCGGGCTTGAAATTTTCAGATTTTGTCCACGGGCCCGCGGGCCGGGCTCGTGCCTCCTGCGGGCCTGGCCCGTGTTTTATGTTGTTTTTTTGTATTTTTGACAGTTTTAGGCTAAAAACACAAAAGAAAGTAGCGTTCGGCCCGCGAGCCGGCCCACGCGGGCTCGTGCCGGTGCGGGCCTGAAATTAAATTTCTTGACCGTGGCCCGCCCACAGCCCACGGAGCGGACAACGGGCCGGGCCTTGAACGGGCTCGTGCTGGGCCGGGCCCGCGTGCTGGCCCGGCCCATGCCCAGGTCTAACTATGGGTCTTTGAAAGAAGCCTCTATGGGCGAAATTGACCAACTATGGGTCACAAAACATGCCTCTATGGGCGAAAACAAAGAAAACAACCACTATGGGTTGGAGGTTAAAGTCATAAGACTGTCAAAATTTGAACCTAACAAAGTAGGCTTTGAGCAAAAGAGATCACAATGGATCTTTGAACAAAACAGAGAAATGATCACTCAACAGGGATCACAGAGAAAATTCAGAGTAGATAAACTGAATTCAGATGATTAAAAGAAGAAATTCAGAGAAGAACAAAAGCACAAAAAATAATGGAGACAATATTTGTAGTAAAGGAAGAAAAAAAGAGACAGGGAGAAAGAAGCGACGTGAAAGAATGGCAGATATGGCAGATGAAGAAGATATAAGAGAAAACGTGAAAGAATAGATTTATCACCAACGTGGTGCAAATCAGCACTTCAACTTCAAGGAAACAACTAACCAAAATATTAACTCCAAAACTTCAATCAAACAATCTAGCAACAATTGATAGCAACATGTTTTACAAACATTAATATCTCTAGAAAACTACCAAACAACAATAACCAGAATAAGATCAACACTAAACAACCTCCAATATCACCCACCAGTACAACTTACACAACACCACTACCATTATAGATTCTCCAGCACAATACACATTGAAACTTCAGTTCATACAACATCCAAACTCCAACACTCACCAAATGTTTCTCAAACAATAGGATCTCCAAGAATGAAAGAACAATTTATCAAACTTTCAACAACATCCAACATCCATACAACAACACAACCAACCAACAATTAAGTATTCAACCATCAAATTTAATAAACTCCAACAAAACTATCAAAAATCATCCATCGACTATCATTAATCAACCACAATGTAACAAGTGAAGAGCAATCCACATCAACCAAGTATCAAGAACAAGAGAAATATATCAGAATTTGGTAGAAATTATACCCAGAAATTCGGGAGCGGCGGAAAAATGGAAACCATCAATTTGAAGAACAAGATGATCAAACCCGGGAAATCCAAGTTGAGAAGATTGAAGAATTGAACCAGCGTTTGCCAAGAAAACACAAATTTGCACCCAGAAATTCAGAAACTCAAGTAACAACCCAGAAATTGAGTTGTCGTGGTTGAGCAATTTGATCAGAATTTTACCCAGAAAAGCTACGATTGTTCCATTCATCCCAAATCATCAAGAAAACTTCAACTAGAAGACCTCAAACCAGCGAATGATAGGATCGAAATGTTTGAAGAATAACTCAGCGAAGAACTTCGAGAGAAATCCCCAAATCAGCGCCAAAAAAATGAGGAATAATTTGTATTAATCTCAAGAATTCGAATACATAACACAAATGGGAGATTACTAGACTTCGAACAAGTGCAAGAATTCGAGAATTGAGGTCAGAAATCACCAGAACTGATCGAGAAATTTGCTGGGAAAATGGTGAACAAAATTTCGAGTGTAAATCGAAAAATTAGGTCAAAGTTGAAACGAATTTGACAAAGAAATCTTCGTGGGAATGAGCTCGAAACTTGAATGAAGGAGCAAACAATTAAAGACAACCAATCGAACAACAAAGAAGTAAGAAATCGAGCCACGAATTGAGAAAAATTTTGATCAAAGAATTGAACGAAAATTTTGGTGGAAAATGAAGAAATTTGCGGAAATTTGATGAAGGAAAAAAAACGAGTCAGGATACGCATCCCGCTCTGATACCGTGTTAAATTTCGTGGTTTAGTGATATGATCTCAATTGGGAAAGCTGGAGGAAGTAAATCAGAATTAGCTGAGCTGGAGGAAGCATAACAGAATTTAGCTCAACAATCATGAGCTCATATGACATCAGCAAGAATCTTTCGGGGGAATGTATGGCCACTGTCATAACTACCTAGCTATTATTTCAATTTCCTTTTTATGTAATTTCCTTTCTGTTAAATTTGAATGAATTGGCTATAAATAGTCATTTGGTGTAAGAATGAAATATATGAAAAATACACCTTTTCTCTCTCTTAAATTCTCTCTCTTTTTCAATTCCTCATTTAATCTTAATAGAGTTTCTCCTTCAAACTCCTTCTCTCGGGGAGTTTCTGGGTTAAACTTAGAATCCTCCTCCACCTCTTCTTCTAGAGGTCAGGGTGATTCATATCCATCTAGGAACCGTATCATTGGTATCAGAGCCGGCCCGGTTCTTGGTCCAGCATGGTTCGGACGAAGCGGCAGCAGCAGAGAACCGATGACCAGGAAGCTATGGCTGCAGAGCTTCAAAAGCCGGAAAACACCTTAAGACTTCTCTTGGATGAGCAAGGTAAGAGAGTCGATACTACTTGCCACTTGAATTCGAAAATATTGAGAAAAACACTAAATCAATTGCTTGATTTAAATGAAATCTTTGATGGGCTTATCTCGTACAAATTACTAAGTTGGTTGAAAAATCAAATGGAGGGACACCAAACTTTGAATCGTTCGAGACAAAACCAATTTTCCAAGAGATTAACTAAGGTTAATTTTCCTAAGTTTAATGGCGATGAACTTAAACCTTGGTTATATAGATGCTTGCAATTTTTGAATTTGGATGATATTGGAGATCCTAATCGAGTAAAGCTTGCATCTATACATTTAGAAGGCAAGGCATTACTATGGCATCAAACTTATATGAAAAATAGGAAGAATGAGTTGCCTAGCTGGGAGCAGTATGTTACTGATATTACTGCTAGATTTGGAGACCTTTTTGATGACCCTATGGCAGATTTAAAAGCCCTTAAACAACAGCATGGATCCATACAGGATTACCATGATTCTTTTGACAAGTTGGCTAGCAGGTTATCCTTGAGTGAAGAATATATGTTGAGTTGCTATTTAGGAGGATTGGATGATGATATTCAGATGGCTGTGAGAATGTTCAGTCCTAAGACAATCCAGCAGGCCCATTGTTTAGCCAAACTTCAAGAGGCTACCAACAAGGCTAAGAAAGCTAAGATGACACTCCCTCCTAAACTACCTCCCTTACTCCCAAACCCACCTACAACCAAAACCCTAAATCATTTTCAACCTCCCTGGAAACCAAACACAACACCACCATAAAAGAGACCTCCCTTCAATCCTAATAGAAAAACCCTAACACCTGCTGAATTGAATGAGAAAAGATCTAAAGGGTTGTGCTTCTGGTGTGATGAAAAATATGAATATGGGCACAATTGTAAGGGGAAAAACAAACCCCTCTTGTACCATTTGGAACTGGAGGAAGTAGAAGAGGACATGGAAGAATCTGGAGAGGTGGAAGCAGGAGCTAAGGATGAATTGGTGTGTGCCCAAATATCCATAGAAGCAATGGAAGGAGTAAACACCTTCCAAACCATGAGGGTCACTGGCCACCATGGGAAGAAAACCTTACACTTACTCTTAAGCTCAGGGGAGCAAATAGTCAGAAGTTACAGGGTATACAAGCCAACCAACTGAATAAACTACTTCAAACATCTGGTGAACTTTCAATGTTACAGATCTTACCCACCTCAATCCCTCACAGCCCACAATTAATGACCCTGAACCCTTCTTCAACTACTGAAATTTCCCCTGACCTTGTCACTGTTCTAGAGCAGTTCAAACCTATCTTTGAAACACCAGCTGGCCTACCTCCCACCGGACCAGCTTTTGACCATCGAATACCTCTGAAAGAAAGAACTGATGCCATTAACATCAGGCCCTACAGATACCCTTCCACTCAGAAAACCATCATTGAAGAACTAGTGCAGGAGTTGAAAGATCAAGGCACTATTAGGGACAGTAACAGTCCCTTTGCAGCACCTGTTGTCCTTGTGAAGAAGAAAGATGGAGGGTGGAGAATGTGTGTAGATTACAGAGCTCTCAATACGGCCACAATCAAAGATAAGTTCCTTATCCCAATTATTGAAGAGTTATTAGATGAATTGCATGGCACTCAATTTTTTTCAAAAATTGATCTTAAATCTGGTTATCACCCGGATTAGAATGCATTCTAGTGACATTCACAAAAGCGCATTCAAGACTCATTTTGGACACTTTGAATACCTAGTTATGCCTTTTGGGCTAACTAATGCACCCTCCACTTTTCAAGCATTGATGAACCATGTCTTCAAGAAATTCTTAAGGAAATTTGTCCTTGTATTCTTTGATGACATTCTTGTTTACAGCTCTAATTGGGAGCAACATCTGAACCACTTAACCATTGTTTTTAAGACCATGCAGCAACATTCACTACATGCAAACCTAAAAAAGTGCTCATTTGGGTCTACTAAGGTACACTACTTAGGTCATGTCATAACTCAAGATGGGGTGCACACTTAACCTGAAAAGATTCAGGCAATTATTAATTGGCCTCAACCTAAAAACCTTAAGCAACTCAGAGGTTTTCTAGGTTTGACAGGCTATTACAGAAGGTTCATAAGATACTATGGCAAGATTTGCAAGCCTCTTACTTCCTTATTGAAGAAGGAAGCTTTTCATTGGACACCTGCAGCAACTGAAGCATTTGAAGCTCTTAAAACAGTCATGACTACACCCCCTGTATTGGCTCTGCCTAATTTTAATGATTCCTTTGTTATAGAGACTGATGCCTCCGGTGTTGGCATTGGAGCAGTCTTGATGCAACATGGACATCCCATTGCTTATTTGAGTAAAGCTTTGGCTGATAGAAATCTGCACTTATCTGCTTATGAAAGGGAGCTGATTGCAGTTGTCTTTGCAGTACAAAAATGGCATCATTATCTTATGATACACCCTTTCACAATCAGGACAGATCAGCAAAGTCTCAAATTTTTGCTGGAACACAAACTGGCCACAACTTTCCAACAGAAATGGCTTTCTAAACTTGCTGGATATGATTATATCATTGAGTATAAAAAGGGGGTGGAGAATAGGGTGGCTGATGCCCTATCAAGGGTCCCTAGTGCCACTCTCTTGCAAGCAGTTGTCAGTAGTATACATTCCACCATGTGGGAAGACATTCAAGCACAATGGGAGGCAGATCCAAACCTGAAAATGCTGATTACAGATCTAGTGAGAGATCCCAGTTCGCATAAGCATTTTGCTTGGAGGGATAACCAGCTAAGAAGAAAGGGCAAGTTGGTGATTGGGCATTGTTTGCAGCTGAAACAGAAGATTATGCTCTGGATGCATGACTCTCCAGTGGGAGGTCACTCAGGGGTACAAGCTACACTCAAGAGAGTGAAGACTCTCTTTTACTGGTCTGGTATGAAGAGATTTATCACTGCTTACATCAAGGAATGCACTGTGTGTCAAAAATGTAAATATGACACTAGTGCTTATCCTGGTCTCTTACAGCCTCTACCTATACCTGAGAGGGTTTGGGAAGAAGTAGCAATGGACTTCATTGAAGGTCTTCCGAAATCTTTGGGGAAGGAAGTCATTTTGGTGGTTATTGATAGACTTAGCAAATATGCCCACTTCATTGCTTTATCTCACCCTTTCACAGCTCTTAAGGTGGCTCAAGCTTATATTGATCACATCTATAAACTGCATGGCTTCCCAAAGGTTATAGTCTCTGATAGAGACAAAATATTCATCAGTACCTTCTGGACTGAAATGATGGCCTTGTTTGGAGTACAACAACATCTTTCCACTGCCTACCATCCTCAAACAGATGGGCAGTCTGAGGTTCTCAATAGGTGCCTAGAAACCTATCTTAGGTGTATGTGTAGTGATACTCCACAAGATTGGGCTAAGTGGTTGCCCCTTGCTGAATTTTGGTACAACACTACATTTCACTCTTCCATTCATACCACTCCTTATGAGGTATTGTATGGCCAGCCTCCTCCCACACATCATCCTTACTTGGCTGGCAGCAGTAATGTGGATGTGGTGGATAGAAGTCTGCAACAAAGAGAACAAGCCATCTCTCTGCTTAAGCAACATTTAACCAGAGCACAGAATCGCATGAAGCAAATAGCAGATAAGAAGAGGTCTGAAAGACAGTTTGACATTGGGGATTGGGTTTACCTAAAGCTTCAACCATACAGACAACAGTCTGTGGTACACCGCAGCAGCAACAAGCTGGCTGCTAAGTATTTTGGCCCTTACATAATCATAAAGAAAATAGGGAAAGTAGCCTATACTTTACAATTACCAGCCTCCTCTAAAATTCACCCCACATTTCATGTTTCCCAGCTCAAAAAACACCATGGTTCCCCTCCTAACCTCCCTGATACATCCATTTCTCCTCCTGAAGCTTCACAACCCAAGAGTCCTTGGAAACTCATTGACAAAAGGACTATAAGGAAACATAATCATGCAGTTGTCCAGTGGCTGATACACTGGTCAGGGTCAGCTCTAGAGGATGCTACATGGGAAGATGCAGCTACCATTGAAGAGATGTATCCTAATTTTGATCCTTGGGGTCAAGGATCCTCTCATGGGGGAGGTATTGATATGATCTCAATTGGGAAAGCTGGAGGAAGTAAATCAGAATTAGCTGAGCTGGAGGAAGCATAACAGAATTTAGCTCAACAATCATGAGCTCATATGACATCAGCAAGAATCTTTCAGGGGGAATGTATGGCCACCTGTCATAACTACCTAGCTATTATTTCAATTTCCTTTTTATGTAATTTCCTTTCGTTAAATGTGAATGAATTGGCTATAAATAGTCATTTGGTGTAAGAATGAAATATATGAAAAATACACCTTTTCTCTCTCTTAAATTCTCTCTCTCTTTTTCAATTCCTCATTTAATCTTAATAGAGTTTCTCCTTCAAACTCCTTCTCTCGGGGAGTTTCTGGGTTAAACTTAGAATCCTCCTCCACCTCTTCTTCTAGAGGTCAGGGTGATTCATATCCATCTAGGAACCGTATCATTTAGGGAGGAAGAAAGCAGAAAACAGTGAGGTCAGCCATTGATGAACTAAGAGGTTGAAGAACAGTAAGGGAGACAAGAGAGAGAAAATGTAAAGTTACATTTTTATTATTGTGTAAAAGAGTAAGTAGGAATATTATAACATCTACCTATTTATACTAATTACAATAGGTAACAATATTAATGCTAGAATTACAACTAACAACCTGACTAACAAGAATATCTAAACTCTAACAACCTAATATCTAAACTCCAAACTCCAACACAACTGGTATGGATCAATGGAAACATGAAGACATTTGACCAGGATAAAGTTGGAGGAGCCTGCCTCAATGGAAGATGTGCTAACATTTGCAGTAATGAGCTCAAAATCTTCTTCCTTGGGTGCTCCATCTATGTGATGTTTTATTGTCACGAATTTGTTGCTTATTATAATTTCTTCCATTTTAAAAAAAATTGGTGTTCTCTCACTTGAGGAATGATAAACCTCTATTTGCTAGATGTTTACAAACATCTATCAAGGATAAAACTGTCAATATATATGGGAAACAGTTGTCAGTCAAACAAAAAAGTTATCTCGAAAATTGCAAAGTGTCAGTCAAACCAAAAAGTAGTCTCGAAAATTCCGATGCTAAAAAATAGTGTTCATGCTACTACAACTAGTGTTCGTGTTACTAAAAATAGTGTTCATGCAACTAACAAATTAGTGTTCATAAAATATAAATAGTGTTTTATTCCTCTTCTATTCCATGGGACCCATATCACCACTTTTTCAGCCTTTTATTATTTTTTATTGCCTGCTAGATGTTTGCAAACATCTAGCAAATAGAGGTTTATCATTCCTCCTCTCACTTAGTATGCCAATGATGAAGTTAAGGTAGAGTTGATTGAGAACGGTTCACTTTGGCTCTTGTTGAGAGTAATAAATAGATGTCCACTAACTAATTGTTGATGACCATACTGAGCCGCTGGCGTGTTTGAAAAAAAGCTCACGATAATGATAGAATTCTTTCTAATGAGGTATTGTTTCCGTTTGAGAATCCATTGACCACTCGTCAAGTGACATGTGGCAATTATCTTCATCATTTTAAATTTTATTTACCCAAAATTAGTTGATTTTGTGTGATGTACTAAGTAAATTAATAAGATTAAAAATATATATTATTTGGAATTGACATTTGTCACAAACACTGGTGGTAATTCAGAGATTAAATAATCACTGAGCATGTACAATGGTAATGACTCTCCAATGAACTTTACAGTATTATCTATTCAAAAATTATATCTAAAAAACACACAACAACAATAAAACTCTTTAAGGAAGTCTCCATTTATTTTGCACTATGTAAAGATCCCCATGTCAATTAATGAAATTCATTCATTTGTGTCATGTGTCACCAATTGATTGGCTGGGACAAAAAAGAATCATTTCCCATTTCTCCCAAGCGATATCTCCTCCAAGACATACTTTTTAAAGTGTCTCCATGGATATACACTAAAGATACACTTAAGAGCTCCATTATTGAATAAGAAATAGTTCTCCATTTTCCATCTCCTTGTAGAATTAGTTGGAGAGCCCTCCAAAGAACCCCATTGTAAAAAAAAGTGATAGGTCAAGAGTCTATACTTTTTTTACCATTTTTTTTTATTTTATGATAAACAAACGAGTATTCAAAGAAATGTCATGTCACCTATGATACAACACTGTGCAAGTCTATAATAAAGATGGGGATACCATCCAATGACCTACCATACTTCCTCACGCGTTTTAATAACATACTTCATATATTGGTTGTCTCATCTTAAAACCAGATGGACATATAAGATTAGAATTGCGGTAAACGTTGTTGCCATCAAATGCTTTCAACTAACATGTTATCATTGTTTCTTATAGGTATTCAGATTACAAAATTACATTATGTTAAGACCTTAATATAGAATAGAATATTTTTGGGAGATGTTTGTTCATGTTATAAGAAAAGGTCTAGTTGTTGTTTCTTTCATAATTAGAGAAGATTTTGCACCTAATGTCAACGAAATTTATATGTGCAAAAGGCAGATTTAGATTAGCATGTATAAAAATGGAAAAAAAAATTGCGAAGAGACAGCACAACACTGGTTGGAGTATGAGCTGACAAAAATGAGAATATATTTTGGAAATATCTTGAAACTGTATATCATCATCTATATACGTTTAACAAAGACTGTAGAGGTAGAATTATTGTAAACAGAGTTGATAAAACATCTATATTAGTAGTTTATGGATTAGTTAGTAGGGTTTAGTATACCTATTACCTATAAGATTTAATCTGTATTAATTACGTTTGGAAAAATCTTTGTTTTTTAAATCTATGAAACAAGATTATAAGATCATATTAAATTTATATTATTTTATTTATTAAGTTTCGTACAATGTGTTAAGAAAAATTGATGATATTTAGCAGTTTTAGAAAGAGAAACCACAATATTTCAGAGAACAAAATCAAAGAATTGTGTTAATCCCATTGTTTGAGAAAAAAAAAAAGTTGTCGTTGTTGTTACCATTCACGCGTTATAAAAAACATTCAACTCTCAGACTTTGTTTTTCCATTTTCTTTGTTTTTCCTTTTTGGCCAACCATATCTCATTTCCTCTTTCTTTTTTCCGGTGAAACTTAAAAACGTATAAAGCGGTGCAGTTCAATCATAGAACATCTGTAATATTAAAGGTTTTGGATTCCATCATACCAGATTGTGTCCACCACATTTTGTAAGGTTAGTAGGCGAAAGCAAATAAACAAATAAATGTAGGCGTGGAATTGAAATTGCAAGTATGTACAATTAGGGGTATGTAAAGACCTTGATTAGACCTGAATTTGGACCGATCGGATTGGAACAAAATTTTTGGTCCGATCTTCGGTCTGTGAAAAACCGCAAAATTTTGTTATTATATTTTTAAAAAAAGATCTGTACTTTGACTAGAGGTTTGGAAAATGATTTTAATTGATAATTTTTGGTGAAATTAATTAGGTTTATGGAATAGTAATAAAAGTCTTATCGCTTGTATTATATCTTCGTATCTTTTCTTAAACTTATTCTAATTATATTTGTATAGTGATGGGAAGAAATAGGATGACATTTCTTATTTTAGTGGGAGGAAAAAAATGTTATCTTGATGTTGAGATTTCGTTTACAATTCTAGATCAAATGTTAGTTAGCTGCATATTTTAATTTTGCAAACGCACTTGAATATCTCACCCAAATAAAATTGGTTGAAACTGAATGGGTGTCTAAAAAGAAGGTCTACGTAGGAATCAACAAAAAAGCAATCATCACATCCAATTTGTTGATTTAGTAGCGTTCTGGAAGACATTTAGATACATTAGGTATCTTAAATAAAAGACAATGAGGTGAAGATTTATACGGTAGTGCCGAATAATAATTTTTCGGTCTTCTAATTTTCAAATATCTTTTAAACTAACATGTTATTATCGGTTTCTAATAGGTATTCAGATTACAAAATTACATTAAGTTAATAATTTAACAATTAATAAAAGTTTTTGTAATGAACTAGCATCACTAAGGTAGATAAAAGAAGAAGATTAAGGAGTAAAACTGATATTTGATTAATAGTATGAAATTTGATAGTGAACAAGATAATAACAAGCATTCGAGAGGCTTGTTTCTCTCCCCAAACTAAACTACTAAATCCTCCAATATTTTCTTCATACCCTCTTCTCTCCCTAATCTCCTCTATATATAGTGCATTTGCCTTATTCCCCAAGCTAACATATTAACTAGTGTATATTACTAAAATACCCCTACCCCTAGGCTAGTCTATTACAATACCGGCCCCACAAACTTCCATCTTGTCCTCAAGATGGATAAAAATCATGATCATCTTTGTCACCATTGTGAAAAAACAAGATTGTCAATTCTTGGTGTTTGGAGCAGTCAACAATGAGCCAGGTACTACCACTTTTGAAGTAGAGTAGATGGTGCTCCTTGGACATCAATTGCAGTTGAAGAAAGGTGTTGGATGAATTGGACTCACTGGGTGGTAAAAGAAATAGTGTGAAGAGGTGGGCAGTGTTGTGCGGATTGAATCGGTGTGGGTGATAGGGAATTTGGATGGGGGGATCCAGAAAAAAAAATTGGGCTAAAAAAGAAAAAGTTGGGTGGAATTAAAGAAAAATTGGGATAGGTTGCAATGGAAATAAGGGGTGATACGAGTGTGGGCTGAAATTTTTGAATTTGAAAATAAGTGGGTCCATGAGTTGAAGGGTTGACCACTTGGGTTTAAAAACTTGGGTGGAGTAAGTAGGCCTAGGATGAGAGATGACAGCTAGGGGTGTAAGCGGATCGCGAAAGGTCCGTAGTCCAATCCACCCACCCAAACTTGTCGGGACCGGATCGATCGAAATTTTTTTGGACTGGACTCGAACTCAAATTTTCGAGTCCAAATATTTTCGGACTGGATTTGGACTCACCCCTTTGGAGTCCAATAAGTCCAGTCCAGTCCAAAAATATTATTTTATATAATATATATTTAATATTTATATATATAATGTATATATATTTAATATCTATATATATAATATAAAAGATGTATGTGACTTATTTTATGGAATGAATATATGAGCTTAAATTTTCAAATTCAATTATGAGAAAATGTTGTGAATCATTGAATCTAAATCAGGGAAAAAAATATAATAATCGGAATGGACTGGACTGGATTCGGACTCAAGAAAAAACTATCGGACTGGACTGGATTGGACTGGACTAAAAAAATATTTGAATCGGACTTGGACTCAATTTCTCGAGTCCAAAAAACTTTGGACTGGATTTGGATTTGGCAAAGTCCAATCCACTTACACCCCTAATGACAGTATAAGGCCTTCCTTCTCTAGGCACATGCACTGAATTGCTTCTCATTTGAGGTTGTCCCACTATTTATGTGAAAACCTTGGCTTTAAGTATATGAGCAGAGGTGAAAGATCATTGCATAAAAGATTGGAAAATGGGTTCGAATTGAGGAGGCTCAGTTTCTTGGGTCAACTCCCAAAACCTGGGGCTCGTCTGCATCTGATCTTTATTACTTGCATGGACCTAGCTCAAAGAATGGGTCCCCAGCAGCATAATTTCATAAGTGACATCATCACTTAGGGCTGGTGCTTTCTTCAATTTGCCAACCCAGACATGTGGTCTCCACCAGTATTTATCCAGTGAGTCTTCAATTTGGCAAATTACAGGACTACCCTTAACAACATCTCCTTCAAGGATCATTTCTCTAAAGCTTCTCCCATACGCTTCTTCTCGACTGTTCCACCAACGAGCCACTTTCGTCTTTGATAATTGGTTTATATGCTTGATTGATGATTAGTTTTTAATAGTTTTAATGATAGTTTTTAGGTTAATTTAGGTTAAGTTTCTTCATTTTCTTTCTTTTTGTGCATCTTCCCTCATTTGCTGTAACACCCCCATAATCCATACACGTCTAAACTACGTTGCATCGACTTTGGGAGTGTTACTGCCGCAGTGAAACTCAAGGCTTATTGAAATTAAAACGTTAACAACTCCTTATTAAGGAAACTACATTGCAGCGGAAATAAAATGTTTACTTTAAACTACAACTCGGGAATCATCACCGACCCCTTTTATTCAAACCGTTAACTAAGTAGATTATAATAATTTTATAAGTTCAACAAAACCTTTAAAAGTTTATAAACTAAAGAATATTCCCCGTATGCCCTTTCTCATGCAGCAACACCAGTATGCCTAATCTGCTCCCCATTGAAGTATCAATGGTTCATCATAGGTCAACAAACAAACACAAACAACAAACAATCAGCTATGCTAAGTACGTACACAATCAGTTAGATAAAACACTAAGCATAATTAGAATAGTAATAACAGTTCCTAAACATGATACCACAAAACCTTAAATTTCGTTTTTACAGTTTAATTGGCATCGAACGGGTAACATCATCTTTCTAGAATCATATGGGCTACTTAGTCCTTAATAGACAACTTGGTCTATTAGATGAAATGTAAATACTGTTTCGTTCCGTTCCACATCCATCACCTTAGTATGCATACCCCCAAGATCGTACGGAACCTTCCACCTACTTGAGTTATCAATATTTATAAGGACACTACTATCGTCACAGTAGGCCTGCGTAGGAGTGTAGAACAAGTCCCACACTGCCCCCATTGCTCACTACTTGTAGGGATTCCAACTACAAGTTTATCGCCAAAACCCTTCTTAGTGATATTCATTCACGTAACATTAAACATAAAATCATTTAACTTTCCTTCTTAGGTACATTGTTTAATTCTTTAGTTTAGGCAACCTCTTGTAACATCTTTGCCACAACAATAATTCATAGGATTCCAATCCAATTAATTTCATACTTGTGATACGACAGAATTACGCATTCCAATAATAATGTAATCCAATTCACAAGTCATACAACTAGAAAATACTTACAGATTTCCAATCCATTTTTATGTTACCAAACAATCTCACCAATCATAAACATACAATTGTTCCCTATCATGATTCTAGGTTCCAATGATAAAATTCATAACCTAACATGATACTAACATATCTAATTGAACTAGTACGCGTACGTACCATGTAACGGAGAATCTTCGCTGACTATTTAAAACGTTCCGCTTATGAAATTGGGACCTAATCGAATAATAAAAGTATTTTAGTGCTAAGTCCTTGATATTATTAAAATAAAAATCAGCTTTCCTAACTATGTAAAATATGATGTTTTGAAGATTAAAATAATCAAACTCGTTGTTTATTTTCTTTTCATAAACTTTATTGAAACTAATGTATTTAGGACTTTATAGTATGTTTGCAAATCTGATTTTTGGTAACTTATATTATACTTGGTTTATAACAACAAAAACCTACACTAGTATATGTAAGTATTATAAAAATCAGAGTTGAGAATAAAATTATCATAAGAACTAAAACATAATTATAAATCTGATTTCTATACTTGATTCTACATTTTATTAATAATAAAACTTAATCCAAGATACATAAGAATTACAAAAATCAGATTTTACAATGTAATTTAAAGTAGAAAAGAAGAATTTTATTTTTTTATATCGGACCGACTCGTCGGCGACAACAACCGGCGACACGAGGAACTCCGGCAGCAGCACCAACCCACACGAGCCTCGACTCGTCGCGCCTCACAGCATGCACAGCACCACCCGAACTTTGATATTTGGGATAAGTCTTCAACCCCTGCCTCCCTAGGCTAGTCTATTACAATATGTTTTTCAAGTTATAAGGAAAGACACTGTTGTTGGTTCTTTCATAATTAGAGAGGATTTTGCACCTAATGGCAAAAGAAATTTATATGTGCTAAAGGGAGATTATCATATATAAAAATGGGAAAAAGTCGCGGACACACTGTAGAACAGTGGTTGGAGTATGGGTTGACAAAAATGATACTATGTTTTGTGAATATTTTGAAACTGTATGCCCTCATTTATATGTGTTCAATAAGGATGATATATGTAGAATTATTGTAAATGGGGTTAACAAAGCATCTATGCTAGTAGTTTAGGCATTAGGGACCATGCGGGTCTAGCTGAGTTTTTGTTTTAAAAAAAGAATAGTATAGCCATCAATCTAAGGGAGCGTTTGGTTGTCACAGGGTAAAGGGAATGGAATCAAGAAAGAGGTAGAGAGGGAAAGGAAAGGAAAACCCTTTAATGTTAATTGTTGTTTGGTTGTACAAAGTCATTTCTCTTTCCTCCTTCTCCTACCTTTCTTCCACCATAGCACCACCACTTCCTCCCTCCTTTGTAGTGCCCCCACCACCCCCTCCCCACCCAGGTAGCGCCACGCGTCACCGCCCCTCCCCCTCCTCTTCCCGACGCGCCGCCGCTCCTCCCCCCTTCCCATCGCGTCACCCACTTCGCGGCTTCGCGTTACACTGTCACCCCTCCCCCTTCCCTGCCTTGCTTCCTCTCACTCCCCTTCCCTGCCTCACTTCCCGTCACCTGCACTACCTCTCTTTTGGGGGGGTGCGGTTGTTGTGGTGGTGGTTTTTGTCACCTGCACTTGTCACCTAATGTGAATTGTCAAGTGGAGGTGGGCTTTTTGGGGGGGTGCGGTGGCCGTGGCGGTGCGGTTGGTGGTTAGGGTGGTGAGGTGGGTGGTTCCGTAGGGGGTAGGGTTAAACTTGGGTGGTTAAACTTAGGTGGTCAAGGGTTTCCCTTACCCCTATTTGAAAGTGGAGGGGGTGTGGGTAATCAAGTTAGAGAGATTTGGGGGTAAGGAGGGGAAAGGGAGGGAAAACAAACCCAAAACAAACAAAATAAAAGGGAATCAAGATATTTTATCCCTTTCCCTTTCCAGTTTCCCCCAAACCAAACGCCCCCTAATTGGTGGAATTATGATCCATTAATGAAAATCAATATGAATATTCTATAAGTGTTACGAAGTCACGGACCTCTCTTTTAACCTTTATATGTTGTGTTATTATTGATTATGTAATCTTATCCATCACAATGAATTATTTGTTTTTTTTTTTAAATCCTAGCATCCCCTACACCGTCTTCATCAGTTAGGGGCTACCATGGATGATTTAATCCATGGTAATCCCCTTTTCCCCTTTTATTTTCAGTTTTTAATTCATTTATTTCTTGTTTTGTTGAATAAATTAGTCTCTCTTTATGAGATTTTTTCAAACCCTGTTATGGGGATTTTAGTCTCTGCTGTGGAGATCTCCTTATCCCCTATGGGAGTTGTGAGTATGGTTTTTTTGTCTTTAGGTATGAGAATTTATTCTCATTGGTTGAAGTTCAAGACTCAACATGAAGGTATTAGAATCTCGGATCTGGTCAACATGGCTCGATCAAGATTGCTCTTCCCAAACTATGTCAGAATGATAGACTTACTCATCAATAGCTACTTGATTTAGCAAATACAAAGGGGTTGCGCTGTATTGCTCGATCTGGTTTATTGTAGTTTTTTCGAAGACGAATTTGATTTAACCTCGTCCGATTGTATCTTGTTTTTCTTTAATACCTATTGTAGATGTCGTTTGACCTTCAATTAACGAAATTTCTCTTTAAAAAAAATGAAGGGTTTTTCTATGATATACCCCTGTGTTTTTTAAAATTCAATAATGTACCCCTAATTTTTTTTTATTCTACACTGTACCCCTGTGTTTTTTAAGTTTTCTACATAATACCCCTATGTTAAATGAACGTAACGTTTACCGTTATCTGTTTGCATTTTTGAGCTTCTCTCTTAACTGTAACAGCCCACCGACTTAACCTTTCTTAAATCGACTAAAATTATACCTAATAGCAGTAGCAGAAGCAAATTATAGTAAAGTGGTACGGGGGCTGTCACCTGTTTGAGTCAATCCCATTAATATGGCTGAGTTGACTCTACGAGCGAAGTTGGGAAAAACATACATCATACAAAATAGAGTTTAGTTATTACAGGCCCATAGTTTAACACAATGTACATTTAAGCGTTCTTCACAAAAGAAAAGTTAAGTTCCAAAAGATGATCATGTTCAAGCTTTGGTATGCTATGATTGCTGACACATGACTTCTCTAGAGCTTTCCATCTGCCTACCTTAGCTTGTTAGATCCTGCACAAGAGTCTGCCCCCACCAGGACAGGTTCATAGAACAAAATCAGCTTACGCTGGTATACAAATCAATCCAAAACTAATTATGGTGGCTGAAAACAAAGGAGTGGACATACTCCAACATTTCATATGCAATTCATCATTTTGGCAAAGTGCCTTTGTCACAAGATCACAATTATCAAATGTTCAACATGTTCATTGGTAAACGTTTTAAATATGAACACAAGTTTAACTGATTACGTTAGTGCGCAGGAAGAAGAGATCACACATTGAGGTGCACCAAGGTGCAGGCCTCCACACAATTCAGAGCTAGGCTCCTACTATTTACTCGCTTGCAAGCTTTTATAGGACATGTCCTCACACATAATCACACACTCCTCTTCACTACGTGAAAACAGATTCAGAATCACTGATAATAAACACAGTTTAGTAAAACAGTTCGTAAATGTTCCGTTTCTAATATAAAGTTGTAAAATCTTTCCAAGAAGTTTGGTATGGATGTATTGGTGGACTTAAGACAGTAGCTAAATGATAAATGAGATGCAAAACAACCTTAGAAAATCACACAAACCATGTCAACCATATATTTTAGTGAAATCCGAATTAAGGCAAGTAAAAAGGGAGGTTTGAGTATGTAAAGGAAGATTTCTTTTTAACAAATTTTTATGTTGAAATTAACTTTGGTTAATGTAGTTAAATTCACCTTCAACCTACTGTAATTCTCGAATTATGGCAAGGAAATTCTTTCCTCGAAAACATTTGAAGAAACCGAGCTTAATTTGCTCTTAAAAACATGTTTTAAGTAGTTTTCTCCGCATCTATTGTAATATGAAATGAGGTAACAACTCTTATCAATATGCACTTATTGAAACCAGTATTTCATTATCAAAGTTTCATTGCAAAAGTTTCCTTTACATCCTTCCTATAAATCAAGTGCATTCCTTGTAAAAATCACATAGTAAAAAGGCTTCTAACACCTTCTTTAGAGTAATAATTCCACTACTAACACAAGAGGTTCTTTTTAACCATTGACAAACATTCATGTAGCATCTTGATCATCATCTAACCTACTGCATAATCACACCAATACCATCCAAAAATACAAGTAAACACAAATCCTTCCGAAAACATATTCCACACACACTTAACCGTTTCTAGTGTAAGAAAGGAACCCAAATTCATTTTCTTTTCAACATGCAAAGGTTTATACTTAATTAATCATTAATATGCAGTAGCTAATAGTCATTCAACCCAAAAATTCATCCTCAAATTCGTTCTCAAACATGCTTCTAATATTTCCCACAATACTTGTTCTCCAGAGGGGTTGAATTTGCATACCTTAACTTGCAGTCGATGAAATTCGACTTCTCCTTCTCCTTATGATGTGGTTCTGGCTTCTTTGGAATCCTTAAATACATGTTTACATCCACACAAAAAATCATAAGAAAATACCTAAAGGAAGTATCTCAATTTACCCAAACATTCAACATACTTACTGGTTTCTTAGATGAAGAAGATGGATCTAGTTCTTGAACTTCTTGGCCTCGAAATGGTGATTTCTTTGCTTCCCAATATGCTCCTATATATAGAGAGTGAGAATCATGCCTTGCATGCAAAAGTTATGAAAGAAAAAATTCGAAAGAAGACAAGCAAGAAACGCTTGGGAGGAATCGCCAGAAATGGCGAGCAGAGGAGGGAAGAAGAGAGGGGTTTTTATGGCCGAGTGATTTTGTCCTCCTTTGGTGATGAAAATTATGTGGGATGGGGACATTTATGTAAGGAAGGTGTGAGTGTATCCCTTCAGCCTTAGTAGTCCACCTTAGGGTCATTAAGGAGGTCATTCCTCCACTTGGTGCAGTCCAAAAATTTCCAGTTCTTCTTTTTCTCTTAATATGATTCCCAATTTAGTAATATACCTTAGATTAATGGTCTAAAGCCCCACAAGGTGATTATTCTAATCCAAATATCCTTAACATAGATCTCCTTGATTTACCTAAACCCTATTCATTAAAGAAGCTCCAAAAATCCATTCTATTAAGTGTACCCATTAATCATGCTTAACGGTCGATTCTTAATTTCCTATCTTGCAACCTTCCCAACTCCCATAATTGTGAATCCTTGTATAATAAGATGTCGATCCTAGTATCTACAAAAATGTTATTCATATTCTTATTTAACTAATGATGTATTTATTATTTCTTTTCTCTTCTAGACAACAATTACACATAAGCACAAATTATCCATATCTTATTTTCACATACACTTATCATACGTATTGTCTACGTACGATCACAATTAGATTCTAATTTCCATGACTTAGGTTACTTAATCACCGGTTAAATTCTCATTATTTACCGGCTGTTACACGTTTCCCCCCTTAAGAAGTTTCGTCCCGAAACTTTAAATCGTACCTCAGAAAAGTTGCGAATAGCGGTTCCTCATATCAACTTCTTTTTCCCATGTAGCGTCTTCCGAACCATGGCTTGACCATAACACTTTGACCAGCGGAATGATCTGATTCCGTAAAACCTTATCCCGTCGATCCATTATTCGAATCGGTTTCTCCTCATAACTGAGGGTTTCGTCGAGTTGCGAAGGTTCATAAGATAACACATGAGAGGGGTCATGCACATATTTCCGAAGTTGTGACACATGGAAAACGTTGTGGATGCGGGACAGCTCTATCGGTAACGCAATCTCGTAAGCTACCTCACCGACTCTTTTCAGAATCTCGTATGGTCCGATGAACTTCTGACTAAGCTTGCCTCGGATGCCGAATCTTTTTATGCCCTTAGTAGGCGAAACTTTAAGAAAAACTTTATCACCTACATCAAATTCCAGTTTCCTCCTCCTTGTGTCTGCGTATTTCTTTTGAAGATCCTGGGCGATTTTCATTTTCTCCTGAATTATTCGGATCTGATCCATGGTTTCTTGAATCAACTATGGCCCTACCGGTATCCCATTTCTCAAATCTTCCCAACAAATCGGTGTTCGGCATTTTCGTCCGTATAAAGCCTCATATGGAGCCATCCCAATCGTGGCTTGATGACTGTTATTGTAGGAGAATTCTGTCAAGGCTAAATGATCCTCCCAAGATCCTTGGAACTCCAAAGCGCAAGCCCGTAACATATCTTCCAGCACTTGAATTGTGCGCTCGGTTTGACCATCAGTGGCAGGGTGGAACGCAGTACTAAACTTTAATGTTGTTCCAAAAGCTTCCTGAAGTTTTTCCCAAAAGTGTGCCAGAAATCGAGGGTCCCTATCGGAGATGATGGTTACCGGCACCCAATGCAGCCGAACGATATTTCGAATATAGGCGTCAGCCATCTGTGACTGATTCCAGGTCCCTTTCATTGCGAGGAATCGCGCCGTCTTGGTGAGACGATCCACTATCACCCAAATCGAGTCATTTCCTTTCCTAGACTTTGGTAGACCCGATACGATATCCATAGAGACAGAATCCCATTTCCATTCCGGAACAGGTAATGGCTGCAGTAACCCTGGTGTCTTCTGACGATCGAACTTCACTTTCTGACATGTTAGACATTTTGCCACATATCTGGCTACATCACCCTTGAGACCCCTCCACCAGAAGTATTTCTTAAGGTCTCGCACCATTTTGTCCCTACCAGGGTGCACTGAGTACGGGCTACTATGAGCTTCTTTCAAAATTTTCTGTCTCAAGTCCTGGTCCTCAAGAACACACCACCGTCCTTTGATTCTAATACTTCCATCTTCGTGTTCGGCGAAATCCTGAGCTTCACCAGTTTCCACCTTTCCTTTAATACCCTGCAGGAATGCATCCTTACCTTGCTTTTCTCGAATTTCTGCGAATAAATCGGGCTGAACAGTTAAAGCATTTAATGTTTCCCTAACTTTCCCCGGACGAATCAAAACGAGCTCAACTAGCTCTATCTCTTTACCCAGTTCTTCTGGTATTACTGATAGGAGACTTAATTCACTCCTTGGCCTTAAACTGAGTGCATCTGCCACCTTGTTTGCTTTTCCGGGATGATACTGAATGTCAATGTCGTAATCCTTGAGCAGTTCTAACCACCGTCGTTGTCTCATGTTCATATCTTTTTGAGTGAAAATATATTTCAAACTTTTATGATCTGTGAAGACTTTACAAGAAACCCCATACAAGTAATGTCGCCACAGTTTTAGAGCAAAGACAACCGCGGCTAACTCCAAATCATGCACTGGGTAATTTTTCTCATACGGACGCAACTGTCGAGATGCATAAGCGATCACCTTACCGTGCTGCATTAATACACATCCCAGACCCTCCTGCGAGGCATCACTATAGATTTCGAACCCATCAATGCCTGAGGGAAGGGTCAAAATAGGAGCACTAGTCAATCTCCGCTTTAACTCTAGGAAGGCGGCTTCACATTTTTCATTCCACTAGAACCGAGTGCTTTTTCTAATTAAATTGGTAATGGGTAAGGCTATTTTGGAGAAATTCTTCACAAACCGTCGATAATATCCTGCTAAGCCCAGGAAACTTCTGACCTCCGACACATTCTTCGGTGCTGGCCATTCTTCTACTGCCTTTATCTTGTCTGGATCCACTGAAATCCCCTCCTTTGACACCACATGACCTAGGAATTTTACCTCTTCCAACCAAAATTCACATTTACTAAGTTTGGCATACAATTTCTCCTTCCAGAGTGTCGCTAACACCGTTCTCAGATGGCCTTCATGCTCCTCACGATTCTTTGAGTATATCAAGATATCATCTATAAAAATAACCAAGAATTGATCTAAGAACGGCTTGAAATATCGTTGCATCAAATCCATGAAAGCCGCAGGCGCATTAGTCAGTCCGAACGGCATGACCAGAAACTCATAATGTCCATATCGGATGCGGAAAGCCGTTTTTGGAATATCTTCCTCCACAATCCGCATCTGGTGATATCTTGATCTCAGATCAATCTTTGAGAATACCCCTGCACCCTTCAGCTGATCAAATAAATCATCTATCCTCAGTAAAGGGTACCTATTTCGTACCGTAATTTTATTAATCTCTCGATAGTCTATACATAACCTCATGGAACCATCCTTTTTCTTGACAAACAGTACCGGGGCTCCCCACGGAGACACGCTAGGTCTAATGTACCCTTTCTGCAACAACTCCTCTAGTTGCTTTTTCAACTCCACCATTACCGCAGGTGCCATCCTATACGGAGCTCTTGAGATCGGGGTAGCACCCGGAATCAGATCTATGTGGAAATCCACTATTCGATGCGGAGGCAATCCCGGTAAATCCTCCGGACACACATCAGGAAATTCCCGAATCACTGGTATATTTGCCAACTTCGATTCAACCTCACTCAGCTCCGTTACCTGGCAAATATGACCTTCTAAAATACCTTCTTCACTTCTACCCTTATGGGTATTGGTCCCCTCCAGGTATGGCCGAAGTTTCACCACTCGAGCATAACACTCTATTACTGCTCTATTTTTACATAGCCAATCCATACCCAAAATGACATCATACACTCCCAAGTCAAACATTATCAAATCTGCCTTCAAATCCACCTCCGCAATTTTAATATCACATTCTTTCAACATATATTTACATCGGAAGGTGGTTTTATCAGGCAGAGTTACATTTAAATTACATAAAGTTATTTTGGGTTTATGCTATATGCGAGATGCAAACATATTTGAAACAAATGAGTGGGATGCTCCAGAATCAAATAATACAAAAGCAGGCAAATCACACACATCGAAAGTCCCAATAATCACATTACCTCTTTGTTCCATAATTTCTGGCTCCTCAGATGGTTCAGATTTTAAGGCAAATGCCCTGCCGGTTGCCTTCGGTCCTCCCTTAATGTTGCGACCCGAGCTTGACTCACCTGCTGCTTTGAGAAGTAGCACTTCTCCAGGTCCCTGGTTACCACGAGCATTCCCGGTTTGATTCAAAAGGGGACATTCCTTGATCCTATGCCCCGTCATCATACATTTAAAACAGATGTTCTGGCCTTCACAGTTTTTCTCATGATGATCCTTTCCACAGCGGCGACATTTCCACTCCTTCTTCTTCCTTTCTGCAGTCTTTGCAGGGACTAACGCCATAGACGTCCCAGCTGTATCTGCCCTGAATTTCTTATTACCTCCTTCCTTAGGCCTCTCGTTTCCCTTCTTCTTCCTTTTCGAACTTTCATCCTTTTGCTCAATGCGCTCATGCTCCAAAGCTCGGTCATACAAGTCCTCAAAACTGCTATAAACCCCAATCCTTTTCTGATACTTCAAGTTTAACCCTTCAAAGAATCGCATGGATTTCACCCTTTCATTACTGGTGAACTCAGTAGCAAATCTCGAGAGTTCTACGAACTTGGCAGCATACTCTACTACCGACATTTGTCTCCGTCTTAAGAATAGGAACTCATTCTCTTTCTTCCTCCTCAGGGCTGGAGGGAAAAACTTGTTTCTCAGCTTATCCACAAACATTTCCCAGGTAGAAATATCCTGAGTAGAAGTTTTCTTTATCGTACCCCACCACATGTCAGCGGGTCCCTCCAAGTACAAAGATGCCAATTTTACCTTCATATTCTCAGGACAACTAACTACTTCTAGTAGTATCTCCATATAAGCTACCCAGTCTTCGAACTTTACTGGGTCTGCTTCCCCGTTATATCCTCGTGGCTTATGAGCCGCGAGTCTCTTATCGAACTTTCCTTCATCATTCTCCTTGTTTTGCTCCTGTTTTTCCAGAATTGCCAGTAATCGGGTATTCATATCCCTTAACTGGCGTATCTGTTCGTCCTGCGAGTTATCCGACTGCCCCACTTGCTCAGATGCTTCCACATTTTGCCGGATTTCATTATTCACTTCGATGGTTGCCATTACCTATAAGATAATTTTATATATTCTTAGTAGTCCCAATGATTTCTAAGTAACTATATATATACAACTAAACACATATTCTCAAAGAAAATACGATTCCCCCACTTAACACATAAGTGCACATATTCATAACATAACGTAATTCAGGGTTACAGTATATGCTTGCACCCTTAAATTTAAATTACAGAGGTACTTTAAATTCACGGCCCAAGGCCAATCAACTAAACATAGAAATTTTCTTAAACATAAAAGCAACACTGAACCAACTACCCCTACTCCACCAACTCCACTACATCTCCTCCCTCTAGAGAATGTTGTAGGGATCATACGCATATCCGCTGTCATCACTACTGGTTGAAGGGGTTTCGGGAACGTAGTCTGGGTCACTAACTTGGGAATTACTTCCCTGGAATACAACCCCGGGGACTATCGAATCTACGCCTGATTCCCTAGAACCGCGCGATCGGGGAGGAGCCATGCTGGTAGCGGAGTCTCCCGATCTCTGTGGTCGAGGTGGTGCCATGTTAGCAGCAGAGTTGGGGGGGTAGGAGTAGACCTTCTTCCTGCTCTTGTCCTTTGATACTCATGCACAACTATCCGGTTAAACATGTCCCTCCAATACTCAGCTGCCCGACTCATGTTTCGTGTACCCGCGGCCTGTCTAGCCCGCTCCATCTCGTTTAACACCTCATCCGGTGTTCCTTCCCATCTTATTAAATTCTTGTCAACTGTCTCCATGGTACTATCGTCATTCAACAAGGATGATGTTGCCACGTGCAAGCTTAGCAATTTCCAATAAGTAAAGCGAAAAGTCACCCATGGCTCGAACCGTGGTAAGGTTTTGATGATAGTGTATGCTTGAATAGCCGGGCGGGTGTAGGGATTGTGATCCCCAACCCCGTACAACTGATTGTAACTTTGTATTTCATTTAATTTTTCTCTTGCAAACCCAAAGGGATCTTCCCCTTCATTTATATGCATATCCGTCTCCGCTTGGTACCTACGGGTACCATCACGACTGACTGCCCATTAAACACTGCCCCTTCGGATGATTCTTGACCCACTACCACTACCGTTACCACTGGAAGACATCTATTACACACATCCATACTACACATATTTACATAACACATACAAAATTTACACACATGTACATTGCCCTAACTAGGCATTTTACTTTTCACAATCATAGCATTTCCGAGTTTTCTTGAACATGATCGATCAAAGCATCTTAGAAACACCCATGTTTAAAGCAAACTGAACTACCTATATGGTGATAAGTAATTTAAACCGTCATTATAAAAAAAACTAAAAACTTTGGCTCGGATACCACTTGTAACAGCCCACCGACTTAACCTTTCTTAAATCGACTAAAATTATACTTAATAGCAGTAGCAGAAGCAAATTATAGTAAAGTGGTACGGGGGCTGTCACCTGTTTGAGTCAATCCCATTAATATGGCTGAGTTGACTCTACGAGCGAAGTTGGGAAAAACATACATCATACAAAATAGAGTTTAGTTATTACAGGCCCATAGTTTAACACAATGTACATTTAAGCGTTCTTCACAAAAGAAAAGTTAAGTTCCAAAAGATGATCATGTTCAAGCTTTGGTATGCTATGATTGCTGACACATGACTTCTCTAGAGCTTTCCATCTGCCTACCTTAGCTTGTTAGATCCTGCACAAGAGTCTGCCCCCACCAGGACAGGTTCATAGAACAAAATCAGCTTACGCTGGTATACAAATCAATCCAAAACTAATTATGGTGGCTGAAAACAAAGGAGTGGACATACTCCAACATTTCATATGCAATTCATCATTTTGGCAAAGTGCCTTTGTCACAAGATCACAATTATCAAATGTTCAACATGTTCATTGGTAAACGTTTTAAATATGAACACAAGTTTAACTGATTACGTTAGTGCGCAGGAAGAAGAGATCACACATTGAGGTGCACCAAGGTGCAGGCCTCCACACAATTCGGAGCTAGGCTCCTACTATTTACTCGCTTGCAAGCTTTTATAGGACATGTCCTCACACATAATCACACACTCCTCTTCACTACGCGAAAACAGATTCAGAATCACTGATAATAAACACAGTTTAGTAAAACAGTTCGTAAATGTTCCGTTTCTAATATAAAGTTGTAAAATCTTTCCAAGAAGTTTGGTATGGATGTATTGGTGGACTTAAGACAGTAGCTAAATGATAAATGAGATGCAAAACAACCTTAGAAAATCACACAAACCATGTCACCCAATTATTTTAGTGAAATCCGAATTAAGGCAAGTAAAAAGGGAGGTTTGAGTATGTAAAGGAAGATTTCTTTTTAACAAATTTTTATGTTGAAATTAACTTTGGTTAATGTAGGTAAATTCACATTCAACCTACTATAATTCTCGAATTATGGCAAGGAAATTCTTTCCTCGAAAACATTTGAAGAAACCTAGCTTAATTTGCTCTTAAAAACATGTTTTAAGTAGTTTTCTCCGCATCTATTGTAATATGAAATGAGGTAACAACTCTTATCAATATACACTTATTGAAACCAGTATTTCATTATCAAAGTTTCATTGCAAAAGTTTCCTTTACATCCTTCCTATAAATCAAGTGCATTCCTTGTAAAAATCACATAGTAAAAAGGCTTCTAACACCTTCTTTAGAGTAATAATTCCACTACTAACACAAGAGGTTCTTTTTAACCATTGACAAACATTCATGTAGCATCTTGATCATCATCTAACCTACTGCATAATCACACCAATACCATCCAAAAATACAAGTAAACACAAATCCTTCCGAAAACATATTCCACACACACTTAACCGTTTCTAGTGTAAGAAAGGAACCCAAATTCATTTTCTTTTCAACATGCAAAGGTTTATACTTAATTAATCATTAATATGCAGTAGCTAATAGTCATTCAACCCAAAAATTCATCCTCAAATTCGTTCTCAAACATGCTTCTAATATTTCCCACAATACTTGTTCTCCAAAGTGGTTGAATTTGCATACCTTAACTTGCAGTTGATGAAATTCGACTTCTCCTTCTCCTTATGATGTGGTTATGGCTTCTTTGGAATCCTTAAATACATGTTTACATCCACAAAAAAAATCATAAGAAAATACCTAAACAAAGTATCTCAATTTACCCAAAACATTCAACATACTTACTGGTTTCTTAGATGAAGAAGATGGCTCTAGTTCTTGAACTTCTTGGCCTCGAAATAGTGATTTCTTTACTGCCCAATATGCTCCTATATATAGAGAGTGAGAATCAAGCCTTGCATGCAGAAGTTATGAAGGAAAAATTCGAAAGAAGACAAGCAAGAAACACTTGGGAGGAATCGCCAGAAATGGCGAGCACAGGAGGGAAGAAGAGAGGGGTTTTGGGCAGAGTGATTTTGTCCTCCTTTGGTGATGAAAATTATGTGGGATGGGGAGGTTTATGTAAGGAAGGTGTGAGTGTATCCCTTCAGCCTTAGTAGTCCACCTTAGGGTCATTAAGGAGGTCATTCCTCCACTTGGTGCAGTCCAAAAATTTTCAGTTCTTCTTTTTCTCTTAATATGATTCCCAATTTAGTAATATACCTTAGATTAGTGGTCTAAAGCCCCACAAGGTGATTATTCTAATCCAAATATCCTTAACATAGATCTCCTTGATTTACCTAAACCCTATTCATTAAAGAAGCTCCAAAATTCCATTCTATTAAGTGTACCCATTAATCATGCTTAACGGTCGATTCTTAATTTCCTATCTTGCAACCTTCCCAACTCCCATAATTGCGAATCCTTGTATAATAAGATGTCGATCCTAGTATCCACAAAAATATTATTCATATTCTTATTTAACTAATGATGTATTTATTATTTCTTTTCTCTTCTAGACAACAATTACACATAAGCACAAATTATCCATATCTTATTTTCACATACACTTATCATACGTATTGTCTACGTACGATTACAATTAGATTCTAATTTCCATGACTTAGGTTACTTAATCACCGGTTAAATTCTCATTATTTACCTACATTACATTAACCCTCCCGCCACTTGACCCAGCCTAGCCACCCTCCCTCCTCCACCCCCGCAACCACCATGACCGCCGCCGGCCCGGTCCTCCACCCCCGTAACCACCATACCCAGATTCAATCGTGGGGGCTGCGGGGAAATCGAAGGGGAGGGGGGGGGGCTGCGAGAAATCGAAGGGGAGGGGGTGGGGGGGGCTGCGGGAAATCGAAGGGGAGTGAGCAACGGGAAATCGAAGGGGAGGGGGTAGGGGCCGATGGAAATCGAAGGGGAAGGGGTGGGGGCGCTGCGGGAAATTGAAGCGGATGGGGTGGGGGGTTGGGTTGGCAGGGGGAGGGGTTGGGGGTTGCGATGGAGGAGAGAAGGAGGAGGTCTGGGCTGGCAGGGGAAGGGGGTTGGGAGCTGCGGCGGTGGAGGGGGGGCTGTGGTGAAGGGGATGGGTGATGATATGGTTTTATATAGATATTTAGGTGCATTTAGGTTGCATTTCTAGTTCATATTAGATCATTTAGGTGCATATTTGCATGATTTACTCATGTTTTGCTCTACTACTCCCCGTTTGCGTGTTTCGATGATTTTCGGGTTATTTTGATGCAAATTGATTATGATTATCTAAGATCAAGCCTTTTAATCATTGAGGATGGAGATAGCTTGCACAAGGATCACAATGCATCCGTTTGGGACAATTTCGAGTTGGAATGAAGCAAAGAGTTAGTGAAAGAAGTGCCAAAACTGACACTTGTTCACCATTTTGATCATAACTTTTGATACAAAATTGATAATCAAGAAATTCCAGTTCGGTTGGAAACTAGACTTAAAGATATTTCCAATGATAGGTCACACGCCCCAAACGGACTTCTGGTTTGAGAGATACAGCCTTCGCAAGTTGATGCAAAGTAGCAGTTTTCTCGCCCGATAGGATCGGGCGGCTCAGCCCGATCGGGCCCGAGAACAAGTTGACCTGGTGGCGTTCTAGAGTTGAAAACAAGAGAAAAAGGATCTCGCCCGATTGGATCGGGCGTGTCCGCCCGATTGCATCGGGCGATGGTCATTTTGGGCGCTGATGCGTTTATTGAGCCCGATTTGATCGGGCTGACTTGGCCCGATCGGGCTACTTTTCCGCGCGCTCATTTAATGAATGTCGGGCTACTTAGTATAAAGAGGAAAATCATTGCATCTTTTATTCATCTTGGTTTTAGCTCTTATTTCTCATAGTTTCTCTCAAGAACCCTAGCTTTTTACTACTCTTCATTGTGATTCAAGATTGAACCTTTGGATTATTCGCAAGTTTAATATAGTTCATTAATTTGGTAATCTTCTTCCTTGTTCTTTTCATTATTATTTGCTTCTCTATTATTGATTAGATTAGTTTCTTAGTTATTTGCAATAGTTCAAAGTATGGATTTTTATATGGAATTTGTTATTGTTTTCTCAAGTATGAGTGAGTAGTTTTATTTCTAGGATTGTGGGGATCTATGTATGCAATGAGGGATTGATAGATTAGTATAATTACCCTATATTTCAATTGTTTCCTGTGATTGAATCGTTCATGCTAGATTTATGAATTAGGCCTGATTTGTACTTCTATTATCGCAATATTGAATCTGCTTCGAGAGGAGAGATTTCGTATAGGCTTTCAATCATTAGGCATAGTGATCCTTGACCATGCGAGAGCGGCTAGGTGATCTTTGAGGGAGGTAATGTTCGAGAGAGATTACATGTGCCCTAGATAAATTGACTTATTGGGTAGTTATTATTCGTCTCTGATTTCCTGAATTGTATGCATAGTGATCCATAGTCCTAGTTCTTTATTAATTGATTCATACCTTCATATTTAGTTCTATCATTTGCCTATTAGTTTAGTCACACACCCATTTTCAACTGATTTAGTTAGTATAATATTAGAATTCAGATACAATAGTATAACTTTCTCCCTGTGGATTCGATCCTGACTTCCCTAACTACTTGTTAGTGGACCTTAGGTTATTTTTGATTAGGTGATACGACTTTAGCCTGTCAATGGGGATAGGGTGGTTTGGGTGGGAATTCAAAAATGTTTAACGTCCGTTTTCATTAATACACACTAGGGGTACTATGTAGAAAACTTAAAAAACACAGGGGTACAGTGTAGAATTAAAAAACATTAGGGGTACATTATAGAATTTTTAAAAACACAGGGGTAAATCATAGAAAAACCCAAAAATGAATTATTTGACCCATAATGTCTAGCTATAAGTATAATAATCATGTCGAAATTATAATACTTACTCATACGTCATAGTCTTAAATATAAAGGAAATGATTTTAATTAATTGAGATTTACAAAGTGCCTTGTTTTAAATAGGCAGAGAGTATTCACAAACCTAGATATCAGTAGCCGACTAAGCAATCCTAACTAACTGAAACAAACAGCTAAGGTTAGGCTAAATACAAGGAAGTGAGATAACAATACAACAAACATTTTTTTAAATTTGAATAATTAGATATTGAAGAGATAACTAATTATTCCTTAACATTCCCCCGCAAAATGGACGGTCGTTTGACGAGACCAATTTTAGACAACAGAGTGGAGAGCCGATCTAAGGCGAGGGGCTTAGTTAACGCATCTGCAAGCTGATCATCACCGGAAATATGTTGAACACGAAGCTTGCCAAGTTGAACTTGTTCTCTAACAAAATGGAAAGCAAGAGCAAGGTGCTTCATTCTAGAGTGAAAAATAGGATTCTTGGAGTAAGTTGTAGCACTGAGGTTGTCACAGTAGATGGTAGGAGGAGAGGGCAGGAGAACCCGTAGCTCAATGAGAAGTGATTGTAACCAAAGGAGTTCTGCAGTGGTGGAGGCTACAGCCCGAAATTCAGCCTCAGTAGATGATCTAGCTACTCCTTGTTGCTTCTTTGATCCCCATGACAGTGGATTACGTCCTAAGTAGACAATGTAACCAGAGGTGGACATGAAAGTATCACGATCGCCAGCCCAATCAGCATCGGTAGAAGCATGAAGACAGAGAGGAGAGTCGCGATGAATGAGAAAGCCATGATCAAGTGTGCCATTTAAGTTTCAAAGTAGTCGGCGAAGAGCTGCCCAGTGCACGTCTGATGGCTTGTGCATAAATTGAGATAATTTATTTACTGCAAACGCAATATCCATGCGAATAAGAGTAAGGTATTGCAAACCGCCAACTAGAGCTCGGTAGTCAGTGGGATTAGAGAGAGGGGAACCGGCTTCTAGTGTGAGAGGAGGATGAGAAATCATATATCGGCATGGAAACCGGTTTAGCTGCAGACATATTTGCACGAACCAAAAGATCCCCTATATACTTCTTCTGGCTAAGAAATAAACCATGAGAATGAGGGAGGACTTCAACACCCAAAAAATATGATAAGGTCCCTAAATCCTTTAATGAGACACGTGCAGCTAGAGAGTTAATGAATTCCTACAGAGCATTAGGGGAAGGACCCGTAATGATAATATCATCCACGTAAATAAGCAAGTAGAATACGAGACCATGATGATGATACATATATAAGGAAGAATCGGCGATTGAGTTGGTGAACCCAAAAGAAAGCAGAAAAGACCGAAGCTCATTGTACCATGATCTAGGTGCTTGTTTGAGGCCGTAGATGGCCTTACGGAGCTTACACACATGAGTAGGTTTATCCTTGTCAAGAAAACCAGGAGGTTGGGACATATACACGTCTTCCGTAAGAGAACCTTGAAGAAATGCATTATTAATATCGAGTTGACGAATAGACCACCCATGAGTAACGGCAAGAGACAACATGAGCCGAACTGTAGTTGGTTTAATGACCGGGCTGAATGTCTCAGAGAAGTCAATACCGAGTCGTTGATGGAACCCTTTGGCTACAAGCCGAGCTTTATAACGTTCAATAGCACCGGTTGACTTGTATTTTATACGATAAACCCATTTTTTGCCCACTAATTTTTGAGAAGGGTGTGACAGTACAAGATCCCAAGTGTTGTTTCGAGTGAGTGCATTGAACTCATCAGTCATGGCTTCACGCCATTGTGGGTTTTTCAAGGCTTGGGTAATATTTGTAGGTTCACTTGGACAGGAAGTTGTGATGGTGGAGTAGGCATATTTTGGATTTGGTTTTGTGATGTTATTTTGTAACCGTGTAACCACTATCCGTGAGGGACGAGTGGGAGGAGTAGGAGGGGAGGAGGGTGCGGTGGACGAGGGAGTTGTCGGTGATGTAGGTAAGGTAGAGGAGGCGGAAGCAGATGTGATGGTGGGAGAAGGAGGGGTGGGTGGGGGCTGAACCGTAGGTGATGCAGCAGGCACAAGAGGGAGATTTAATACACTCCATTCGTCAACCGTAGATGATGGCGATGATTCAACAACCCTGCACAAATCAGGAAATGGAAATACATTTTCTACAAATTTCACATGTCTTGATGTATAGATGCGGTTAGTAGATTGATGCAAGCAATGGTAAGCACTTTGAGTGGAGGAATAACCAATAAAAACACAAGGCAGAGATTTCGGGTCTAACTTATTAGAAGAGTAAGGTTTTAACCAAGGATAACAAAGACACCCAAAATTTCGTAATTTATGATAATTAGGAGCAATACCAAAAAGAGTGAGATAAGGGGATTTGTTAACAAGAGATGGTGTAGGTAACCTATTAATCAAATAAGTAGCAGTAGCTAACGCATTAGGCCAAAACCGGAGTGGAAGTTTAGCATGAGTGAGAAGGGTGAGTCATGTTCCAACAATATGACGATGGCGACGCATATCCATTATGTTCGGGAGTGTGAGGGGGAGAGGTAAGATGAGATATGCCATGTGATGTTAAGTAAGGAGTTAATTTTTCAAACTCGCCACCATTATCAGAGAAGAACTGTTTGATTTTTTGATTAAAGAAATTTTCAACCAATGCTCGAAAACGTTGAAAAATATCAAAGACATCAGATTTCTTCTTAAGGGGATAGAACCAAATATACTTAGTAAAGTGGTCCACAAAAATAACGTAATACTTGTAGTTTTCAGTGGAGAAAGTAGGGGAAGTCCATACATCAGAAAATATGAGATCGAGAGGATTTTGTGAAGTAAGAGTGGATAACGAAAAAGGCAATTTGTGACTTGTATTCATATTGCAAGCATTACAATTGGACATTGCAAAAGCTGGAATAGATGAATGAAAACTGGAATTCAAAATCCTAAGAATAGACAAAGAAGGATGGCCTAGGCGATGATGCCAGGCATGAGTAGGCAGCTTTATGGAAGTAAATGCATGAGGCAGAGAAGGACTCCATTCATAAACTCCGGCTCTAGTTGGTCCTTGAAGAAGAATGGTCCCTTGGGAAAGCTCCTTTACACGAAAAAGATAGGGCAAGAATTTAAAGCTTGTGTTATTATCCTTGCAAAATTGAGAAATGGAAAGAATATTGCGTGAGATGGATGGAACATGCAAGACATTTGTAAAATGAAATTTATGAGAAGATGTATTAATAGAAAGTGAAAAAGAACCTGTGTGTTGAATAGGGAGAGTTGAACCATCACCAATCACTAGTTCCTCGGTGCTATTGAAACACCCCCAAATTTCTCTCTTTCTAAAAACATATTTTAATATAAAACTCTTTGAGAAACTTGAGAGTATTACCGCCACGTGATAACGTTAAAGGCTTTAATACTAACTGTTAACTGAACTTTAAACTGGTGCAGCGGAAATAACTGAAATAACTTGTCCACATGACTTATACAAAAAGTACATGGGTAAATAATATAATGGCTACCGTTCTTGCTAATAAATAACAAGCCGTTGCCTGGGTAAATAATGTTAAAAGCTACCATTCTTGCTAATAAATAACAAGCCATTGCCTCTTTATTATTCCGATCATAAAAGATCATATATCTAATAAAAATCCTTCTGAAATAATCCTCCTTTAAAAAGAATAGTACTACTTATAAATTTAGCCATATAAAGGCATAAATAAGATAACTTGCCTAAGAGGTAACTTTTGAAAAATAATAATAATTCAAAAACACTCCTTTTTAAATATTTAAACATGCATTTAAATATCAAACTCCTTGTAAATTATATGAATACAGATTCAAAGATCAAACTTACAATAATATTAAACTAAAGACATAATTCAAGTGCATAATAAAATTAATAAACATTCAAACATGTTCATACAAAACACATGTAGTTCATAATAAAACTTATAAATTAAAAACACGACTTCAATCCAAAATATTTTCCTAAAAACATGATACTAAGGTTGCAAAAATAATTATTAAAAATCTACATATACACACACCTTAAATATTAATAACTACTAGGGAGAAGAGAAAGGGTAGGCTAAAAGAGAGAGAGAGAGTTTAAACATGAGAAAAGAGATGTATTTCTCAAATTTGGTGTGAAGAATATGATGGGTGGAGACCCCTATTTATACTAGTTGGACAAGTAGAGTCGTACTAGGACTCGGAACTAAAAGATGGGTTCTTGAGAGAAGATAAATAATTGGATTATTTGATTTTAATAATGCAACCTTTTAGCCATTCGCAACGAATAAGCTAACATTTTAGTTATTCCAAAATAATGCAACCTTTAACAAAAAATTCTCTGAATGGGTAAAAACCTGATGCAACCTGATAAACAGGTTGCCCAGGACACTTGTCACAATTTCATTGGTTAGTTTTTAATTTTTGTTGAATTTAAAAAAAAAAAAAAATCTCTCTCTTCCTTAACTCCACTGAACTCATCCCCACCCCACTCCCTCCCCTCCCCCTCGATCTCCCCCCCACCCCCCACCACCGCCACCACCGGACCACCTTCACCACTCCCACCGCAACCACCATCTTCACCACCACTCAAAACCGCAACAACCACCTTCACAACCCCAAATCACCACCACCAAAATCGACCACCAAATCGAACCCCACCCTTATTTCCACCGGCGCACAACCCACCTCTTCGATTTTCGCCCCCAACCCAACCGTCCTTCCCCCACGATTTTCACCCCTAACCCAACCGCCCTTCCCCCACTGATTTTCATCCCCCCCACCCCTTCGATTTTCGCCCCTCCCCCTCCCCGTCGCACTGCAACCGTCCACTTGGTCCGGGTATGGCGGCAAAAAAACCGACAACGGTCGGGCTTGGTCTAGGAGCGGGTTCGCAAATGCAGGTGGGGAGGGGAGGGGTTCGCGAATGCAGGTGGGGAGGGGAGGGGGGTTCGCGACTGCTAGGGAAGAGGGGGGGGGGGTCGGCGACGAGAGCCGACAAAGCGGGGAAGGGTGGGGAGACAGCAGGGGAAGGGTGGGGGAGGGAGTTAGCGGGGGAAGGGGAGGGGCGGCGCAGGTGGGGGGGGGGTGGTGAGGGGGGTGATGGGGCAGTGGGGGTAACGAGAGGGGGCGTGGGTGAGGGTTGAGGGGGAGGGGGCTAGGGGTGAGGGTGGGGGGAGGGGGGGGTCGGGGTGAGGTGGGGGTGTTAAAAATTTTTTTAACCTTGTTTCACGAAGTTACCAGTCAATCCGACTTATTGTAGGAATTTTTTGTTAAAGGTTGCATTATTTTGGAATAACTAAAATGTTAGCTTATTCGTTGCGAATGGCTAAAAGGTTGCATTATTAAAATCAAATAATCCTAAATAATTTGAGCTAAGATCCACTATTTTTTTATGATCATTTAGCTAAAATTGGAGAATATTCCCTAAGATAAATAATCTAGAAGCATATTAAGCAAAAGATAGAAGAAGTAAAGTTAACCAACTTTTGTTAACTTTGGGCGTGAGCTATGCGCCGGTAAATTTTTTTTTTTAAACATTTTTAAATTTTGTTTTAAACAAACTACCTAGATTTTAAAATTAGTAAACCCAGGCCCAAAATCCAAATTGAGCTAGGATTAATTTTAAACACCCAAAATCTTTTATAAAAGCCTATTCTAAAAGCGCTTTTAGTAAATAACAACCTTTTTAATAACCAAAACTTTTCTAAAAAATATAAATATTAACTACTAAAAATACGGAGTATTACAGAGTACAGACTACCCCCCTTAAAAGAAGTTTCGTCCTCGAAACTTAACGCAAGCAATTAAGAAATTAAGCAAGTAATTCACATATACTATAAACTTCCTATAAAAGTAAGCTGGCTCACTTAATAACTCATGAAACCAGTCAAAATTAGGTCAAAAATAACGTTCTAAGGTCAAACGCGCGAAACTTTATCGCACTATATCCCCCTTAAAAGGAGTTACGCCCCCGTAACTCGCTAAGACTGAAATCTTGACTTAATTTTTTTTTATCAACTTTGTAATACAAACAATATAAGAAACACTGGCTGACAAAGAATAACAAAATCACTAGATAGATTATACCTTCGAAAATATCTTTTGAGCTGTGAGAATTAATCTCTTTTTCAAGGTAATAATAATAGAAGCATTTGCCTTCAATAATAAATCCACATAATAAAGAAAATTATTTGAATAAGTCCAAAAGGGTATAGTTTATGACAAAATGAAAAGTTTATAAATTTGATTAGGAAAATTTTCCAAATTCTTGAAATAATAAATAATTACAAATTGATAATAAAGGCATAAATAGCAGGAAAAAGACTTGAAGCAAATACTGATATATTATGAAAATGCTATAGTATAGTCATAACAAATGAATTTTACAAAACCTTTCGCAAGTTTTTCTCGAAAATGCAATATTCAAACATGCCCTTTCAAAAATAATACCTTTACTTTCTCTCAAAATTTAATCAGCTTCACATAACTCATGAAGAATTCATAATGAATATCAACAAAATAACGTCGATCATACTTTATTACAAATCAAATTAAATAATTTCATATGCTAAACTTGTTAACATAATAACAAAACACATACTTCAAGAAAAGCAGTCTTCCTTACTTAGGACCTCAAAACTAGAACTCCTCGAAAATCATCTTAAAATTTTCCTTGAAATACCATAATCAATATTGTCTCAAAATAGACAGTACTACAGTAGTCAATTAGGACTTTAGACAATAAATAAACAATTTTGTCTCCAAATTGATATAATCTCCATTTCAATAAAATTAACTCCTTCACATAATATATACTCAATGCTTAAATCCATTAGACAAAAATACGACTACTATTTCCAAAACCAATTACCTTGATTGACTAATTTCTTCCCTTTGCTTCTTTATTAAGCTCTTGATTGTTTTTCCAAAAGTGTGTTTTTTCCACTATTAGAGACTTAGAGACACTTAGCTCTTTTAATAATTAATATACCCAATCCTCTATAACTCGTTGTAACAAACATCAAGCAAGAGTTTAAGACTACTCCCAAAAATAATACTCCTCTTGACACTCAATAATACCCCAAAATCAACTTAGCATGATGTTTGCAAAGCTCTAGTGTCTTATTTCCACCTTTTTAAAACAAAAAGGATCGAAAGGAACCTACTAAAAATTTAAATATGGTCTTTCGTACTTTCTTGCTTAACTATAACAACGATAACTCCTTTAAATATATTTGCAATTCAGCATAGGGTAAAATTCCTTAATTAAATCAAACTTCAAATATGGTATCTCATATACCTATAAGGTCCTCATAATATTCCTTATTTTGTCATCTTTTTAATGTTATATCTATATCATAGCTAAAATGGTGTTGACTATAACCATAAACAAAATATATAACTTATCTAAATCATGATAATTCGCCCAAACAAGTATAAATCATTGATCTCCTACTTCTGCTTTCCACAAATCATAAATTTTCCCTTTCTTACTCATGTCACTAAATATTAAAGATCATCCAACTCCATAAAACTTCAAATGACTAATTTCACAATTCTTAGCATAACATAAGGTAATGTCTTCTTCATGCCTATAAAAAAAAACTACTAAGCTTCTTTCCTTCAAAGGAATAAATTAAACCAAAACAATATTCACCTTTAATGAATCTAAAACAACTAGGCTTACTTTGAAGTCATAGGTTCTTGTAACACTTATAAATTAGCAAAACAAACATATAAATCACTTTGCATGAATTAGATCACATGCATACATGTCATATAAGACGTTAAATAAATAGATTCATCTCATAGAAAATATCGATGCCAAAAAAAATGCCTTAAGAGATAGTAATATCACAACTTGCAAGTATCTTCTTAATAATATGCCATGAAAGACAGAATAATAACTCAATTCTTATAATAATAAAAAAAATAAACTCTTTCTTTTGCTTATGGAAAATATGAAGATTTTTCATATTAACTTGACAATAAGTCAAACTTCCTTAAAATATATTCAAAATAATCATATTACAAATAAAACAATAAACACTAAACAATTCTTTAATATAAAAATCAATACTTTATAAAAAAGTTTCAGCTTTATAATTCGAATAAATATATATAGATTTATAAGATAAATACGGATTGCATGTTAAAATAATAGTCAAAATAAAAATAATATTTGAACTATAATTTGAAATGAATCGAAAAATATTTGAAATTCCTAGAAAAAAAAATTTTGTTTGATATTCTTGAAAAATAATATGTATGTATATGACCAAAAGAGTTATTTATCTGAGTACTAGGTTCATAGTGTATGAATAATTAGTCGAGTGAATTCCCAAGAAAGAAAGGTGCGGCACAAACGGCCAACTTAAGTACCAAGTCTTTCCTTAGCCAAAACTTTCCTCAGAAAAATAAATCCACATACTTATTCCGTTCTTCAAATTATAAATCAAAAGATATTTATACTTGAAAATATAAGTATTTGCTTAAAAAGAAAGAAATACTTTTTTTTTTCACATAATATAATATGTCAAAAAAAAATGCAAATAGAATGTGAAACTCTAGCTTATATGCCCTTCCTAGATCTACCCATACTCTCATTGATTGTTTAATTTATTTTCAAAAAGAACCTGAAAAACTGATACCACTTTGTAACACCCCCAAATTTCTCTCTTTTTAAAAAAATATTTTGATATAAAACTCTTGAGAAACTTGAGGGTATTACAGCCACGTGATAACGTTAAAGGCTATAATACTAACTACTAACTACTAACTGAACTTTAAACTAATGCAGCGGAATAACTAAAATAACTTTTCTTTATTGATATAAACTTTATTGTACAACTATAACAATGGAAATATAGAAAATAAAATGACAACTCCTTGACTAATTATGATTCCTCACTAGCTCCCCCATATGAAGTATGCATCATATCAACCTGTAAATTCTGCTTGCCAAAATAGAGTTATCACAGGGACAAAGCCATAAAACAAAACAAAAAGCGTGTCAGTAAAAATACTGAGTACATGTATATGCGGAATATTAAACACTTTATTTAATTTAACATTCAAAACTTTCATAAACCTTCTTTGGATACTTTTAATACTTATATAATATAAAGTATATAACTTTAATAAAAATCCTTTTTCCTTGCATAGGTACCTTTCTAAAGTGTGCACACCCCCCAAGTTTAGTATTCCTTACTGAGTCTATTATGAGGGATTACTACCTTGTCCACATGACTTATACAAAAAGTACATGGGTAAATAATATAATGGCTACCGTTCTTGCTAATAAATAACAAGCCGTTGCCTGGGTAAATAATGTTAAAAGCTACCATTCTTGCTAATAAATAACAAGCAGTTGCCTCTTTATTATTTCGATCATAGAAGATCATATATCTAATAAAAATCCTTCTGAAATAATCCTCCTTTAAAAAGAATAGTACTACTTATAAATTTAGCCATATAAAGGCATAAATAAGAGGTAACTTTTGAAAAATAATAATAATTCAAAAACACTCCTTTTTAAATATTTAAACATGCATTTAAATATCAAACTCCTTGTAAATTATATGAATACAGATTCAAAGATCAAACTTTATAATAATATTAAACTAAAGACATAATTCAAGTGGATAATAAAATTAATAAATATTCAAACATGTTCATACAAAACACATGTAGTTCATAATAAAACTTATAAAAACATGACTTCAATCCAAAATATTTTCCTAAAAACATGAAGCTAAGGTTGCAAAAATAATTATTAAAGATCTACATATACACGCACCTTAAAAATTAATAACTACTAGGGAGAAGAGAAAGGGTAGGCTAAAAGAGAGAGAGAGTTTAAACATGAGAAAAGAGATGTATTTCTCAAATTTGGTGTGAAGAATATGATGGGTGGAGACCCCTATTTATACTAGTTGGACAAGTAGAGTCGTACTAGGACTCGGAACTAATAGATGGGTTTTTGAGAGAAGATAAATAATTTGAGCTAAGATCCACTATGTTTTTATGATCATTTAGCTAAAATTGGAGAATATTCCCTAAGAGAAATAATCTAGAAGCATATTAAGCAAAGGATAGAAGGAGTAAAGTTAACCAACTTTTGTTAACTTTGGGCGTGAGCGATGCGCCGGCAAATTTTTTTTTTTTTTAACTTTTTTATATTTTGTTTTAAACAAACTACCTAGATCTTAAAATTAGTAAACCCAGGCCCAAAATCCAAATTGAGCTAGGATTAATTTTAAACACCCAAAATTTTTTATAAAAGCCTATTTTAAAAGCCTTTTTAGTAAATAACAACCTTTTTAATAACCAAAACTTTTCTAAAAAATATAAATATTAACTACTAAAAATACGGAGTATTACAGCTATCATATGGAGCATGAAGAGATAAATTGGCAAGATCATTTTTGACATGATGGGAAGCCCCACTATCAAGAAGCCAGGCATTTGAAGAAGGAGTGGAGGCAGTAGCAACATGTGCTTGCGGTGCTTGAACGGAGGATGAATAGCCCTTTTTCACAGGCTTGTTATAACCGGAGTAGGCACATGAATGGTGGGAAATTGACCTTTGAAGGCGGGGCAGTGGCTGAGAGAATGACCTTGCTCACGACACCATTGACATTTGCCAAGATAAGGGCGTTGTTGGTGAGATGTAGTGTCATTGGAGACACGAGTTGACCAAGCAGGAGTAGAGGGAGGCACGGTTTTGTGCTGGGCAACGTTTACAGTGGCCGGAAACAATGAGGTAGCAGGTTTAAGGGAAGCCGTCACTTCTTTGGTGATCAGTTTCTCATGGAGTTCTTCAAAAGAAATCGGAGTATCGCGAGCATTTACAGCATCAATGACAGACTTATATTGTTCATAATCAAGTGCAGTTAATACCTTTTCAATAATATCCTCGTGATCCATCAGTTTGCTCATAGAAGCCAAGCGATCAGTACAGGCCTTGATAGCCTGCATATAAGAGGTAATTGATTGAGTAGAGTGAGTGATTTGGCTAAGGTTGCTTTTAATTTGCTTAAAATGACCACGCGATGGGTTAGCATAGGTCATAGAAAGAACTTTCCACACTTCTGCTGCTGTGCCAGTTTGTGATACAAGAGGAACAATGTCCTGAGATAGAGTGCCTACAATAGCCCCAAAAACCAACCGATCTTGGCGAAACCATGTGAATGCAGCCGGGTTAGCAACCGAGGTGCCATCAGCGTTGGTAAGAGATGCAGGTGTTTAGGAGAAACTGCCATCGACAAATTTCCACAGATCATATCCTAAAAGAGTAGCCTGAATTTGAGTTTTCCAAGCTATGTAATTGGTTTGGGAAAGTTTGATAGAGTTGTGGATTTGGATGATAGTGAAGGGTTTTGATGGATCAGTGTGGTTGGGGATGATGGTACCGTCGGCAGCCATAATTGAAGAAGGAAAGAGAAAAGTGTGGAAAGAGGATCGTTTTAATCTGATACCATATAAAGGAAATGATTTTAATTAATTGAGATTTACAAAGTGCCTTGTTTAAAATAGGCAGAGAGTATTCACAAACCTAGATATCAGTAGCCGACTAAGCAATCCTAACTAACTGAAACAAACAGCTAAGGTTAGGCTAAATACAAGGAAGTGAGATAACAATAAAACAAACAACTTTTTAATTTGAATAATTAGATATTGAAGAGATAACTAATTATTCCTTAACATTAAATCAAATTATACCTAACTGCATCTTTACAAGAGGTCTTGCAAACATTATTGCCATAATGTTGCTTATTTTTCAAAAAGCTAAAATATAGTATCTTACTTAGCAAAGTATTTGAGAATCGATATAATGTTAAAAGGTTTGAAGTTTCCTTTTTATATAACCCAATTGGCCTTATTTTCTAAAAGTTAACCCATTATAATATAGCTATTATTTTAATATCATGTCATAGGTTTCTGGCAATGAAATAAATGTGAGAATTGAGGAAAGGATTGACGATAACATAATAGTGAGATTAATATACAGTTAGTCGATTATGGCTAATGAGGTTAGAGGCCTGTTCGGCAACGGTAGACCAGTAACTATGGTGGTAGCTTTTAGTTGTTAGAGTGGTTGGTGTGAATCTGTTAGTTGACAAAGTAGCCGTATAAAATATTGATGTCCCGTAAAAGAAGTCGTCAAAGTAACTCTTTAGAAATAACTAGTAAAAAATTCAAAGAAACTTTAATATAAAATTTATATGACACTAAAAGAAATTACAAAGTGTAGCTTTTGACAAACAATACTAGGATCGTTTGGTTCAAGGTATGGAATGGAAAAAGGAATGGAAACAAATAGAGGATAGGAATGATAACAATAATGGTTAGCTTTATTAGGTGTTTGGTTCAAGCCATGGAATGGAAATGGAATTGTAAGCATTACCACCAAATAATGTATTTTGTTATTTGAGGGGAGGAAAGGGTAACAAATTGGGGGGAGTCCATTACCACCAAGTAATGGTAATGGATTGATGAGGGGTTGAATCAAACAAAAAGAAAGGGAATCGGTAATTGATTCCGTTTCTTGGAGCCCAAAAATCACGAACCAAACGTGCTCTTAAGAGAGATATGAGTGTTTGGTTAGGTTGTGGTATCTCTTAAATCATTCAAAACACTTAAAGTTCATAAATTATTAGAATAGGCGGTCTAATATTAACATAAATTAGACAAACCTAATTCTACATACTCATAACAAGCTCATTCCATCTCACGCTAACCCGACATTATCCCTAGACATCGCGCACCAACCTAGTCATCCGTTTTATTTCCTTCCTTTGAATCACGAACTACAACGAACAATTTTTAAAAATAATATGGCAATCTTACCAAATGGATAAAACTGGTCACAAAATGGACTAAACTAGTCACCGAATGGATTAAAGAATAATGTGAAAATTTAATGGGTTATGCTGGTCACTAAATAAATTAAACTGGTCATTAGATAGATTAAATTAATCACTATATTCCGAAAGGTGATCCGTTTTCAACGTATATTACTCCACTATAATTGTCCAATGCGTACATATTTCATGTCGACTAACAAAAATAAATTGGCTTGCAACAAGATTTGAACCTGTGACATCTTGCTATTATACGTAGCACAATTATTATCTCAACCAACTTTTAATCATGCTTGAAATGTCTACATTATTATATTTGTACCTTTTCAATGATGAGTTTTCTTTATTGTATTTTAATGCGAATAGAAAAAATGCATATCAAGTTTGGAAAAAAATACCACTCGGGCAACGCCCGAGCCCAAATACTAATTTTATATTAAAAGTAAGCGGTCTCTTATAAGATCAACTGATAAAAGTTACCTCAAAAGCTTGCGCTGAACATTGCTGTGAATATATATTCTTATATGAATGTCATGTTGCTACATATACTGCGTTAAGACTCGAACCTATAACCTCTCATTTGAAATACAAATGCACTCACCAACTTATCTACAATGTCATATTGTTCTTTGTGGGAAAAAATGTATTTAAATAGAAGATAAAATTTTTCTCTTTTTTAAAATAAATAAATATGAATATATATGTTAGTACTCATTCATCTAATGCTAATAGTAGCGTATCCTATGATTCCTATCTTTCAGTACTTTTATATTAAAAAAAAAACGCTCTTAAAAATTGTATAACCTTCCTAATAAACACCACTCTAATATTCAATTATATCGGTTATATTCTTACACATTAACCTAAATTTCAAAAATAATATTGTATTATAGTCTTTGTAAATAATTATATATATTTATATAGGTGTACTCTCATGAAGCCGAGAGTTATATTAATTAAAATTCATAATACAATTTACTATGTAGGAAATATAAAAGTAATTTAAAGATTACTTCACGAGCATAATGCATGCCTATCACTCTTGTTTTTCATTTCTCTCAAGTGTTTGATTTAACATTTCAAATTCACATTGTTAAATGTTTTGGGGCATCGCGTGGATCAACAACTAGTTGATTGTGAAAAGATTGGTTTTACACTTCTACTCCCTTACTTTCCTCCTTTATGGGTATCAATTCAAAGTAGGTCTCAAAATCAAGTCTATCAATTAATGACATTTCATTTACTCCTAGTAATTTAAAAACACAGCTTTTAAATTATTTATCAGCCTATGAATGACCATAAATTTGTAGCAATTTGACTATCACGCTTGCCGCTTCGCTACGAGCCTATGAGGGAGTTCATTCCTAAGGCCACACCACAGTCCACAACGAGGGCTTTGACAGGGTTTTACAAAACAACGCTCCTCACTCCTCAGTTCTCCCACACTCTCACTTCCGCTATAACTTTCGTCTTCTCCTCCGTTCTCCTTTTTTTCATTTTTCCCGCCCCAAAACAATTACTCTTCTTCTCCATTTCCACCTTCATCTCCACTTAATTCATCCAAAAACACAATTTAGGGTTTTCCGCCATTACTTCAAGCTTCAAAAATGGTGTCCCCTAAACAACTCCTTTCGACAATTGAATCAACGCTTCTAAGTTCTTCCCCTCCTTCACCTTCCGACCGTATTGAACTTATGCACGCAATTCGAAGCTCTCTTTCTTCTCTCCAAAACCTCCTCTCTTACCCTGTACTATTTCTCCGTCCTTTTGAAATTGATTCTCTCACTTTTTTTTTGCTAAATTTTGAAGTTTTTTTAGTGTAATTTGATTGATTTTGTTCCTTTTTTTTTTTTGCAGTCGCCGAGACCAGCGGATCGAACCGAGGTGCAATCGAAAGAAGTCCGGTTGCCGAGCTTGCCACCGATATCGTTGGACGATCAGGATGTCCAACTTGTAAGATTGTGCATTTTTTTTTTTTTGCTGAATTACTATTTGTTTCTTTTTTGTAGTTTGGATTCTTTCTATTGGTGTTAATGTGGTTGTTTGAAGTTAGTAACATGGATATAAGTAAGTAGTATGCTAATGAGTAATGGACTCGTTTGTTGGATTATGCTTTTTTTGAATTTTCTCATTTGAGCTATGTCTAGCCCTTGTTCTCTTACCTCTTCTGTTTTTCGGTGGTTCACCGTACCCTTTATCCTTCGGCGTGCTTAAGTTAATGGAGTACTAGTTTGGATTTGTGGAAAAATATTGTCACCTTTCTGGAAAAAGTGGTGGTTTATGATTAGATATTCTAAGATGTCCCCTGCTTAGATTGAGTCATGAGGAGATCATGAGGGTATGGGAGTAGCTTAACTATTAGATACGTTCTTCTAGGAAAATCACCTTAATCATGAGGGATTCCAATTTCCGACAATGTGATCGTTATTTCTGGACAAAGGGAGTAATTTGCTCTTTTTTTCCCAGAAATGGCTAGTGGATATTTAGATGTATTGATATGAGTTATTAGAAAATTATAATTGTAGTAGGTGCTTGTTGATGGTATGGAAGTATTTGTCTTTGAATTGTCCACCACATTGTATTTACCATTAAGCTATAGAAAAATTCTAGTAGTTAATGCTGAATTGCTTCAATAGTTCAATTGTTTATGAGGTAACTCTATTATACTTTGTTTTCGACATATGCTCAAATGCTGTTGTCTTTGATGAATGGTTAGGCACTGAAACTGAGTGATGATCTTCACCTCAATGAAATTGACTCTGTTCGGTTGCTAGTTTCTGCTAACCAAGAGGTACATATTCATCCCTATCTCTTCTTGCTCCTTTTCTCTTGGTCCATAAGAATGTCTTACATTAGCAAATTAACACCAGGTGCTCTTTTTGGTTCTATTGTTTATGATGGTTTCTTTTAGTGCGGCCTGTTAGGACGAGAACCTTTGGAGATTTTACGTCTCGCAACTGGACTCTGGTATACGGAAAGAAGAGATTTAATCACAGCCTTGTATACACTATTAAGGGTATTGTATTTTCGTCTACTTCATTCTTTGTAGCACATTATGATGGTTTTTCTTCATGTTCCGATCACTGTTTACTTTTGTTCTTGCAGGCTGTTGTGCTTGACCAGGATCTTGACGGGGATTTAGTGGCTGACATTCAAAAATACTTGGAGGATCTTATAAATGCTGGGCTTAGACAACGGTTGATAAAATTAATCAAGGTTAGCTATGTGATTGGCGCTCTTTTTCCATCGAACCTTTTTCTCTTTTTTAGAGTTTGGTCATCTCTAATTGAACTTAGGAATGACTTTTTTTTCTGCTCATGGGTTTACTTTGACAACATTTAGAGATAACGAAGTGCAAATATTGTTATGCATGAATGGCTGTTTTGTGGAGTAAGGAAGCACCATCAAGATATCAATTTTTTTTTATATAATTGTCCTCAATGCAAAACTCGATACGAGAATAATATGGTTATATATCTTCATCATACTCCTACGGGATCATTTGCTCACACTGATGCAAGTTTCCTGCTCTGCATAACTTCTACTTCTCTACTTCCCTTGCAATTGCTATGTTCTTTCTATTTAGAAGTGAGATAAATTGATATAGTGGGACAACACTGAAATTCTTTTATGATTGTAATTTCTTATGAGGCTATGTTCTTATAGCTTGTTTAGTAAAAGTTATGATTGACTTTTTTTCATTATAGCATCATACTCCTATGAGAGGGGAGGAGAGTAACAACAACAACAGTAGCTCAGTGTGATCCCTCTATAGATAAGGTCCAAGATAGTGTAGATATATGAATTATCATCTCTTTATCTTTTAAAATACAATAGGAAGGAAAAAAGAGAAGAAAAAATGAGAAGCTTTGTTCGCCTTCACAAATTTACTTATAGCCAGTAGCTACATAATACAAAAGTAACTATCTCTTGTATCTTGGTATCTAGGAACTCAACTGGGAAGAACCAGCTGGTGTAGGGGGCCCTAATGCTGAGCGTTATATCATTGATGCTCGTGGTGCTATTGTAGAGCGGCGAGCAGTTGTTAGCCGGGAAAGACTTATCCTTTCTCATTGCCTTGTTCTGTCTGTTCTGATTGTGCGGACAAGTAAGTGTCCAGATACTGTATATTTGTTAATAACTTGTATATGTGATTATTTGTTTATAGGTTTTCTTTGAGCTTCTGGTATGTGTGCTAGCAGTATTTGTATTTTGTTCCCTTTTTTCTACATTTCTTTTTGCTGACTTGGTGTACTTAATTAAAGTATCACTACTCTAGGGGCTGTAATGTTGGCTAGGTACTGCTATCCTGGATGCTTCTGTATTTTGTAGCTCATTCTGCTTTTTATTAGCAGTGTATGTTTAATAATCATCTGTGTCACCTGGTAATAGGGACCCGATCTCGACCTCTGATGGTTGGATCTTGCCACCAACAAAAAATCTAACAATTGGAGGCCCATATGTAGGTTAATAAGTCAGGGAATTGCATTTTAAGTTCCTTAAGAATTGTATGCTATAGAATATATGCTCTTTTCCCGCCTTTTTACTGGCGGGTAAGTTCGTAGTTGTGGTAACGCTGGTGGAAGGGGAGGGGGGGTTCTTTCTGGTTCTTATTGGGTAGGCCAGTGGAGGGGTAAGGTTAAGTTTGGTTTGTTCATGGAGTGCGGGCAGAAGAGAGGGAGATCTGGTATTTTGACTAATCTGTTCAATTTACAAGATGTTGGCAAGAATTAGTCCATGAGTCACTCTCCCTCTCCAGTATGTTGGCCAGCAACTTCAACGGCTAAGGCTGGTTTGTCTCCAGGGGATTTAGTGTCCTTCACTGTTGGTGGTTGGTAATGGGGGGTTTGGGATCAGAAGTGTCTGTGACAAGTGTTTTATTATTGTTATTTTTTTTCCCTTTTAATAGTTTTGACTTTTGATTCTTCTAAGAAACCCGATATCAATCAACAACATCAGTTACAGTATTTAATGGAAGAACCAGAATGCTTACCCTGCTCTCTAGGTTCTCAACTGTTGTGACCAGTTTGGAACCCCTGGCTAGATTTGGTCATATGTCTCTAGGAGTTCATGAAATTCAGCTCTGAAGTTGACTTTGGTCGTTGTAGTCTTAGATCTATTACCTTTGTCCAACTTTGACTACCAAAGTCTTATCTAGTTATTTTATGCTAAGATATTGGTGGTTTCCATCAGTGAAGATGCAAGATGGTGGCGTGGGAGGTGTTGAAAAGGGCTAGTCGATATGCTATAGTGACAGGGTGGAGTATGATTGATGGTGGGGGTTGACTACAGACGAACGGTTTTTTTTTTTTTTTTTTTGAAGGAACATAGACGGACGGTTTTAGAGAAGGGGGAGAGAGAAAAGACGGAGGCTCAATTTATCTATACCTACTACCTAATATTAAATTTACGAAAACCAAAGGGGACACATGTCCCTCTATCATATAATCTCTCCAAAAAAATATTATATGCTTTTATGCTTTAGTCTAGCTCTCTTCCCCTCTTACCATTCCCCATATTAATCAAAGTATGAGGAACTCAAGATGTTTTCAAACTTTTGCGTTTTCTTATTCATACAAGTACCCTTTGTTTTTTGCTGCTCTCTTTTTCTCCTTGTTATACCCGCTCGTCAATGTACACCTTTCTAATGTTCCCTTTTCCCACTCCCCATATTATCTATGAGATTTTTTGAAGCATCAATAACAATTACAATACAAGGTGAAACATTTATAAGCTGGTTTTGTTTTGTTATAGATAAAAACCAAATGCTTGAAATTTGAAGATTAGCCTGCACATTGAAAGGGAAAGTTTCCTTACGATGTGTAAACTCTGCATGTTTTTCAACTCTTTTGAGTAGCACTGTTTCAACAGTTCTACTTTATTCTTTCAACAAGTGTTATGACAGATGTGAGAAGGAACAAATATTGAATGCAAAATTGAAAATAATCAGACACAGATTTAACGTGGTTCACCAACGGAGTGTTGGCTACGTCCACGGGCAGGGAGAGAATAATATTATTGATGAGAAGAATAATCAGAATTACAGATGTGATTATGAACTAAATCATCGTATTAACGATTTAGGTTAAAGGCCTATTTATACCCCGAATCGAAATCGCTAACCCACGTCAAAACAGATCCCGCCCGGTCGACCGGGCCAATTCGCCCGCCCGGGCGGTGCCCGCCCGGTCGGGCGCGCAAGCGAATTTGACGATCTTTCTGCCTGGCCTCTCGCCCGGTCCCCAGGCTAATTCGCCTGGTCGGGCGTGACTCGTCCTGTCAACCGGGCGAGCACTCGATTCCTCCGAATGAGCCGCATTTTCACCAGATTCAAGGCATCAATCTTACAAATCTCCACCTTGACTTGAATCCTCTCACAATGAACCAGAAAAACAGATAACAGATGCATTGAACACAATGCCTAGATTCTCCCGCAACCAGATTTGCCCCCGAAAGACAACTGAAGCATTTGTCCTTGAAGGACACCAAACTAGCCCATCAGGACCCCAGACCAAATTAGCCCCTAAGGCCCCAACCTTGCCCCCAGTGGGCAACTAACAATCATAATCAGCTTGTAAGTCCAAGCAACCTTGGAACTTACCCTGTGGAACCAGATTCGAACAGATGTGTTGCTTATACTCCTTCCTAGCACAAGTAACACCTTCCTTGGACGGCCCAAAAATATTCACCTCTCCGACATACAGTGCAAAACCCACCATGTCTTCACAACCGTCCCTTTGGGGAGAGTTCCCAAAAATTTCACGCCGACCAAGAGCTAAGTTTGACTGACCCGATTTTGACGACGAAGAACACGGAATTCCAGATTCAGATTGTGAATGTTGACAGACTTTTCCCTGACGTGAACCACCACTCCAACCTAGAGTGTCTCTGTGCTCCACCTGTTTCTCAACACTACCACAAACAGGAAACAGCCAATGTAACAACACCAGACTTAGATAACGTAGACCCTTGCAACACATACAATGTCTCCCGTTTAACCCCTTTCAGGATCATCTTCGAACCCCTGTAGACATACAACCCTCCACCCTCACCTTTGAAACTGAACCCTTTCTTGTCTAACAGACTAAGTGAAATCAGATTCTTTGTGACCTGCGGAACATGCCTAACATCATTCAAAGTACAGACTGTGCCATCACATGTCCTAATTTTTATGGACCCTATACCAACTGTCTCACAGACCTCACTGTTGGCCATAGTAACACTTCCATCTAGGGCTGTTCACCGGTCCATGACCGGACCGGACCGGACCTGCTTGGACCGGTGGACCTGATTTGTGGGATTTGGTGGACCGGGGACCGGACCTGATTTTCCGGTCCGGTCCAGGTGCGGACCGAAAAATCAGGTCCGGTCCCCGGTCCGGACTGTTGGACCGATTTTCGATTTTTTTTTTTTTTTTGGATTTTAAATATTCTATTTGGACCTGTTTTGCGAATTTTGGATCTGTTGGACCTGTTGGACCTGTTAGACCTGTTTGGACCTGTAAAAATGACTTGGACTGGCAGTTTAAAAAAAAAAATACTAAAATTTCGGGTTCCTGGTCCGGACTGATTTTTCGGGTTTGGACCGGACCGGACCGAAACCCGGAATCGTCACTTTCCACGGACCGGGGACCGGACCGGAATCTCCGGTCCGGTTCGGTCCGGTCCAAAATCCGGTCCGGTCCAAATTCCGGTCCGACCCACCCATGTGAACAGCCCTACTTCCATCAACCTGTTTATAGTTCATAAACCACTCCCTGCGCGAACACATATGACAAGACGCTCCAGAATCTAAAACCCACACATCACCGCAATGTGTTTGTTCATTAGCAACTAAAGCAATATCATCGTCGGAACCGAAATTTTCTCGCCGCAACAGTAGAGAACCGGACCAATTCATCGGCCGGATTTATTTTTCTTTTTAGGACATTCTCTTTTCCAATGCCCCGTTTCCTTACGGTAATTACGGACATCACTAGATTTAGGACCCCTAGAAGACGGTTTCTGGATTTTCTCCCGAATTCCCCGTCCATTACCACGGCTCCTCGATCGACCGTACTGTACCGGACGCCTTATGACGAATCTCCCTAGTATGAAGTCTTGATCTTACTTCTTCTAAAGACAGACTATCTTTTCCAATAATAAAAGAATCCACAAAATTCTCATACGACGAAGGCAAAGATACTAACAGAATTAAAGCAGCATCCTCATCATCTACTTTAACATCAATATTACGAAGATCTAGCAAGATAGTATTCAGTTTATCTAGATGATCCCTCAGAGACATAGACGTTGCTTCAAAAGCAGCTTGTTGGTTAAAGATTTCGTCATGTATAAACTCTCTAACTTCAACCACAGACCAGCAGCAGTTTCCTGCTCCGCAACTTCAGTAATTATGTCGTCAGAGAGACATAGCATAATTGTTGAATGCGCCTTCTCCTCCAGAACGGCCATCGCAAGCAGAATCGAATCCGTTGACTTCTTTGCCAACGGTGCCCACAACCCTTGTTGCTTCAGTAAAGTCCGCATCTTGATCTGCCACAGACTAAAACTATTTCTCCCAGTAAATTTATCAATTTTTACATTCATCCCAGACATCTTTCTCACCCGGATCGAACACAAGGCTCTTGATACCAATTTGTTATGACAGATGTGAGAAAGAACAAATATTGAATGCAAAATTGAAAATAATCAGACACAGATTTAACGTGGTTCACCAACGGAGTGTTGGCTACGTCCACGGGCAGGGAGAGAATAATATTATTGATGAGAAGAATAATCAGAATTACAGATGTGATTATGAACTAAATCATCGTATTAACGATTTAGGTTAAAAGCCTATTTATACCCCGAATCGAAATCGCCAACCCGCGTCAAAACAGATCCCGCCCGGTCGCCCGGGCTGAGCTGCCCGGTCGGGCGCGCAAGCGAATTTGACGATCTTTCTGCCCGGGCTCTAGCCCGGTCCCAGGCTAATTCGCGTGGTCGGGCGACGCTGCCCGGTCAACCGGGCGAGCACTCGATTCCTCCGAATGAGCCGCATTTTCACCAGATTCAAGGCATCAATCTTACAACAAGTCTTGTTAAATTACCAGAAGTCATCGTTAACAATAAAAGTGCACGAGCTCTCTTAAAAAACGGCAATTTTCATGCTGCTATTTTTATGTCACAATAAGGATATGTGGAAATTTATTTTCTTGCTTGAGTGTTATCTTTAGAACTTCAAAACGCGAGAGTTGTTTTGAGGATTCTGCTTTATCTTAGGTTTATTTGGATTTTTTTGGGTGGGAAATATAAGCATTCAGGAGTGATTAGAATAATGTATGCTACCATGGCTTTATTCTTGTCCAGGCCCCAAAGATATAAAGGATATCTTCTCTGTTTTGAAAGACAGTGCTGCTGAACTTAACAACTGCACAGACACCGCAAAATATCAGGTATTTATTTTACATTACTTTTTGTTATATGTTTCTGAATCATCTTGTCATGTCTCAATATTATGGTTGTCTTTATAAATCCCTTATTTCCCTCCTTTCTCTGCTTCTTGTTGTGCAGATAACATATGGCATCCTCTTTTCTCTTGTAATTGCATTCACTTCTGATGCTCTCAGCACTGTCCCAGAGAAAGTGTCTGTCCTTTCTTGTGATGCTTCCTTCAGACAAGAATTTCAGGAAATTGTAAGAATCGCTGCTTAGATTTGTGCCCATTGGTTTTAGTAATTTTGAATGTATAATTATCTATAACATGATTTCAAATATTGTAGGTGATGGCTCCTGTTAATGATCCGAATATTAGCGGCTTGGTTGATTGTGTAAGACTGGCGTGGTCAGTACATTTGATGTTAGTACAAGAGGGAATTGCGGCAAGGGACACAATCTCTAGTGCTTCGTCCAAAGACTTGCAGAATATCAATTCTTGTTTGGAAGTCATCTTCTCAAACAACGTGTTTCAATTTTTCCTCGACAAAGTCCTTCGAACTGCTGCTTATCAGGTACCTTTTGAGATGATTGTTTAGAAGATGTGGGCCAGTTTTCAAATCTATCTAGTGTTTCCTATCTGCCCTTTTGAGGACGTAATGTGTTTCTCCCCACAGAATGATGATGAAGATATGACGTATATGTACAATGCTTATCTTCATAAGCTTATCACTATCTTCTTGTCCGAACCACTTGCCAGAGACAAGGTATGTTCAACTCATCTTTAAACGCTTATTCAGGCTATATTTATAGATGTCTTGCCCGATCCTTTATACTTCACCTTATCTCTTGTGGGCCTGTGGCGCCTAAGGCATAAAAAACATCTATCAGCCTTGTAGAACTATATGTCAAGTGTCAACATGTTTATTATGAGATTGACCTTGATCAGATTGATGCAGGAGAGCTTATATTTACGAAAATTTTGAAGTTATGGGATGTTTATTGAGTATAGGATTGGGATTAAACTATTAAACTCATGTAGAGGGCGTTTGGTTCATAAATGGTATGCGTTTAGATTTTAGAATCAAGAAGGAAACAGAAGTGGTATAGGCTTAGAACTTGATTCCTCCTATCATGTGTTTGCTTTAGTTTAGGAATGAATCACACTTATTTTTGACTTGGTAAATAGTAGCAATGTTTTTTTTTCCTTTCATGGGAATCTGGAAAGCATAAAATGAGGAATAGGTCTTCGTCTCATAGGTCATCTGGGCCTCTTTTCTTTCCTTGACTCAACTCAAAAAGGAAGAAAATATTCCCCCTTCTGCACCCTTCTAAATGTGTCTTCGTTCTTTTGTGTCATTTTGTATGCGTCAAACCTCAAATGTCCTTTTCTTTTTGGGGGGGGGTGTGTTTATATGGCGTTATGTCAGGTGGGAAATGCACATGGTGGGAGTGGTGAGCCAGTTGTATGTGATTTTTATCTTCTTGCCAGTGCTATATTATACACAAAGTAGGGTGCTTGTGCATCTTTATATGGTTCACCTTTAGCATCTGGTAGTAGAGAGTATATTGTTGCATTTACTTGGGCACAAGAAAAAAAAGAGGTAGTGTTATAAGTTGCCCCCCCCATTTCATTGATATTGTAAAATTTAGTTTCCTTAAAAATTTAAGTACGATGCTGCACAATGTCAAAGGGGAAGTAGGCAGACACACTTAGTGGTCCAAATTGCAAAGCTAATCTACTGGAAGGGAAACCTCAAGAAAATGACTATTCCTATCCAATCAATGCACGATAAAGACCTTGGCTGCTAGGGCTGACTTTGACCCATGGATGCATCTAGATCTCCTGTGCCCTAGCATGGATCTTCTGTTTGATTTGTAGGAAGGAGTAGGACTGTTCTTGATGGGATGATGACGATTGGTGAATATGAAAGATAACATCTCAATCTCCTAGGTAAATAAGCCTGGTAGAAAAGCAGAGCAACCTTGTCCACTTTTGACCTTTAAAAATCAGAATCCACATAACATAGTTGCAAATTGATCCACTTATAAGGCCATGCAAGGCTTAAGACACCTCAAAAAACCCAAAGAAACTTCTACATGAATTTTGGATTGTGGAATATTAAAGCTTGCAAGCTTCCTGGTAGATTACCGAATCAGGTTTATATTGAAGCAATCATTAGTGAATCCGCCTAAGGCTATATCCAGATTAAAGTTTTCTAGAAAGGAGCTTTTGGGTTAGAAGTTCTAAACAAGAGTGGCTGATGGGGAAGAAGGATAATAGAGCGAACTAGGTCTCCATTGAAGCAATGATGAGTGATTCTGCCTAAGGCCATAATCCAGATTAAGGTGGCTTAAGAAAGGAACTTTTGACCTACAAGTTTCGAATGAGAGTGGCTGATGGTGAAGGAGGATAATGAGAGGGACGAGTAAATTTTGATGCAAGGATTTGGAAGTTGATATTTTGATAAAATCAGTTTTTTTGATGTATTACAACTATATGTGGTTCAGGAAGGTGAAGATGTAATAAAGTTTGCTGGTAATAAGTATTGAATAGTTTAGAGGTTGTTTCTAAAAGAATCACCATAGAAAAGATCTTTGTGGAAAGGAAACTTGTAAAGAACTAAAGAAGTTAAACGATTGATAAAAACATGATACGAGAAACTAGAGTTTTCCATAGCATATAATTGATATTTGTAGAAAGATGTATGAAGTACAACATTGATTAAAGTCAAGTCGTAAGCTCCTCCTTTTGCCATATGTGAGGGTACTTCTCAAATAACGTCCAATGGAAGAGAATTGTACACGAGTACTCTTCTATAAGGCATGGAGTTACCCGTGTCAACTTACTCTAGTTAAACCAAAGAATATGCAAGTGTAATAAAAAAAGCATGCAACAAAAATAATACCCCTCCGATCCGTATTAATCGCTATAGTTTGACTTTCACACTTGCCAATGCACAACTTTGAGCACTGATATATCTAATAATCTATTAGCAAAAATTATAAAAAGTTGATATATTGAAAATATACACCAAGACAAATCCAACATCTTATAAACTAATATTTGACTTTATATATTAGTCAGAAAATATGGTCAAAGTAGGTTGTGTGAACAGTGTACATGGTCAAACTGTATGGACTAATATGGGACAAAATTAATATGATAAAAAGGGCATGAATAATATGATTAAAACAACATGCAAGTATGCAACAAAAAAGAACACGAATGTATAATACAAAAAAGAAAATATTTGTCACCGTATTTTGAAGTTTGGGGCGTGGTCCCATATTAATCTCAAATTTAATTTATATATAAATAATCCTAAGTTTGGCGATACCTGTCTCATATTGGTCCCAATTCAAATTTGATCAATTCAACGGGTTAAAAAAATCACTTAACATGCTCCATGTTAGGCTAGTAGGTAGAAAGGAGATTTAGGAAGGTTTAGATCTGGAATTTGGACCCCCAAAAAAAACATTGTGAAGCTGTACCAGGGACCAGTATGGGAAGGATGTCAGTATGTCACCAAAGTTGGGATTATTTATGAATAAATTAATTTTGAATAAATATGGGAAGACACTCTGTGGTCCAGTTTTTCCTAAAAAGATAAATTATTCAAACGGCATGATGTTATAATTAAGGTGCAACTAAAACGAACATGGAAGCACCATAAATATGATTAAAGGTGTAAAAAAGAGAATATGGAATTGGGGTTAGCTTCCTCTTGCTGAACCCAGGTCCATGAAATAATGATTATGTAGCACACAGTGGCATCCTAGGAAATAGGCATGAGGCAAAGGCGAAGTGAGGCGCACATTGTCGTAATGAAAGATTTAGCAAATTATGTGAAGCAAAAAAATTACGCTATAAATCCCACTGAATGTCTATTAATGCATCTTAAGATCATATCACGTGCAAACTGTAAAGTAGGTGGGTTTATTAGGCATACTGAAGCACACATCTTGCATTTGAATGACTTTAGGGCACCCCTATTGTGCCTCACTGAAATTGTCATAGGCAATCACCCTTTGTATACCTCGCACTTCAGTGATTCATGCACATTGTTTGATAGTTAATGCTCTGCTTTTCTGACACAGCTGATATAGTACATATTCTCCTTCCCTTTCTTTTATTGCGTCAAACAAAGAGGAAAACTTCTGCTATTGTCTGGAGACTGTTAGCTTACGAAACAGTGAAAATATGATGTCTTCCTTCATGCTTATTATATCATTTGAGTGGCATCAACTTTCTTTTCTTACTGTCATTCCTAAATATGGAAAATGGAAATATATCAGATTTTCCTTTGATATTTTCATTTGAGCTCCACGAAGTTCTCTGGAAGTTTCTCTAATTGTTTTTTATTTCCTCCGAGCCATTAAGATGTACTGCACCGGATATTAATGGATACATCCACTCTTAAATTGTAAGATCAACATCTTTATTTATAAATTTAAGAGGTGCATGTTATCAGATATATCCAGTATTCTCATCTGTCATTGTCAAATTTAAAATCTTGTTTGGATCCGAGTATGCTGTATTCCAGGAAATCCTTTGTTGGTGCTATAGTCTAGAGACTATAAAGGTTCTTGATATTCTCCTTCAAGAAGTGGTTCAATGCTCTTGTCCATGTCACGGATTCTTCAGTTATCAGGTTTCTGATTTTAGTGCTCTTTGCAGTCTGTAATGAACAATCTAATTACGCTAGGATGTTTGTTTTAAGATTGGCTTTTCCCTCTCTGACTAGGACCTTTGTTTTAATTCTGGGGTGCTATGCTGAGGTGTATGGTATAATGACATGCAAGCCCTACGAGGAAGGAAAAGGAAGGATGGAAGCCCCATTCTGTAGGTAGTTAGAATTGAAGTTTGGGCACCTCGCAGGGAAATCATAGCGATGGAGTGTTATGACATTCATCTTGATCCTCTTTAATGTATCTCATATGTGTATTATGCTATCCAGACTTGGGTACGAGTCTTGGGCAGTGGATACGGGTACTTATCCAAGTGTCTAACATTTCATGGATCAAGATATTGGACATAGGGACACTGCCCTGAAATTGGATATGAATGTGGGGGCATGACACTGCTGAAGTAGTTTCCTGATCTTAAAATACTCTTTGCATGTGTTTTTCACGTCACAATTGCGCATATAACATTTTAGATTTACTTTTGGTTTTAAACCCATTTGTGAGACCGAGCATCTAAACATTAATTTCACTGCTCTTTCGTTTTATTTTACAATTTTTTTTTCCATACGAATATTTGGTTGAATATTGAAGAGTTTGGATAAGGATTACATACCCTTGTCGGAGTGTCGGTGTCCGACATGAGTATGTAAGACAAAATGAAGAGTCAAAGTAACATAATTTTTGTATGTCTGATTTTCATAGGTGAAAGAGTTGAAAGAGAAGGTTATGAATTTGCTAAGCCCTTATCGCATGGGTGGACCTCATGGCTTTTCTCAGTTTGACAACATAAATACTGACCATGCTCCTGAAGTGGACCGTCAACCATTTATTTCTTTATTGGAGTTTATTAGTGAAATTTATCAGGTATGTCGCATTAACTTTTGGTAATTGAATATTGATTAAAGACTATAGAGTTATGGGATACCATTGCCTGAGTGCTGCGTGAGATATGCACTGAGGATGGTTTATTTTTATTTTAATGAATTATATTTTTGAAATATTTTGTGGATTATGGGGGTTGTTCACATCAGCTCGTCATTGCTGATAAGCTATCAGTCTCTCAATAGTTTTCTTTTGTTTGAGGAAGAGACTGATTAATCTACTTATTCTCTATAAGAAGCGGAGGACAGCTTATTAAGACACTTGATTTAGTGTGTTGTTACTATTAGATCTCAAAAATGAAAAAGTTTGTAATACTGAGATTTTGTTCATGTTTTTTACATCATGGGAGCTTGGTTGGGGGTGGTGCAGGTAGTAGTATTTAACTATTTATTGGTCTAGCAATTCTAAATCGGTTTACTTTGGGTTGGTTATATGCTTATTCAGCCCTTTGTGGTTGTTTTCTTGTTACTCATTCCTTTCTTGAGCTTAAATTTCAAGTCTTACTCTCGGTGGTGTCTATAACATGTGGTAGTTGTTGAGAAAACTTTGCAAATGGTGTGTTATATTTCTTGTGTACTGAATGGCATACAGGAGTATGGTACATGCGTTATAAGTACTAATTTCCTGGGAAAGTATCTACGCGAAGATATTGTTTAAACCTTGTCAGTTGTCACCATGGAACCCCTGTTTCTTGTGGCCAATTTCAGTTTAGAAGGTCGAAGTTCGTTTTTTAGTGAGCTGCTCTGGCAGGATTAGTACAAATGATTTACTCCTGAAATGGAGGGTGGGTTGACTGTCTTACTGATTTTTTGTATTGTTTGCTGAATCATAGTCAGTGAATTTTCCTCACATGTCTTCTTTGTCTGGTGGCACAATTTCTTTGGAGGAAGTTATTTTCCATACATGGAGAGTCATGATTTAGAGACATTTTGCTTTAAAGTTGCAATTCACTCCTTGGGTCTCGAGGCTCCAAGTAGAAGAAGACACTTTGGTGCAATGGTTTTATTGTCAATACCGCTGTGCATTTTGTTAGAAGGAATTCAGATATTTTCTTTGGTGACACTTTACCATGTGCTTTGCTTTGAAATAGAGTGACCTACTTTGCCTCCTTATGGGTTAGGGTAGGCTCTTTCTATAGACACGCTCATTGAAACACATTCTCTGTTTCATGCAAAAATACTTTTGCTTTAACCTCCTACTACAGAAAATTTGCTTTTGCATCTGGTGTTCAGGAGAGAGATGATAAATCCCTAACGATTAGAGGGAAGTTTGCCCTCTAACTCTAACCTTTCACATGAATAGTAGAGTCGCTACCTAAGGTAGCATTTTTACCCTAATGAGTAGCTAGGCAGCGACTTTAATTGTTCAAGTGACAAGTTAGTGGGCAGGCGGCCCTATAACTGTTAGAGATACATCATCCCTCGTGTTCAGTAGCAGATGTCTCTATTTCAAATACAACCTGGCATAAATGCAGAGGATGTTGATTGCTGGAGTCTTGCTTACTTTGACTTTTCTGAATGAATTGCTTTCTCTAGAGTCTATTTTCTTCTCCAAAGTATGTAGATTTACGTATATCTTGAATTGAATGGACTCTTGATCGTGCTGTCGACAAAGACATCCACTCCAAAGTGGCAATGCTATATTCAGGGTTATGCTAGCATTCTTATTCCTGAAAATGTCGTGCTTGTTGATGATTACCTTGCTAATACTCCCTCCGTCTTTCATTAGATTGCCCGTTTTTTCTTTTTGGGATGTTGCTTATAAATTACCCCTATCTCTATTTGGAATGGGACCACACTTTTTAATTATTTAATTTACCTACTTTCCAAGCTTGTGGCCCGCTTAATTGTTCTTTTAATTAAAAGTTGATATGTAATAACATTTATTTTGTTTCAAATGACCCACTGAATAAATCTCCTTAAACTTTGTGTCAAATGAAAGGGGTACACTTATAAAAGACGGAGAGTTTATATTGCAATCTGAAACAAATTTCTAGGTAGTTGGGATTGCTTGGTTGGTACTGCGGCCTCTGATGAAATAGCTCTGAATGCAATAATCTTTTGTATTTGGTCTCTGATATATTTGGTTCACATTGGTCCATTGCATCTGGCTATGTAATTTTATCATGTATTAGGTTTGGCCAATTCCAAACTAACATCCATAATACCATGCTGTCTGCACCCTTATTAGGCTATTAGAGAGTAGAGAGTCTTAGCACTATGTTAGGTTCATGGATTGGATGTGGTTAATGCCTAGCTGTGGAGAAGGCTAGGGAAACAATGCTGAATTGATCCTGCTTTTACAAAGCAGTTTTGTTTAAGATGATAGAGGGAGACGTTATTATGTCTGTTCAACTGAGAGCATGATTCTCTGGTCAATGGGAGTTAGTAACTAGGTTTGTTGGAGGTTTATCATGTTTTACTCGTCTCAGCCAGAAATAGGTTAAGAACAGCCCACATTTCACTTTTTTCTCTCCTCTCTGTCTCTCCCATTCCCTTTTTTTGGCACATTATATGTTATTAGAAGCTCTTTTGACCAAATGGATTTTGCTTAGCGGACTTGCATCTGTTTGATTCTTACTTTTTTCCAGAAAGAACCGGAATTACTCTCTGGGAATGATGTTTTATGGACGTTTGTAAATTTTGCTGGGGAAGACCACACTAATTTTCACACGCTGGTTGCTTTCTTGAAAATGCTTAGTGCCTTGGTACGTGAAATGATCTACAGTTGTTTTAGTTCCAACGCTCTTTACAGGGTTCCTATATTTTGTTCTTTGACCCCTTTCTTGCAGGCATGCAGTGAAGATGGTGCCTCAAAGGTGTTTGAGCTGCTTCAGGGAAATACTTTTCGTTCTGTTTCCTGGAGCACTTTGTTTGATTGCCTGTCAATATATGCGGACAAATTTAAGCAGTCTCTGCAGAGCACTGGGTCCTCGCTCCCAGAGTTTCCAGAAGGAGATGCAAAAGCATTGGTTGCATATTTGACTGTTATTCAAAAGGTCTGTTTGTTGATATTATTAGTTTCTCATATGGTAAAAAGTCTCATATTTTAATGTTTTCCATGCTTATCTGTAAGTACTAATCTGTGCTTCTAGTTTTTCTGTATTTTTACTTTCTTACCTCTCAAGTTCCGGAGTTTGAGCGTCCCCTGATTTGTAAATGGTGCAAGCTTAATATGAATTTAGATAGAATATCTTGATTCTCTGTTTGCTAGATGATTCTATATCTGTTTGATGTGAATGTTGTTTTGTTGTTGGAAATGTTGCTGTCACCTGTCTTTTAACTCTGAACCAGGAAATATATTCTTCTTGAAGATTAAAGGTTAATCGATGGATAATTTCTTCCTGCAGGTTGTGGAAAATGGGAATCCGATTGACCGGAAGAACTGGTTTCCTGATATCGAGCCATTATTCAAGCTCCTTAGTTATGAAAATGTGCCTCCTTTTCTGAAGGTGGATCCACTGCACCATATTTTTCCATCATAATATGGAGCAATATTTGATGGTTCTTCAGGTTTTTTTAATAGTTGGTGTCTGTTGTGTGTCCAGGGTGCCCTGAGAGATGCTATTAAAATGTTTATCCAAGTTGCTCCATTGATGAAAGACACTATATGGGGTTATCTTGAGCAGTATGATCTGCCTGTTGTAGTTGGACCTCAAGCTGTAAACACTGCACAACCAATTTCTACACAGGTTTGCTTTTTCAAGAGATTAACTTATTGCTATGTTACAAACACATTGATTATCTTGAATAAACATTTACCCCTCAATCTATTGTTGTCTGTTAATCATTTCCTAGTTAGCATACTTGCATATGTCCTTTGTTTTTTCTTTTCGGTTGACCTACTTCTTTGGTCAGGTTTGTCAATGCATAATTTTCATCATTAATATCTTTAATTATCAATAAGCAAAAGTTTTCAAATTTGATTTTGAAAAAAAAATATACATCGAGACAAATCTAACAGAATTGCACATGCCCCCCTTTTTTTTCTCCTTGAGTATAATTCACAAAAGACGGTCAAAGTAGAGTATGTGAATATTACCAAAGTCAATACATGTCAACTAAAAAGAAACAGAGAGAAAACATTGCTTGTGTTGTTGCTTCACATCAATCTTTTCTTTTTCCTTTGGAGGGGGAAAGAAGGTGGGGGGTTGGGGTGCTGGAGAATCCTGTCCAACCTAATCACCCAGAGTACGGAACGTATTCAGCTTGCAACAAACTTTCCTACATCTCCAAGATCTCAGATTACAGAGTATCAACTGGCCCAAATGGTTGGTGGAGGCAGCCAAGCTAAAGTAAAAGATGCTAAAAAAGCTGGTGTCTCTATGCAGGAATAACTGATTCCCTATCTTTCTTCTAGCAAAACGTAAGACATCCAGTACAGATATTTTGAGATATCCTTATTCAGGACATGACTGTTACTAAGTTCCCCCTTTTCCAGTACTTCTTCCTGCAGTATGTCTGTGTAAACTGTGACGGACATTATTCATCTGTTGGTTTAAGTGATTGTTACTTTTCATTAATGGTTAATACTTAATAGATTCACATGTTTCTTTTCCCATGACACTCAGTGGCCAGTTGAAAATTAATTCAGCTTGAAGGCATATATAACGAAGGCAACTCTTTTTCTTCATCAGTATATATATGACTATTCTTGGTGTTGTTTGGATCTACTTCCTATTTCATGTGCAAGTTTGGGTTCTATTCATTTTTTCTGCATGTTCTTTTGACTGGTTTTTATTAAATATATCCAGCTTATAATATCTAGAGATTGATCAAAAGACTAATTGTCATTTGCAGGTGTATGATATGCAGTTCGAGTTAAATGAAATTGAGGCAAGGAGAGAATATTATCCATCGACGATCTCTTTTATAAATCTTCTAAATGCTCTTATTGCTGAAGAAAGAGATTTCAGTGATAGAGGCCGCAGGTAGTAGTGTTTCTTTCCTTTTTTTTTTTGGGAATAACAAATAATTCTTCCTATCGATTCGTGGAAGGCTCAAGTCATTTCATCTTTCTAAGGCTCACATATCCGTTGATTGGTATTGCCTGCAGGTTTGTTGGTATTTTCAGATTTATATATGACCAGGTCTTCGGGCCGTTTCCTCAAAGGGCCTATGCGGATCTGTCCGAAAAGTGGCAGCTGGTAGTTGCTTGTCTTCATCATTTCCGAATGTAAGCTGATCAATGTTCACTTACAGTTACCTTAAAATATGTTAATGTTGAAATTTTTGGTGGAAGGACTTCCTGTACACCTATGCCATGTCAATTCTCACTTGCATGACATGCTTTTTGTGCAATGTCAACCTTATTTCACTCTGTGAGAACAAATTGTGGCTTTGCTTCCTGCAGGATATTAAGTACATATGAGATAACAGTTGAGGACATTGAGAGTGTTGTTGACCGTTCACAACCTTCAACAGTTCAGCAGCCTGCTCAATTCCAACTGCAGCTTCCTGTTGTTGAGCTTATGAAGGTATGGAATTGTACTGATTTAATTCATAAGCTTTTCAATATCTGAGCTGAACATTATGTTGAAAAGTTGAAGGGTTATCCTAATAACTCTTCTTAAGAGTATTTCCTCGGGCTAACTATGTTGTTTCTGGGCATCCAATTTTCTTGGAGACTACTTGACCACTTAATCATTTCTTAATACTTCTATGTGATAATTTTTTGTCATGATAATTGCTGAAAAATGTAAATATCAAAATGCTGTGACTAATTGAAAAGTGAAGCAATTTTTTATACTCCATTCTTTTTTTATTTCATCATTTTGACTTTTAACATAATTTTTTTTACTAATACTTTCTCTCAGTATATATTTTCAAACTATTTATTATTACAAATTTTATTATTGAATATGTTAATGATTTTGTCTCAATGTACATTATCATACTTTTTATTATTTTTACTAATTGATTGTTAAATATAATAGCGGTGAAAGTTGTTCGTTGGGAAACATGCCAAGTCAATATGGTAGATGTAAAAAAGATCGGAGGGAGTACGATTTTTTTCTGTCATGTTGTGACTTGTGAGTAGGCATAGACACATAATTGGTTATTACTATGCTGGTATGGGTAGAAAAACCTATCCTCTCCTAGTGTCTGACATGGCAATTTCTTGAAAGAAGAAACTTCAAGTGATTCATAAATCATAAGTTACTTGCTAGCTTATCAGTTGGAAGTAAAGGTATTTAACTTTTACATTTTTGTGGTGTCTGCGATTCTTTTAACCAACATATCTTCTGTGTGTATATTTTGTAGGATTTCATGAGTGGTAAAACAGTATTTAGAAACATCATGAGTATTCTCTCGCATGGGGTAAACACTATTATCACTGAACGCACCAGCCAAACATATGGTGGCCTTCTGGAGAAAGCAGTCCATCTGTCTCTGGAGATCATAATTCTTGTTTTAGCAAAGGATTTACAGCTTGCTGATTACTGGCGCCCTCTTTATCAGGTGATCAATGTTTTCGATCTTGCTAAAGGAAAGGAGCAACATCATTGGATTATTGCTACGCATTGCGGTTTCTTTCCTTCATTTCTTTTTGTATTATGGATAGTCTTTCAAAACAAACTCTCTACTAATCCCCAAATGAGATACGGGTGAGGCTGTGTTCATGTGAATCTCTCCTCACCCTAACAGATATTTGTCTGTTGTGTCTGGTTTCTTTTTAAATTGTGATGTTCATTATCAGCTTGGTCCGTGAGAGGTGGCATATATTTTCCGTGGTAACCGTAATTCCTTGATGTATCTAATGTGTAGTATTAGTATCTTTGAGAAAGAAATGGTTGACTAATTCCCAGTTATGGTGGACCACACTGAAGAACCTTAAGGAAACAAACTCTTGTATTTTATTTTTGTTTACATCTGTTGCACTAGGGAGTAGAGGTTTGTGGAAAATCCAATATTTTTCCAAATATTTGAGGGCTTCATATATCTGGATACATTATTAGAAGTGTTTATTGCTGTTCTTTTGTTTCTTTTGGTTTTATGCTGCAATTGGCTGTTTATTCGTTTTGAATTTTCATGTTGTGTGCTGATGAAAACACTTTTTCTTTGTTACATAGCCTTTGGATGCGATACTTTCACAAGATCACAATCAAATTGTAGCTTTGTTGGAGTATGTGAGATATGATTTACAACCACTTATTCAGCAATGCTCCATCAAAATCATGAGTGCATTGAGGTATCCACTTCATGTATCATTCTGTCTCATTCGTTTTATCTTCTATATGTTTTGAACATAGTATGTTTGAGACTGTTGACAGCTATAACTGATCCACCACTCTTGATAGCATTATTGAATGCTTCATAGTTCTAAGTTGGCCATAATTTCGGCTTTTTTTTTCTCCCTTCATTCTTCTTGCAACACCTGCTAGTGGATTAGTAGAAAGATTAGACTAGAAAGTCTTATGTATCTGTCCTCTTTTTGCTAGCTCTCGTATGGTAGGGCTTGTTCAATTGCTGCTGAATTCTAATGCTGCAAGCTCCTTGGTAGAGGATTATGCTTCCTGTCTGGAGATACGCTCACAAGAAAGCCAGAATGTAGACAACAGTAGTGATGATCTGGGTGTGCTCATACTCCAGGTACTAGAGCAGTGTTTGTGAGTTGCTTTTATTTTTTTGGTTGTACTTGATTGATATGTGGATTTTCCTGGAACGGTCTAAATTTTTTCTCTCTTTTGTTGTTGCTACAGCTTTTAATTGACAATGTCAGCAGGCCAGCACCAAATGTGACTCATCTGCTACTCAAATTTGATCTAGATACTCCAATTGAGCGTACAGTCTTACAGCCAAGATTTAATTACAGGTTTGGTGGTTTCACGATTACTTAGTTTCAATTTATGCATTTATATTTAATGTTGATTTTCTCATTTATGTACTGTTGATGTGATATACAGTTGCTTAAAGGTTATTCTTGATATGTTGGACAAACTTTTGAAGCCGGATGTAAATGCGTTGCTTCATGAATTCGAGTTTCAGGTAAGCATGTGCTTTAACTTTTGTTTCAGGTTGTCACAGGCAACCAAAAACCAGTCTTGAGTAGTATTATACTCCCTCCGTTCAATAATATAGTGCTTACTTCTTTTTTTTCACGGTAATGAAGGTGAAGGAAACATGATTAAAGACAGATTTAATGTTGAGATTCATTGGAAAACTTACAACAAATGTGGCACGGATGCAATTGAGAATGTGAAGGGTTTTTAATAAACATAACAAAGCATTTATTGCTTCTCTCCTCAAATCTGTATATAAACAGCTAAGTAAGGAATAAGTTGTATTAATCCTAACAAACCAAAAGTAACCAATCAGAATGTAATATCGAATTTTTTAAATGAATGACACTACAGAGATTAGTGGCACAGGGATTGCAACTAAAATAAGGGACTTTTAATAAAAAATATTTCCCTCCTAAAATCTGTAAATCCTTTCCATCTTCACTGTATACAAACAGCATGAGGAACCAAAAAACACACCACCAAACACACACACACATAAAAAAATTCTGAATAACAAATAATTTGTCAAAAAAATTCAGCAAAAGAAATCTGCATCATTCCCTGCTCTAATGGCTTCAGACTTTCACCCAAGAAATCACCAACAACCTGAGTAGAATTAGGAGGGGATGAAGACTCTAAGTAATGATAATTAGATCGGGGGACTATATGTGTGGTTTCCATCACAATCAGCACCCTTTCACAGTTTGGATAATCAGACCTACTGTTTGTGGAGGATGGAAGAGGATCCCCAGAAGAGCAAGAGAAACCCAAACTCATGTTCGAATTTCATTTGAAAACCACAATAAAACCTTCAAGTTAAAGAGATCTTGCTTCTAAAATGGTTTTAAGAGAGTTTAACACTGAAAAGTACTTAAATAACCATGGATCTGGATTTTTCGAAGAGAAAGAAAACAGAGAAAACATACCAGGTGAAATGAAAATTCAGTCAAAAAATGAAATTGAGATGAAATTGAGAAGGGGATCTGAATGTGTAGTTAAATTTATGTGGATGAAACTCAATATTGAACCAAAAAAAAACAAAGAGCTGCGTGATATCGATGAGAGAGAGTCGCACCATTTTAGGGTTTTCTTCGAAGGTCAGAGAGAGTGTGAAATGGAAATGAGAAAAAGGGTGTGAAATGGAGAAATTAGAAGGGAGAGAAAGGAAGTAACGGTTAAAAAGAATTAATGAAGTCAGATATAGTGTATTGGAAAAGGTGGGGTTGGGCATGTTTTAACATTAAATGCTGTTAGAGTTTTTGAAGGCAAATTGAGGGTACTTTCGAGAATTCATGGCATTTTATAATTGGAAAGGTGAGAAACAACTACTTTTTGGGACACCTTGAATTGAATGTAAGGATTATATTATGGGACGGAAGGAGTAATTCATAAGACTGGCTTTTTAATATTACCAAATAATGAGATTGGGTTGCAATTACTGTGAGCATTACTTCTAAAAGTGGCATTTTGAGCTTGTGACCATAATCATGATCATGCTTGATTCCCTGAACTATTAATTTTCTTGTTTGATCAACTTATTTTTTCAATTAAAACAATGACTTGTTTTCTGCAGCTCCTTTATGAGTTATGTGTTGATGAACTTACATCTGGTCCAGTGATGGATCTATTGAGTAGTAAGAGATATCATTTCTTTGTTAAGGTATCCATTCAGAATGCCTTCCTTTTTTTTGAACTTTCTTAGCTGCTCAGCGAACTATTAGATCTTACTTGTTGGTTCATTCTAATGATTGCAGCATTTGGAATCGGTCGGCATTGCTCCGCTTCCTAAAAGAAATAGTGCACAGTCTTTAAGAACCAGCTCACTTCATCAGGTTTTATTTCTGTAAACCTTATTGTTGACGTACTTGTTATGAATTTAATGCAGCTTCTTCTAGTGCATGTGCTATTTCTAATTTTCTATAGATTTTTTTTTATGTGGCATGGTTTCAAATTTGGTGTATATGTGTTTCCGTTTTATGTTTTTTAGTGCACTGGGATTTCACTTATTTTTAACTTTTGTCTACAGAATTTTTTATGTGGCATGGTTACAGATTTGGTGCACATGTGTTTTCCTTTATATGTTTTTTAGTGCACTGGAAGATTTCACTTATTATTAACTTTTGTCTACAGAAAGCTAAAAGTTATTCACCTATCCAGAGGATAGGATATTTCTCCTTTTTGGAACACATAATCCTTAACGTCTATAATAAATATCTAAAGGTTATGTTTCCCTATATTTTTGAGAATTTAGGAAATGCAATTCCCTTAAGTTTTGTTTCTCCTGGAAGAAGGTGCTCTTCTGTAAAGATGGGCAGTTCTATTTGGGTATCTCAATTGGTATCTCGAATGAGTTGTAAGGTTTAGATAATTGCTCCTCTTTCATGCTATTCTTTCCGCTTGCCTTTCCCCAAGAACTTTCTTGACAGATTTCTTCCTGCCTCAATATTCTCTCCATGTTTTTCTATCAGTGTAATTGGTTGGGCATACATATAGCAATTTGCTGTCACAGGCATGAATGCTTAGTAATATGGTACATGCCACCTCGGTCTTTTTTGATGTATTAGCTTCGGTTTTGTATTTAGTTTTGGTTCATTCTTTACATTTTGGTCATAACTTTTGCTCTAAGTTCGTTGTCAGCATGTCTACTGTTTTACCCCTTCCCCAAAATACGCTGAGGATTTACATTTTTGTCTGGTTATAAACTTATAACTGATTATGTAACCCTTTTGTGTGTGTATATATATATACACACACACACACACACACGGGACTATTAGAGTTTTATGCTTCATGGTGGATTTAGATATAGCGAACTGCAAAGTTATGATCTTTGGTTTGTCTAAGAAATTGTTGATAAATGTTTTTGCCATCTTTTTCTAGGCACTAGTCTTGTCACAATCATTTTTCTCTCTTTTTCAGTTATTACACACACACACACACACACACACACACACACACACACACACACACACACACACCGGGACTGTTTGAGTTTCTGCTTCTTTGGTCAAAATTATGATGTTTGGTTTGTCTAAGAAATTGTTGGTAAATGTTTTTGCCAACTTTATCTAGGCACTAGTCTTATCACATTCATTTTTCTCTCTTCCTCAAGTCGTTTACATTTAGATCTTTTAGTGGTATTGCTGTCATGATAATGGGGATATCCAGGTGAGGAAAGACAAGCCTGTGTCTCCAAATATGATGTTGATATCATGGCAGTGGAACATTCCTTTATTTTCCTGATAATATATTGTGTGTAAGTCTCTGTCACCTTTTTCAGAGAGCTTGGTTGTTGAAGCTTCTGACGGTGGAGCTGCACTCTGGTGATATGACAAATCCCTGCCATAGAGAAACGTGTCGTAAAATCCTTGCTCATCTGTTTGGGCAAGCTATGAATGAACTGGAGGGTGATCAAGAGAATGTTACTTCCTTTGCTGAGCAATATAGAGAAAGTACTGCAACAAGAACAATCAGTAAGAGCAAGGTATGGTAATTTGTCATCTTGTCTGCTTGGTGTATTCTAAATGATGATAAATTATATACACTGGTTTCCGTCAACTTCTTTGTGCTGTTCATTCAATACAGAAAAATATGGCCCACAGAACTGTTCAGAAGGGATACTCATCTGAAAACAAATCTTTAAAAATTGATACAAGAAAGATTATGTGAGAGAAGACATGAAGATTAACAACCTCAAGGGAAATAAGAACTGAGTTGCAATCACGCTGTTGTCGCTGTATACCAAAAGTGCACGTTCCAGGGATAATTTTATGAGCATGTGCCTAGGTGAAGCTAAAAAGCACCGTTTGATCTTGTGAGGATGTCAAAAGAAACCTAATCACAAAAATTGTATCATATTTAACTAAGTACCATCCATCGTACTCACATCATAATTCATACCAAAATATGCAGCTCTCCACCATAGATTTATGCTATATGTGTCAGAAATATCATATACATCATTTGCAGTTGGCAAGTAATAGTAAAAGGGGAATTCTTGTTAGTCCTTCCACATTAAGAACCCTCTGCTAGAGAAAGACTTGTCATGTCACTATGCATGAACTAGTGGAACCCTGTCCTGCCATTACACGCTCGAGAATACAATAGCTTTGTGCTCTTGGCCCTCCAAATAAAGGTATAATAAGTAAAGGCTGCTTGTTTGGATCTTTCTCCAGGTGGCTGTAAAAGGACCGATTTATGAAGAAACCAAAAGAATCACCCAACTGAACTCTCGGAAAGAAATGGATTAAGGATGCTCAACAAATTAACAAGCTTGTGTTACTCCCACTTCTAAGGATTCCGTCTAACGTAACTTGAAGTAGAATTAATAGGAGTATGAATGAGTGTTAGACAACTTGTAGAGAGGGGGAAAGAGGACACTTAAGGTTGCTACACTAAAAGAATCATCCTCAAATGAACCCCCATTACTCATCTTTTATTTGACCAAAAGACAGAAAAAGTGGGCTAGTATAGGTACTATCTCCATTCCTATTTAATCTACACGGTTTGCTTTTCACTAGAACCAAGGAAAAGGGAAAAAGTAGGATAGATAGGAGAAGGATTATGAAAAGTGGGGAGTAAGAACTAAGAAGTACAAAAAGTAAATAAAAAATAGAGGAAAGAGAAAAATGGGGTAGGTGGGTGGTTTTAAGTGGGTTAATTTATTTGGTGAGGGACCACATGGGGGACAAAAGTGGGAAACAATGATTGGGCATTTTACCTTATATAGATAAACTAACAGTGTAACCATTAAAAAAGAACGGCCCGAAAAGGAAAGTGCGTAGATTAAAAAGGAATGGAGGTAGTATTATCAGATTCCTTAGTCTATCCATCCTTTCCTTTAAAGGCCTTTGCTATTCTATGTCCAAGAGAACTTGGCTCATCTAGGAAAATACTATAAATATATTTCAAGTGGATTTTGCCTCTTGAATTATAATATGACTTCAGTCACCATTTTGAGATTAAAATTTGATAAAAGTTAAATGGAACATGATACAATTTTTTCTTAAAAACTCTGCATGGATTTGTCCACATTTAGATTAAATCTTTGTGTCCCTAGCTATTTCACTGAAATGAATTCTCTATTCTCTTTGCTTTGAGAGAATTTCTATCGAAAATTACAAGATAAGAGATTTATTTTCCACATCTTTCAAAATTTAACGCCTAAGACCAGAGAGTAACTCAAAAACCTGTAACAGAGTCCATTCTTTTTTAAAGCTATCAGTATCACTGTGGCCAAAAAAAAAAAAAAATAACAATATATCAGTTACTTCAAACAAGACACTAGCACAAGAGGTACATGCCTCTTGGGTGCATCAAACTGAAGATCACCTTTAATTTACTTTGCCAACTCTGGAGGATTATAGTCATGGATACTCATAACACTTCATTTGAGGGAAGGTATGAAAGAAATCATAAAAAGGGAGAAGAAAACTAAGTAAAAAGTCTTTGCATAATCGATTCAGATATGCTTAGGCATTAAATTGTTTAGATGAGCATGATGCCATGGTTTTCTGGGTAATTTATGTGTGATCTTAAATTCTGATGAAGATTTGTTCAAACTTATCTTTGTGCCCTAGAGTTGGCAGGTTTGGTTGAGCAGTAACGGGTTAAGATTTTGCCAAGCAAAACATACATGTTTACCTGAATAGGCTGAGATTTTCAACCCAATCCAACCTATTAAGTAGATGGGTCAGCTTACCCCATGACCCTTTTAAGCTTTCTTCTTTTTCCCCTTTTTTTTCCACAACGGTAATGGAGGATTTAAGCAAACAACCAAATATTACTCCTTCGTCCCATATTAATCTATAAACTTTAACGGGCACCGAGTTTTACAGGACTCTCTATATTATTGTTGGCAGTGGGGTGTTTGTTTATTGGAGTTAGTGGGCTATGGAACTTTAACTTTTTGGGGTGGGGATGTTTCTTTGTTATTGTTTTGGCTTCTCTGATGAGTGTATAAAATCAGATCATATTAGTTCAAACACAAATTAGAAGTTAATTCATTAACAGCAAACATACAGCCCCAGAAATAATCTCTGAAAGTTTAAACAATAATGTCAATCATATAACAGAATTCAAAATAGTCTTATGCAGAATATCTGATTATCTGACATTCTTCCTGGCTTCCGGATATATTCTATTTCCTTTTTTTATACTAACATTAGGAATTTGTACGAAGACGTTACTGGATGAAGTGGGTCAACCTAACCTGTTTTGTTACAGGTAGGCAGGTTATATTCAGACTGATAATTTCAACCCTAACCCAACCCATCTAATTTAATGGGTCAATCAGGTTGACCTGGTAATTAAATGGGTTACTTTTTTTCTCAGCCTAATTGGTAGTCATGTTCGGGTTGGATTAGCGAGTTAGTTGCCAGCTCTATCAGGTGTCCTCTTGGTGGAAACGTTAGAAGGATATTTTCTTAAGACGTAGTGATGAGTGAATATCTTAGATGCTTGATGGGTGAAAGATGTCGGGTGGCTTGTTATACTTATCTATTGTTCCTGTCCAGATTTCGTTGGTGTTAGAATCTTTCTTTTTAATCTGCCTGTTGTCGATGCCAAGTGGATTATGATATTTTTTTTCTGGAGTAGAGGTGGGTAAGAGAGATCATCTACAGGGGTGGGTCCGGTGGAATATGGTTTATGGGAAGATCATGTTCTAGAACCCTTTCTTGGCAGGGGATTTGCTATGGCAATTTCTTTGGAGACTTGAATTCTTTGGTCCCAAGTGATATGAAATATGCTCTTCAGATGTGATGCTTGCTAGCATACAAGTCTCTTGCTCCATTCAGATATCATTGCTTCCCTTTGTCAGATTTCAAGTTGGAATTAGGAATAAGATTTAGTTTTGGGAGGATTTTTTGCCTTCTTGCGCTAGGGAGGTACCTTTTACTATGCTCAATGTCTCGGCTTCCAATTTTATCGGGAGTGTGAATATGATTTTTTCTTGGAGTTGGGCGTCCCGTGAAATTCTTGAAATTTAGAGGGGGATGCACATACAAATTTGTTAGTTATGTTGGGGAAGGCTTGGTTTTCAAAAAATTTAGATCATAGTGTTTGGTTAGGGATTCTTCTGGAATTTTTTTAAGGAGTGCTTTCTTAGAAACACATTCTCACCAGTGAACACGACTTTTGCTACTTGAACTCTGTTTCCTCATTTGCAATATTACTTGGATAGCTATGGTCTCTAAGAAAAATAAGGTGTTTCTGTGGACTGCATATTTGGATAGACTGCTATTGTAATATGCAGAAATGGAGACCCAGTAAGTGGTATATGCGATCTTTGTCTTGGTGGTGACTGGTGAGGAGTCGGGAGGCTATAAATTTATTTATTTGTTACTATGTGAGAATCAGGTGGGTGCGTAGTGTGTACAAGGTCTCTTATGAAGCATCTTCATGCTTGTTGGTTAAGCTTTGAGAGGCTCTAGTATATGTGAACTATGTGGTGGTTTGCTTATGTAGCTGTCCCTTGGGTGTTGTGGATGGAAACCTATAATTCAGGAACAAATCTTTTAGTAGGATTATGTGGGGTAGAGTGATCTTTCGTATTTCATTGTGGAGCTCTCAGTGGAATTGCTTCCCTATCTAGGCTTATGTGGTATTCAGCTTGATTGTACTTTGACTCCTTTGATTTTATTAAATTAAAATTTCTTTTTCAAAGATTCATATCACCTCTCTTTAACTTTATGTTAAGTACAACTAATTTGTATCTTCTCCAGGCATTTGAGCTGCTTGATATCATTCAATTTAGACCTCCTGAAGCCACTATGGACTATTCAAAAGTTGTATCAAATGCTAAATGTAGCTTGCTAGTAAGGCCTGAGATTATAATCTCTTTTCTTTACAATAACATGTTACTGTATTATAATGTACAGTTGGTTCACTGAAAGTATTTACTCCATAGGTTGAGGGGATACTTCGAAATTCTGCACCTGAAAAGGATGGAGTATATTATTACTCAGAGCGAGGTGATCGTCTAATCAATCTTACCTCATTCCGAGACAAACTCTGGCAGGTGTGTGTGGGTACTAAATTATTTTTATCTGAGTTTGTGTTAGTCTCTCGTTTGTTTCTTTGAATCTTTTCTACATAATTTGATGCGCAATTTCTTGATTTGCCAGCTGAGTTCCTTTGGCAATGAACTCGACCTTAATGACTTGCGAGAAAGTGTTCAACAATTGCTTAGATGGGCTTGGAAATACAATAGAAATTTGGAGGAACAAGCTGCCCAACTTCATATGCTAACTGGCTGGTCGCAGATTGTTGAGGTAATCTTTCTTGTTATTCATGAAAATGTAGTCTTTTGCATGTTTTATTATCTGTCAACTTAACTAGTATTTCTTATCTCATAATTTTTGTCACTTAAATTATCAATGCACTATTACATTCTTTTGAAGTACTCATTTCATACTATTTTAAATACCAATGCAATAACAAAGAACTCATTAAATTGTGTGCATAACCGTCAAGACACTTCCTAAGGAATGAAAAGGAGTATATTTCCCTTTTGCATTTTCCTTGTCTTTCTGGACAAGTCGTCTTGTATCTTTTTCTGTGTTGGTTTCAAAATTTTGCTCTACCTTTGCCTTGTAGATCTCTGCTTCAAGAAGATTGTCATACCTTGAAAGTAGAACTGAAGTCTTGTTTCAGTAAGTTAACTTGACTAATTTGTGTGCATTTTATTCTTGGGCATTCTGTAATAATTGTTATCTGATTGATATTGGCAGATTGCTTGATGCCTCTTTGAGTGCTTCTGCTTCACCTGACTGTTCTCTTAAGATGGCACTTCTGCTGACTCAGGTACTTCCAGTTTGGTGGATGATAGTTGGTACTATTCCCTTGTGCAATTCTGCGTAATTCTTATTGTCTCATGTTGATGATAGTCTTTCAACCTTGCTGTTTTTAGGTCGCCCTCACATGTATGGCCAAGTTGCGGGATGATAGATATATATACCCTGCTGGTTTAAATTCAGATGCTGTAACGTGTCTTGATGTTATCATGTTTAAACAATTGTCAAATGGAGCTTGTCTCTCTATATTGTCTAAACTTTCTCAGGCATTATTAAGGCACGACTCATCAGAAGCCTTGAGAAGAAGGTATGTGTTCTGTTAGGTAGGTGTGCAGATTTGCTGGTTGCTATGCTTACCATAATTCTATTTTTTTTTTTTAAATTCAGGCAGTACGCATTGTTACTCAGTTATTTCCAGTACTGTCAACATGTACTTGATCCAGATGTACCAAGAACGATGCTTCAGTTACTACTTGGTACTGGACAGGACAATGAAGATATGGATCTTGAAAAGGTATCATGTTGATATTATCTGAATCATTTCCTGGCTGGATTCATGAGCATTTATTTGGCAGATATATCTTGTATGGGTGGAGTCCTGAATGTCCTGTGGATTTTCCAGATTGACAAAGAGCAAGCCGAACTGGCACGATCAAACTTTTCTATATTGCGCAAAGAAGCTCAAGCTATTCTAGATTTGGTAGGTTCTACAATCTCAATTTCGGTCAATAGTCATACGGTCCTGTAACTGGCTTCATACTCTTGTTCTTAAACATGTTGAGGCTGAATGTATCCAATTGTCTAGGTGGGCTGTTAAAGTTGTAGAATTGAAAAGTAGTAGATACTGAAATGAACACTTATATTTTTTATTTCGACAAGTTATAATGTCTGATTACATAGCTTTTTATCAGGTAAACTTATGTGCTTTTTGTTTACAACGAGATTTTCCTAGGTGTCAAAATTTAGAGGTGTAAATATGAACCAATTCCAGGGAGTGTAGTTGATATTTTATGAAGAGCACCTTCATACAGAACAAATTGTAGAATAGGAAAAATTTACAGGAATACTGGTGATTGTTGTTGGTCTTCCCAAAATGATCCAACTATCATTATTACAAAATAATCATAAATATAACAGGCATCTTCCCAGAATGATCCAGCGTAGTTTCCTTTCTTTTTCTTTATTAACCCCCCCCGGGCCACACAAATCCAACCCAAGCACCACCATGTCCTCATTTCTCTCTCTCTCTCTAGTCTCTCCTTCTCTTTACCTTTCCTGATGCAAAGGGTCCCTGTATAATTGGATAGCAAAGAAAAAAAACTTATTGAGTGATGATTGTGAATTCCTGACCTTGGTGCCCTTACAATCAACCACCAGAGCCAACTGCTGAGTAACCAACCAGAGGCCGTGACTGTTTAGCTAGTAATGTTTGGGTATCAATGTTTGAATTTTTCTAGTTGCAGGTGCTCAAAGGTACTGAGCATTAGACCAAGGTGCTATGACCTGTTGCGTGAGAGTGATGGATTCGTCTCTGAAGACCTAAAGATTCCTTTATCTTCCATGTTCTTAGATGGTAAAGAAAAAGAGAGCATTTCTAGTTATTTTCTTGATCTGGGCTGGTTAAGAGACATTGATCTTGAGCCATATTTTGAGATCACAACTACAGAAGGCATCAGGAAATAAGAGTCTCCAGAATAAGTTTCTGCCTGGAGAGTCCCCTTAGAAAATAGAAAGTATTCTTGAAGAAGTTAGAACAATCGAGGTAAGGGTGAGAGTAGTAGCTAATCTACCATGACAAACAAGCTTGGTAAAACAAGTTTCATTGTGTGGGAGGGGCTTGATTTACCTAGAAAACTTACAGAGAGCTACAAAGAATGTACCATTGGATATCATTTGCATCTTCATTTTGCTAATACGTGGTGATTCTTGTGATTACAGTGACTGCTTGTTATGATACATATGTCTCAGCATCTGCGTATTGTTTCCAAATCTGCTGTTAGTGGTCCTTGTACTCAGATTCCATTTGTGTTTAAAAAAAATATTTGTGGTAAACAACACTGGTCAATTTTTCTGTTTGCTTTGTTATTAGTGAGTGCCACAATGACTTTGCTACTATACATGGGCCAGTCTATCCAACTTGTATTACTTGTTGTTATGCTAAGCTTTCTCGAGTGGATAATCCACTAGTTTATTTTTGACCTGTATTCCATTAAAAATTAACCCTCCTCAATCTGCAGGTAATAAAAGATGCAACCCAAGGCAGTGAATCTGGGAAGACAATATCACATTTTGTTCTTGATGGATTAATATGTATAGATCATGAGAAATTCTTCTTGAACCAACTTCAGAGCAGAGGATTCCTAAGGTCTTGCTTGATGAGCATTAGCAGCTTTTCTTATCAGGTTTGCGATGCTAATTTTACTGGTTTTATTACCATGGCATGAACGACCAACTCTTCACTTTGAACCTGTAAAGGGGTAGCGCAATAACAATATCAAAGGGGCAGTAAGAAATTAGAATATCCGAAATATAAAAAGTAGCAAGGCAAGGTGATGGATAAAGAAGTATATCATACCAAACCACTTAATGTATGAGAAGATGTGAATATGGAAACTTTAAGAAAACATGCAAAATAAGATAGGAGATTTATGTATGGCACAATATGTCAATGTGATCTCGGCAGTAGAAATTATATAGATGATTCTATGTATTCTGAAATTGATTGCAATGAAGCTTCTGTCCTATGTGGAAGCACTATGGGAATGTCATTAGTGATCTTAGCAAATTTATGCATTAAGTTAGGTTAATTTAGCAGAAAACAGGGTCCCTGTTTGGACCAAACTATCTTGATTTAGGGTACGACCTCTGAAACTTGCTAGTTGTACTTATAATGACCTAATGTGCTTTTAACTAGATTAAGTGCGCCTCTGGATCAGAAGGTTTTTGTATTCGACATGCTTTTTACTGGCATGTTTGAATCATCCTGTATAATGTGTTGGACTTCCATTATAGGATGTTCGACGCACTATGGAGGCTTTGCAGAGATCCTGTACGCTTGAGGCTGAACTTGCTTTGATGTTGAGAATCAGTCATAAATATGGGAAGGCCGGGGCCCAGGTTTTGTCTTCCATGGGTACCTTGGAGCATTTGTCTTCTTGCAAAGCACTATATCTGCCATTGAAGGTATCTTTTATTCTTACGGCAACTCTTTTTTCCTAGGATTTTATTCACCTGCAATCTCTGTTTTGCTAGGGAAGCTTAAGGCATGTGGAGAATAGGTTTGCAAGGGGACTGCCGGCCAATGCCGACAAGCAACAAGTTATAGCTGCTCCAGTATTGAGATTGGTGTCATCTCTTACTTCATTGGTCGATGCATCTGATTTCTTCGAGGTTTGCCAATATGGTTGTCTTTCCTACAGCTTATTGTATTGTTAAGCCATTTGTTGATTGCTTAAGGCAGGATAGTCTACTGATTGCATCTCTATAACGCTCCACCTCTAAGTATCGTTTGATTTAATTAGTATCATGTGTGTTATAGGTTAAAGGCAGTTGATTGTAAAAAGTAGAATAAAAGTTGTAAATGTAGTCTTTATATAGTTATTGCTTATTTGTTTTCTTTGTCAATAAGGGTAATTCTTTCTTTGATGTTAAATTGGTGTCATTTTGCTGTTTTTTTTTTCTTTATTTAAAAGGTTGAAATAATTGTATTTTCACTGTAAAAGTTAAATTATTATTTCTAATTGTTCTCGTACGGATATCATCACTGCATATGTCCATACTGTGAGGTTTTTATGTCTTTTATAAGATACTGGTAGTTGTGTGCAAAAGGCTACAATAACAATTGTTTTGTATCAAAGGTAGTAGCCTGGTTAGTGGCTATTTATACGCCATTGTATAATACTGCTTGAAGAATATATGAGGTAGTTGGTCAAATATTTAACAGACTATATATTGGTTGTTGAATATGATCAAACCGCATTTGAAGTTTATGTTGGACTTGGTATATTGTCAATTGTCGGACAACTCCAGGCCTCAGCTTATCCCTCTGGCCTTTGTGTGTTTCATTTGGTAAGCCTTTTCTTTTGCTGTGCTGATTAATGCAAATATCCAAGTGGCACTCTATATCTTTGCAAGTTTGTGCTTGTTTGTCCTAGCCTCCTAGGTCATTGTTAGGTATTCCCTGAATTGGTGCCTGTGTTAGATGAATGTAATTTGTTGAACTGTGCAAAATATGCCAACACAGAATGCTTATCTTTTCTTATCTTTCTCCTATTAGGTGAAAAACAAAATTGTCCGAGAAGCCATTGAGTTTGTGCAAGCCCATCCCACTCTGTTTGACCAGTCTCTGCAGGAAAACATTTTTGAAATTGATGAATTGATGATGGAGCTTATCAATCTTGTTGTTGGCATATTAAGTAAGGTATAAGGTGTCTTATATATTCTACATGAATGACATTGAGTATTCCATTTCATATATTGTTCTTTTTCAAAATTGTTTAAGCACTGCTGTTAAGAAAAAAAAAATTGTTAAAGGGTTACAAGTCTTCTGTCTGGAGTGTACAATAGTATGAAGTTCTTGTGATGCTTGACAAAACTTCAATTGTTACTGATTTTAGTGTCTTTGAATTGGCTAGCAGTTCCTTTTGTAACAAATGAAAGGTTCTCTTGACTGATTTGAACTAGCCATTTATTACATGATTCTTGTGTTTGGACTGAGGCCTTGCTCCTGCAAAACATTTTGTGGCTTTGCTGCTGTAAGGACCTCTGTGTCATTTTTTAAATGGAACTCTTTCATTTTTTGTGTCTGGTGTTTCTGCTAGACCTAGTTATTGGACAGGGTAGCCCAATGGCTAAAGGGTTAGGGTCAAATTTATAGGGCTTTTATTGGACAGGGCTTTATTGGACAGGGTCATTATTGGACAGGGCCATTATAGGGCCAGAAAAGAAACCCAATAATTTTGAAAAATAAAATAGGTTTTGTAAAAACAATTACATATTCGGATTCGCATTCATTTATACTCACTTTTGGCTCTTTTTATTCCTTATTTTTCTTGCTCGTTTACCGACCCGCCCATTATCGACCCGCTACCCGTTTGGCCCGACCCGCTACCGACCCTTTATGAGTCGACCCTCTTATGACCCGACCCGCTTCCGACCCGCACTGACCCTGACCCGCTCCGCCCAATAACCAGTTCTAGTTTCTGCTATTTGGAATCTCTGGCCTCAACAAGATGGACTAATATGTTATAACTACAATGCTCAGAATACATGCGGCACAGGAAACCTCCCCCCCCTTCTTCAAACCGGTTGTATTATGTGCTTCCTCTTGCTCCTTGTCAGATCGAAAGGATGTAAAGTTGTTTCTAGAGGGGGTAATTGAATAAAATGAACATGTTTCATAATTGCAATAGTACATGTGGACATTCAGCACTTTTTAATTTTTCAGGTCTGGCCTTATGAAGAGAATGATGAGTATGGTTTTGTTCAAGGCCTTCTTCGGATGATGTGTGATCTGTTCTCACAGGATGCTGAATCATTTTCTTCCGTCTCTTCTGGGTTCTCTCCCATGGTATATGTTCTTACTTCACTTAAATGTTTTAACATGTAGGAATTGCAACTTACATGTTTTTATCTTTTGTTATGTAGTCATGCCATTTTGTGAAATATACGTTTTTTGTTTTTGGTTTGGTTTCAGAACCAAAGGAGGTTGGAACTAAAGAAATTTCATATAGGTTTCGGACTCAGTTCGTACCTTTATTTTCAAGTGACAAAGAAATCCCTTAGGTTGCAGGTAGCTATATAATTCTTAAACTGATTCATGTGCTTACATCTAATCTTAGTAGTAATTAGTTCTCTAACTCCTAACTCCTTATGTCCTCCCCCCCACTCTTCCGGAAAAAAAAAGGTTTCGGATGGTCAATCTGCTTATCACAAATCTGGCAGAAAGCAGCAACCAACATTAGCATTGCTTGGCCATTTTCTCAACACTGTGACCACTGCTCTTGAAAGGGCTGCTGATGAGAAATCTCAGTTACTTAACAAGGTAGGTGAAGAAGCTTGGAGGATCTATGGACTGCTTCCTTATTCTTGCTTTCTCTCCCTTGATATATAATATAGCTGTTTTATTTAATCTAATATATTTCCTAGATTCAAGACGTAAATGAGCTATCAAGACAAGAAATAGATGGCATAATCAATACCTTTACTGAGAAGACTCGTGTTTCTTCATCAGACAACACAAACACAAGGTATGTTATATTGGTTGACTGCGGTGCTTTTAGATATTGTGTTTCATTGAGCTTTTTTTTATTCTTAGTTTGCAGGATTAAATTACATCTTATCTCAGTATATAGTTTGAATTGGTTAGGGGTACTGCTTGCGTAATCTTTTCCTCCCTGTAACATTTTTGGATACAAGATCCACTTTTCTGGATGGTGATAAAATCCATGTTCTTATTCAAAAGAAAAAAGTCCTTGAATCTAGTTGTGCTGATGTGCCCTATGAATTTTGCCAGGAAGAGTTTTAGCTTTTGTAAAAACTATAGTAACTGAAGAACCTTCTTTCCACACACCTGTCGGCTGTGCTGGGTGCCAATTAATGCTTCTTTGGTACTAAAATGACCACAAAGCCCTAAAAGCTGCAGAGAAAAAATCATGGAAATATATTTAGGCAATATGGGATAGTTCAACAATTGTGAAACCCATTTATGCAATAAGCTATGTGAGGATTCATGTACTGACAGCATGTAAAACACAATGAATAAGCAAATGCAAGATTGAATAGATTAACCAAACAGAAGAGAGTTATCTTAGGGTTTAAGGTTCTAACTCTTAATGTAGAGGAGTTGCTTCGGCAATTATTTTCTAGGACGTGTAGTGTGTGAAAGTGGCAATTCCTTGACAAGGCTAGAATCTGTATTCCTCACCATATTTTCCCCTTTTTTACTATGTTCTGGGTTTTTTTCACCCTATATTTTTCGTTATTACCAACTTCAATCTTCCACCTCTCTGTGATCTTGTGCACTTTTTTGTTTTATTTTTTAATTACAGTAATGATATGTAATTATAGGAGGGAGAAATCACTTCATGCTATTTTGTACTTCAGTCTTAACTGGCAACATTTATTTGGGATAAGCATAAGCTAATGTCCAAGATTTAAGATTTCTCACCTTTCTTCGTGTTTCTGCAGGCGGTATATAGCAATGGTGGAGATGTGTCAGATAGTTGGCGACCGAGATCAGCTGGTCACTTTATTACTTCTACTGGCAGAGCATGTGCTGAATGTGATCCTCACTCATTTCCAGGACGTGTATGTTTTCTCTCCTTTGCCTTATTTTTCTTGTCATGTGCTTCCTAGACTAATTGAGGTGTTATGGCTCGATTTATGACAGTTCCTTTATAGCTGGAAGTGGAACCAATGGAACTGCAAAGCTAATTACACATACTTCAGATGTGGAATCCAAACAGGATCTTTCAGCGTTATGTGGAAAGTTACTTCCCATCTTAGAAAGATTGGAATTGCTAAATGAGGTAAACTTGCTGTTGTCTTTGTGATAATATTGCTATATAAGCACGGAAATGTCCGGTTTTCCCCAGTCCTTTCTGTCCTAATCACCCCTAAAATGGCTAGAACACCATATGGAAAACTGCACCTTTATCTTCCAATAATATGAAATGTTGAAAATTTTCTTCAGTAATTCAAGTTACAGTCTCGATTTTGGTACTTCGAAACTCAATTCTAAAATTACTGTTTCAAGTGAGATTAAGCTGAAGGTAAAAGAAAATTTCCTCTTACATGCAATAGGTTCACCTTTGTCTTGTGCAGGATAAAGTTGGACAGAGTCTTAAAGTATTTTGCAGATTGGTAACTTCACTCAAGGAATTGACCATCCGAAAGCTGGCGTTGTGACTGTCATCGAGCTCAGAGTTTTATTAGGATTTAGCGTTGGTTAATTTATGTTCCATCATTTTATGTACCATATGTATTATGTATCCCTTGGGATCTTTTAGAGAGTTTGAACGCCTTCCTGTGATCAAAAGTCATTGCTTGTGTATATATATTCACTCTGCCCCTTTCGCTTCCATTTGTTCAGCCCATGTTAGGCTAGTCGGGGGGTCAATTGTATCTCGAGGGCAGCAGACAGTATGGAAATTCTTTACGAGATTCGTACATATACTAAATAGGCTAAAAATGTGGTTGCATTTCTATAGATTTTCAAAAAATAGTTCTATTCATGCAACACTTTTTTTTTTTTCCGAATGTATATAGAATCACAAAGAGGAGTATTTGATTCTAGGTATTGTATCCTTGTAATATAAATTGAGACCAAGAAAAGGGTGGCTGATGTATCACTTTATTTTTAGATATCCTCACGGGTTCAAAGTTTTATGGTAATTAACTTTGGGCTAATTTAAATGTACTTTTGTTTTAAAGTAAATATTGATGAGGTGTCTGCTGTTTGTTGTTAGAAAGGAATGTTCTTTGGGTCTTAGACAAATAAGGGCAAAGAAAAAACAAAAGCAAAGATAAGGTGTATGAACATCTAAAGAAGCAACTAAATAATGATTTTCAAGACCATTACAAACAACTAAGCATGAAATTGAAGTTTACATGGACCTTAATTGACATAGCAAAGGATCTGATAAATTAGTTCGAGAAATCTGAGACATAAATATTGAAAGCTTAGTACAACATCAACTTTCAAAATTAATACTCCCAAGGGGGTTATGATTTGATGTATTGGAAATTTATCAAGAGTTATTATTAAACCAATTCAGAAATCAAACAAACACAAATTGTAGGTTATGAGTATCAACAACCCAATTTCTCAAGGTAAAGTAACATTAATCACACAAAACAACATAATGCAGATCTTAAAGGATTTCTCTTTACCCGATACAGATTTCATCATAATTAACCGTCTGATAATGTAACATGTAGGATATGATTTAACAAGATGATAAAGTTCTTGAAAAAATAAAATTTGTTGCCAATGTAACCACAAACGCCTTTGATTAACAAGAGATAACACTAATTATACAAGTATGTAAATAAACAACAATAAAAATAAAAAACGAACATCCATATATATTTATCAACATAATCTTCTTTTCTTCTTTGTAAGGCTCTTTCCACCAATTTCGACTTCCTTCCTATGACCTTCCTTTCGGCTTTCTAGCAAATCAAGACTTCCAATAATCAATCTAATATCCGTAATCATAAATTTACCAATATTAATTATCTCAGTTATTTCTTCCTCTTCCTCATTATACCAGATTAAACCAAGAGAACCTTTAATGTATAACAAATATTGGTTTAGCCTTGAAGAATAATATAGTATATGACAACTTCCTTGAAAAGGAAGCGTCAATAATTTTGTCCATGATTCTTTAACATCATATTCTTTCATCACCCACACTTCTTGCTCATATGGACTGTCATCCTTAACCAACATTACGGTTAGACGGCCGTCGAAAATACATACATCCTTAATCGTGTAAATTTCTTGAATATCAGGAAAGTTTATCTCACTCCATTTTTCATCATGTAGATCGAAACGTATAATAACGTCAAGTTTCTCTGTTAGATAATGTAAGGAGTTATTTAAGTACCCAAAACAACTAAATTTGTGTCCTACATTATTTGGAGGGTCTAATAAGGATTTCCACAAACCATTTTTGAAGCTATATATCAATCCTTCAACTCGATTCTCGTACACATTAACATGAACGATCTTGTAGTCAGCACTATTCTCATCATAACCAAACCCCGAAACACTACACATTGGAGATTCAGTGCAAAGGTTAACAATAACTTGGAACACTCCCGAGTTTGTTGGATTCAACACTAAGTATTTGATGTACTTGAACCAACCAGTACTGATGCAAAGTAAGCCGTTGCACGAGCCTATTAGTTTTGTCGTCGAGTCGTGTCGAAAAGCAGAAGGCAAGGCGAGTTTGGTAGGACGAGGGTGGGATGAATATGATGAGATGTTAAGAAAGTCACCGATAATGTAGAGGGAAGAGCCGGATGAAAAGATGAGTAAAGCATTGGATTCGGGGTTTTTGAGTGAGGTTTTGTGATAGAGTTTGATGAATTCAGAGCTTTCTATGTAGTTTTGCCAATCGTTGGAAACATATTTGCATCGAATTAGTGACTTTAGAGGTTGTTGTAGGAGGATGTTGCAGAAAATTTCATTAGGAATTGTTTCCATTGAAGAGGTGCGCCGTGCGTGAAAGGTTGGAAAAGTAAATAAGTTGCGGTTAATTTCTGTTTTCTCTAATGTAACAACAACGCATATAAAATAATGAAATTGCTACATAAAGAACCAAATATATATATATATATATATATATATATATATATATATAGTGGGAATAACGTGGGATGATAAAAACATCAGTAAAACAAGGTTATACTACAACTAGGATTAGGTTTCCAACTAGAAGAAGAAATAGGTTTCACTTTACCACAAATTCTTAAAGAGGTTTGATAAATCTCTATCAGTTAGATATATTTAACACAAGTTTTCGTATAACAAATATTGTTTGTGTATATAACAAATATGGTTTGTGTTTGTGTATGTAAAAATATTGTTTGTGTTTCTATAACAAATAAGAGGAAAACAACACAAACAATATATTTATATACACAAACAATATTTGTTATATACAAAACTACATTTATTACACGAAAATTTGTATCTAACACATCTACGTACCTATTAGATGTTTACACCCCTCATTCTTAAATTGACATGGCCAAAGTCCAATTAAGAAAGTTCTCATTTTCTTTTATGTTGGCACGTGTGAGTCTTTGTCGTTGGGTTTATATGTTTTTATATTTTGGTATAGATAGCAGCCAACTTAAATTAAGTACTTAAAAACAGTTTTACAATCCGATAAAAGTTCATCCATACAATAACTAGGGGGTGGGGGAAATCCTAGTTACATTTCTTCTACTAAGACGACCACGAGCATGCTTAGCTATTACATCCGCCACACGGTTTTCTCTCCTGCCACAATGCTCAATCTTCACTCCCGGAATGCTCCTCCACAGCTTTCTGCACTCAGAGATCACACTCATATATATTTGTCAGGATTAGCCTCAGGGTTGCATAGACTTTTCACTGCATTAATACAATCTGAGAATATGATAGCATGGTCATAGACTCATAGTTATACATGGTCAGTAGTTGGGTTTATATTTTCACTCCCGGAATGCTCCTCCACAGCTTTCTTGATATTGACTCATATATCATCTATTGTTTTGTTGTTTTCGTTTTTTGCATTTGAATTTCTAGTTTGCTTGTTTTAGGTTTTTGGACTTGCAATTGTAGTTGTTTGTTTTAGGTTTTAGAATTTGAGATTTCAAGTAACTGTGTTTCTTGAGTTAAATTTGTTGTTATTATGTGTTCATTTGGCTTTCTTTTGTTTAATTGTGAATTTTTGTAACAATCTTGTTATTCTTGTGAAATTTTGTAACCTGGAATAAAAACTCTAAATTAGGGGAGAATAAAAGGAAGAACATTAAACGGAAAAAAAATCTAAAACCTTAAAACAAGGCTAATTAAGCAGTATAATATATGAAGAATGAGTCAGAATAATGTCAGAGGAGATTTGATTGTGGTGAAGCAACGTGAGCTGCTTTTTTTTTTGTTTTATTTTTTTGGTGTGAAAATGTGGGAGTTTGAATGCTTCAATTCTTCAACAATGGTGTCTAATGTTTGAAGTTAAACATGTACGTTCATAAGAATTACTCTTATGATAATCAAAATATATAGTGACCAAATAGAAGATGTACGTAGTTATTAATTAGTATGTAGATTATATTATTATGAATTTGATTACTTAGCTTGATCTATATTAAAATGTCTCATAGTATCCTTTTTATCGAAATAGCTAGTTATTGTGACTTTTGAAAGTGTATGAGCTTGCATTTATATTGGCTCGGAAACATAATTCACACGTGTGAGGCCTTTGGTCCACACTAATTTAGTGTGGACCAGATCCACACAAGATTTTTTGCCACTTTACTAATTAAGATCCCACGCTTTGGCCAGTTTTGCGTGGGAGCCAAGTATTGTCTTATTTGTTACTCCCTCCGTCCCAAAATATAGTTCCCATTTCCCTTTTTTCACGGTAAATTATGCAAGTAAAATCTAAGAGGGATAGTAAAGATTTTTTGTTTATTTAAATAAATGTTGTATGGGAAAAGATGATTTTAGGAGAGAGAATGGAGAATAATTGGTGAAAGAGCATTAATGTAACACTTGGGTTGAATAAACAAAGCAAAAAACAAAATTCAAGAAGCAAATTAATGATGGGACACGGTTTTTCTAGACAAATTAAGGAAAAATGTGGAACTAAATATGGAAATGGGAACTATATTTTGGGACACCCAAAATGGAAATGGAAACTATATTTTGGGACGGAGGGAGTATTACTCTAAAAATCAGTAAAATTAGGTTATACTTTAATTTTTTATTTATTACTTTGTACTTCGGCACAAAATATATATTTTATTTTAATGGTCATTTGTGATTTAGAAGAAAAAAGTTAATAAGGTGAGATCTTGTTAGATTGGTCACCACATATAATTATTAAAACATTTAGGGATAATAGATAGTTCTGCTTGTTTAGGTCAAATATGTAAATTGATCCAAATTCATTTGATGGAATATGAAGCTACTAAGAATACACCCAAAATTAATGAAATTCATTGTAAAGGAAGTTAAAGATTCAAAGTTAACCCAAAATTAAGGAAATTGGCTATTCCATGATATGCATCACTAATAAGTTTATATAAGGCTCTGTTCTTTTGGATTTATTTTCAATTCAGTTCAGTTTCTCAGTCTAAAAGAGTCTAAAAGAGAACGGGGCCTAATTCTTGCCATATTTTCTCTTTCTTGGAGACAAGAAGGGGTTGAACTACTTTGATTTTTCGATGGAGTAACTTTGATGGTAACTTATATTTTTGATATTGTTTCTTGACTTGGTTTTTGGTTATCTTGTGCTTTCATGTGTTATTCATCCGATGACCAGGTAGGAGGGGAAGAAGGTGCCATCATTTCTCCTAGACCTATATCTCATAAAGAAGAAATTTAAAAGAAAATCATATGATCTACAATATTTGCTTAATTATAATTGAAGAACAAGTTGTATGAAATAATATAAACCTCCCCTCAAAAAAAAAAAAAAAATATAAACCTGAAAGTTGATGTTATTAGGCTTGCAAGGCCTAGTGAAAACAATTGGATCCACAAAAGAATGTTTTCCATCTTCGAACAAACAACATAGGATTATCTATTTCCGAATTGCATACTACTCTCCAAGCATATAGGAAAGCCTAATCCAGAACAAGGAAACATTTTAGAGTTTGCTTAGGGTCCGTTCTGTTCAACTTATTTTGTCTTATCTTATCTTATCTTATAAGATCTTATAAAATCTTATCTGATCTTATCATATCTTATCTTATCTGATCTTATCTTATCTTATAAGATAGTTTATTGTGTGTGTCTAACATCTTATTTTATCTTATTTGATCTGATCTGATTTTATCTGATAAAATCTTATATAAGTTAAAATAAGTTAAACGAACGGACTTCTTAGTGTTTGTTAAACTCTTTGACATCATTAACATTACCACGGGGCCACTAGCAAACTTTCTAAGACGATCCTGTTTAGAGTGATCCAACAAAGGTAAAATCCTTGTGTTAAGCCCGACACTATACGGCACGAGCCACCATAGGCCATAGCCGCACCGCACCTAACTCATCCGCAATCCACAAGACTCACCCCGTCCAAAGAAACTATACTAAAATACCCAAAAAGAATAAAAGATGACTCTGACAAACAGTTCATCACTCCCTCAATATCTTCCACACAATGCAACCTTAATTAATTGTCCAATCTAATGGAAATGGCCTATGCCACTTGTTCATATCTAATACTACTTTCGTTTCTACTTAATCTACACGGTTTGTTTTTCACAAGAACCAAGAAAAAAGTGAATAAATAGGAGAGAGATGAGAGGAATGATGAAAAGTGGGGAGTAAAAAGTAAAAATAAATAAAAAAATAATAGAGGAGAGAGAAAATTGGAGTAGATGGTAGTTTTAAGTGGGTTAATCAATTTGGTGAGGGATTACATGGGGGACAAAAATGGAAAAATAATGATTGAGAATTTTATCTTATATAGATAAAGTAAAAGGGTAACAATTATAAAGGAGCGGTCTGAAAAGGAAAATGAGTATATTAAAAAGGAACGGAGGTGGTATAATTCATTACAATAGGTATAAAATCCGAATAAAGAAGTGCCCAATCTAATGCAAATGAATCATTCCACCTAGTTATATCTAATATAATTCATTTACAACATATATATACATTTCATCATCGTTGGAACAGAAAATAATCAAGTTCAAACTCTTGTATTAGCTAATAATCTAATGGAGACAATTGCTCTTAGATGTTCTGATGGAGTAACAACGGAAGTAATGGAAGTCAATAAGGAGGTTGCTAATGTGAGAAGATAAAAACGAATATGGAAGGTAAATCAACTTATGAGATTTTTGATGTAGATTTTAACGAAAACACGATGTCAAAGGTCATTTCATATTGTGAAATGATGGATAAGGAGGAAAGACCTAGAGATTGGGAGGAGGACTTTGCTAAAGCCAATAAAAGTAGCATGTTCAGACTGATGGAGCTAATATCTTTCCGCCTTTGAAATATTTTGCCGTTAATTAATGTCATATAATCTCACATATTCAATGTTGCAACCTTAATTGACAGATATGAAAAAAAGTATGAAAAGTTTCGTTAGTTATTATGTATGTTCTTTTTTAGAAAAAGTTGTTATGTGTGTACTTCTGCTAACCATCATACACTACTATATTGATTGACAAACTAATGCATGACTGATTTATATGTTATAAAATGAGCTAAATAAAAATATGAAATAAATATATGTATGTAATGTTTAATGTTATCAAATATCATATTATTCACAAATTGTAGGGATGATGATACTAGAACTAAATATATATACATGAAACTATGCTTAAGAGATGATAAAGGTCAATTGATCATATAAGAACTATTGTCCTAATTCAATACAATTTTATAAAAGAAAAGTATCATGGATCGGAGCATAGGGTAGAGATAATATGGACTTTCATTTTTTTTTTTTGATGCAGAAGAGGGGAAGACAAACCCCAAATAAAACTAAGAAATAAAGCGGGGAGTAGTAACTCCCATGATGTCCTCTCGAATAAGTGACAGTATAGAATGCGGAGGCGCATTATAATACTTCACATTCTCAACTTGGGACACTCCTACATTAGCTAATCTATCAGCTACTTTATTTCCCTACGTGTAACAATGCATTAACTGGAACTCCCACTCAGCAGATTCTATAAGTGAGCGACAAGAGTTGATGAGGTGTTTGAAGGCCTCGATACATGCTTGATTATCCATGTGCAGCACTAGCTTGGTGATTCCTAGATTCTTAGCTATCTCAAGCCCAAGGGCTGCTGCAAACACTTATGCTTTGTACGATGAACAAGTCCCAAAATTGGCGGAGAAGGCCCGAATAAAAGTCCCTCTACAATCTCTTATAACACCACCACCACCAGCTAAACCCAACTCACCTTTTGAAGCACCATCCGTGTTCAGACATAACCAGGAAGATGGGGGAGCTATCCATCGAATAAAAGCTTCGTGAAGCAAGGGTTGCTGCCCAGCAGAGATACAACCATTCTCCTTCATGAGACTAGACCAGGTTTCGTCAATTTGTGCACGAAGAAAGGAACCTGTATCTACAGGAATGTCTCGTGTGTTATCAAACAACAGAGATATAATATGGACTTTCATTGATATGTGCAAAAATAGTTTTCTTCATATTTTGCGGATAACTTATATGCGCACAAAGAGTCTTTTTTTAATGTGATATTTGCTTATGTGACACTACATGATCATTTGGTAAAGAGTAGGTGTGTACTTATTGTTGGAATTAAAGCCTCAAAGTTATCCTTAGTTTTAGAGTATTTCTTTATTTGCTTTTGTTCATGAAATATCCAAGTCCCACATGGAAAGAATATAAAGGTTCTACCTTATTTATATACTATTATGTTCTTTTTAGCTTTGTTGAGCAATGGGCTAGAAGAATGGCAAGCCACACGCGCGCGCGCGCGCCGGGCTCGGGCTCGTGGCGAGCGCAGCGTGGGTTGTGGGCCTGCGGGTCGTTTTATGATTAGCTTTATTTTTTGGGACTGGATTGTTCCGTTAATTTCTTTGCGAGATTCACGCAATCATATTGTAACGGCAAATCAATTCTTGCCGTTTTTGTCGCAGCTGTCACTCCATATTTTCCTCCCAAAATATTTCATTGCCGTTTTTCCTTTGCTCCTCTATTCTATATATATCCTCTCTCTCTGGTCAATGAAGTACATAATCATTTAGTCTTCATCTCTACACAAAAATAGTTCTCCCATATTTCGGGCTAAGTTTTGTCACTCCATTCGTCTGCTTGTGAGTGCACACAATCGGGCGGCGCTGTGTTAATCCTGGAGGGTGGTCGTCGGGAGGAAGCTTGCACCTGTGCTGCGGCGAAATCACCTTTACGGACAGTGGATCTCTCCACGTCACAACATTCTTTTCTTTGTCTCTCCTTTCCAAGTAAGATCGTTCTAACTTTTTCTCTGTGTTCTGTCTCCTTGCGTGATAAGTGTCAACAATCTTAAAGGTGATTTAGTATTATTCTCTTGCTATGGCATCTCGTCTGACCATTCCTGACATGTCTAAGATCGAGTCTCTTGAGGGGAAAAACTATAAACGTTGGGCTGTCAGGGTTAGGTTTTACCTTGAACAAATTGATGTGGCTTATGTGCTTGATGATCCTGTTATCCCTTCTGATGAGACTGAGAAACTGGCTTATGAGACTAAATTTGCTAAGGATGACAGAACCTGTAAGGGGATGTTATTACACTATATGTCCAATGCACTGCTTGATATTTACATGACTTATAACCATGCTAAGGACATTTGGGATACCCTGGAAAAGAAATATGGTGTTGATGATGCTGGTTCCAAACGCTATTGTATTAGTAAGTGGCTTAATTTCATGATAGATGATGAAAAACCCATTATCGACCAGGTTCTTGACTATGAAACTATTTGCACCAATATTGCTGCTGAGGGACTTATTATTTGTGAGTATACCCAGGCTATTGTACTTATTGAGAAACTGCCACCTTCTTGGAAAGACTATAGGAACCAGCTTATGCACAAAAAGAGAGACCTTACCCTTGAAGAACTTGTTGGTCATCTAAAAATTGAGGAAGAAAACCGTCTTAAGGACAAACCCTCTAATCATGCTGTATTTCCTAAAGCTAATCTTGTGGAGTCCAAACACTCCAATTATGACAAGAACAAACAGAAGACAAAGAGGTTTCACAAGGGAGACAATAGTCTCAAATCTCACGGAGGTGTGCAGAAATACAGGTTCAAAGGCAGCTGTCATGAGTGCGGTAAACCTGGACACAAAGCTGCAAATTGCTGGAATAAAAAGAAGAACCAAGCAAACTTGGTGGAAGTAGCTGAAAACTTTGCTGCTGTTGTATCCGAGATCAACCTAGCTGGAGATACTGCTGAATGGATCGTGGACACAGGAGCAACGAGGCACATCTGCACCAACCGAGCCATGTTCAATCAATATGAAAAGCTGGAAGGTGAAAATGTGTTCATGGGCAACTCTGCTTCAGCAAAAGTCAGCGGCAAAGAGAAGATTACTCTCAAACTCACTTCTGGAAAATTGCTTACTCTTACAAATGTACTTCGTTTTCCTGAAATGCGTAGAAATCTAATTTCTGGAAGTTTGTTAATTAGGGCTGGTTTGAGGTTGTCTTTTGATTCTAATAGACTTGTCATCACCCATAATGGGGAATTTGTGGGGAAGGGATATTGTAATGGGGGGCTTTTTCTTTGTTGATGCTCTTGTTGAACTCATGAATAAATCGCTTCTACTTCTTCTCGCTTATATTCTTTGAGTCTATTGATTTATGGCATTATAGATTAGGTCATGTGAATGCAGCCTCCATAAAACGGCTAAAACACTTGAATTTGATACCTAGTTTCTCCAATTCTGATTTGCCTAAATGTGAAATTTGTGTTGAAGCTAAATTTGCTAGGAAGCCTTTTAAATCAGTTGATAGGAAATTTGAACTTCTTGAACTAATTCACTCAGACTTAGGAGACTTTAAGAACCATGAAAGTCGAGGGGGGAAGAAGTATTACATAACCTTTGTAGATGACTTTTCCCGCTACACCGTAGTATACCTTCTGAAATCTAAGGATGAGGCAGAGGGAATGTTTTTAAAGTACAAAGCTGAGGTTGAAAACCAATTGGATAGGAAAATTAAGAAACTTAGAAGTGATAGGGGAGGAGAATATGATCCTACTTCCCTTAAGACCTTCTGTGAACAAAATGGGATTATTCATGAGTTGACTGCCCCTTATACCCCCGAACAAAATGGTATAGCTGAAAGGAAGAATAGAACCCTTAAGAACATGATGAATGCTATGTTGATTAGTTCTGGACTTCCTGATAACATGTGGGAAGATGCTATTTTATCTGCTTGTCATGTCTTGAACCGTGTGCCACATAAGAAGTTAGACAAAACCTCATATGAGATGTGAAAGGTCATATCCCTAACCTCAAATACCTGAAAGTGTGGGGGTGTCTTGCTAAGGTTGCCATACCTTCCTTTAAGAGGGACAAAATAAGACCAAAGACTTGTGATTCAATTTTCATTGGTTATGCTTTTCATAGTGCTGCTTATCGCTTTCTTATTAAGGATGCTAGAGGTTCTTATGCTTGTGGTTCTATTGTTGAATCAAGAGATGCTGAATTCTTTGAACATGTGTTTCCTTTGAAATGTTCTTCTGCTGATCATGCTTTGTTTGTGCCTAGTCCTCATGTGAATTTACCTGTAGTAGAAGAAGAACCTAGGAGGAGTAAAAGACCTAGGAAAGAGAACAGTTTTGGTTCTGATTTTGTCACCACCTTCCTTACTGAAAGTTGTGTCCTAAATGAGAGTCTAGTGTCTGTCTTTATCTTAGAAGAAGACCCTAAGACTTATGTCGAGGCTATGAAATCTGTTGATGCGGTTTTTTGGAAAGAGGCCATAGATAGTGAGCTAGAGTCCATCATGAGTAACAACACTTGGGAATTAGCAGACCTTCCTAGGGGTTGTAAGCCTATCTCTAGCAAATGGATCTTCAAAAAGAAGTTAAAGCCTAATGGTTCAATTGACAAGTATAAGGCAAGATTAGTTGTGAGAGGTTTCACTCAAAAGGAGGGAATTGACTATTTTGACACCTATTCCCCAGTTACTAAGATTGCTACCATTAGGACTCTGTTTGCCTTAGCTGCTTTACATGGCCTTGTAGTGCATCAAATGGATGTTAAGACTGCTTTCCTAAATGGTGACCTTGAGGAAGAAATCTATATGGATCAACCTGAAGGATGTGTAGTTTCGGGTCAAGAGCACAAGGTGTGTAAGCTAGTAAAATCCCTTTATGGTTTAAAGCAAGCCCCTAAACAATGGTACCAAAAGTTTGATAACACCATAACCAGATTTGGGTTTCTTGTAAATTAGAGCGATACTTGTGTTTATTCTAAAAATGACTCTCGAGGTTGTGTGATCATTTGTTTATATGTTGATGATATGTTGATTTTTGGGACTAGCTTAGATCTTGTGAATGAAGTGAAATAATTTTTAAGTACTAAGTTTGAAGTGAAAGATATGGGTGAGGCTGACCTTATTTTGGGAGTTAAAATTTCTAGGTCTCCTCATGGTTTTGATTTGAGTCAGGCCCATTATGTTGAAAATGTACTTAGGAAGTTCAGCTCTTTTGATGTTGATCCAGTCAGGACTCCTTATGACTCTAGTATCCACTTGGTGAAAAATAAGGGAGACCCTGTGAGCCAATCTGAGTATGCTAAAGTAATTGGTAGCATTATGTATTTGATGAACTGCACCAGACCTGATGTTGCATATGCTATAGGTACACACATAATCCTAGCAAGGATCATTGGGGTGCTTTGCGTCATTTGCTTAGATACCTTAAAGGAACCATGGATTAGGGCATTCACTACTCTTCCTCACCTGCTGTTTTAGAAGGTTATTGTGATGCTAATTGGGTATCTGGAAATGATGAGATTAACTCTACTAGTGGTTTTGTGTTTACCTTGGGTGGTGGTGCTATTTCTTAGAAATCTTGTAAACAATCTTGTACTACTATGTCAACAATGGAATCTGAATTTGTTGCACTTGAGTTGGCAGGAAATGAGGCAGAATGGCCTAGAAACTTGCTGAATGATGTTCCATTGTGGGGGAAACCCGCTCCTTCAGTTGCACTGCATTGTGACTCTCAGGCTGCTATTGCGGTGGCAAAGAACAATGTCTACAATGGAAAGAAAAGGCACATTCGTCTCATGCACAAGGTTGTTAAAGATTTGATAAGCAATGGAGTGATATTACTGGACTATGTAAAGTCCGAAAAGAATTTAGCGGATCCGTTTACTAAAGGCCTTTCTAGAAATGTAATTGTGGATGCATCCAGAGGGATGGGATTGAAACCCATTTGAAATGTAATCATGAAACCCTACTCTATGCAAATAGAGTTCAAAGGGCAACATTAGGAATAAAGGCACTTGTTTATTTCTATCCCTCTTATGAAAAATTGTGTTGAAAAGTGCTTACCACTAGTGATTGAGGATGAGCAAAGGGCTCTTAATGAACCCATATCCACAGTTGTGTGGTGGTTGTGGTGGTACACACTTGATGGGATTCACCTACTTAGATGTGGAAGTGGGGCCGCTTCCTATGAGAAAATGTGGGTCATTTCTCTAGAACATCTATGAGTATCCAGGTAGGCGTATGGCCAGTATAGGCGCCACATTGATCGCGGAGTGACTACTTTTTTTTTAAAGATAGATGTGTGTTTTAGATAAAGGTTTTAAGTTCTCTTAAGTTCAAGATGAACATCACTTAATTGAACAAGATTCCCAAATCTGATTCACTAAGTGTTAATTCAAGTCGTAAGACATTAACACTGATGCATCACTTCTTTTCAAGCCCGAAAATTGTTTATTCTTCTTTTCTTCCTCCAAATTTGATTCTTGTGGGGGATTGTTGGAATTAAAGCCTCAAAGTTATCCTTAGTTATAGAGTATTTCTTTGTTTGCTTGTGTTCATGAAATACCCAAGTCCCACATGGAAAGAATATAAAGGTTCTACCTTGTTTATATACTATTATGTTCTTTTTAGCTTTGTTGAGCAATGGGCTAGAAGAATGGCAAGCCACACACGCGCGCGCGCCGGGCTCGGGCTCGTGGCGAGCGCGGCGTGGGCTGTGGGCCTGCGGTCCGTTTTATGATTAGCTTTATTTTTTGGGACTGGATTGTTCCGTTAATTTCTTTGCGAGATTCACGCAATCATATTGTAACGGCAAATCAATTCTTGTCGTTTTTGTCGCAGCTGTCACTCCATATTTTCCTCCCAAAATATTTCATTGTCGTTTTTCCTTTGCTCCTCTATTCTATATATATCCTCTCTCTCTGGTCAATGAAGTACATAATCATTTAGTCTTCCTCTCTACACAAAAATAGTTCTCCCATATTTCGGGCTAAGTTCTGTCACTCCATCCGTCTGCTTGTGAGTGCACACAATCGGGCGGCACTATGTTAATCCTGGAGGGTGGTCGTCGGGAGGAAGCTTGCACCTGTGCTGCGGCGAAATCACCTTTAAGGACAGTGGATCTCTCCACGTCACAACATTCTTTTCTTTGTCTCTCCTTTCCAAGTAAGATCGTTCTAACTTTTTCTCTGTGTTCTGTCTCCTTGCGTGATAAGTGTCAACACTTATGAGGCACGTCAATTATTGTGAAAAAAAGTGATTTCAGCATATAAGAATGAGTATATGTATACTTAACATTGATTTCCATTTATTCAATTTCATGTTTGGATTTTCATATTTAGGCGGCTGCTGACCTCGAGATTGACAAACTGGCATCACTCACTACCAAAATTATTACCAGCGGGGTATTTAACAAGGATCAAACACACAGAAAAACAAATTAAAGGCACCAGATCGAGGAGCTTAGAGCAACTTCAATGGTAGAGCAAAATGAAAATTGGCTTAGAGTGCCACATAGATTTTTCTAGCTAACTTCATTGTAAGCCAAAACTTCCCCAATGGTTAGCCAATATGAGTAGGTTCCACTTGAAGTAAGATAGTTTTTTTTAGAGAAGAGTATAGAAATTGTTCACCAAAATTCCCACATGGGCCCACAACTTTAGCTCAAGCAAATTGGCTTAGTTGAGCTACATTGGCTAGCAAATGAAATTTCAGCTACACACTCCAATGGTTGGGCTAATTGCTTAACTTTTTATTTATTTGCTAGCAAGTCCCTAATGTTCACCATTGGAGTTGCTCTTAGAGAGAGCATTTGTGGTTTTTAAGAACCTGCTTTAGCTATAAGGAGGAGAACGAGGAAAAGGACGAGGAGATATTTTATTCTCTTTCGGGGACTTACTATCACATTTAGTATTTTATGTTATCTAGGTTTTATAACTTTCCTTATCTCTATTATATAAGCCAAGGGGAGCTATGATGTCCTCTATGAAAACATTTATCTACCCCTAATTTGAAACATAAAAAAACTATTTAAAATTTCTCATTCATTTCCTGAATTACAATTATGCATAATAAGAAAAGTTGTAAAAAGAGAAACTAACATAAAAAGTTTAAGATTGCCATTAAAAGATTACTTATGATGAGCAAACTAACACAATAATAAGGAAATTTTCCAACAATTGTAAAGCCAAAAATACAAAGTTTTATTTTACCTAAATATTCAATGACAATTACAATAATCCGTCGACCGTGCTCCCGGGAGCACACTGTGCTACGTGCTACAGGGAGCACAGTGTGCTACGTGCTCCCGGGAGCACAGTGTGCTACGAGCTCCCACAGTATAAAATAGAACATTTACGAATACAAAAACGAACATATACGAATACAAAAACAAACATTTTACTGTTGAAATGGAACATTACAAAAATTCACTTACGAAAACGAATATTTTACTGTTGAAATGAAACATTACAAGAACTCATTTACGAAAACGAACATTTTACTGTTGAAGTGGAACATTACTATAATCCAATTACGAAAATGAACATTTTATTGTTGAAGTGGAACATTACTAGAATTCAATTACTTAAATAGAACATTTGCTTATCAAATATAGAACATATTTTCACGGAAAATAGAACAAATTTTTTTGCTGGAAGATAAGCTTTAAAAGAACATTTTTAAAAATAGAACATTTGTTTATCGAATATAGAACAACTTTCACGAAAAATAGAACATAATTTTCTGCTGAAAAATATGCTTAAAACGAATATTTGTTGAAATAGAACATTTGCTTATTGAAAATAGAACATTTTTTTACGGAAAATAGAACATATTTTTTTGCTGAAAAATAAGCTTAAAACGAACATTTGTTGAAATAGAACATTTGCTTATTGAAAATAGAACATTTTTTACAGAAATTAGAACATATTTTTTTGCTGAAAAATATGCTAAAACGAACATTTGTTGAAACATAACATTTACTCATCGGAAATGGAACAAATGAACTGGGTGCATGATGCGCACCGTTAGACCTGGGCATGGGCCGGGCCGGGCCTGTTCACGGGCTCGGCCCGCGGGCTTGGGGTAATGGCGGGCCGGGCCCGAGCCCGTGAGTGGCGGGCCGGGCCGGGCTTGAAATCTCCAGGTTTTGTCCACGGCACGGCCCAGGCCAACGGCCTGCGGGCCGGGCTCGTGCCTCCCGCGGGCCTGGCCAGTGTTTTATGTTGTTTTTTTGTATTTTTGACAGTTTTAGGCTAAAAAACAAAGGAAAGGAGCGTTCGGCCCTCGTGCCGGTGCGGGCCTGAAATAAAATTTCTTGACCGTGGAAGGCCCACGGAGCGGACAACGGGCCGGGCCGGGCCTTGAACGGGCTCGTGCAGGGCCGGGCCGGCCCGCGTGCTGGCCCGGCCCATGCCAACCTCTACGCACCGTGCTCCTAGGAGCACAATAGAATTTTCACAATTACAAAGAACATAAATTAATAATTCAAAAATTACCGAGAAAAAAAGAGTATAACTCATCTTTTTATTTTTGGATTTCATCATTGTCGTAGTCAAGATGTTATTCAAGCGAAATAGTTAAACCTGATGAGAAAAGTAAGCATAAACCAACTTCTCTTATCTTCATTTTCAATCCTATGTTTTGTAAAAATAAATTGTAAGTATGAAGTACATGTTTATTTTCGCATTGATATTAATGTTTTTTACGATTTCGAATATTATTAATACTAATATGTTGTCGCAAGTATCGCGTGCATACGAGGTTAGTCCTTTATGTTGTAACCTTTTTCTTATCTTTTTTTTTTCAACTTTTTTTTTGTTTCTTGAGCTGGTTTAGGTTGTAATCTGATAACGCCTTTGTTTTTTTCCCCTTATAGTTATGCCTTAGAATCACATCTTTCTTTGTTTTTCTAGCTCTCTAGCTCACATTTGTTGCAATCTACCCCCTTTTCTCAAAAATCTTCCTATATTCAAAAATTATATTGATCCCAGCGTAGATAACAAGTAATTCAAAATTGTAAAGTGGTCAAAACTTATTTGATGGTTACTATGAGGCAACTAAGAACACACCCAAATATTTATGGTCTTAGATTTTGAATCTTTTACAACTTGAAATCAAAAAAAAAAACTTGCACACATACATAGGATTAACCAATAACATAAAACTAACCTAGAAATTGTTAATATACTCCACCTAATACCTAATTGAAACTTACCTGACCTACCAATCTAATAAGTGACCTAGGACATACTCATCCACTTCCCTATGGTTTGCCCATCACTACTTAGAATAACCAACTCAAATATCAAGCATTATTAGAGATACATATCAACCAATAATTATCCATAAACATTTAGTCTTGTTGACTATTAACTCCTACAACAATCAATTAGAAATTATTCCTTGATATGCATCAATAAGTCTATTATTCTTGCCATATTTGTTGTTTCTTGGAGACAAGAAGGGGGTTGAACTACTCCAATAGCAACACCATGTGCATTGGAGCAATACGAAGTCACTTGCTTATGCAACTGAGGAGCAGGCCACAGCATGATCGAATCTAATGTTACGTGGTTGCAGGCTCGCGATTCACTGCAGTTCAGATTAATGGCCACTTGACTTGTTGATGTGCCATAGAAATATGTTAGGTACTATTTTTTAGTTGACCCGTTTTCCTTGGGCACACATGCCAATGCACTATTTTATACCTTTATATCTCTAATTATCAATAAGCAAAAATTACAAAAAGTTGATATTATGAAAATATACATTGAGACGAATCTAACAAGATCCCACGTGACTATATTTTTCCTTAAGTACAAATCACAAAAGATAGTCAAAGTTACACACATGTGAATAGTGTCAAAAGTCAAAACGGGTCATCTAAAAAAAACGGAGGAAGTATGAAGCAATAATAAGGTTTATTGGAAAAAATGCGAAACATAAAAGTATTTGGCTTAGAAGCTATGGATTCATCAAGATATTGTAACTATGATTACCTTATTCCGTGGCCCGGTCCACATGTAATATTGGAGATGTCAATGTTGGATGTGTAATCTCCTATAGAAATACAATCATCACCTGTTGAGTTTAATAAATGCAAGTTAAATTCGTTGTTGATATATTCCAAAAAAACTCTTCTTTCCGAACCATAACTATCACCATATTCTTCTTCTCTTACAGTTCTGCAGCCATCATTTGTACATTCAAATTAAAACAACAATTATGATAGTACCTGTTCCTATTACAGTGTTGGTGATGATGACATTACGAACACGCTGAAGGTGAATGCCATCAGTGTTGGGGCTATTATTTGGAGATTCGATCAAGAGATTATTAATGCGGAATATATCGCATCCAGATAAGGTAATGTGTGTTTGTGAACTGTTGATGAAGTGTAATCCAGAGAGAGTAGTCTCATTGCATTTAAGAAACTTCAGTGCCTGTTAAAAGAGTCAAGAAGATTCAAAGAAAGCAGGTTTCATGACATTTTACAGACATGGGCCTGAATTTTGAGGCAAATACTCACAGTCGGAGCCAGTTTAGTGCATCCACTCTGAAAAAAAAGAATGAGAACAATTTACTATAGGCGTCTGAAGTATTGACTTATGTTAGTCGGACTTGATACTCATGTTTGCCACACCATATCCATGTATATAATAACTCGGCTATTTTAGAAAAGATATTCATGATTTTGGCCAAAATGAAAGTGTCGAAATGTCTAGAATCCGACACAGCTACTTAAGAAAAAATGAAGAGAGTCCGAGTAGCATAGCTATTAATTGATTCCAATATGTGAGAAACAAAGTTATAATTTGGTATGCTTTTACTTGTGTTAACAATTACCATGCTAGGATGATATTTACATGATTGATTCCACCAAAAAAAACCTTGTCCATTAACCACGCCACTGCCAAAAACTCGGAGACCACGTACTTCTTTAAAGGCAAGCCACTGGCTTGGATCATGTTTTTCCCAAGCAGAAGGTGAAGGAGGTGCAACAATCTCTCCTAGTACCTATATTGAATAACCCAAGAATTTCAAAGGGAAACCATAATATACTTCCGAATTGAAGATACAACATGCATGAAATAACATAAACCTGAAAGTTGATAATATTAGGCTTGCAAGGTCCGGTGAAAACAATCGGATTCACTAAGAATGTTCTCCATCTCGGAACAAACAACGTAGTAATATCTACTTCCGAATTGCATACTAATCTCCAAGCATCTAGGAAAGCCTACTCCAGAACAAAAACATTTTAGAGTTTGCTTATTAGTGTTTCTTGAACTCTAACATTATTAACTATCACAGGGCCACTTGCAAATCTCTTAAGATGGTCCTGTTTAGGGTGATAGAAGTAAAATAAGACAAACTTACCTGAGAACTGTCATTGATGATGTTGTTGATAGCTCCATGATCTAAGACATTGAAATGGTCAGAACTCGAGCACGCACATAGAAAGGCTATGTTCATGCAAACCAAACATGCACGTGGGCTCAGTATCACATGAGCCCCTCTTTAGAAAAACCGACACGAGCATAATAAAACACGAGTTTTCCTTAGTCCGTATCAAGCACGACGCAGTACGGCTCGAGTCGAGTCGAGGCACCCACAGGCCACAGCCGCACCGTACCCGGCCAGCTCAACCCAATCCGCTAGACTCACTCCGTCCAAAAACAAACGTAATTTTAGTCCATAAGAATTGAGACTGACATACACAGTTCAGTAAGATCTCCTACTAAACACTCTCCTCCTTCCTCTTTCCTGAATCAACCCAAATTTCCCAGATTTCTCAGAAAATATTCTCACATCAAATTTTTCCATGGCAAACGCCTGGAAAAGAGAGAGATCCATAAAACTCATTTCCCCAAATTCTTTCCTCTTACTCCTCTCTTTCTCCTTCATCCTTCTCATCCTCTTCTTCGTTTCTTCTCGCACCTCAAATCCCAATTCTACCCTTGATGTCAAAATTTCTCTCTCTCCTCAAAAACCCACCTTCAAAATCCCACCTTTTGATTGTTTTAAATCTCCTCAATCTCACCCAGTAATTGCTAATCTTGTTGAAGGTGTGAAATACCCTTTTCTTTATTCACTCTCTGATCTTGGAAATTTGCCAGAAAAACCCCATAAAAATATTCAGAGAATTCTCAAGAACAAACTTTTTAAAAAACCTGATATTTCTTCCACTGTTCAGGAACTTCTGGGTAAGTTTCAGGCTGAGGGTAAAAATGGGATTTTTGTTGATGTGGGTGCTAATGTGGGTATGGCTTCTTTTGCTGCTGCTGTAATGGGGTTTCGTGTTTTGGCGTTTGAGCCTGTTTTTGAGAATTTGCAGAGGATTTGTGATGGGATTCATTTTAATCGAGTTGGGGATTTTGTTACTGTCTTTGAAGCTGCTGCATCTGATCATTTGGGGAGTATTACTTTTCATAAGGTAAAAATTTTTGGATAATTTGGTACTTTGTATGTGTTTGTTTAAATTGATGTTATATAATTGTGGGTTTTGGATATGATGTGGGGAAGTTATGAGAAATTGAAGATTTTGGTGAATTAGCTTGTCTTTGGTCATGAATTTCATTATTTGAGAAATATGGTGAAATTGTATGAATTTGGTATTTTGTGATTTGAGATTGATAGTCCGTGACTCTGCTTTGTTAAATGTTAGTTCACATTTAGATTTTTATGACATGGAGTAGGAAATGTGATGGGTAATTAGAGTTGCAAGAATGTCACCCAGATAGTCAGATTTATTGCTTTGATTAAAATCTTAATGATAATGGATGTTCTTATCTTGTGAAATGTTACATTCTAGCTTGAAGAATTAAGCTATTTTTTCTGAGTGGTGAAATGGAAGATGGTACGATTCTTATTTGCGTTTTAGTATGAATTTTGTTATGTAGCATAGACCAATCACTCCATGAAAGCCTGATAAACTCCAAAACCTATTGGATAGTTGCTCGATCAAATATCCGATTTATATGAAGGACTTGCTATGCATTGATATAAGTGGAAGGGAAAAGAACATTTACTTGGAAGTTCTAATTGGTAGATCTTGAGTAAACTCACAAGGAACGGAACTTCAAATCTCCGTTTTGTGTGTCAAAGCTATATTACATCATTTCCTTTTATTCCTAATTCATATGTGTAATCATTTTGAGTTTAAGAAAAGCAATACTTGGATGTTGGATCAATATTGGTTCCTTTGTGACGTATAGGTATAAGGTAGTAGGACATGTATTTTGAGGTACCTGCTCCTATTAGTTAATTAGTTTTAGTTTTCTTGATAAGCACTTGACCATGCTGAGAAAAAAGAGAACTGCAGATAATGGGGTAGTCATTTTCTTTCTGAGTTCAGCATACACCTTACATCACTGGTGTCTCAATACACTATGACTAGCTGACTCTTAAGGGTTTATTGACTCTACTGCCATTTGCAACATAAATCAAGGTACAAAAAGTTAGAAAGGATGTAGCAAACATAGGTTAGTTGTTTAGTGTCTTTCTCATCATATCTTGTTGCGAAAAGAGAGACATATGCACCATAAGGGTTTCTTGATCTTTCTCACACTATTTTTTTTCACTTGTCAATCTTGATACTCTACCCATTCAGTCTTATGTAGTTCTTTGGCTGATGGTGTATACCCCAACTTCAAGTGCTTTTACTCTGCACTATGGTTTAACTTTAATATCTGGTTGAGATCTAATGTTCGCGTTCATGGTGAAGCAAAGTTTGGTTGAGATTTGTTACCATCTTTAAAATCCGTAGAAGGTAGCTGTATATCTGCAATATATTCTGATCTCTATGAAGCTCCATGCCCAACTTTTTCTGCTGTTTCTGTGAATTGATGTCGCCCTTAATCACTGAATATCATAACTCATTCCCAATGCTTCGTAATAACAAAAAGATTATGTGTTTGACAGTTAGTTGGCCGGCTAGATAACAGCGCTGTTTCTGCTGCTGGTGCAAAATTGGCATTTAAATCAAACGAAGAGATAGCAGTTGAAGTTAAGACCATACCGCTTGATGAAATTATATCAGAGTCAGAACCCGTGCTACTGTTAAAAATTGATGTTCAAGGCTGGGAATATCATGTCTTGAAGGGCGCCAAGAAGCTGCTTTCGAGGAAAGGAGCTGAAGCCCCTTATTTAATCTACGAGGAAGATGAACGCTTGTTGCAAGCGAGTAACACCACGACCAAAGAAATCCGAGACTTCCTTATGAGTGTGGGTTATGATGATTGCTCTATGCATGGTACTGATGCTCACTGTACCAAGAAGAGATGAGGTATTATGACTGAAATGTTTTGCCATAAATATTGGAGTTGCCAGGAGAGTTAGAAAGTTGTAAGAGAATGACTAGATATCTAAATGTTTGAAACAGGAGTGTGGAAGGAATTTTTGTAACTTCACCTTAAGTGGGACCCACCATTTTCTATTTCACATTTAGATATCTAGTTCGTCAAATGTCAACTTGTAACGGGATGAATATGCAACAATCAGAAGCAGCAATGAAGTGGACGAAGCAAAATTTATCTGCTGATTAACAGGAAATCGGTTAACTGACTAATGTTGTAGTGGTTTCCCTGCTGAGGGTCAGTTGTCTTCATATACCATTGTCAGTTATGTGAACTGCAATGAGCTGGAAGAGAGCGCCCTAAGCCACTCCTTATAGAGCTTGAATTTGATTTATTTTGTGTACTAAATGGTTATTCTTTGGATCACGAATTGTAAACTTATAGAAGTATATGATCAGAGGTAGCTTCTTAGATTAGAATTATTTTAATATCTTGGTTGCTCGTGTTTTAGTTTGTTTCCCAACTTATTTCATGATTGGAAAAGGCTCAAATACTCTTAAAAATGGTATGTAGGTGAAGAATGATCATGAATCTCAAAGAATTGCAGCATCATGTGTTAATTAGGAAAAACTTGAGAGTTGCCAGCAAACGAAGGAACATGTTTGAAGGCATTCTTAGAATAGTAGGCAACACTCAAGCCATGCTTCAGTCGTTTACAAATCCTGGAGAATGCTCATGATTTAGGTTACAAGAAAAGAATTTCTTAAAACTTTATCGGCCATATAAACAGCAGCAGCGCGACAGGTGACGGCAGAACTAAGACCGTGTAAAAAATGCATGTCAGACAGCAAATCTGTAAACAGAGAGAAGTATACAATTCATCTTCGACAAAATCTAACTTAAATCTTTGTAACTTCAAGGATCGATGAAAAAGGTGTCATTTATGCCTTGTGGGAACTATAAATAGTCATACAGAGATAATATATGCAGAACATATCAGAAATTCAGAATAGTGAACAGAGATCTTATATGGGAATAAAGATTGATTTGATTAATTATCAGTAGGCAACTTTTGTGTTCATACCATTCTACTCATAACCTTTAACACGGGATCACTGAGCTCAATTCTTCATGTCGTTTACGGGCCGCTGGTTTTTGATGAACCTGCTCGCTCTACCATGACATCATAGAGTTGCTTTCCGTTCTGTTTCGCCAGAAATAATCAAAACTTGTATCAAAATCTACATATATTCTCCCTTTTCTTTCTTCGAGTTCACTTGCTTTTTCATTAGTCAAAACCAACTGAAACCGGGAATTGAATAAGTGCATTTGGTACTCACAAAAATTATAGGAAAGAAGTGAATTTGTCCTTCTGGCTTGGTTTGTGTTTCTTTGAAATACACCAAGATAGGGAAATTTGGCCACCAGAACTCCCAATTTACAAATGTGGAGTACCTGCAACATGTAGTAACATCAGTCAATAAATTCGCGAGCTTCAAATTTTTGATTGATTGGTATTGTAGATATACTTACTTCCAACGGTTCTTGCCACCCACAAATGCATTTTCTCCTGACTCCTTGAGCTCAGAACCTACTTTCACCTCCTACAATCATACGACCAAGAAAATGAGGAAGTCTGCCTTGGTGCAGTGTAACAAAAAAAAAAGAAAACCACAGAGCTAGACTAACCAGTGCTTCATCATCGAAGACAAATCTGACCCTTGTAGCCTAAAATTGAATGGAAAATAACATAGTTAACTGCTGAAGTCACTGTATTTAACAACAATATCGTGAGAAGCTTACTGTATTTGGAGAAGCGTTCTCCAGCTAACATTTGAGGAGAGAACGATTTGGAGAACGAGTTTTCCATTTATCGTATTTCTATTATATAATTGGCTAATCGCCTATCAAATGCAAAATTCCTATTAGTACCTGAACTAAAAGAAGTAATCCAAGAAGACCAACTGGTACTGCTGCTACAAGATTGTCAGTATAGACTAAACCACCAGTTGCACCTGTTGCCAACATGCAGAGGCATCAAAAAATAACAGAAACTCAGAGACCAGTTCAGGACAGGCTGAAAATACTTGTAAAGAAAGTTAGGCGGCTCCAATTTGGCTACCCAATGATGTCAAGGGACTAACCAAATCAAAAAAAATCACCAAAATGAGAAATTCAAAAACTCCATCAAAGAAATGCTTCAAATGACTGAAGAAAGAGTTTGAGTGTTTATTATAATAGAATATCACATTATAAGTACATATAAGATCAGAGAAAAAGCAAAATATCAATGAAATGGATGGACAGTGCAGAAAAACCCACCAAGTAGGACGATGGGTATTCGATAATCTGGGTCTGGAATCACAGTTTCCCTCTTAGTTTTAGCTTTTACTTTCCTTCCAAACTGCAAAAAATCACCTCATGTCCATTACTTAACTGATTTATGTATAAGCACAAATTCTATTACCTGGAGTACCTATCAAGTTATTTTGAAGCAACCCTAATTTTTTGTTGCTATAATCAATGTTATCTCTATGTTACTCAACCTCTTCATTTTTTCTTCATTCATGTCGGATCCTAAACTCAGTAACAATGGATGTTGACAATTTGACATTCCAAAATCATGGAGACCTTACACAAAATGGCTCAATAAGACACATGGACACACACTTGTGATCGACACGAATACCCTGAGAGAGAGTAACAAGTAACAACTAACATGGTGTTTGCTTGGAGGAATTGGGAGTAATTTGTTGAGACAAAACCAATCCCTTGACAAATAGGAGAGGTTAACATCACTAAAGGCATCCTAAAGGCTAAAACCAATTGGCAAAAGGAGGAGTGTGCCACAGAACTCGTACATTCATGGCCTTCCCACTATTTTAACCATGTGGGAATTGTACACACATAAAAGTATGGAACTTTTCATTATGATCTAGTTAAACTCACTTAAATTAAATTGAAAACTTGTACTACTTAAGTTGATATAAACAATAACACATTATTACACAGTATATCAAAACAGAAAGACTAGTTTATGTACCAATGAAGTGATGGAAACACTCCTGCTTCTGCAACTCTGAGTTATCCCTTTCTGAACAGAACTTGGAAGCCTAAATTCTCCAAAAATTGAGCTATTGAATATTCTTACAGATGTTCCACTTACTTCTCTATCTGCTAGAAACAACACATATTTAATCAAACTCCCATTTTGGACTCTAAAAAATTTTCATTTTTTTCAGTATGATGCATTCCAAATTCTCAATTCCAAACTCATGCCAAATGTTGCAGTAAAATTAGGACATTGGGATATATTTAAGCAATTATAGTATATTATACACATAATTATAAGTTTTGGTGACAAAATTCATTCAAACTAACACTAACCATAATCTAAATATTAAAATATACATTGAACAGCAATACTATAGAGAAAACAAAACTAAGAAAAAAAAATAGCATAGAGGAATATTATAAAGAGCATAGGATAAAAATGGCATACTCTGAGAAGATTGGAAAAGTGGAGTGGCCAAGAAGAGTGCAGTGGCCATTTTTCTCCTTGGCTTCTAGACTGAATTTCACCCTCTTTGATATTTGTGCCAAAAATAAAGGGAAAAAATGGAGGGTTGTTCTTTTCCTGCAGAAAACTGTTAGCTACAAGTATTAAAATTTACAAATATAGCCTCAAATTTAGGTGAAAGGATGGTAATTTCCAAATATACCCTCGTTATATCAAGAAAATCTCCCGTGACTGCAGTTAGCATTTAGCAAGGTGTAAGGTTCTCAGTTCTCTCTTTGTATGTAAATTGTTATTGAAGTTAGTGAAATGTCTGGATTTTTGTCTTAAAGTCGAGTTCTTGTTCATAGCTTGATAACATTTCTTTCAAGCTTAATTGATATTTTTGTCATTATAAAACTAAGGTGAATAGAAACGAAGAATTAGCTTAAACTATGTTAAATTATACTCCCTCCGTTTCATTAACCAAGGACAAAGTGCAAAAGTATGAGAGAGAAACTGAAAAGGTGGAGAGACAAATTGAAAAGTGAGAGAGAGAAACTAAAAGATGGGTTAAAATATCAAAAAGTGGATGAGATGGGTGGAAAAAGATGATAAAGTAGATGTGACATGTTACCAAAAATAGAAAAAGCAACAGTGTGTAGATTAAAAAGAAACAGACCAAAAAGGAAAGCGTGTAGATTAAAAAGTGGTTTTTTCACCATATACCCCCGACAAATTGAAAAATTCACCATATACCCTTAATGTTTCAAATATGCACCATATACCCCTGAGTTTTCGAAAACGTTCACCATATACCCTTTTTCTAACTTCGGTTAACTCACCGTTAGCTTTATTTACCATTTTGCCATTATTAACCCTAAACCCTAATTCTAATCTAACCCTAACCCTAATCTAACTCTAACCTTAATCCTAATCTAACCCCTAACCCACTCTCCTTTCCCCTCCACACCACCGCAGCCCCCACCCCTCCCCCTTCCCTCCACCTCGAGGCCGGCATCCCGGCCCCTCTACTCCACCGCCGCCCCCCCCACCCTCCCATTCCCCGTCGCTTATTATCGAAACAGATGGTAGCAAAGAAGGTTGGGGTGCAGTATTGCTAACCAAACCTAATAAATATAGTCCTAAAGTAGAAGAAAAATTAGCAGGATATGCAAGTGGAAACTTCAAACCTAGTACTAATTGGTCTTCAATAGATTATGAAATACAAGCTGTAATAAACGCCCTAGAGAAGTTTAAAATACATCTAGATAGAGAAATCACTGTTAGAACAGATTGTGAAGCCATAGTTAAATTTATTAAAAATAGCAAATAGTAAGAAAGTTAATAATAAACGATGGATTAACTTTCAAGATCTAATTGCAGGAAAAGGCTATCAGATAGTGTTTGAACACATTAAAGGTATAAATAATAATTTAGCTGAATGTTTGTCCCGTATTATTGACGGATATTGTAAGAAACACAACGAAAAATGAACGGCTCGGAATCCAAGAAGCAAGACGGCTCCTAAGGTTGAAGAGTTCACCTTTGGAAAATTTAAACTTTACAAAGAAACCTACGGGGAGGATTCAATCCCCTAAGAGGAATAGAACTGGATAAATCTCAACGAGGCCCTATGTAACAACATATGGGAATTAAAAACAGATCCTATAGCAAGCAAGCACAAGTTATTAGTCCTAAATTGTCTTGCTTTCTATTTTTCAAAATTTTTAGAAAAACCCCTCTCCAAAAACTTTAGTTTTTATGTCATCTTACATGGTCAGAAAATAGGAATGTTCAGATCATGGCATGAGGTACAACACTAAAGATTTTAAGAAACCTATTTTTCGAGGTTTTCACTCTTTTGGTGAAGCAGCAGATTTTGCCAAGGCTTATTTAGGTATAAATTTTTACATACGACTGAGATTTTAACTCGGACGTAAACGAGCTACGAGTCAAAACGGAGCATAGAAAGACCATTGAATTCAAGAGCAATGGCATTACAATAGAAATTTTCGAAAATAGAATCGGTCGATGAATGAAAAAGAAGAAAAAATTGCTTCCCTCCAAAACGAACTCTCTGACCTACACAAAAAAATTGAATACCAACAGCAGACTATAAGTCTAATTTCCAAACACAACCAAAACATCCTTCAAACAAATCAAAGCCTAACTATTGAGCTCGAAGCCACAAAAACAGAAGCAGCTGACCTAAAAGATATGGTAGAAGCTTTCAAAAAGACTCTCAAACCATGCCGCAAAAATCTTACTCATGAACAGCTCAAAGCAAACCTAAAAAGACCACAAACAACCCTTCCTACTTTAAATCCATTATTCCAAAATTTTCCAGAAGTAGAACTTATCATCGAACAAAAGTGTACTGAAGGCTTTATCAAAAAACTCATAAGCTTACAGAAAATACTTCTTGGTATCCATCATTTAACTCAAGAGGGATCTCTACCAGGAAACAAAGTATGGCAGGGTTTACTACATTACAGTCTTTCTAGTTTTGATGGAAGAAGAACAGTTGACACAGGCCTTTTTAAAATTCACATTGATATCAGACGAACTCATCTGAGTCGTTCTCAGATTATTGAGTTTTATGATTATGGTATGTTAAGCAGTCTGACTTTAGATAATCCAGATCAAATCCCTGATGGGTTTGGATTAAAGTTCGAGACATGTGTTAAGAAATATCTTCACTATCATAAGAATCAAGAATTAATAATAGAGTTCAACAAAGAAGATCCGGTTACAAATGGACTACTAGAAGAACCAGCACTTCATTACATCTACATAGATCCACCTTGGAAGGTTGACGAAATACCACTAAGTTCTTTTAACTACGTAGAAGATGAAAGTTTCTACAGAGAACTAATATCAAGACCCCGTATGTATCTAAAACATCCTAGTAAACTCGTGACTTCAAATTAACTTACTACACTTTAGCCAAATAATCGTACTCGTTATCATAACACAACTCTCCCCAACTCCCAAACCCACATGCATAAAATATCTCATTCAAAGGCTCTATAAGTAAGAGTAATCAAATGGAGAAAGAAAAAAGAAAAGATAATAACACCTTATCTTAATTCTTACCTCTTCTCCTTTTCCCTTGCTACCACCACTCGACCAGCCTACTTAACACAAGCTAAGAGATATACAAACACACACACACACACACACACACACACACACACACACTCACACTCTACAAATCCATGGCTCAATCTATTTGTTTCACTCCAGTGACATCAGTTAGCACCCCTTCAAAACCAGGTTCTTTCTTTTACTATGTCTGTCAATATATACTAAATCTGCTGAATTGTCTCAAATTTTTGTAAAGTTGAGTTCTTTAATTGGAAGCTTGACATAATTTTCCTTTTTTTTTTTTTTTAACTTTACTGTTGCAGGGGTTTTGATTGGAAATTCTACTGTTTTAAAGGTTATTAGAGTACATGAAACATCACCCAAATTGGGTGCTGCAAGATTTCAGTCACTTGAAACTAAGGTGAGAGACCCACTCCAAGATTATTGGTGAAATTCAGTTCATTTTTAATTGTGGGTCACTTTTGTATTGCTTGTATAGTTGTATCAGTGTATGTTAACTAGAAGTGTACATTGATGATAATTGATTTGGATGGTAATTCTTTGGAATTTTGTTTGGGAATTACATGAACTTGAGCATATTTGAGGCCTTGAGATAGAATTTAGGTGTTGTTTGATTATGGCTTCCTTTAATATGTTGAAGAGTTTCAGTTTTGCTCCCAAATGATTCTTTAATTAGCAAATAGTTTGCATGAAAGGGAAGTCAATTAAAAATTCATGTTAGTCTAAGAAGCTTCATTTGTATATAAATATTGCCACTTTTATTTGGGATAATCAAGTATACTTATCCAATCATATTCACACACACACACACACACACACACACACACACACACACACACACACACACACACACACAAAAAAAAAAATTATGATATGCTAATCATTGTGATAATATCCTAAGATGAAATCATTTAGTATGCCTTTTTTTTAAAAAAAATTAGAAACTCCTCTCTATATTTCAAATGTAGAATATTCTGTTCATTTTTGTTTAACAATGTAAGTTACACCCATGTACTTATTTGACAACGTAATGCTATATTCAAATTTGCCCTTTGTTTCTCTTATTCTAGTCATGTAATGAGATAAGATGTACTAGTCAATATTTTCGATTAGTGAGGTCCTTAATTTGTGCGCTACAACCTAAAGGCCTCATATATGTATCTGATTGTATCCATGAATTATGACCATTATCTTGTTCATTAGATATGTGGACGACAGTCGGAGATAATATCATGACTCATGCAACTGGCCTCATCCTATTGGGATTAGGCCTTTGGCATTGTTATTGTTGTTACCCTAGTCGTTGGAAAGAATTATGTTTGGTAGCCAACATACTAAGTGAATTTGGTCTCTCCCTTTCAAAGGATTTTTTAGAGTTTCTATTAGTTTATTCTAAAATCCCATATAGTAGGCACCACTTGAAGGGTAAAAATTGGATTGGATTGGTATGGTTTTCCGATTCCAGTGTGAAGTTGATTGAGAAATATACTCTGATGGCCATTTTCACCATATTGAACTTTGCTAAGATGTGTTGGTACTAGTTTCACTATTGCTTGAATTTCTTTACATGCTTACATCTTTACAAAGCTTAAGGCATCTCATCTGTGGGTTGAACAGGCAACTGCAAACACTTCCACCGGCACCAAGCCAAATAGCATAGTGTGTGCTGATTGTGATGGAAATGGTGAGTTACAGCAGAAGCTATGTTTCATACTTCTACTTTATTGCCTACTAAATTTGGTCTTTTCTGATTCTCTTCATTATTAACCAGCAATATAATCTTTTCTGATGATCATCTGAAAACTTTTCAATTACATATTATTTGATATAGAGCAGGACACCCGACATCATAGCTGGTGAACTTTGAAATTTGGTCTTTTCTGATTCTCTTCATTATTAACCAGCAATATAATCTTTTCTGATGATCATCTGAAAACTTTTCAGTTACATATTATTTGATATAGAGCAGGACACCCGACATCATAGCTGGTGAATTTTGAGAAACAATTGCAAATAGCACTCAAGAAAATCATGTCTGAATCATATCTAGAGTTCACGTTGCGAGTTTTCAGTTTTCTGAAAGCATATTTAAAAAAGAAACTGGGAGTAAAAAAAATTTTAGTTTTGCGTTGTCAGTAATAGTCCAAGTGTCCGACATATTTCAAAACTAGTAGTATATGTGTGACTGAGTTTCAGGACATTCTGCAACGTATATGTTGGAGATAACATAGGACTCTTTGTTAAAGATAGATTTTGGTTAGGTTTTATTCTTCAAGTTTAGTTAGGTATCCTTTTCCATATTGGATTCTTACAATTCTTGTATATATATGGTATGATGGCTCAATGAGAAACACAAGCTTTTTGTCATTAATATTATTTTACAGTATATCATACAACTTTTGAAATTTCAAAACTGAAAAACTGAAAACTAGTGGTGAACATACTCCTTTATATGGGAACAAGGCTAAATGGAGAGCTTTCTCTCTACCTTTACAAGGAGAATTTGGAGGAATTGGCCTGTGGCCACATCCAAGTGGATTTACCAAAACGCAAACCTCCTCACATGTTCGATGGAGAATAGTTCTTCAAGTAGCTAGAATCCATATATCAAACGGGAGCAGTAACATTCTGACATTAACCAATTTTTCATGAAACTGGCAGGTGCTAAAGTATGTACTCAGTGTGAAGGAGGTGGAGTGAACACCCAAGACCACTTCAATGGACAGTATAAGGCTGGTGGATTATGTTGGCTTTGCAGGTACCCTATCGGTCCACTTTCTCCTACTACAAGATATACTGAAAAAGGCATACTATATTACTGTAATGCTATTAACCAATTTTCGCACCAAAGTTCATGCTTAAAATTTTTTTACTTGTTTGCAGAGGAAAAAGGGAGATATTGTGCGGAAACTGTAACGGAGCTGGCTTTCTCGGTGGATTCATGAGTACATTCGATGAGTGAGTGTCTTGAAAAGACTAAACTTACACTTTTGAAGCTGGGACATAGAATTGTTACGCACTAGATATAGACTTTTTCCTTATGTATTTATTATCAGATGGTTGCTTGAATCTTGACGATAGTATATTGCTGGAAGTTGTAACAAGAATATACTTTTGTATAATCATTTGGGAATAAATGCAAGAACTATGAATGTTTTAGAAATGCTCATTAGCATGATCATGCTGTAATTTATACTCTCATTTAGCAGTGATGGAGATTATGAAAAAATAAAACGATACAAAAAAATTGCTAATTTACGCGTCAGGTAGGGGTCGAACCTACGACCTTCTGCTTAGGAAACAGACGCTCTATCCACTGAGCTACAGACGCTGATGATGTTATGAAAACAACCCATATTTTATTAGTATATAAGTATCATTAATTCCGTAAAAAGTTAACAATTACTATATACTTCCTCCGTTTCAAATTACTCGCTGCACTTTCCATATAGGGAAGTTTTATATTACTTGCTACACTTCCTTTTTGGGCAATAAACTCTCTCTATCTCTCTCCTCTCACATGGGTCTCTTTTCTTTTTACTCTCTACCTCTCTCTTCTCCAAAAATTGCCTAGGAGTCCGTGAATTGAGAAGTGTAGCAAGTAAAATGAAACGGAGGAAGTATTAGTTGTATACTATAAACTTTTAATGAAGGGAACTAGGGAAGAGGACGAGATAATCTAATGTTGTTTATCAGCAAAGAAAGTTATTGTAGGTTGGTAGCTTATGAGTTACGACGGCTCCACCTTTTGTATTTCAATATAATATGTTTTGGATGTCTCCTATAATGACCTACCTTGTCCCTTATATATTTGAGAGCAAGAGAAGGTATAATCCCTAAGAAGATATTACACATAATTCTAGGAAACAAACAAAATGACTAAAACATCATGTGCATATCACATGTTTTACATATACTCTTCAGCTACTTCCTAATAACTTTACATGTACATCTTAAATTCATCAAGACATCTTCATAATATAGCTTAACAAATTAAAAAATGATGTAATGATGGTTGACATAGTTTAATTACAAAAGTCAGATATAATCTACTTTTTCCCTTATTTCAGTCACGACGTTTTGACTTATATACTTGCGATGTATAATTCTGATCATTAATATTTTCAGTCATCTATTAGCAAAATTAATTATTATTGAGATAAATCTAACACCTTAGGTACTACTATTTCTTTTATATATATTAGTCCAATTTTTTTTTTTTTAATCAAAACTAGTATATGAACTATGCAAGAGTAAAATATTGCAATAAAAAAGGCCATAGGAAGAATTTCTTACGGGAAGTATATAAGAATGTTGATCATTTATTCATCTAACTAGTTTTTGGACCCGTGCAAAAATGCACAGGAACTTTTTTGTTTAATAAGAATGTTTATATACCAACTATCGTACGTCTACTCGATCAAATATAGGCTTATGTACTACTCGAAGCTCAAATGAGTTTAACCTTTATACCATATTAAATTAATAAACTTTGAACGATATATTGAAATATAGAATAATCCTATACATATTTAACCAAACATAAAGCATCAATGATACACTTTACATAGAAAGATAAAAAATGCTCCTTTATTTTAATTATGAAATTGTTTTGCAAATACATGACACTCTTAGGTTGTAGAAGACTTATTTATATATGTCATTAGTTGTAATATTAGACATCTCATGTTCTTTCTCACAAATTAGTATTATTATAGACTTTCTACCCGTGACTTTAGAAATGACCACATGAAATTGGCTATGGTTGAAAACCGAACTTGGAAGATACAAACCCATATGTGATAGGGATATCTTTGACTTTTATTTATAGTCATTGCAAAATACAATCAAGGGAAATTTTGTTCCATTTGACAGAATGAGTGTCATATGGGGTATAAATACCATATTACTCCCATTTCCTTGACATACTCAAGCCCCTTTAAATGATTCTCTAGAAAATACTGAATATATGTTTTCTACTATAGCTGATATAGGATCATTTCCCTTTCCCCAGCGAAAAAATAAACGTGATTGATTTTCTTATTGTTGGCTCCTTGAGCCACCCCGTGTCCGTGCTACCGCCTGATTGGTGGTTTTTCCATCTTATTTTATTCTCATTTTAGTAGTGTAGTCTCCTTTTATTTGGAACCCCTTAGCTTGAACATGTCTATGACCTCGAAGATGAATGTTCGATTATCCATGTACCATAATTAACCAAAATTAGTAGAAGAAAATATGCTGCCCATTGGTACAAAATATGATTTGTTTTTGTAGAAAATTAAATAATTCATAATTTATGTTAAAAAAATAAAAGTAAAAGCAAAAGTAACATATAGTTGTCATTTTTTTTCATTGTGTTGCAAAATACTAAAACAATGATTTTCCTAAGTTATATTGTTAATTGACTTTGCATTTCACTCTAATAGATGGTTAATATAGTTGATTTTGTTAAGGCAAAATTTAAAATATAAAAATGCCCTCACTTTATGATATGAGTAAAAGTTACAATGAATTCCACAATGTTATTTTAGTCCATTATTATTTTGTCGTCTCTCTTATCTCTCTTATTTTTATACCTTAACTTAACAGCCTAAAAGAAGCAATAAGATTTTTCCCAAATCCAAGCCCTCAAAAAATTTATCTCTCGAACATTTCTTAATTTCTTTTGCATATCTCAGACATGCATGCTTTATATTTGAAATGCAGTTAGTAGAAAACTGACCTTGTTTTAAAGTCATTATTCTCAGGAATATCTTTATTTTTGAACAAACACTTGGGATATCCTCAATTGGATACACGAAATTTTCTTCATAAAATCTCCCTTTTTTACATTAGCTAATTAAAATGAAAGTTACACTATAAGTCCTTGGATGCAACGATTACACCATAACTTATGGTGTAACAACCCAAAGACCACTACTTTTTTGTAAAAAAAAAAATTCAAATGGCATGAGATAAATGACATCACGTTGATGTCATTATTTGTATAATACATATCATTTTAAAACCATTAATTTTACTCAAATAAAATTATGATTTTGGTTTAATGAATTATAAGCGAATAGCATAAAGAATTATGATTACCATAACTATCATAACTTACTAATAGAAAGTTGTCCTACTCGACCAAAATGCACACTAAACCACACCTCTTCATATTGTTTTGCCCTACACAATGTAAACCAACCTTAAATATAAACCACCCTCATCCCTTTAATTTTATTCCCATAGCCACCCCACTAATCATACAATTAACTTCAAATTGAACAAAAATATCGACTTCAATTTATACTTGACATTCACCTATCGCCTATCTCTAGAGCAAAGGGGTATTATAGACATCTATTTAGTTTTACTATAAATATCATGATCAGAATATAATATTTAAAGAAATTTAACACGCCAAGTTTGGATTTGTCAATATTTAAACTTATAGTATGATTATTACGATTCGATAAGTGTTTCAATAAAATAACCAACCGATTTCTTTACATTTGAAAATTTCGTGTGATGGAATAAATCTAGTCGATCTTGGTTATATATTAGTTCTAGGTGATTATGCTCTACTTATGATGAAATTAATTTTAATTATGTTATAATCTTAACATATATTTATTGAGTTCTAAAGAGTTTCCTAACTTTCTTCCTTCCTTAATATATCATAATTGCATAAATGGAATCTCCCAATCATCTACGAACTTTATTTAACTTATAAATAGTTACCTATTTTTCTTCTCATTGAGATCTAAAGAGTTCCTTAAATCTGAACCATAATGTTGTGATGTTATCAACTGAATTTTCCTTTAATCTTTTTTGTTTTTCGACTAAAATTATCTTCATAATCTTTTGTGTTCCTTCACCAAGTAATATCTACCATTTTGTTTGATAACTCAATTTTTTTAGCTTCATTGAAGAAACCTTAGTAAGTTGCTTCTTATTGGGAAAAAAGAAGCAATGTTCTTTTTAAGGAAGGTTCAGTCGATTTTCATTTTTTCATATTGCTTTTATACATTCGATGTTCTTTTTAATTTCATGCCATATCAATATAATTCCCTGCCATATTCTTTTTAAATTTCATACTGTGTTTCTTTTTTCAAATTGTTTTTTGTTTTGGATTTGAAAAAATATATACATTTTTATTTCATGCCATCTTCTTTTTATTTTAATGTCAAATTCTTATTAGATTGAGTGAACTTCCTTAATAGATGAAACACGTACTTAAAAAACATATCTTACTCCATTTATAAAAGGAGGTAATAAAAAAACAACATATAGTTAAATTTAAAAGAACATACATTCTTGATAAAAGAACATATGGCTCGAAAAAAAAGGAAATTCTATATGATCACCTTGTGGTTTGGAGAATTCTACATGGTGGTTTCTTTTCATATTCTAAAGTGACTCTATATTATTGTCTAAACTACTACTGTGACATTAAGGAACTAATTTATGTTAATTGGGCGTTGAAACAATTTTTAGATAATATTACAAATTTGTTTTTAATCATGTTCAACTAATGACCCCACAATCCTCTATCTTTTCTCGACTTTTGTCTTCGGTTGTTTACTTGTCTTCCCTCCACCACTATTCAAGGAATATTCAAGATTGTTGGTGTCTCAATGAAGAAATTTCCACCTTAATTTTATTGAAATGTGTACAATGTTAACACCAAAAAGGGGTTTTGTCCTTAAAGAAGTAAATGCATAGACAAATTTTATACCATTCTTTCATGACAATGATATGCAACCTTTTAAGATGATTTTCATATGCAAAGTTTGGAGTTGTTCTATCTTATGCTTGTATATGTTGAAAAATTTGGAGATATTAAGAATGTATTCACTAATACTTATATAAGATATTATTGAGTTAAAGATTATTTAAGATGTACATGAATGTCATATATGCTTGATAATCACATTAGATTTATTTGCTATTTTGAAATTGCACTTTTTAATGTTTGTATTATCAACACAGTTGTTCTATACTTATAAAATAATAGGTGCTTATATTCCCGTACATTTGTTGGTTCATTTGTTCTTTGGTGGTCTAATCAATATGATGATTTTAATAGAATATGGCTTTAATCACTTGTATTCTTCCTACCAAAATGTTATTCATAACTTTCTACTATGATATATTAAAATGAATTCTCTTTTCATGATGTACAATTGTCATGAAATGAAACCATGTATTCATTCCTAATACAAACTGCGCAACCCATGTTTTAAGAAAAATATAATAAAACTTTTTTAAAAGGAAAAATTTAGTTAAAAGGCTAATAGTTTTATATAAATGATTCAAAGGAAATGTACGGTATACTTTATAGTATAGACTTTCTCTTTTCATTTGTGTACTCTTGTGTATCATCTCCCATCGTTGTGTGGTAGTTTTTTTACACACTATGCCACCTGAAATTCTATTTTTAAATAATACACAAATTTATTCTTTTGTTATAATCGCAAAATCATTCTTCTAATTTGGTGTTGTATTTTAGATTCTTGACAGGTGAAACCTTACCAATGGGAATTAAATTTGTAAAAAAATATGGCAAATTATTTTTCAAGCATGTATACATAAAAAAGTATCTCTTATCACCTTTCGGAAATTATGATAACTGCATCCCTTTTAAAATTAACTCATTAGTGAATATATGTTGCAGATACATACCATTGGTTATTCTATTTGTGAGTAATATAGCGAGAATCTCAGATTTTAGTAAGACAATATCACAATCTCCTCCTTTTTTTTTATGTAGCTAACCTTTTGAATTTGAGTTTTAAAATTTTGAAAAATGGCGATAGAGGGGGTGTATGCCACATATTTTCTCAAGCATTTAAAAAAGTGAAAGTAACTATAAGCTATAGGATGTCTTTTAAGTAATCTTTTTTATCCTTTTGTATTGTCCCCGTTTTTCAAACTTCCTTTAATTCATCATTCAAAGGCATCTAATATATATATTATAACCAAAAGGCTAAACTTTAAAAGCCTTCAAATGGGGTGGCAAGAATAAAAAAACATATGAAAATTCAGGATTATTGCTTGTCTAATATGTTTAATAGTCACCAATTCACCAGATAGGCAGATAGAATACTTGTCTACTACTCTCTGGCCTCTGTTGCTATTTGTTCTTCCTATTTATGATTTTTAATAGAGAAAAAAAATGTCAAAATAGGAAAAACAAATAAGAACGCATTTCTCAATTTATAAACATAGCCTAAAAAACATTAGATAACATAAACTTATGATTGTTAGAAATAGAATCATCAAGATATTTAGTAAGATTACAAATCGATGCTAGACTGCTTATCAAAATGATACTCCTCCTCTTCTCAAAATCATCAGCTAGACTGCCGTCTTCAACCTCACTATTCTCTTCAACCTCAAGAAGCTGCATTCGAACTCCACAAGAATTTGTATCTCTCTTTCTATGTCTACCTCCATCGACCATTGTCCTTTGCAATTCAAAGAAGTAAAATCTATCTCTTCTCTTCTAGTCTTACTTATATCTTTTAATTCGTTTACTATCAAGCTTTATCCTTATACTTCCTCCGTTCCAAAATAAGTGAAACATTTGTCTCAAAAAGCTCTCACATAAATGAAAGAAGTGTTTCACTTATTTTGGAACGGAGGAAGTATATATATTTTTTGAAGGATTTATCCTTATATTATCGATGTTTGTTATAAAAAACTTGACAATAAGGGTGCATGTGAATTGTGATCATCTTTAGCTTTGTATCCAAGTTCTCCTTCCAATATCTCTCTCCTCCATCAACATCAGTACACCACCACCACATCAACACTCCTACCACCAACACAACTCCAAACCCCTTCTCGCTCTCTCTTTCAGATTCTCTCTCCTCACTAAAAATGGACCTCCATCAGACCATCGACACCATCCCCACATCAATACTCCCACCATCAACAACTCCAAACCCCTTCTCGCTCAAGAAACAGAGCCCTTTCTTGAAGGATACCGACCAGATCTTAGCCATTACAGATGTATTATTAGCACCCGAGCGGCGGCACGTCGTCAAAATCGCCACCACATTGGTATGAATCGCTAGTCTCTCTCCTCTGACCGCCGTATCACCCTCCTATAATGGTTAGTTTTTTGACATTGGTACGAATCGCTAATTGTTTGATGGTGTGAGAAGGTCTACCATATGCTGCCATTTTTTCTACTCCAATTTCTTTCACTCTCCAAAGGCTCTTTTTCTGCTTCAACGGGGTACTTATATCTCTTATATATAATCGTGCAAGTTGATATAATAGCTGTGATTTTCTAATTGATTTTATAATAATATGATTTCCTTAACATTAGCTTTCTAAAATGGTATATTGAGGATGGAATATATGTGTTTCCTAAACTATAGCAACTACTTATCAATTAGAAAGCGTGATTGGGGGCAATTTAAAATCATAATTGGTCGAAATGCTTTTAGGAAAGGGTAGATTGATGATGGATTAGTTAAATTTCCTAAATAACAGCAATTCCTAAATCAATAAATCCTTGATTGTAGGAATTACATGGAATACACACCTAAGTGGCCGAATTTGCTGAAGGATTGATTTGCTTGCCACGTGGACCATCTCATTGAATCCCTAAACAATAGAGCATGCCACTACAGCATCAATTGTCTAGCTTAAAGACATGTGGCATGAAGGATGTTGTTTTAGATATTTATATAGATGACCTTGGTGTGAGTTGACAACCTCCAAGTTTGCAAGTGAAATTTGAGAGGAATTGTAAGTGCAAATTAAGAGAAAGTCTTTACCCCCAGATATTTGGAAATAAAATCTCCTCATATATCTCTGTAGTATTTTGAGGATGCCCTTTATGCAACCCCTAAATTGACTAGAATATCATGATTCATGAGTTAGACTCTTAATCCAATAAATTAATATTTACTCCATTTATTTGTAATTGTTTACTCCATTTATCTTTTGACACGACAACTTATTATCTAAAAGAGAAAACAGATGACAATTATTAAATGATACCATGTGATAACATTCTCCTAATAAATTGATATTGTAGGGCATCATTTTTGATACGCCAGCTCCACCCTCTAACACGACGAATTTATATCAAATTACACAACAAATAATGTGATGCGATGATCTTGGAGACTTGGACCGCGCATCAATCTCTACGAAAGAAGGAAGAGGTATGTGGACTAGATCAAAGCTTTTAATATATATATTTTTTTTTTCATATGGTAACCTTTTAAAATCTTAAGTTACTCTATCTTACATTAGTTTATTATAATAAAATTTTCACTTTGTGACATGATAACCTTGTTTTTTCCCATAGTCAAACTTTACAATTTATATTTACTCATCTTTTATACTTCATCCGTTCCATAATAAGTGAAACACTTACTATTTTAGAACGTTTCATAATAAGTGAAACATACCTTAAATGGAAAAAAAAGTGACAAAATGACAAGAGTTCCATTACAAACTTGTGTGGTTTGCTTTTCACTCTCCTCCTTTTGATAATGAAAAGGGTATGTAATGACTTTTTGGCTTTTGAAAGTGATGTTTATTAAATCTTGTGTCCAATCCTTATGTTTCACTTATTATGGAACGGATGAAGTATCTAATTTTTATATAGTGAGCTTTTTTCATAAATCACATGAATCAGCATTAGGTCCATATAATTTTTTTTTTACAAGATCAGGAATCAAGTTTTTTAGGCCACCCCAGGTATAACTAAACAAAAAAAAAATCATCACAAGCTAAATATTCACATATTAACCATTATACATGTACACCAAAGTCCTAACAAGGACAAAACCAAAATCCATAAGGAGTTAATAATCTTGTCCATGACACAACATACTACCGATAATCAATATCTTAGGAATCTCGAGTACATAAAGCACAACCCCCCCCCCAACACAAAAACAAAAAAAAAAAAAAGAAAAAAAAAAAAACCTTGTTCTCTGATTAATCTTCTCCTAATTTTAGTTTAATTTCCAGCAACAGAAAAAAAAAAAGAGAGAAGTTAAAACGTCTTTGTGTTTAAGATCCTTCAAGTGTTTCAGAACAAGTACCATTCGAGCGCGAAAAACAGCACAGCCACAAGGGTCATAATAAGGGTGCTTAATGGAGGTTTATTATAGCCTCGAGAGGAAGACCCTGCAGTGAGCAAGAATAATAGTGGGTTAGATCATATCCTATACTTCTATTATAGTGACTTTAAGCTATGCTATTGTAAGCTTAAAACATAATTACTCGATTTAAAAAAGGACATATTAACGAGCTTAGAACCAAGTAACTAAACCTCCTTGGCTGGATCATGCTATCCGAGTGCCTTGATAGACAGACCATCGAATGCTTAAGAGCTCAGCCAAGAGGTTTTGGCTGTAATCTTGGTTCTGAAGAATACGAGTACTGCACTGCTCTGATCTTACCAAATCAGGAGGGATATAATCTAAAATGTTATAGATAAGAGAATAGTACACTAGCTGTAGCTGATATGCTTCATCATCAAGGTAATAGATTATCCAAATAATGAATATGCTGGCTGTTTCATGTGTTTGCATCATTAACAAAGTTCCTCTATATATTCACCTAGGACACTCGGACTCTTCATTTCACCTTCAAGTACCTGGACCAGATCTTCAGACACTTCGACATATGTATAAACATTGAACACATCATTCTAGAACAAGATCATGGAAATTTTTCAAAATATTTCCGAGTTGAATACTTGGACACATACCTCAAATACGAGTACCCAAGTCCGAGTAACATAGGTATTTGTAGATATTTGCACCAAGGAGTGTGGATGCTCTTTCCTTTATCAATTCAGTGTTATGCTCTGAAGCTTCCTTGAAAAGTAAGTTGAAAGCATAATACCAAAAAGAGTTAAGAATGAAATATTCCCTCCATTTCAGTGAGGTGATAGGGACATGAAAATAGGGGGAAAAGGCAGCTTTCCCCCTCCATGCGCCTATTTGGATAATTTAGACGGTTCGATACAGGAAATAATATATACCTCGAAAACCCTTAATTATCCAAAAGCCTTTCAAGTAATCGGAAGATAGGAGGGATCAGCAATAAGGCCCACTCTCTTTGTCCACTCTTCACTTTTTTCTTCCTTCATCCTCACTTCTCGCTACTTACACACAAAACATAAGCTTCTGTAGGAATACAAGGTTTGGGTCTGACAGCAGAGGCCAGACAGATTCAAAGGTTTTCTCTTGTGGAGCATCCTTGTTCCGTTGTTCGTTTAACCACTGAATTATTCTAGCCACTCCTATTGATAAGGGTGTAAACTTGTAGGTTGAACCTCCAAAGACAGCATTACATCCTCATTAGCCTCAACCTCCAAAGACATCATTACATCCTCATTAGTCTCAACCTCCTTTCTCTAGTTAGAAACAATTTCTAAAGTCTACCAGGCGGAGGGAGTATTATCTCCTTTCACCTCAAAGAAGAGGAATCATAAGATCCAAAATCCAAGGGATACAGAGAATGAGAGAAATATAGCCCCGTCTCTCATGCAATCCCTAGATGGTCCAAACTAAAGCAGAATGCAGCAGATAGTAATTATTGTAACAAAAATTTGGTACGAAACCAAGTTTGGACATCACACCACATGAATATTTATCTCTCCAATCATATTTAGAGTGATGCTAACGAAATGATGCATTACTCTTGAAATCCGAAAAAAAAGTACTAGTCGTCACTAAATGAAGTCTGATCTGACTCTCTATTTTTATGAGGTTGAGTCTAGCATAAAGATTAGAAGTATATCAATTGAATCGATAACACATGCTAGATAGAAGTTCAAATAAAGCTTAACATGGCATTAACAAACATGAACATATAAGAGGGATGGAACAATACATAAGCAGATAAAAACATAAAGATAAACAAATCCAAGGTAGAACTTCAATCTGCGCATATCACAAGATTTAAGTCTTGAGAGCAGCATCATGCTCACTGATCAAGGGTGCAAAATCATCTCAAATACACAGCTCTCGCACAAAACATACTAGTACTTGAAAGATAAACAAACAAAATGTTGGTCTTATTTATAAATCATGACTGCTCAATTATTCATCTTCTCACGATCTACATTAACGAAGAGGCAGACGCACCGTTGCAGTAGTTGAACCCAAACCAAACATTGCCTTTAATCCAACTGTTGTAGTTGAAAGTCACGGTCCTTATATACGGGCTGGAAATACGCACGCTGTTTACCTTCCAGCCATCATTTCCCCTCCGGTACAGGTACACATAGCATACATCGTATGTACATGGACCACTTACATCAAATGTATCCGTGGAGCACGCCTCGAAAGCACGAGAAGATGGATTGTCGATCCTTGGCACATAAACCTACAAATACCAGAATGTACCAGTTAAAACACTAGTATGGTGACTAAACCATAATCAATGACATACCCACCAACCACAATTTGATGCTTCTTTAATAGGTTTGTCTTATATACTCAATTTTTAACTTTTCTTTTTCTTGCTTCCAATTTTCCAAATTTTAGGTACTGATTAATCATTACTTATCACAAAACATGCCAGATAATGCAAAATCTGGTAAGGATGTTATAATCAATTGATTAAATCAAAATCTGCAAGATACCCACAAAGCAAAATCTAATTTTCTTTATCTCATAAAGCATTTACTAACTAACTAAATTTGGAAATCACTAACTAATAAGCAAACAAGAAATGGGAATCAATATATTTTCACTCTAGAACATACCCATTAATCTAAATTTGACATTAGGATTTAGTGGAGCAATAAACCTCAGTAATATCATAAAATCAATACAACTTCATATCAAGAATATGAATTAACATACCTGATTTCCATAAGCATCTCCAAAAGAAAGACTAATTTGATCTCTGGTGTATTTTACAGAAGAGCAGCTTGTAGTGATTTGAACTCTGAAAGTGCAGCTTGAAGCAGTAGTCTACAAAATTGATGATAAATTTATTAATGGACCCAATAAAAGAAATTTCTCAAAAAGTTCATATTTTTCATAATTTATAAAATTTGCACTGATTAGATTAAACTTCTAAAAGATGGGACAAAAAGTAGTAGGAAAAAGAATGATGGGAAAAGACAAACATAATCAATTAAACAAACTAATTTACCTGATTAGGCTTGATCTTAAGAGCAAGAAGAGGGAGATTTGATTCACTAGAAGGAACAGAAGATGAAGAAGCGTGGAAAATGATGAGGGAAAAAAGGGCTAAGAAAATGTTGAAGAAAACAAGTCTGACCATTTTTTTTTGGTGAGGGTAAAATTTTCAGGAAAATTAGAGAAAAATGGGTCTTCGGAGAATTTAGAGTTGGGTAATTAGCAGAAGTGTTCTTATATATAGAGCCGATTCTTACTTCTTCCTCAACAGTCAAGACTAAGCACCACGTTTGGAGTTGGGCATATGCTCAAACTAGCAAGGGGAATATAGGAGATAAAATAGAATATGTAGAGGTGGTCATGGGTCGACCGCACTGTTTGTTCAAGAAATTAGACCCGAATTTTGAGCTCAAACTCGGGAAATTAGGTTGTGCAAGTTGGGATTTTCGATCTAAGACTAAATCGAATAATAATTTACATATCAGGTCTAAAATTCATGTCCAAAGTCCGATATTTTTGTCCATAATTCGGGGATGAACTCGATCGAAAATTAGGGCCAAATAACTATGTCCAAACCTGTGCTTTTTTTAGGCCATGATCAAATTAATTAGGTCTAAAGATACTTCTACCCCCATTCGTCTCCTTTTGTTTGCACCTTAATTCTTTTGGGACGTCAAATTGGCTTATCCCGAGAAGAATCATGAATCGTGAGGATGGTCTGATCCACCATTGAACTTTGAATTTCATTACATAAACCCGCGATTTTGTCTCATATCGACTCTATCCAACCAAAAATGGAAAGAAATTTATCCCCAATGGAGTAAAACAAAAAGGAATAAATGAAGTATAAATTTATAATATACTATTAAGGTTGTATACAAGAATCTAAAAATAGAAAATATTAAACGATAACTACGCTTTAGAACGTTCCCTTCAAAAAGAAAACATTTATATAGCCGATCAACTCGTGATTTTGTCATAAATTCCTAAACTAATACTCCATCCGTTTTCATTTAGTTGTTCCACTTTTATTTTTGCACTATTCACATAACCCACTTTCGCCTTGTTCCATAATATATAATTTCAAAATCAACTATTGTGTAATTCATTTACATTTTACAATTATTTTAAATAAAAAATCAAATGTAATATCCTTTCAAAATGAAAATATATTATTTAAATAAAAATATCTAACCCATGAAAAAAGAGAAATTTCATTCATCATACTGTTTCGGGTGTCTGTGGTGCATGGTACACCTAAGCACTAATTTCTCGCTCATTTGGGGTCTCTTTTTTAGTATATTTTGCTCATTTGAATGATTTTAAATGAGCAATGAGCAAAAAATAACCGTAGGTGTACCATACTCACTGTATATCCGAGTGTATAATAAAATTCGTATGAACAGTGTATGACATGACCACAAGTCTAGTTCACATTAGAAGGACAATTACATAATTTGGCATGACTAAAACACATTGCGTACAGTACATCAATCTAGTGCACTGCTATTGTGCTATGTGTCCAACTAATCTTAACTAACCCCAAGCATTTACTGAAGTGCCATGCGCAACACGAGCCACATGTTTTGGGAGCCTTTCTAATTGTTTTTGTGTTTGGAAGAGAGCCACTTGTTTAGAAAAAAGAACGTGGAAAGCTCAAATACTGGATACTTGTATCCATATAATATAAGTTGGGTCGAATTGGTTCCAAATTTTAAATGGTCATAGAGTACAGTACATGAAATTCTTCTTGAAAGTGGAGTTGAAATATATGCAAAATTTTACTTTCTCCGTTCTAAAATACTTGCAATCAAACTCTTTGTGCAGTTTTAGAAGGACGATATGCTCATATGCATATAAATGTCGATATATGTTTAATTTGTAGAGAAAGGTTAGATAAATAGTCCTTTTTAACTCGAAATCGGCCATCGTGAACCCTTTCCTACTAAACACACCAATGTCGGGGTCTTGTCATTGCCACAAATGAATAATCACAACTAAACAGAAAGAACGGCTTTGTGAAACCTGCATTTTGATATATTCACATTTGCCAACCTGAGTATTCAAACAGAATCTAAGGAAAATCAAATTTAACAAAGAAAATTGTTCCTTCTTTCTTTTGAATGATATAAACAAGGTGATGATGCATTTGCGTCACGGGAGAACCAACAGTAAGACCTCGCAACGAGGCAGCTTCATGTTTTACGTAAATATGAGACGTAAGATTTGCCCGGAGTACATAAATGACTTTTCGGTTTCTTCCAAACAATGATTCTTTTCTTCTCTTGTCCAGTTCTGCAAAAACAATCAACATAACTTAATTAAACTCGCTTTTCCTACAATCAGGTTGTTGGTCTTTCAATATCAACTCTCATTATCCAAAAAAGGGTTTTCAACGATTATTAATCTTTGGTTATTTACCAAGATTAGGATAGGATTACTCAAAGCTCAAATCATTAGATGTGTTAATTATGGAAAAAGAATGCTAAATTAACTGAAAACAAAGTTTTTCCAAAATCGGAGTGTAAGAAAATGAGACGTACTTCAGCAACTATATTTAGCTTCTCCCTCACGTTCTGGAGCAACTGAGATAGATCGCCATCCCATTTGTAGAATTCCAGCTCCTTCTTGTTCAATATCTTCTCTGAAACCTAATACAGAAAGGGGGAAACTGATGAAGCTCAGGTCCGCACAAGTAAATAACTTCAATACATCTTATATATAAAGTCGGATTCAGAAATTTTGATGAAGACTATGACCACAATATTATGTGGCAGAATAGAATTACAGCAACTGTGTTTATATCAGTAACATTTACTTCGATTTGTCAACTACTGAATCATTTATCAATTACTGAACAGTAGAAGAAAATGAAAAACCTTAAGTGTTGCTCATTGTTCAACTAGTGATCTTCTAACTGTTTTAAGGCTAGCAACGAACATCAAGCCATATAATTTTTGATAAGCAATACTATAAGTGTAACTCACTTTCTAGTTTTTAGAAACCTGCCTTAACTTCAAACCGTAACATCTAATATTCGCAGATGATGCATGATCTGGCATAAACATGTTAACATGAGATACAAAATGATCCTAATACAGGAGAACCAGAATCGATTTTCTCAAATTTCCTGGAATGGAGAGTATGACACTTGGGTCTATGATTATGTAGCAGGGAAACACGGAGACCTGAGGTTTCCTCGTTTCTGGAAAGTCTCCATTCCCGAAAACCTTAGCTGAATTCTTGCTAATGAATCCCGATCTGAGGTTCCCCCTTTCCAAAACCCCGTCCATCTCCGTGCTACCTAGGTCTATGATGGAGGGGCATCCTTTTGGAAAATAAGGTTCGTGCAAGGAAGATTGATAATTCCAAAACACAAATGCATTTCTGTCTTCGAATATTAGGCACATGACACGTAAACCATTAAGCCAGTAATAGATTAAGTAGGACAGATTACGCAATTTGGTAAATTGAGTAATCAGTATATCAAAGTTATATGCAACTTCAAGATATATGTGTAATTCAATGCAAGGGATACTTCACAGGTAATAACATACCTTCCTTCCAATCATACGGCCACCGGCAGAGTGGGCAAAGTATACATTATAGAAATGGCAGATGAAAGCCTGAGGATCCTTCTGAGCTAATTCTTCAAGATAGTTAGAATATGTGACACCGGGATCAGATGGCTCAGGGATAGTATAACCTTGCTCTTTGAACCACTCCAAATCTTTTTCCAAACTCTGAGATCGTTCCAATCCCGTGTTCCTAAACTCAGCATCTGAAATTAAAAAGTGGTTCAGGTCAAAAAATGGCAGGTAAGGCGCAACCAGAAATCAGAGACGAATCACAACCAGACTTTAGTTCAAATTACTGCCCGACACTGAAGACATGAAGTATGATGGGACAGGCTTATCTAGAAGACTATAGATTACATACAACTATGTGAGCTTATATTGAAAGCAAAATACGTATCTAAAAAGCACCCCCTATATCCCTGTTTGCATCAGTATTGCACGATTCATTTAGTTGAAATTTACATGAGAATTGTCTGAATAGTAAATTCACAGAGTGACACAAACGGGATCATGAGAAAGGAAGAACATGGTGGAGCTAGATCTAATAAAGGTGCTCAGTAGAGGTGAAATAACATACAGCAAATGGAGCAAAGACTTCCAATGATGAATTATTAGCCTTTTTCATGCTGTTTTTCGAATGGCCTTTTCCTCTACAACTGTTTCCTCCCAATTCAACTTGGCAAAAGACTTACTCCATTTCAACCCACTAGCTACACTTCCCTAAAATGGAAATGTCACAATACTTGCGACATACTACTTTCCGGATACTTTTGCACACTTAAAAGTACAATCCTGGTTTTTTGAACTATGTGGTGGTGAGTGGTGACCATGTTCTTTAGTTTTAAAAGGGCATTGAACTATCCTTCTTGGTCCACTTCTTTCTCTCTCTTTCTTAAAACTTGTGCATTTTCTCTCTAAAGCAAGTAAATAAAAACGGAGAAAGTATTATTGAAAATTTACAAACTTCCATGAGCGCCTCAAGACCAGCCTAGACTTGTGAAAAGCCATTAGTTTCAAATTGAGCTTCAGGCATCGCAAAGTGAGTTAGATCTCAAAGGATGGTAAAAGGAATTTGATTTCCTAAATATTTGATCCAGATTTTGTCAATTTAATGTGGTGGGGGAATTATAGCTTCACAGGATGGGCAACATGGTCCAAACTCAAAAGTCTTAACTTCCGGATGAGATAACAAAAACATCGAATTTGCATCATCACAGATTCATAGGTAGAGACTCTTTAATGCATGACTGCTCACAACAATCTCAATTCATAGAAAGCCTGATGGTGACACAAAAACTCACAGCCGCACCCTAACTATCATATTGATGTCTGGCTATAGACACAGCAAAAAGGACTTGAGATAATTAATATGAACAAGAATAAAGGATCGAGTCTCAGTCTCTGCCTAATAAACATGGAGATTCACACAGAACTTAAGATAAATTAATTGGAAGAACCTACATAGCAACCTATTATACAGAGATCAGATGATACAACAATTAAATCCCAACCTTACGAGTGACAAGTCTCGAATCAGTATACAAAAGCAAACAAGTTACTGAAAGAGAAATCTGCGCATCACCACATTTACTGAGCAATAGATATTTCATCTGTTATCTAGCCATTGCAATTCGCAAGATAAAATCCACTGAAAAGTGAAGGGCAATTCAACCATAGTCCATAGACATATCTCAAGTCACCGAGTGACGTACTCTATAAATTTCCAGGCAAAAATAGATGGTATATCTAATGAATCTAACCCCACAGGCCACAGCCAACAATACATACTCAACATACTACTCAGAGACCAGATAGCATGACACACACAGATCAGAACACATACTGACCGAAGGTTTCTTTCCCAACTACCTTTAAGCACAGATGCAACAGATTGAACTCCTCTAGTACTGGATGTGTCAAAGATTTTTTTTTTCTTTTTTACGTGAAAGATGTGTCAAAGATCTGAACATGGGTACTTTAAGCTAAACATGAATACTACTTCAGGAATTACTCTATCTCCAAGTAAGAATACATCATCAAACCTTTCCATTAAAGTACATAAAATTGACAAGTACTCTGAATTAAAAAAATCCAGTAACATCAACAAGTTCTCTCAGCTTCTAGAAAAAAAATGACCTCATCTTTAAAGGTTTGCTTTGGGTCCCTATATAAAATCAGCAAGACAAGATTCAGCTGCCCCTGAACATCAGTAATCACAGAACCAAAAACATAAATCATTGCAAAAGAAAGACCTAATGATCAAAATTAATCATCAAGGACCAATTGCACAAAAATTTTCTAACATCATATTTTCATATCAATCTCAAACAACATTAAAAATACAACACCACCAACAACAACAGCAACAATAACAACACCCAACAACAACACCAACACCACCACTAACACCAACACCACCACCACCAACAACAACAAAAGGCCTTAGTCCCTAAATGATACGGGGTCGGCTAACATGAATCGTCATAAGAAATCGTTTCCATGACAAATGAACACAAAAATAAACCAATATCCATTGAAATTCAACACTCAAAAAGTAAAACAAAAAGAGAGGAACTTACAGTAAGAAACAGGAGCTTGTTGAACAATACTCTCCAAAGTATCATAAACCAACTTACTATCAACAAGAAACTTCAAGTACCCTTCAATAGTTGGGTCCCACTTAGCAGGAGACTTCTCTTCTGGACCCTTTGCCACTTTTTGTCCCTCTTTAGGAGCTTGCTCTTTTGTATGCAATTTCATAGCAACAGCTCTCATTTCCTCCACAAAACCCTTCTTCACCTCAGCTGAGCTAGACACAGCTGCCCTCAAGGGCATTTTGGGAATTTCAGCTCTACCCAAAACCATTGATCCAAAATTATGATTTCTAATGAAGGAAAAGTTATGGGTTTGGTTGATTTGCTTTGAAATTATAGTGAGTTTTTTTGGAAAAAAGTTGGGTTTGTGGGATTGATGCTAAGGAAGCCATTAAAGCTGGAATTATATAAGAAAAGAATGAATTTTGATAATGATTGTTTGAGATGGAAAGACACTAAAATTGGAGTTTACTTGCACGGAAGAACAAGGAAAGGACTTTATAATTTATAGTGCCAAAAACTTTTCTTTTTGTGCAACTTTTTTTCTTTTCTTTTTTGGAAGGTGGAAATTTTTTATTTTTTTTAATGGGTGATGAGATTTGGGAAGAAGAAAATCTTTTTTAGCTCAAAATTATTGCTGTGACATATAAGTTTTTAGTCTTTTTTAATGGGAGATGAAATTTGGGAAGAAGAGAATTTTTAGCTTGAATTATTGCTGTGACAATGGAGTTGTAAAGAAATAATTTTTGAGGTATGGAAGGTTGTGATGCTACAGTTCTGTGTTAGTGCTTTAAATTTAGGTGGGTTTTGTATTCATGTCTTGGATTATTTTATTTGTAAGGTGGTTTTCTGTGCTTATGGATGAACTTTTAGAAGATGATGATGCAGTAGAATACTTCAAGATGTTGGGAAAGTGAACACGAAGTCTTTCAGTTTTCGACCCAAAATCTAGTGGCTTCAGAACGGAGAGATTGAAGCCCTATATTCTCCTGACATAAAACAACTGAACTGAACTAAATTGAACCGAATTAAATTATAATTAAATAATAGTAATGATTATAATTTAGGAACTAAACTGAATTGAAAATAAGTTAGGGAGAACGCATCCTCGAGACCAATAAAGTACTTTTGTCAATTGTCATTCCCCTTTTCTAAAAATTGGTTTTGTCACAAAATTGCCAAAAAAAAAAAAAAAATGGTTTTATCACAAAATGGCATAAGTTTAAGTTTATAGTATTTTCAGACACATCTCTATTGTTTCCCCCAAAAAAAAAAAAAAAAAAGACACATCTCTATTATACTTCTTCCCTTTTTTAAATAAGTGACACCTTTTGTATTTAGGGAAATGTCACAATAAGTGACACATAGCTCAAAGTATTTTTTTTAGGAGACATAGCTCAAAGTACTAATAAAAATACTTCTCATTAATTTTTTTACATTTTTGCCATAATTTGATTGTTTCACTCTACTTACTTTATCCAATACTTAAATATGATTGGCTAAACAAGTGGTCCCAACTTTTTCTCTCTCTAGTCTCCTTGGTATTCTCCTACTTACTAGCTTTATATGCACGCGATGCGTGCGGAGTTTTGTGAATATAATCTGATAATTAAAATAAAATAGCACTAATAACAATTAATGAAGTATAGACAAATTTGAATACAAATGATTTTATTTCCTTATCTAATGCACATAACCAATATTGTTTCAATATAAATATTGTTTACCTAAGTTTTTAATTTGATCTCGATCTTTTTGTATAGCCACATGCACTCTTCCGCATAGTCAATGTTCGACAAATGTTGCAGTTTAAAAGTGTAGTGTATTGAAGTGTGACTCAATACTATCTTGAAAAAGTGTACATTGATTTATGGGTCTATATAAACTAATCTACGCATGACAATATATAAAGTACTGCTCTAAAGTTCGTATACCTTACAATAACAAAATGATGATCAACAATACAATAGCTTATAGATAGTATTATAATTATAATTGACTAATTATTCATGGATTTTCGTACACCCAAAAACGTAAATAGAGGGAACTCGGGAAAGCGTACTGTAATGGAATTAATGATTATAATTTTTCCAAAAAAAGATAATTGACTATTTATTCTTAGATTTGCGTACACCAATTAACGTATATAGAGGGAACTCGGGATTAATATTTACTGCTAAAAAAGGTAACGATTAATATTTACTGCAAAAAAAGGTATATAAATGTAAAGTGTCAAATTTAGGATATGATATATATTATAAATCGATAGCAAAACATCTACTTTGAATATGAATTACCTTATTTGTATTATTTATCTTATTGTCATCGCTTTCAATTGAATTGGTAAATCACTTAATAATTAGAACTCATCTTGAAAAAACACTTAATAGTAGTATATTCTAAAGGAAAGGAAAAAATTATGTGGCAGTCTCAAATATTGCTTACCTCAAAATGACGTCATTCACTTCAAAGGCGCCCTATGTATTGATGGATAATTTGTCATTAAATTAATCTAGCTTGCATTTTTCCCCTCAAAAAAATTTTTTTTTGACGTCATTCACTTTAGAGGAAGACAATGATCGATGGAAAATTTGCTCACATGAAAAAACAAATTTCAGAAACGTTATTCTTACTACTTATTTTAGTTTAAATTATAATTAGTAGAAATTATTGTAGTTTGAAGTATTCATTAACACCATTGTTCTTCATTCAGACATTCACATGCTATCTTCCCATTCTAATTCATCTGCTATACGTGAGTCTAAAAAGAACACATAATAAAATATTAAAATAGCACTTTTACTATAAAAAAAATATTATATTAAACACACTTATTTTCTCAAGTAGATCACATCTTACCTTCAATATTCTACAAAGTCTTACGTGCTTTTAATCATATTCTTTTCCACATTAATCACATAAATGAGCAAATGTAAATGGACAAATATAAAATGTGTCGAATATATGAGATAGACGGAGCATCTTCCATGAGCACTATGAAGGCTTTGCCAAAATTTATATCACGATCATAAATGAAACCTTGTTCTCAAATTATGTTGATAATCTAACTTTATCATATAGAAATACATTTGCCACCAAAATACCATTACATTGTGTAACTCATCTAATGATTCTAAGAATTAAATTAAGGAGGAGAAAGAATGAAAGGAACTGTACTTCCAATAATTCTTTAAAAGTTAAACTTAAACTCAAAATAAATGAAACTTCAAGAAATGCTTAGCAAAGTTTATTCCTCCCAAATGCAAAGTTCTTAAGTTTCAACTTACATATTCCATGCGTGGGATTGGAGGATGAAAATTGTGGGAAGAATAACATTTTTCCTTTTTGTTTTGGGTTTGGAATGTGAAATTAAAAGGATGATAAAAGTATGCAGTTAGAAAGGCAAATACTATCTTGTAGAGTTGTAGTTTAAATTTCAAAACTATGTTTGAAGCGTGAGATAATGTCAGTTATTAGTTTTCTATTTAATTAGAGATTTTTATTTTAAAAAATAAATTAGATAATAATGTGAAAACTAAGTAACCGACTTCCACGGTTCTGCAGTGGTTTTCTTGCCTTATCCAGTTTTTTTTTGATTCAGTTGTTGGTTTCTTTTTTCTGTCTAAGTTAAGTAGTTATTTTTACCCTTTTTTTTATATTTTTTTTTCCTTTTTCTATTTTTTAGAGTATAATATAGTGAGGGTAAAATGGGATTTTTAATATTTTGGTGTCCTACCCCTCTTCACATATAGAATAGAGATCTATGTGTCATTAAAAAAGGAGGACGTATAAGAGAAGGGGGAAGAAGATGGTGTGCCCCGCCCCCTTTATAAAGGCTAAAATACCATTAATGAATTAAATGAAAAAATTACAAAAGAAAACAATATGAGAATTCTTTCTTATTTCTACTTGTCACACTAAACAATTTAAAAATGGTATATGCATCATATATTTCAATCAAAAAATAAATGAATAAAATATCTTGACCTTTATATAAGGGAAGGAGTACATTTTGTCCACCTAAAAAGTTGAATTACCCTTTCTCTAAATATAAAATAGGGATCCCCTCAAAAAAAAGAATTGGGATAATTTAATTTTGATAAAAACGAGTCATAAGTAATCAACGAAGAAACGGAAAGATTTAATCAATGAATAAACTTGCAAAGAAACATAGCAATCAATTACATGTTATCCAAAAAAACAATCAAAATTATTTAATTTATGTCCATTAGTACAATAAATCAATGAATAAATCAATTAATGCATAAATATATATATATTTTTAGTGTACCAATATATTAAGTACATAATAATAATAAAAATCAAAATCATCCCTATAAATTCAATAACTAATAGGAAAAGAAAGTTATGTAATTTCTTCCATAAATTGTCAACTCAAATTATAATATATCTGTAATTTCGATACTCTTTAATTCAATCAAAGCAACTCAATATGTTTATTCTTTTTGTTTGAAATCCAGTCACAGAAAAATTAAAGTTAAAAATCACAATCACTCACTAACTTTTTTAGTTTGATAAGTGAGCCCAACTTCAGATCTTCAACCTTTTATATTAGTGAATTAATATAACCATATTAATCTAATTGTTAATGTTTCACATTTTAAGTATAATCAGTACTATAACGTATAATAAAATAAAAAGTTTTGAAATTAACGCACACATGTCATGCACATAAGGCTAGCTGTAAACATAATTGATTACTAAGGGTGTATTTTCTTCACTTCAAACAAAACTACAAAAGAATACACCTTCGATTTATACACAAAAGCTTTTCACTTCTCATCATCTAAACCATTTTTTTTGCATCCGGTGATCTTGTGCCACTCAATTCAAGTCCACTTGGTTGTGAGTTCATGCCACACCTTAATTCTAGTCTTTTCAAACTGACTTAACCCGAATGACCCTACCTGAAACCTGGAAGTTGAAACTCACATGAAAAAGCGATCGAAAGTTGACTCGAGACTCAAAATGACTCGAATCGAATTAGCCAAACCCAAAGTTGACCCAATTCGAACCAAATTGATCTATACCTTCAACTATGATACCATTACTGTTAAATATATTGTGTAGATAATCTTAGCTATTATGGTGTGATTTGTTACCTTGTTATTATGCTTAGAATATCTTGTAATATTATAAGCATAATAACAAGGTAACAAATCACACCATAGTAGCTAAGATTATCTACACAAGGAACCAAAATTTAAACTTTATATTATTTTAATATTTAATATTATTTTCTATCTAATATTCGTAATTATTGACTTAAAATATTTTATTTTAGTTACTATCTTATTTTTAAAAAATTGAATTCAAACGTTGACTTGACCCAAAACAGGCACGATTCTAGTTGATCCAATCAATCGCATAAACATGAAACTGAATTAAAGCTGACTCGATTCGAACCCGACCTGAAAATAATTAAGGTAAACCAGAAATAGACCCAACCCCAAGTGATCACTTAACCCAAATGACCCATCTACCATTTTACTTAAACCTGTTTCTACAATTACTGTAGTTTTTCCACCACTTTCTTGTCAAACTTTTTCTCTGTATCTGCACTTAAACATATTACGATGGTTTCTCAATCATACATTTATAATTAGTTTTTCTTTCAAGGTCAAAAATGTTTTGGTTGCGTTGATGGTCTATGTACTCTTAAGTGCCTGGCCCGCATATACCAGACCAAAAACAACGTACGACTGGGTTGAGGTATAGACAGGGTCATATCCTTATCATTAAAAAAAATTCATCAATCAACTTTGACTATATTATCTCTACCATTATCTAAGGAAAAAACATAGCCAGGTGGGATTTGTCAGATTCATCTCAATGCAAGGATTTCAAATATCAACTAATTATATTTTTTTTACTTATATACAACTAGAGATTTTGATGTTCAAAGAATCATGTTGGAGTATTGAAAAATCAAATGGTGCAATTACTGGTGCTTATCGCACGATTAGAGCCCGAATTGTATTGGGCTCGACTCGGCTCGTTTATCTTTTAGCTCGGTTTGTGAGCTCACGAGCTCGATAAGTGAAGCTTGGCTCGAGCTCAATTTGAGATAAATTAAAAATAAACCAACACAACATTAAACCAAACAAAAAAATTCATATTCGACATTTAAAAAAATTGTTAACATATATTGTAGAATTATAGACTAAATTCAAAAAGTACATTAATAAACATATTTTATTTCATTTTTACATATTAACCAAATGAATTACTTACAAATATACATAAAAGATCGACAAACTAGATTTAAAAGGATGCAAAAAGAAATGACATGAATTGTTCAATGTAAAAATTGTATAAAATGATACTAAGCTATAATAACTTTTGTTTAAGTGTTTTAGCTTATAACAACTTTTTTAAGTGATTTAAACTATAATAGTTTTTCTTATATAAAATAATAATCGAGCCTTTTCACGAGATTTTTGAGCCAAGCTTGGCGTAGTTCAGCTCGGCTCGTTAACTATTGAGTTGAGCCAGAAACCGAGCCGAGCCAACACGAGTCGAGCCTGAAGTGTTTGTGAATAGGCCTAGCTCATTATCACCCCTAGGTGCAATTAAAAGAAACATAGTAAGTATATAAGAAAAAAGGGGTTAAGTGTCCATATTAAAACACTGAATAAAAAAAAAATAGTATCAAGTGAAAGTAAGAAGATGTTAGAGTTGAGGGAGAGGTGGTAGCTCAATGGAGTACCACCCCTTTGCAAAGGGTTCGAATCCTTATCATAACAATATGTTGGGGAATTCTTTTGTGGTGGCAATATGCCTTCAGGCCTTTGTCTAATGGGTTGTTTAGCCTTGTACTCAGCCTTTGAGTTGGTGTGCCCTACAGGCTAGTAGCCTATCGTGAACCTATAAAAAAGGAGAAAAAATATGGGAAAAACAACCATGGTAGAACCAATAACAAAAGTAATCACCCCTTAGAAAATAGGGGGAAAACCTATAAAGAGGAGAAAAAATTTCAATAAAAGAGAAAACATTGACACTCCTAAGTCCTATAAGAAAGATAATTTAAACATTTAAATCTTATAAAGTTAATCAGAGGTTTGCCAAACATACAAATTGATGATGACAACCTGATAATATTAGAATATAATTGTAGTATTATGAAGGATCCAATAATTCTCTCTATCTTCTCTGATTAGATGAATTATTTGATATGTGATTTTTTATATGTGCAAGTTGGAAAGAGAAAAAAAATATTTCATTGACTAGTTGTTTATTGGAATAATAAATAAATTATGAAAATGCATAATATTTGTAAACAAGTAGATAGAAGATTACCTTCTAAAAAAACAAAGGATAAAAGGAAGAAATCTGAAAATAAAGTGCTATCTGGGCCGCCCTTTTCTTGGGCTCGTTGATATTACAAGGCTTTTACTTGGGCTTGCGTAAAACTTGAGCATCTTAAGAAAGTCCAATACATGGATCACATCCTACTAAACTTGTGTCCCATCACATTGCTTAATTACCACTTGCTTTTCATATTCGAATGACTTTGTGCTTCTTAAATTACTACCTTTTTTTTAACACCTCCAAGTGGCTCCAACAGTGTTATTAGGTCGAAAGAACACAGTTATTTCTTACACTAACAACTATGACAAGCAATATCATGACATTCATGCATTTGATTCATACACATTAACACATGATAGAAGAAAGTGATCAATAAGTGATATTTACCGCATTCTTTAAATAATACTTCCTCTGATCTGATTTTTATTAGTTTACCCATTTCTTTGGAGCACACCTGCCGATGCACTAATTTGAACCATAATATATCTCATTATCAATAAGCAGAAATTACAAAAAGTTGATAATTGGATGATACACATTGAGACGAATCTAACAAGATCTCATATGACTATAATTCTCCTTTAAGTACAAATCACAAGATATAGTCAAAGTCATGTATGTGAATAGTGTTAAAAATCAAAACGGGTAAACTAATAAAAATTGGAGGGAGTACATCATTTTCAATATTTATGGTGTGTGTTTTTTTTTTAATATGATATATTTTTTATTTGAACTTACTAAAACTTATCATAGTTATAACGTTAATCTGGATAATCCTTATTAGAACTATTAAGCATAGAACTTTTTTAAGGTTGAACATGCCCGACCTAGCCAATTTTATGCAGAGAGCAACATAGCCCATTATCAGCTCCAATTTAGGCCAAGCAATCCTCTAAGATTATCTGCATAATTAAGTGCATCACCACATCGTCTTTGAGCAGGTATAGACATACACCATTGCCATCTAGCCCATCCTTAACAATCTTAAATAATCACGAGGATGTCTCCAATGTTGTTACCTATCCAAAGATCTGTTTTAGGGCCGAAATTATCTTTTAATGCGAAATTGTACTCTCTATTGAAGCAATTGAAGCTTATTTATCGTATAGTTTTATTGAAATTGAGTATCGTGTAAAAGTTCTAAGCACAATTAATTGCATTAGAGCTACTCCCTCCGTTCATTTAAGTTTGCCCCAATTTTCTTTTTGATTTTTCCTCTTGAGTTTGCTCCATACTCAAAATGACCATGGGGGACCACAATGTTTACACTTGCATTTTTGGCCCACTATTTTTGTCTTTTATGAGCTCCATCCAACCAATTTTTTCATAAGTGAACAAACTTCAATGGGGGAAACAATCAAAAGGGGACGGAATGAAGAATCTAGGTATTCTGATTCATATTCAACTAGAAATCTAGAAAGAGAATTATTACATCAGAAGAAAGAAAAGAAATGTTATGTAATATCAACTAACTAACAGAAACCTAAAACTGATATTTATACAAGAGTTTGTTAGAAACTCTAACTAACTAGCTGACTAGGACTATAAATATCTTATACTCCCCCTTCAAGCTGGAACTTGTGAGACAAGTCCAAGCTTGGAACAAAGGTTGTGATGCTGAGAGGAAGACAATGACTTAGTAAATAAGTATGCTAATTGATCTGCACTCTTCACATGGACAGTGTTGATGAAACCTGCTTCAACTTGTTCCCTAACATAGTGCATATCCCTTTTAAGATGCTTGCTCTTCTCGTGAAATTTAGGATTTTGAGCTAGATGTTTAGCAGAAGAATTATCACAACACATAGTGATAGGAAGAGGAATAATAACTTCCAAATCTTCTAACAACCCATGTAACCAATCCAATTCACTTGTTGTGGCTGACATGCTCCTGTATTCAGCCTCAGCTGAAGATTTGCTGACAGTAGATTGTTTCTTTGTTACCCAAGCTACTAAATTGTCGCCAAGAAACAGTGCATAAGCACTTAATGATCTACTTGTGAATTGACACGCACTCCAGTCTCCATCACTATAAGATAAAACATCCAGCTTGCTGCGAGCAGAATAGAACAAGCCATAATCAATTGTTCCTTTTAAGTACTTGACAACATGTAAAGCTGCTATGAGATGAGGTACCCTTGGCTGATGCATGAACTGGCTTAGATGCTGGACATCATAAGATAAGTCAGGTCTAGTAAGCCCTGGGTACAATAATCTTCCAACTAGTCTTCTGTAGACATCAGGTTCAAATAAAACATCACCAATCTCAGTAGATAACTTCAGACCAACTGGCAAAGGAGCAGGGGATGTATCACATTCCAACATTTCACAATCTGTAAAATATCCTTGATGTATTTCTTCTGAGAAAGAAAAATACCATCTAAATTTCTTGATATTTCAACTCCCTAGAAGTAATTAAGATCTCCCAGATCTTTGATGGTAAAAGCTTCATTAAGAGAAGATTTGACAGAATTAATCTGAGATAAGCTTGTTCCTATTATCACCATATCATCCACATACACTAATATGGCCAAGAAATGATCATCCATTCTTCTAGTAAACAATGAATAGTCTAGCTTAGATTGTACAAATTCCAAGCCTTTAAAAAACTTAGTGAGTTCCTTATTCCACTGCCTAGAAGCTTGTTTAAGTCCATAAATAGACTTTTTCAATTTGCAAACTTCACCTGTACTAGCTTTTGTGTAACCAGCAAAAGGCAACATGTAAACTTCTTCCTCCAAGTAACCATGTAGAAATGCATTATTTACATCTAGTTGACATAAAGGCCAACCTTTAGCATTAGCAACAGCAATCAGCACTCTAACAGTAGCCAGTTTTGCAACAGGTGCAAAAGTCTGAGTGGAATCCTGACCTTCCACTTGTTGGTAACCAGTGGCAACTAAGCGTGCCTTATATCTTTCAACTGTCCCATCTGGTTTTAATTTTGTTTTAAAAACCCATTTTGAACCAATAGCATTCTTGCCAAAAGGAAGAGGAGTCAGATCCCATGTTTCATTGATTTCTAAAGCATGTAATTCCTTCTCCATAGCCATGATCCAATTTGGATCATTTTTGGCTTGATTATAGTGTTTAGGTTCAGTAATTTGAGAAGAATTGACAGCAAATGAAGCTGACTCAGAAGAAGAAGAAGTGTTTAGGATAGCTTTGTGTGGAATGTAAGTATTAACAAAGTCTGTCAATTTGACAGAAGGAATAACTTGTCTATAAGACTTTCTGGTTGTTTGATAGATGCATTGTGAGATGCACCAATGTCAGAATGTACGACAGGAGAATCAGGAATTAAAGGATATAAAAATCATTTGTCTGAGAAATTTGAGGAGAAACAGCTGAATAAGAAGATTGATTAACAGGAATAGAAGAAGAATCAGTTGAACTAAGAGAGGAATTTGGAGTAAAAAGTAAAGGATCTGTGTTTATAGGAGAAGAAGAATTTATCATAGCAGGATAAGACTTACTGTTATGTTCTTCAGTATCAAATTTGACAAGAGAAATAGAAGAGTTAGTATTAACAGAAGAAGATTTTGTGGAGTAAGGAAAAATAGTCTCATAGAAAATAACATATCTAGAGACAAAACAAGTGTGAGTATGTAAATCATACAACTTGTAAGCTTTTTGACCATAAGGTTATCCTAAGAAGATACATTCTCTAGCTCTTTTGTCAAACTTGTCCCTGCTAACATTCATGTTATAAGCATAACATAAACTGCCAAAGACTCTTAAATTTGTGTATGAAGGTGGCTGATGAAACATGATTTCATAAGGTGATTTCCAGTGTAAAAGTTTAACAGGCAACTTGTTTATAATGTGAGTGGCTGTGAGTAAACAGTCACCCTAAAATTTCTTAGGCAAGTTAGCATTAAACCTTAATGCTCTAGCCATTTCTAACAAGTGTTTGTGTTTCCTCTCTACTCTTCCATTCTGCTGAGGAACATAAGGAACACTTCTTTGATTAATTATTCCTTTTTCTGCAAAAAATTTCAAACACTGCTATTTTATGATCTCTGTCCCATTATCTGACCTTATCCCTTTTTACTCTAGTATTAAACTGAGTTTCAACAAGTTCCAAGAAATCAGCTATTGTTTTGAACACCTAAGACTTATTATGCAGCAAGAAAGTCCAAACAACTCTGCTGTAATCATCTAGAACTGTAAGAAAATAAGTTGCAGCATTCAATGCCATAATTTTGTATGGTCCCCATAGATCCATATGAATAAGATCAAAACAAGCAGCAGCTCTAGTTGTACTCACACTGAAAGGAAGTTTATGTTGTTTTGAATATAAGCACACATTACAGTTGTATTCCTTTAAACCTGTACAATCACAAAGAGCTATGTGTTGCATGTTGGATAAAAATACATGACCTAAACGAGCATGTATGATATGCAAAGAAGTTTCAACATTGCATTTATTCTTAGTACTAGTAGATGTCTTATCAGACAATCTCATGTTGTTTACTTGAAATTATGTAACAGCAGCATTACAAGAGAATTTATTGCTATATACCTCAGCTTCCCTTGACTTCTTGACACATTCATCAGTGAAGATATACAAACCATTATATTTCCTTGCAACAACTATAATCTCTCTACTAGAGAGGTCCTGAAAACAACATCCAGTGTTTGTAAATGTAACTGTGATACCAGAAGATGCAATGAGTTGTCCTATAGACATCAAGTTGTGCTTAAATCCTTCTACCAAAAACACATTGCGCAGCACTAAAACTTCACTCAAAATTACTTTGCCAATCAATTTAACCGACCTAAAACTGCCATCAGGAAGGCCTACTTTGATTGGTGTAGATAAAACTCTTTTATCTACTAATAAACTCTCATCAAAATTCATATGATCACATGCTCCAGAATCAACTATCCAACTTGCATTATCATATTCCTTAATCACAGAGCAAGCAAAAGAATTCAGATCAATACCTGCAAAACTTGCAAAGCTGCCAGCATTAGAAGACTCAACTATGTGCTTACCCTGCATATTCTGCATAACTTGCTGACAAATAGGAGCACCAACATCGGGATCAAATCTCTGATTATTTGTACCACCATGACCTCCAGCAGACTGAACTCCACCAGAATGAGATCCACTAGACTGTTCAAATCTAAAGGTGAATCTCCATAATCAGTGTACACATTTGCAGCAATTTTATGACCAGCATTGTTGTATGTAGTCATGTCCTTCTTTTCAGCTTTAATGACATTATACCACTCAAGGTAACCTATCAATTTAAAAGCATTGATCCATTGTGTGTCCTCTAAGCTTACAATGATCACATAATTTATCTTTTTTTTTTTATCTTCCAATCTCTCTTAACCACATTAAAAGAGGTTTTTTGTGACTGTTGAGATGGATTTCTATGCATTCTTTGTCTTGCCATAGCACTACTCTCAGCAGTAAATTCCACATTATTAGCACTCACCTCCTTCTGTTTTTCAATTTGTTGAACAATTGAAAAAGCACGATTGATAGTAGGAAGTGGATCCATAGAAAAAATATTTGATATAGTAGTATTGAAACCACTATTAAGACCAAGTAGAAACTGCATTAACTTGTCATCAGCTTCAAGATCTTGCAATTTCTTTAAGAATTTACAAGTACAAGAAATCAATGCTCCACAACTACATACACGAAAATTCTTCAAACTTTGCAATTCATCCTACAACTTCTTGATTTTTTCATAATATGCAATTATATTCATATTTTCTTGTTTCAAAGTATCACTTTCTTTCTTTAATTAATAGATCAAAGGTCCATTGGACTGTCCAAAACGTTCCTGCAATTCAGTCCATATATAACTCCATGGAATTCTCAACATATCCAAACTCATCTGCTAAATCCGAACTCATTGAGCTCAATATCCAACTCATCACCATATAATCAGCACGTTTCCATTTCTGAAAATTCTTATCCTTCTCATTCGACATAGGTAAGAATCCATTAATGAATCCTTCCTTATTCTTAGCAACCAAAGCTCTACGCACATTTCTACTCCATCTCATGAAATTACCTCCCGTAAAATACAGTAGAAACTAAAGATGCAGTAGGATTATCGAAGAAGCTATGAAAAGAGGATCTACATTACCTCCATTATCAACATTTCCAAGCATTACCTCTATTTCCACCATTTTCATCATTTAATGAAATATCGAATCAATAATCGACATTTGATTCTTCAAGAAACTAATCGATTTACAAGATTTAACAATCGCACATCAATCGCACAATGAAATTTGATTAAAAACAATCAATTTCAACCTCAATCTCACTTTAAGAAAAGAAGAATTAATCTGAAAATATCAGATTTCAGAATTCACGAAGTAACCTCAATCTCATGATAGAGAATGAGCTCTGATACCATGAAGAATCTAGGTATATATTTTGATTCATATTCAACTAGAAATCTAGAAAGAGAATTGTTACATCAGAAGAAAGAAAAGAAATGTTATGTAATATCAACTAACTAATAGAAACCTAAAACTGATATTTATACAAGAGTTTGTTAGAAACTCTAACTAACTAGCTGACTAGGACTATAAATATCTTATACGGAAGGAGTGCATAAAATGGAATTTGTACGTGGAGTATTCTTGTGTTGGTTAATGGTTATTGGAGTAGAAGATCATATTCATTGGAGTGATTGACATGGCTATATAGAGGTGATCTTGTTCCTCATACATTGCGTCAAAGAAGCATTATATTGAATGTTCAAAGTTAGCCATCCCATGTTAACTCGAAGCTTAAGTCTACAAACTCGCCTTAGTTTCACCATATATGTTCCCATGACTTGACTAGTGTTGAGCATGCCACATGTTGAGATATATACGTACACTTCCCCTCGAGGTATAAAACTTGAGTTCCACATCGAGTGATCAATTATATGGAGTATGTCTTAATTGCCCCATTAATCTAATTATATTATACTTGTTATTTTTGCTTTTGGAAGTCTTGATTTTGAAATTCTCTTAGGTTAAGTTTGTTTTATAAAAAAAAGTTTTCATGAAATTGTCTTTTAATAAGTATAAAACAACATACTTTTTTTTATAATTTTTAAAATATTGAGATATTGATTGTTTGATTTAATTTGACCTTGAAACTAAAACAAAAAAGTAAAAAACGGATATTATTGGGACATATATATATGCCAAAATTGGAAATTTCATCATCTTTTAGGAACGTTATCATATACATGGACGACCGCACGTCCTGCGTTGGTTTTTAGCTAGTTGGAACCGCCAAAAACGAGAATAGTAATGAAATGCCAACAAGCTAAGGTAGAAAGATAAGCATTGCCCTTCTTTGCTGCAAATCCATCTCTATGAATGCTAATAGAGCTTCCAATGTAGTATTGAGGCCACATCTTTGACCTATCAATAAATTAAGGAAAACAAAGAGGAAAATGCAATAAAGTGAATGAAGTACTTATCTCCATCTTTAAACTAAATCACTCACTTCAAACAACTTATATGTAGAAAATCAACTGATCAAGAATAAAGCCCTTAATTTATCCTCATATATATATATGCATTGGCGTTATTAAACACACTTATTTGCTCAAAGATGGATGGTCTAGTACAACATCATATATGCATCTTAGCGAATTAGAGATACAAAGAGATAGAAAGATGAAGATTAGAACATGGTAGATGTATCACTAGCATGCAATCAAATGGTTGTTCATACAGATTGAGAAGGCGAAAGGCCGAAGTCGAGTCCCCATAGTTCAAATGATCCATTGACGAAATCATAGTAACCTCCCTTCAAGGAAAGAGTCTTCTTCACCAAACCATCTCTTACAAAGGGGTAAGTCAACAAGTTTCCAAGAGATACATTCACAGCTTCCTGTAATATGGAATGTATAATGAGTTATTCATATACACAATAACCGTATGTGTTACATACTACTTATCAACCATGTAGCTAGACTATGTTCGTTAACTCATTCCACCTACCTTAAATGAAAAGAGGCTAATATATTCAAGATACTTAAATAACTAGAATCGGAACTTTGTAACGAATTCATTTGAAGTTCAAGCACACATGCGCTGAATACTCTAATTCTTAATTTCCATTAATTCAGTCCAAAAGAACATATCATTTTAGGAGTATGCTAATATTTGCGAATATAACAATTAGATAACGAAGCATATTTGATATAAATGTACTTTCATTGTTATGGAAAGATAGAGAAGGTAAGTAAGAAATAGGAGTAACTCAAACAAGGCCTGAGTCCTGACCTTTTCACAGGTGGTACATTGTTCAGGGAAGGCCGCACCGTTACACTCAGCTATCACCTTACGCTTGGCAGGCAAACAGATTTTAACCCAATCTTCAATGAAGTCACTAGGAAAAGTAATAGCATATTTAGTCAATATTAGATGAATCACATCACACACATATATATATATATGTTAATTCATTAATTATATATATCTATATGTTTCAAAATAGATGTATCATAAAAAAATTTAATGGTATGATCACTTACGTTGAGGTTGGTCCTTCATCTGGGAAAGACATAAGCCCCTTGATTCCACCACAAGCACTATGTCCGATCACCACAATGTTCTCCACCTTTAATTTGGTCTCACCATTGTTAGTATTAGAGTTTTACAAAATGAATTAAAGTTTGAGATTTGCAAAAATTTACAAGACGAAAGATATCTATAAAATTTCCATTCAAAAGTATAAATTGATCTTATAGTATACAACTGAAGATATATACTTCCTCCATAACAAAATAGATGTTACACTTTCTAAATATGGTTGTAACAAAATAAATGTTACACTTCCTTTTTAGGCAACAATCTCTCTCCTATCACATGAGACTCCTTTTTTCTTTCTCTCTATCTCTCCCCTCTTTAAAAAATTGCCTAGAAAAGTGTGTTTTTAAAAGTGTAACATCTATTTTGTTACGGAGGAAGTATATAGATCTAAGAAGGACGTGTGCACAACATATATTTGATGCGCATACGTAGCAGTCTAGCAGACATGATGCCTACACTTATGTACACCCTTAGTGTACACTGTACACTAGACTAGCTGACAACGTAATGCAAATTTATATTTTCAAACTTGATATTTTGCCTCAATCATATAATCAATTAAGAAAATTGACCTTTTGAAATAAAAGGGAAAAGTAATTCGTTTCTTTTTACCTTAAGGTGCAAAACTGCATATTCGATGGCGGCCCCAACTCCAGCATATCTTATCTGTAGCAACGTCATATTATCAATAAAACATCATGTTAGAAATCATGAAACATACACTTCTATAATACTCTCCAACCTATCGTAAGGCTATATACACTATTATAGTCATCGATCGTTATGTAATAGCCTAAAGTATAAAAATCTAATGTTTTTCTTTTAACACAAATTTAGATATAATTGTTACTTTCATATTAGAACTTTTGATAAAAAAAATTTATTCAGAAAGAAAGAAGGTATTTTGATCGTTAAAATCATAATTGACCTATTATCGATTTGAGATGCATGGACGCAATATAATGTAGATTATACAATATGTTCAGAGTATATAATAAAATAGGGATAGTCCAAAATTTGACCATTACGTACCTTGTCATATTGTGGCACCATGTTGGCAATGTTACGAACCATGAAGGCCTCACCAGGTTGGAAATCCAACACATGCGAAGGACATACTCTGGAGTCTGAGCATGCAAACACCATAAACTGCACCATTTCTTGCAAATTTAGATTATGCGAGGGATAAAAAATGATAGGAATAAAATGGTGCTTTAGTAGATGTGATTTTTTACGACGGTTAGAATAGGCGAAACTTTTGTATTGAATAACTATCAATTTTCCCGATGTCAAAAAAAAAAAGGAATAACTATCATTTTTGCAATTTCTCAATATATAATAACACCATTAACATCTTTATTTATGTATTAAAAATTATAAGAAGTTTTTTTTTTGATAGAATTATAAGAAGTTAATATCATGAAAATATCTCATATCACAATATTTTTTCTTGCTCTTGAAAAAATAAAAATGAGATCAAAAGTATATTGTAGATATTGCCTTTGTCTAAAAAAGAGAGTTTAGCTCTTAAGAATTGGGAAAAAATAAAATTATCCGCAACACTTTCTTTTAACAAATAAAAATTAATACTTCGTATTAATATCTATCCGATATTTTAATTTACCTTCGTTAATTTATTAATAAAATGTAAATTATTTTACCTTGGGACTTTGGCCCTTGGCTAGTTCACCATATAATGCTGGATTTTTCCTACAAAATAATACATGTAAGAATGTGTTAGACTTCAGTTAGACTACCAATTATATAAAGAAAAGACATATAATATAATATCTAATATCAAACTTACTCATATTTCTCTCTCTTGAAATGGATAAACCCTTCTTTAATTCTCTCAACCGGCTCAGATGCCACTGGTTTGGCATCGGCGGTTTTTAACTCAGCTGTTATCTGCGCAACTTTTGTTGCTGCCTCATTTTCAAGCTCACCGTTCTCGCTGCAAATAGTGAAACCATATAATGTTATTATATGGTCTAGGACCACTGTGATGTGAATTTATAGAGTAATTGTTCGGATAGGTGGCTCCCTTGATTGGGTATTCGCAAACAATAATATCGTGAATCATAAATTCAAGAAGATTTATGTTCATAGCAACAATAATATGGTAAAAGAATATTTAATGTGGAAACTCGAGAAATTGGAGAATAAACCCAAATAATTGGCTCTAGGACTCATAAGTCATAACGATATATGTGTATGATACAATAATGACTTATTAGTGTTTACCTCCTAAACATATAATATTGATAAATAACTGCATCGAATATATAAAGTTGGGTTTAATGACCGTCAACTAAAAATTACTGGCATTAAAATTTTAGTTTTCATTACTTATTACTAATTTTTTATATGATTGCGTCAAATAATTCGAGATTTATTAAGTAGTTTAAATGATGAACATCACTTAGGGATTACGTAGTGCATAGTGTTGTAGTAGTATTGATTTTAGCTAGACCAATCTTTTTAACATTTTACGTCGATCAAACCACCCTTAATTCGTAGCCTATATATTTACCTAATCTTCCCGCCTAGATTCATTGCATATATTTTGGTCCATAGAATAATGTCCAACGATATAGCTGCCCTGATCCTTTTCCCCGCTTTATTGTGAACCACCACTGTCCACTATTGCTATCCCATTGAGGATAATATTGGTATATTGAATATTTGAATGTCACATGTATATATGGGACTACTACGTATTATATATTTTTATCGGAAAATTATATTTGAAGAATTTCTAGTTAGCGTTCATTAAGAATGACGATGATGTGATCTTTCATACACGTTCTATTAGATTGACACAACAAAATAATATCATGTAAATCAAATAAAAGGAATATATATATTCAAGATCATATTGCATTCTAGTAGTTTAATATATTGCTTCCTTTAACCGAAAAAAGATCATATTACATCATAACAAGAGCATAAGAAGACTTACATTAGGAGCCTTCTAAGAGCAGCAATGGATTCTTCATATGCCATATCTTCTTTCTGTAAATCGTGTATTCTTGTACAGTTATTTCATGGAAGAATTTGATATCAAGAAATATCAATAGTAAAATCTATAAATAAGGGTCAAATGCATTTGATAAAGAAAGCAGCTTCTCTTCCGTTGGTTTCGCAAATGTGTCTAATCACTAAATAAATTTTTTCTAAAAATAACGTAAAACAAATAAAGGTAACAACATGAAAAGGACAAAGATGAACGGGTCGATCTTTATCTAGAATCATTCTTTTAAGGTACATATCTTATCTTTTCTTATAAATACAATACGGGTTACTACTTAGGAGAAGGTACAATACGGCTTACTACTTAGGAGAAGGTACAATACAGCTTACTACTTAGGAGAAGGGGGAGTGAAGAGTTTCGAACCCACGATGGGCTTATCATTATTTTTTTTAAAGATCACCCAATATAATCCACTGATCCTTCTCAGCTCTTCATATACTATATCATTATGACCCAAATTCACAATGTAATTATAAATAATCTTATGTTAAAAATATAAAATGTTTAACTTACCAAAGTTGGGGTGATGATAGGGGTAGGGGCAGCAAAAACAGGCTCGTTCCTAATAAGGGCAGGGGGAACAGGTGAAGAAGAGTTGAGCTTGTTGTTAGCAAAGAAAGTTGGCCTTAAATTGGCTGTTTTCTTCAATTGTGAACGGGTAGAAGTGAAAGAGGTGAGACTCCACCCGTTAATAGATGAGGATGTAGTAGACATTTAAGCTAAAACACCTCTATTCAAAATAATATACTACCTTATTTCTTTGGTGTAGAATTGATTTATAAGTGTTGCCTCAACCAACATTCAACCCCTCAATTTAAAGATTTTATCTAAATATTTCAATTCAAACCATCACCACCCAAATGGGTCCTAGGTAGATAATGAAAATGACACATAGATAAATGAGAGCTTCTTAAAAATGTTTAGAGGCTATGCTTCAAATACTTTTGTTACCCATCTTGATAATGTTGATGAAGCTGAATTTTTTGTGAGAAAGAAAATTTCTACCAAATTATTTTATTGTGATGTTAAATAATGTTATGTGAATGTTTCTACCTCATACATTGGATGAATATTGTATGTTTGGGATTTTTATAGAATATTTTTAAGGTATGGAAGGTTTTGCTTTTTTTTTTTTTTGGTTTTATGTGCTTATGGATGAAGATGTAGATAATATACTTCAAAGAGGTGTATGCTTATGGACGATGTCTTTTTGCCCCCAAAATCTTGTGGATTGAGGATAGAGAGTGACCAACAAATAGAATGACACCTGACACGTTACACTCTATAAGTTTCAATTTAGGAAATGGTTACATGTATATTGAGGTTGGATCTATTATATTATTAATTTATCTCTTAGTAAAATTTCATTGAAGATAATAATATGAAAGTATATATTAATATGCATGCAACAAATATTCTTCATAATTCTAACAATAAGTTTTTAAGTATATTAGCAATTAAAGTAATTTTTCAAAAAAAAAACATTGTGTTTGATCTTTAGTATAATTTCCAATATTTGAGATCCTTTGTCTAAATATATATACCTCCTTGTACAAATTTTCTTTTTATGCAAAGTCAGGAAAATAGCAAAAATCAATAGGTCAAGTTACAGAGTTATGAGGTTTCTCCTTTAAAATTACATAATAGGTCTCCCGCCGGAAGATTTTCTATCAAAGTGAACAAGATATATTTTTCATAGACCATAATACTGGACCTTTAAATAATGAACTTGATAACATGACAATTAAATACATAGTGGTGCCATGTAGGCCTCCAATTTAATTCCTTATCATATTTATTTAGCAAATGGCCATCAAAAAAAATATTTAGCAAATGACTTGGCTTCTATCCATTTTCAGTCCTCTTTTAGATTTTATTTGAGGACTTGAGATGCTTGTATGTTACTATAATCATGCACTCATCAAAGTCTCATTTTTAAAATCCATGGCACAAACGTGGAAGTTCTCAAGAAAAAGTTACATGGCATAAACGAGAAATGAAAATTATTAGCACAACTTGTGAGTTGTGAATTGTGACATACATTACAATTCAATTATCTTATGACAATTGACAAGAACTAACATTAAATTAAAGATGATACATTATAATTCAAAGTTTAAACTCAGTTAATTAAACTTTGAACATAACTTTCTAATCTCACCATTAGAATCAGTCTTCACACCAATGCCACCCATCTTAATCATAGCTTTAGGAAAATCAAAATTAAACCTAACACCAAATAATCCTCTAAAATTTCCAGCATAATTTTGCACAATTGCACGAGTTACATCATCACCCCATAATCTTTGATCAGATTCCAACACAGCATTTCCATCCCTAACATTCTTAAAGAAGCTTACATCAAAATTTGTTTGACTGCCTTTATCCAATGCCACTTTGGTTAAACCGTTGCCATTTTTAGGACACAAAGTTTGTAGTTGGGCTAAAACTGCTTGGTTTATTGAAGGGTCAGAGTTCCCTGTTGGTGTGTAATTGTAAAGCCTATATTGGAAGAATCTGCAGTCTGTTTGTCCAATTGTGTGTGCACCTAAATAGGACACAATAAAATTAGAGAAAAAATATACTATATTACAAGGATATATAATTGGTAAATTTCCATATTAGATAGATTATAGAACTATCAACTATAGTCCTCCATGTTTGATTATTTTTGTTTCGAAAATTATTATGAATAGTCTTTTAATCTTGACTTTTTTATTAGATTCATCATACATATAGCTCATAAAAAAAAGTTATACCTTTATATATTTATATTTAGTGATATTGATTCAACTTTAGGAGTCGTGTTCATATAATAATTGTATTTGTACTCCTATGTATAGGCTTAAAGTTGCAAATTCTTGTGTTAATTTAAAATTATTACAATAATCAAAGCTCCAAAGTTGAATTTATTGTGAGTCAATATCCGAAGATAGGATTAGTATAGGAAGATAAGAAATTAGAAAAATCAAATTAGTCATTTAATTTCATAAAATATATATTGTGAAACCCTTTTCTTTGGGGGGGGTTTTCCTAATTATGGTACTAGTGAAACAATTGACTTGTATCAATTATCAAATATATGTATATAGTGCTGGTAAGTAAAAAGTTAGTGATATCAATTCACATATACTGTCTCGAGAAAATAAGGTAATACTCTCTACGTTTTTTTAATTTGTAACACTTCACTTCGGGAGAGAACCAAGGAAATTTCGCAAAAGGCAAGAAAAAAGTACAACCAAAGAATGTTTGGTTTTGGAAAATGTAAAAGAAGTATTAAAATATTGTATGAGAGAGAAAAATAGGGTAAGTGTGAAGGTTTTGGGTGGATTATTAAAATGGGTGGTAGAGTATATGAGGACTGAGGTAGAAGTGTAAGAAGTTGATGTAATAGGTTACCATATAAGGAAAAAGTGAAAGTGTAAAAATTAAATAAAAACGGCAAAAAAAAAAGCGTAACAATTAAAAAACGGAGGTAGTATCTGTGTAAGAAACTGCATAAGTTTTTAGCATAAGTATTAACTTAATTTAGGAGCATTAAAGATAAAATTGATACTTAAGAAGAAGCTAAAGACAAGATCTTACCAACAAGTGTAACAAGATCATGATCATCAAGACCTTTAGCAGCAAACTTTTGCCTTTGAGAAGCAATAGATTCTAGAGGAGAAGGCAAGTTTAAAGCATCTGATGAAGAAGACACTCTCCCATCCCTTCTTCCTAGTGGAACTCCCCAACTTGGGCCACCAGTCTATCCATTAAAATTCATGTCAAATAGTTAGGAACACGTATGAGAGGTCAATCTACTAATTAATTAAGGAGACATATATACATTTTTTTTAATGGTAATATGAAGGCCCCTGTCAGATCGAAACCTCTCGCAGGTTAACCCGATCTGGGTTTGCGGGTAGACACTTTGAGAGTGGGGGGATGGTAAGGGAAGTTCCTCTTCCAAAGTGCCCCTAGTGGGGATCCATCTCCTCCTTCATAGCATCGAGCCACTGGTTTTTCTCATCATGAGACAAGACCTCTTGATAGTTCTCTGGCTCTCCATCTTCACTAACTAGAATGAACTCTGAGCTTGGATACTTTGTTGAAGGTTTACGCTCTCTAGTGGACCTTCTAACATGTGTATCCTCCACTTGAGGGATAGTTTGCTCCCCCCGCTCATGAATCTCTTCTTCATTTGCATCATCATCTTGGATTTCTTCATCAGATGAAGACTCATCATGATCTTCATCATCAACATGATCTGGTACATCATTATCAGGTTGTACCTCACCAACATCATCATGTACATCATCTAGTACATCCTCAACATTCTCATTCTCATTTCTTTGGCTGAATCACGGGAGGAGTAGAAGTAGAATCATTAGTAGTATCAAAAGACAAATCAAGTAGAAGTGTACCTTGTACTCGGAAGATCCGCACCCTTCTCGTGCTCAAAGAATACTACATCCCTACTTCTCACTACCTTCTTCTTTTCTCGGATCATAGAGTCGAAACCATACTCTTCATCTCCATACCCAACAAATACACATGGATTGGATTTCGAATCAAGCTTTGACCTCTGTTCTTTAGGCACGTGTATGTATGCCTTGCGGCCAAAGACTCTCAAATGTGAATAAGTGGGATCACGTCCTTTCCATGCTCTCTCCGGAATGTCAAGACCAAGAGGAATCGATGGAGATCGATTAATCAAATACACGGCACATTACCGCTGCTTGACCCAAAATGTCTTAGGAAGATCGGACATTCTAAGCATACACCTCACCTTCTCTACAATGGTTCTGTTCATTCTCTCAAAGAACTCCATTGTGTTGTGGTGTACCAGGCTCTGTCTTCTCATGTCTAATGCCAAATTGTGAGCAATAATACTTGAACTCTTTCGAAGTATACTCACCACCGTTGTCGGATCGAAGACACTTCAACTTTCTTTCGGTCTCCCTTTCTACCATGGCATGAAACTTTTGAAAATCTCGAACACTTGGCCTTTTGTCTTCAACATATACACCCAAGTTCTTCGAGTAGCATCATCAATGAAAGTGACAAAATATCTATTGCCACCAAGAGACTCCACCTCAATAGGACCACAAACATCGGAGTGAACTAACTCCAATTTTTCTTGTCTTACGGTGGACTTCCTAGAAAAGGAAGCTCTATGTCGCTTACCTGCCAGACAATGATCACAAGGGTCAAGAGAAACTGTTTTATCAACAGGGAATAAAAGATTTACCTGCTAACAGTTTGATCCCCTTGTCACTCATATGCCCTAGCCTTCGATGCCACAAATTTGGAGAATTCTTTTCTTCAACCGCATTCACCTCACCGGAACATACACTCAAGTATGTCTTATACAAGGAACAACACAACTCGCCACGAGCAACCTGTCATCGAACCCTTGGATAATTTCCACTTACCATCACCAAAGGTATGTCGGAATCCTTCTTGATCAAGGACATTTGCAGACAACAGATTAAGGCGTAAATCGGGAATATGGCGTACATTCTTCAATGTAAGCATGCACCCAACACTTGTCTTCACACGAATATCACCTACCCCAACAATGCTAGCCGAGCTCTTGTTCCCCATCTTCACACTACCAAAATCACCGGATTGATAGTTTGTGAAGTACTCCCTTTGGGAACACAATGGTATGAAGCACCTGAATCTACAAGCCACTCGTATATGAACTTTCTACATGATGACACTCACTAGTTGCACAAATTAAAGTGACCCCATCATCACCGTTAGAAGCGGTTCTTTGCCGTATTTTTATCATCTCCTCGCTTTTGTGAGTCTTGCTTCTTACCTTGTTCTTTCTTCCAACGGTAGCAAAACTTTTTGATATGGCCAGGCTTGTTGCGGTGATGACATGTCCTAGTCTCTTTATCTCTAGACTTGGACCTCGCTCTTTGAGTTACCACGACCTTTAGGACCCGTACTCTTGCTTCTTCCACGATTCTCAACCACAAGAGCATGTGAATTATCAACTCCCATCTCCTTTCTTCTTATCTCTTCATTAAACATGCTTTCTTTGATCACATCCAAAGATAGCACACCATCGGAGCAGAGTTACTAATAGTCACAACCAAGGTCTCCCAACTATCGGCAAAGAACTCAATAAGAACAAAGCCTCGCAACTCATCATCAAGACATGATTTTCATAGTAGTCAACTTGTTAATGATATCCTGGAAGTCATTAAGATGCTCGAGAAACAGACTTTCCACCTTTCAATTTCAAATTAACAAGTCTTTTAATCAAAGAAGCTTTGTTGTGAGCGGTCTTCCTCTCATAAAGACCTTCCAATTTCTTCCACAAATCATAAGGGTCGGACTCCTGTGACACATGATTGAATATGCTAATATCAACCCATTGTCTAATAGTCCCTAAAGTCTTTCTTTTCAACTTTACCCAATCTTTTTCATCCATTTTATCTGGTTTAGATGGTTTAGAGACACTACCATCGAGTTGGTGACAGGTTTCAATTGGATCATACAAATCCTTGCAATATAACATGTCTTCCATCATAGGTCTCCAAATGGAATAATTGGTTGATGTCAATTTAACCATTGAACTACCTCCACTACCACTAGTAGACTCCATAACAATGGTCAAATTAATCTCCAGGCTCCGATACCAAGTTGTAGGGATCGGAAGAGGTCACAACGACACTCACAAAGTCACACAAACAAGACAACCAACCAACTACTCAAACCAATCAACCCAAATTGTCACACACCAAATTACCACATAAAATCAGCAATAATGCAGTAGCAAAATCAGCAATAACAAGAAGAATAATAAGCAAACAACACACACGAATTATACGTGGAAAACCCCTTCAATGTGAAGAGTAAAAACCACGGGACCGTTTGAGGAGTCCATCCTATACTTCTCTTATTGATAATTGAGGGAAAAAGAATCCCAAATCAGTCTACAAAGGATTCACAACCCACCAACAAACACCAACAATAAGAGAATCAAAATAGAGAGCAAAAGGTGAAGAAATCACCCAAATTCGCAGATCTGTCCAGAGACGATTCTGACCAAACCAGAGCTCAAACTGACGATCCAACCGTCCAAAATGAAGCCCTAGATGTCACGAACAAGCTGTCAAAATTTCAGGACGATCCAACGGTGCAATTTCCGGCAACAGACAGATTTGTGAATGTTGTCTCTGAAAAACCGAAAACCCGAAAAATCTATTCTCTCTCTTGTGTTTTCTTTTTTTCAAGTTGCTGCTGCTCCCCTTTTTTTTTTTCTTCAGCAAAAATTCACCTTCTAAACCCTCCTAAGGCTTACTAAATCAGCCACATAATAAGCCCAAAGTTGGACTTAAAAAATAAACAAGTAACATGATATAATATTGGGCCAAATAAAAGGACCCAAATAAAAAACACATATTACTAACTTGGGTTGGACCCATAACAATCTCCCCCTCCAACCCAACACGGGGAAGACGATCACGCTTCAATCATCACTTGAAGCTCATTCCCGCAAGCTTACTACAAACTTCAAGCTTGCTTCCTGGAACCACCTTTGTCAACATATCGCACCATTCTTATTGGTGTGAACTTTCTTCACCTCATTCTCTTCTCCTCAATCACATTTCTCAACCAATGATATCGAACATCAATATGCTTGGTGCGAGCGTGATACATAGAGTTCTTACTTAAATCCATAGCACTCTGACTATCACAGAATACTACATACTCACCTTGCTTCAAACCCAACTCTTGTAGGAACCTTTTCAACCAAAGCATCTCCTTACTTGCTTCCACATTTGCTATATACTCGCCTCGGTAGTTGATAAAGCCACACACTTTTGCAACTTGGATTGCCAAGAAATGGCTCCCCCGAAAATGTGAACACATAACCTGAGGTAGACTTTACGTTATCAAGATCACCAGCCATGTCCGCATCTCGTATAACCCTCAAGAATAGGTTTGCCACCTCCATAACACAAACAAAGTTTAGAAGTGCCACGCAAGTATCCGAAGATCCATTTCACTTCGCATCCCGGTGAGCCTTACCCGGATTGGATAAGTATCTACTCACCAAACCAACAGAATGTGCAATATACGGCCTAGTACACACCATAGCATACATCAAGGAACCAACAGAGAAGAATAAGGAATAGATGACATACTTGCTTTCTCCTTCTCTGTTGTAGGACAAGCTCTCTTGCTTAGCTTAAAATGAGCTGCTAATGGTGTACTAAGCGGCTTGGCATGCTTCATATTGAACCTTTCAAGCACCCGTTCAATATACTTTTCTTGTGATAACCACAACTTCCCGGCCTTCCCTGTCACGAGCAATCTCCATGCCTAAGATTTGCTTAGCGGGACCCAAGTCTTTCATGTCAAATGACTTGGACAAGTCTTTCTTCAAACATTGAATCATTCCCGCATCTTGTCCAACTATCAGCATATCATCTACATATAAAAGAAGGATGATGAAGTTACCTCCGAGGGAACTTTCTGAAATACACACAAGGATCTGCGAGAAGTTCGTTTATAACCATGGCTAGTCATAAACGAATCAAATTTCTTGTACCACTTGCCTTGGTGCCTGTTTAAGCCCATAAAGACTCTTCTTCAACTTGCAAACAAGTTTATCTTTCCCTTTTTCTTCAAAACCTTCAGGTTGCTCCATGTAGATCTCTTCATGCAAGTCACCATGTAAAAATGCAGTTTTTACATCGAGTTGCTCCAACTCAAGATCAAGACTTGCTGCTAACCCCAATACAGTTCTGATAGATGTCATTTTGACCACCGGAGAGAAGATCTCATCAAAATCAATGCCCTTTTTCTGGTTGCATCCCTTTACCACCAATCTAGCTTTGCGCTTCACTATCTTCTCACCATCTTTCTTGTTCTTGAAAACCCATCTGTTTCTCAAGACTTTCTTGCCCTTGGGAGGCTTCACTAGCTCATAAGTGTCATTCTTTTTCAAGGAATCCATCTCCTCCTTCATAGCATCGAGCCACTGGTTTTTCTCATCATGAGACAAGACCTCTTGATAGTTCTCTGGCTCTCCATCTTCACTAACTAGAATGAACTCTGAGCTCTGATACCACTTGTTGGGCTGCCGAACCCGTGCCCACACACACGCACACAACAATATTGTCCGCTTTGGGCCTAAGCCCTCACGGCTTTGCATTTGGGCCACCCCCAAAAGGCCTTGTTGTAGTGTGTATGTGAGCACCTCTATATAAAGAGCTTCTTCACTTCATAATTCTCCAATGTGGGATTGGGATGCACTTCCCAACAGATCGAACCCCCAACACTTATGTAGTACAATATATGATGCATATTTAATTTGTATTAGTATTTATAGTAAGATCATTACCAAGTCAACAGCATCCTGAGCAGCTAAAGTTAAAATATCAGCACAAGAAACAACTCCTGGACACATTGATTCGAGTTGTGCCTTTGCATCATCAATCACCTCGAAACCTCTTAATCCAGTGTTTGTAAAGGCAGTTTTCTCCGACGAAGGCGCCGTAATCAACACAGAAGCATCACAACCCTATATATAGGACCATAACATATGTTACAACCTTATTACATGATCAATCCAAGCTTATAGTAAAACCTAAACATTTTAGTACGTATTCCATTTTTGGCGTGGTTTAGAAAATATTTTCGCACTAATAGGGCTATAGTCAACAAGTTTTTCTTCCCTTAGTTTGTCATATATAAATAGGATAATTAACGAGAAATAAAGTCCAAGTGTTTTTGCATGTATACTATAGACTCTGTATCGCGACTTAGCTTTCTACTTTATGTAATATTTTTTTGAAACCAAGCTGTTTTGCTAATACAACGACCTTTATATTCATCAATTATATTCTTGGTTTTGTCACTGGTCTTCCTCTTGAATGACACGACTATAAAAATAGGAGGTTGTTCTCGTTAAACAAGCACAAAAACATGTTCCTTTATTTTTGAGATATAAGTAAAACTAATTTGTGCATGAAAAAAAAAAAAAATACAAAACAAACCTGAACAAAGCAATCATGGAAGTGGAGTCTTAACAAGCCAGGAGCAATAGTAGGATCAGAATTGAAGTGAGATTGCACGGTGACGTGGACCTTACTATGCCCTCTACTCCTGGGCAAGTTGAAGCATAAAAACTATTTCTCAGCTGGGATTTTACAGAAATAACCAGCATAAGCAACACTGAAAAGCATACAACTTTGGCTTTCATTTTTGTGCTATATTAACAAGTGAAACAAAAACCAAATCCTAAATATATAATCCCAAGCAAGTTGGGGTACCCAACTAATAAAACGTTCTGTCTTTCACTAGCTACTAAGCTTCCACTAAACTCTGCACTAGCTGGAGTTTACTAATATAAATGGTGCATGGATGTGGTTATTGATGTGACTTGCTTGTATATGATTTATCGTTAATTATTGATTAAAAAATGCGAAAAGGTTCAAAATAAATATACAATAAGAAGTGTCTAAGCTTAGAAAGAGAATAAAATTGTACTTGTTGTATTCCATATGAAAAGGTATAGCTATTAAATCCTCTTTAGTACCAAGGATGTCTTGGCCTAGTGGTTAAGATTGAGGTGCTGTGAACGATAGGTCACAGCCTCACAGGTTCGAATCCCCTATCCCCTTCTTTGTACTTTGTACTGCCTTCATGGCTCCAATGGATAAAAAAAAATCTTCTTTAGAGTAATGAATGAATTTATTAATTAAACGTCATAAGATATTTACAATAAATACGAAAATAGACCTAATAAAACCATAGAAAAATCTTTCTTGAAAGAATTATAAATCCAAATGCTAACATTTGTCAATTTGTCATATTATTGGATCAGTGTCTTTATATAATTATGAAAGGATCAGTATCAATTTGTCATACTATAATTAGATCAGTTAAAAGTAGGGGTGTCAATGAGATGAGACAACTTGCTAGCTACTCGATATCGACTCGGTGAAAACTTAGTCAAAGCTCGAATCGAGTGAGCTCTAGTCGAACTCGAGCTCGACTCAAGATGTTGGTGAGTCGATTAAGTTGAGCAACTCGATACTCGACTAGAAAACTCGTGAGAAGCTCGAATACCCAATTATCAATACCAAAATACCTAGATTCAACATTTTTCCACCTTATTGTTGCTTTTAATATGAGACACTTGCAAGCTACTCGAAATCTACTTTGTCAAAACTCGACTTTGTCAAAACTCGACTCGGTCAATGCTCGACTCGGTCAAAGCCCGGAGAAAAATCGGTCAAAACTCGACTCGAGTGAGCTCAATTCAACTCAAACTCAACTCGAAATGCTAACGAGTCGAGTCGAGCTAGCTCAAATTCGAACTCGACTCGCATCATTGCCACCCCAAGTTAGAATTATCTTTTAGAAAGAAAAAAAAAACCCAAAACTTCAAGTAAAAGTTTTGATTTGCCTCATTTATGACGAAGAAAAATGTTTTTCTGTCAAAGCGTCTTGGCTGAGATGCGTCTCAATCATTAAGAGTACTTGTATATCAATTTAACTATTTAAGCCATACAAACAGTTTATATATACTTTTTGGAAGACTCGTACAAACTAAAAACCGTTGAAATTGTAAATTATATTTATTTATTTATTTATTTATTTATTATACCTTTCCGGTTTGCTTAAAAAGAGTAATTAGATTTGTATATGAGCTTTTTTAGGCCATATGAGATATGACATGCCACTATTATCATGCATGTAAACTAATGCAAAAGGAGAATAGTGGAGTGGAGGATAATACAAGTCGGCTTTGTTATCTTTATTTATTTAACTTTGTATATAACGCGTTTTTATGATTACTTTTAGCATTTCATCCTTCCGATCCATGTCCTTTTTGCGCCTTTGTATATCCATGTTCACATGAATTTTTTTTTTTTTTTTGGGCAACAGTTCACATGAACTTTTTTTTTTTTTTTGGCAACAGTTCACATGAACTTTTAGTTCTCGTATATACTCTATAAATTACAGAGTTTGTCTGACAAAGTGATTTTAGACACTGGAAAAGCTTGGAGATCTCTCATTAACAATCACGTAATATATCTTATAAGGAGTCCTCAAAGAGGAGGCAATCAAGGAAGATAAGAACTTGCCTAAAAGATAGGAAAGCATATATACAAGAATATCTCAAGATGCCTAATATATCTCTAACACCCCCTCTCAAGTTGGAGCATGGGGTGCACAAATGCCCAACTTGGACACTAGAAGATCAAACTGAGACTTGCCAAGAGCCTTTATGAAGACATCAGCCAACTGAGTTGTAGTACGAACATATGAGGGAGCAATCAATTCATCCTTGATGGCATCCCGAACAAAATGACAGTCAACCTCAATGTGCTTTGTACGCTCATGAAACACAGGATTTAGGGCAATATGAAGGGTCGACTGACTGTCACAAAAGAGAGGAATGGCTTTGGGGTGATGAACCCCAAGACTCAATAATAGCCTCTTGAGCCACTTAAGCTCACAAGTAATAGAGGTCATCGAACGATATCCAGCCTCTGCAGAAGACAAGGAAATTGTAAATTGTTTCTTTGTCTTCCAAGAAATGGGAAAATGACCCACAAAAACAAGCCAACCAGACAAGGAGCGACGAGTAATAGGACAAGCCGCCCAATCAGAATCACACCAACCCTGAAGAGTGAGATCACTAGCAGCACTAAGTAAAATGCCATGACCCGGGGTACCCTTCAAGTACCGAACAACACGAACAGCAGCTTCCCAATGAGCTATGCGAGGAGCCTGCAGAAACTGGGAAAGAATGTGAACATAATATGCAAGGTCCGGGCAAGTAACAACAAGATATATGAAACGTCCAACAAGACGACGATACCTCTCAGGATCATCGAACAAGTCACTGGTGTAATGACTGAGGCGATGATTTTGCTCCATGGGGAAACCACAGGGCTTGGCACCCAACAAACCAACCTCGAAAATAATATCAAGGGTGTAATTCCGTTGACAAAGGAACAAACCGGAAGTACTCCGAGCAACCTCAATGCCCAAGAAGTACTTAAGGGGACCCAAGTCCTTCATTTTGAAACAATCACTGAGATAAGCTTTGAACAAGGAAATAGCAGCAGAATCATTGCCAGAAATGATGACATCATCCACATACACCAACACATTCAATTGAATAGTACCTTTGGTGAAGGTAAACAAAGAATAGTCAGAGTAGGATTGTAAAAAACCATACCCTTTCAATTGGCAGTAACGAGCTTGGCAAACCAACACCGAGGGGCTTGTTTTAACCCATACAAAGACATGCGCAAGCGACACACAAGATTAGAAGAAGAACTAGCAAAATCAGGAGGAAGTTTCATATAAACTTCTTCCTCAAGATCACCATGTAAGAAGGCATTGTGGACGTCCATCTGATGAAGCTCCCAATGTTTGGAAGCAGCAATGGCAAGAAAAGCACGAACAGTGGTCATCTTAGCAATAGGAGCGAAAGTCTCATTGTGATCAAGCCCGGCCTGCTGATGATTACCAAAAACAACCAAACGAGACTTAATACACTCAACTTGACCATCAGAATGATACTTGATGCGATACACCCATTGATTCCCTAAAGCCCGTTTTCCGGGAGGAAGAGGTTCAAGAGTCCAAGTGCCATTATCTTCAAGAGCCTGAATTTTATTTTGCATGGAAGCTCTCTAACCTTCATCTTTCATAGCTTATTTAAAAGAATGAGGCTCCTGATTAGAAATAAGAGCTGCAAGAAACTTTCGATAATTTGCAGAAAAATTGTCACAATTTATGTAGTGTGTCATGGGATAAGGAGTACCTGAAGAAGTAGATGAACCGGAGGCACGAGAGGACGAAGAAACACTTGGAGCAATGACAGTATTCGTAAGATAGTCGTGTAAGTGGGTGGTAGGGATTTTGTCCCGCTAACCACGGCCCAAGGCCTGATCAGAAGGACCAAATCTGTGGATGCCAAAGTGGAGGGAGGAGCTGGATCAGAAGTGGGAGAAGCTGGGCCAGATTTTTGTGGAGTTTGGGCGGAATTTTGTGGAGTTGTGCCTGAAGATCGGGGCACAACATGAGGCGGAGCAAGAGTGATAGTGTCACGTGTGAGAGAAGTGGGACGGGAGGATAATGGGCCTGATGCTGGCCCATGCGCAGAAGAAGAAGGAGGGCTGGAAGAGGGAGAGGGGGAAGTTGGGCCTGAACTTTTTGGAGCTCTAGAAATAGGAATTGGGCCAGGATCATTTGTGGAGAAGTCGGGTGGAGGATCATTTGTGGAGGAGTTGGGCGGATTAGGGGGGGTTGGATGGGGCAAATTGTTTGTGAGTTGAATGGGTGAAGGGGAAAATGATGAATATTCATCAAAATCATAGTGAATGTCATGAGGAGAAGTGAGTAAAAGTTCAGGAGAGACATCAACCATTGTAGGGGTAAGAAAGGGAAATATGTGTTCAACAAATTTAACATCTCTAGAGACAAAAAAACTCTTTAGTCTCAAGATCATATAATTTCCATCCCTTTTTGCCAAATGGATACCCAACAAAAATACATTTTCGGCTACGACTAGCGAACTTGTCACCTTTGGTTTTTTTCATTGTGAGCATATGCAAGACACCCAAGGTCACGAAGAGCATCATAAGAAGGGATACGACCAAACAAGCATTCAAAGGGAGATTTGGCGTTAAGCAACAAAGATGGAGTGGAAGTGAGCAGCAGCTAAAACACATTCCCCCCCAAAAATAAATAGGCAAATGAGCTTGGAATCTTAAGGCACGGGCAACATTTAGAATGTGACGATGTTTGCGTTCTACCCTCCCATTTTGTTCAGGAGTACCCACACAAGAAGTTTGAAACAAGATGCCGGAAGCAGCAAAGTAATCAAGCAAGCAATGAAATTCAGTGCCATTATCACTTTGAACAATTTGAATAGTTTGAGAGAATTGACATTGAACCATAGCCACAAAAGACATGAACATCGAAAAAACTTCTAATTAATCAACCAAAAGATAAGTCCACACTGCTCGGGAAAAATCATCCACAATAGTTAAGAAATAACGGGCACCACTAGAAGAAACATGACGATAAGGGCCCCACAAATCACAATGAATTTTCTCAAAAACTCTAGAAGTCTTAGTATCACTAGAAGGAAATTTAGTGTGAGAATATTGGGAACGAAAGCAAATCTCACAATTAGGATCCAAACTACCCTTATGATTGCAAAGAGTAGGGAGTAATTTTACAATTTTCTCAGAAGGATGACCGAGAAGTTGATGCCACAATTCCATAAATGAAGAGACAGAAGAGACTGTGACATGGTGAATAGTGTCATTGCTCGCAAAGTAGTAAAGATCATCCTTCCTACTCTTCGTTCCAATCCGCTCTTTCATGGGGTCTTGAATAACACACATGGAATCATTAAATTGGACAACACACTGCAAATCATTACAAAGTTGAGAAACAGAAAGTAAATTGCAGCTCAAATTAGGAACATAAAGAGCGTTCTTAAGAGTGATGGTGGACGATAAACAAACCGAGCCCACCATAGTGGAAAGAACTGTAGCACCGTTGGGAAGACCAACATGACAATCAAATGCTTTAGAATCAATCAACCATGAATGAACACCAGTAACATGATGTGTGGCACCTGTATCACTAATCCACAAATTTTTATCAAACTCACCATTCAAACGATTTGCAGGAACATTGGCATTACCAAATAAACCCGCTAAGACCTTCCATTGCTCGGAAGAGAAGAGAGAAGTCGTGGGGCTGCTGCTGCCCGGAAATTCTGAACTTCCGACGGAACCACCAAGACTACTAGTGGCAGTGGCAGCATTAGCACGTGCTGCTGGTTGCGCGCGTCCACGACCACCCCCCTTTATTTTTGTCGGGGTAGCCGTGAAGATCGTAGCAATGAATCGCACCATGTCCCTTTTGTGACAGTGGGAACACGTTAAATGAGCCCAGCAAGAGGCCGAGTCATCTCCCGTTTTGTGGCACTTGCCACACACAAGTCGAGAACCTGAAGGAGAGGAACCACGCCAAGCAGGACCATGAGTCCTAACCGAGAAACCCAAAATGTTTGTAGGACTACCAGCGTCCACAAGAAAAGTTTGAGAGAGCCTAACACGCTCATCTTGCACAGCGAGATGATAAGCGCGGTCCAGCGTGGGTAAGGGATCAGATGACAGAATATTGGTCCTTAATTGAGCATAAAATTCAGAATAAAGACCCATTAAAAACTCATGTAATTTCGCGGTTTCACAGCGTTGAGAATACAAATCAGAAACATTGCCTTTAGAACAACAAGTACAGCGAATAGATGGTTCAAGAAGCGAAAGTTCATCCCACAAAGCATTCAACTTTCCATAATAGGTAGAAGCAGGCATAGTTTTTGTTTGTTCACAACGAGCAATAGAAAATTTAATCTATTGAATTCTAGGGCCATTTACAATAGAAAAATGGTGTTTTAAATGATCCCACAATCTACTTGCCTCACGATATTTGGTTAAAGTACTCTTTACCTCGGGAGTAATGGTGTTGGTAATCCATGAAACGAGCATAGCGTTGATGGTAAGCCAGTCGGACTCGGTACATGGAGGAGTCAGAGAAGAGATAGTGCCATCAACAAAGGCAAACTTACGACGAGCAACCAAGGCCAGTTGAATATCCGCTGCCCAATCTGCGTAGTTGTCGTGAGTGAGACAAGTGGGGGAAATAAAATCACTAGAGCGATCTTGTGGTCCAAGGTAGAAAGGGGAGGAAGGCTCTATTTTGGCCGGCGGTGATGGAGTTTCGTCTCCTACCATGACGGGGGAAAAAATTTGAACTTTTTTGGGGTTTTGTTAACCTGCTCTTGATACCATGACAAAGTGATTTTAGGCACTGGAAAAGCTTGGACATCTCTCATTAACAATCACGTAATATATCTTACAAGGAGTCCTCAAAGAGGAGGCAATCAAGGAAGATAATAACTTGTCTAAAAGATAGGAAAGCATATATACAAGAATATCTCAAGATGCCTAATATATCTCTAACATTGTCTCATATCAGAGCGAGCAATCATTTTTGTCAGATCACTTAATTTATTAATTTTTTTGAAATTTATACACTTAATTTAATTATAATGGCGACACAAACTGAAAATTGCAAAAATTTAAATTGGTAAAAATAAGAAACAAAACGACTTTTTTATTGTATTAAATCAGATTTTTTGTATGATGATGTGATATCATTAGAAAACCACATTAAGTCATTATAATTTATAAATCCTCTTAATCTTTTTCGGCTAGATAAATTCATTGGACCAATAACAATATCCTATTACAAGCCTACTAAGATCACAATTCAAATTTGAATTTGAATAGCTGCCCACTTATTGTTGGTGGGTCATTACCAGCCTACTAATCTCTATTCTATATGGCAAGAGGGGTAGATTACCAAAGAATAGAAGAAAAAAAAAGTGGTATCTACCTACTTTAATTCAAAGAATAGAAAAAGGAAAAATTAAAAAGGGAACTACCTAATTAATTAAAAAAATAAAAAGAAAAAAGAGGCACTATAAAAAGAAAACAGTGAATATTTACAACACAGTTAGTTACTTCTCTCTCAATAAATTTTTTTAAAAATTTAAATATCCCTGATTTAGTATTATAAAATGTTTAAAATTCAAAAATCTCTAATTTATTAGATGTAATTAGCAATTAATTTAATTAACTACATGTATTTAACACGCAACACGTGCATATAAAACTAGTATTAATAAGCTTAGCATTTATTGTCAATAACCCAGTTGGAACGTGTAACTAATGGTGTGACATGCCATGCGTAGTATAAGATTATGTGATACTAGCTCTGTATTTTTTTTTTGCACCATTTGCTTTTTTACATTTGCTGAGACGCTTCTTTGAATGTTAATATCTCTTATTGGGTGTAAGTAAAAATTAGAAAAATTTGATATTTGGAATCCTTGCATTGAGACGAATCTAACAAGACCCCACTTGACTATGTTTTTTCTTATATAATGATGCGAGATAGATTAACAAAGTTGATTAATGAATAGTGCCACAAAAGTAAATGGTGCACTAAAAAAATACGGAGGTAGTATTAGATTTAGATGGCATTACATTTTTTTTCTAAATATTACCATCAAATAATAGTACCATCAAAGTAATAAATATCATTTTTTTTTTGGTACATAAGGAAAGTTATGACACCCTTCTCTCAAGGGAGACTCCTAACGAATCTAGAAGCACAATTTTATTTAACAAAGGTTCTGCTGAAACATCCACGTCAACCGAAGCAGTAGAAATATTGTGACCTTTTTTTGATAGTAGATCTGCTACCCGATTAGCTTCGCGAAAAATATGCTTAATAGTGTAGAATCTAAACTGACGAATCAGTTGCTGAATGTCGTCAATGAGTGTTTGGATAGTCCAAGGGCAAGTGTAATGCCCTTGCAGCACTCTTATAACTACTTGATTATCTCCTTCAATATATATATATCTTGAAAATGCTGATGAATGGCAAGTATAAGTCCATTTCTTAACCCCCATGCTTCAGCAACGAGAGCTGAGGTTTGGCCAAATCGATAAGCTTATGGGCCACAAGAAGGCCAGCAGAGTTACGAATGGCAACACCGGCAGCAGCTGAGGAGCCAATGACAGAACCATCAAAGTTTAGCTTGAAGCATCCAGAAGGAGGAGGCTGCTAGCTAACTACAATGTAAGTAGGGAACCTGCAACAAGGAAGTGAAGAGATAGTAAAGGAAAAATCCATCATAGTTCGAGTAGTCCATTCCAAGTACAGATGCCAGGCTCTGTAATAAATACGATCTAAATTAAGCATATTTTCCTCAAAGACAATGGAATTACGTTCCTTCCAAATGCTCCACAAATTACAACAGAACAATTGTAAGGCCTGAGGGTAGGGACGGAGGGATGTTAGGCATTGTACAAGATCTTGAGGCACTATATGCCTGATTTTTGGTCGTACAGAATTTAAATTCCAATAATGACCAATTATATGACATGTGAAAAATAAATGGTTAAGAGTCTCATTATTAGATTTACAAAGGGGGCAAAGTGTGTCATTAGTAATTTGACGGTCGGCTAAATTTAATTTCAATGGCAGACCATTTTGTAGACATTGCCATAGAAAAATTTGTACTTTATGAGCTACATTAATTTTCCAGATCCAATTAAAAGGCCAAGGAATACTGTTAGAAGTAATTCCATGAGCTAGCCAGGTAGCTGTTTTAACAGAAAAATCACCAGAGCTAGTAAGCCCCCAACAAGGAACATCTGGGGTGGGATAGTTAGGGATATCTGGGGTGGGATAGTTAGGGATAGGAATCCCTAATATTAAATGGACTATATGGGATGGGACTAAGTCATTAAGGAGAGAAACATTCCATTGTCTTGATGGAAGAATGACATTACTAACAGTAAGATCCAGATTAGCAATAGACGTGATTTGAAGATTTAACATTTCAATAAGGCTTTGATTAGCACACCAGTTGTCAATCCAAAAATAGACATTTGTTCCAGTTTCGATTTTCCAACGTATTCCTTTCCTTAGAAGCTCTCGATATCGAAGAATAGACTTCCAAATATGAGACTTTGTACTCCCTTGACTTTGAATTTTTGGCTGCAAAATCCAGTTATCGACAGAGGATGTCCATACATAAAATGAAAAGATACGGCGATAAAGGGTCACCCTGACGAAGGCCTCGAGAAGGGTGAAAGACGGAGGTTGTGTCTTGATTTATGACGAGTGAGTAGGAAACAGTCGAGATGCATTGCATGATCCATTAGATCCATTGGTGATGAAAACCATAACTTTTAAGGGCATGGGCTAGAAAATCCCATTCAATACGGTCATAGGCTTTTTCCATATCTAATTTCAGGGCGAACCATCCCATTTTACTTTTTGATTTGTTAAAGATATTTAGGATTTCTTGAACAATTAGTACATTATCATAAATTAACCTTCCAGAAGTAAAGGCATTTTGAAAAGGGCTGATAATTTTAACAAGAATTGGGCGAAGACGTTCTACCAAGATTTTCGAGATAGTTTTATATAATGTGGTGCATAAGCTGATAGATCTAAATTGATTTGGTTTTTCAGGAGTAGCTATTTTCGGTATCAAAGTGATTAATGTATGATTAACACTACGACAAAGGTGTCCATGATTGAAAAAATCATGTGTGGCTCTGCAGATATCAGGGCCTACAATATCCCAATATTGTTGGAAGTATTTAGATCCATACCCATCTGATCCTGAGGATTTTGTGGGATCATTGCTAAAGATAGCATCTCTAATTTCTTTGTCAGAGATAGGAGCTATTAAATGGGAATTATCTAAATCAGAGACTATAGGGGAGATGCAAGGCGTTGAGTCAGGGCGAGGAGACTGGTGAGCGGATTTAAATCGTTCTTGAAATTCTGATAAAAAAGCGTTGTGGATTTCATCCGGGGAATCGACCCAATGATTCAATTGATTTTTAATACACAAAATTTGTTGACGTTTAAACTTTGCAGTAATCTTGGAATGAAAAAAAGAAGAGTTACGATCTTTTTTTGTCGGCCATTGTTTTCGAGAATATTTTCCCCAATACTTTGGGTTGAAGGTTAACAGTCTTTCTCGTTGCCGAACTAGTCGTTCTAAGTGCTGCTCAATATGAGGATTGCTATGGAACTGGAGCAATTGTTGTCGAACATTGACTAATTGGTAGGCGTGTCGCGCACCTATCAAAAGTAATTACCTAACCAACTACCCAACTATGTAGCAGAGCAAGTCAGGGTCGAATCCACAGGGACAAACAGCATCAAACACTAGATATCTTGACTCAATCTAACTAAACGGATGACAAACAATGATGAAAGGGGTGTTGAACTAATTCTAACACTAAACTATGACAATCACTAGAAACGCACAAGGTATAATCAGTTAATTAAAACATCTAGAATTAAGCATCACCACTAGCATGACCAATACATGAATAATTTCCATCCCAAATAAACATAATCAACGGTTCAAGAGGAGTAATGCACCCTATAACTACCAAAGACCTCTCCCGAGTACCAATGGCTACTCTAAACAAGCAATCAAACATATTCCCATAGAATCATGCAAGAAAGAGGCATTACGCATAGCATCACAATTAAATTCCTAGCAATCCCATCTAACTATTCCCATAGAAGATATTCATACCATTGATTGGATCAACAAAACCATCTAGATTCAATTCCCATTGAAAATAAGATATACGGAGTCAAATCAAAATCACCTATCCCTAGTATGATAATGAGCATAAGAACAATCCAATCAAACAAGAACAATTGATCATATAAACTTGGGATTAATGGAAGAATTCATATATTAAATCATTGCTAGGGTTTTACTTAACCCTAGATTGATAGACTACTCACACATAATTGAAATAGCAAAACAAATAATAAACAAATTAAGAGACATAATAATAATGAAAGGAAAGAAGAGATTAAGAAAACTTAGTCTTTACTTGAAGGAATCAAAGCGTAGTACTCAATGTTTAACAATGGAGTAAGCTCAAAAGCTCTCTAAAAAGTTATAAAATGTATTCTCTAGTAAAAAGGCGTCCTTTCTAATTCTAAGAAAATAGGTATTCATATGTCTCATAAATCTGGCGCAACACGCGCTTAAAACGCTCAAAGATCGTCTTGCCCGACCGGTCGGGCGGATTTCGCCGGTCGGGCGATCATCGATCATTATAATTCTTCGTCGCGCCGAAAGGCGCGCTTCAGCAGGGTCTTCGTTCGCCTCGCCCGACAGCGGCCGGGCGGATTTCGCCCGGTCGGGCCCGCATGTAAGGTTTGCCTGGCAGCTTAACTTTTCTGAAAATGCGCTAAGTAAGTTCAGCATCCGAATTCTGACTAAGTAAGAATCGCCCGACCACCGGGCGGATTGCGCGTCGGGCGGTTACCGTGTTTTTGGGCTCGATGTGAGATTTTCGCACGTCCCGACTTCTTGTCTCATGTAGCGATCTCAAAGATTAGGAAATGCACCAAAAATAGGTTATTCCTACAAAAATCAATCTGAAAACACAACCACACTACAAGACACACATTAGTACTAAAAAGGGCTCCGAAGAGCGCAATTAACACCAATAATCCATGGGAAATTGGGGTAAAATTCTATATAAAATAGACATATCAAACTCCCCCAAGCTAGACTTTTGCTTGCCCCTAAGCAAAACCTGTCTGAAAATCAACAGTTCAAAGCATCAATAGTAGTTTCACCCCATCATAATTTTTTTTTTTTTTTTTTTTTTTTTTTTTTAAGATGATAATAGATCGTATCCAAACACACCACAAGTCATAATTGATAAGGTTCGACAAAAACAAATACCAATCAGGGATAAGAATCAATGAGAGGCCACTAAATATGCGTTGCAAATCAATGAGAAGGATCTCACAAGGGGACTCACCACTCATTTGTAAAGCACTCTCCAAGCAGTTAAAATGACTGCTTCTTTCCATCCCCAGTACCCTTACTCTCACACTCGTGTGTTTGAAGGTTGATATATGGCGCTCAATTGCTCCACTTCACCAAGTTAGTCCATAGGCTTGTATCATCTCTCCACATCAGGTAGTTATACATGCAAACAAATCATATGACTCAATTAAGGTTGTAATGGGGCTTAAGGTGGTAGGTGTGGCATATATTTGGGAATGTGGTGCTTAAGGTAGTGAAGTATTACTACAACTTTTGAACGAACATCCCACACATCAAATAAATTGCAACACAACTATGACCCATTTTTCTTTCATCTCACCTCCTTTATTCTTCATATAACCCAAGTAATGACTTCCAAGATGACATAATTCAAATGAGTTCTCTCTCTTCCAACTTTTTTTTTTTTTTCAATTTGATTTTCATAATTGCTCTTGGAAATCTTACTTGTCATGTTTTTAGGAGTTCTCTACTTTAGCTACTAGCTAATGAGGATAGAGAAGAATTTCTTTTGCACATGTAATCAATCATATTTGTTCTCTTTCTTGCAATCTTTTCATTCATACCAACAACCAATTTCATAAACCACAAGTTAATCAACCAAAAATTCCTAAATACTTCACTACCAATGGTAAAGAGACGTATTTTTTGGAAAAATGAGGAGCTCATAATGTAGTTGTCAAAAGAAACAGGCTCAGCTCAGAGTGGTTAACTAGGGGAAATGAATGCAGGGAAGGTCATTTGGTCTTTTGGTGCAAATTCCTACGTGAGTCATAATCATTTTTGTTTAGACATTGTTTAACTAATGCATCAATGGAGAGAAAACACAAGTTCTAGCATCCCTCATGAAGTGGGCATACACACAAGAAAAGCACGACGTTAAGGCACAGAAGCTCACAGTTAAGCCTAAACATGCTTGCAGGACATATAGAGTGCCGCAATCTTGATTCTTATCATAGATCTAAGTACAGTTATGCCATGCCTTGGTGATCAATCATTGTTTCGTGTCCATCAACAATCCAAAGTCAAAACTAACATTATGATAGCATGGGGCACGTGGAAACAACTATTCAACCTGGACTTTGATTTTTCTCCTTTTTTTTTTTTTTTTTTTTCAGCAGGCTTCACACATCATACATGGTGAAGACAAAACAAACCAAAAGAAAAAGAAAGAAAGAAAAAGAAAAGAAAAAACACGCAAAACACACCAAACACACAAACAAAACAATGCTAAACTGAACTACAAAAGCTGTAAACTACCTAAGAAGTGATAGAAGATACCATATGTGCACTGAAGATCCTCCCCCAAGCTGAACTTGGCAATGTCCGCATTGCAACAAGGAGAAGGCAAGGAACACGGCCCTCGGTCGGCCATAGAATCGGAATCGGAATCATCGGCAGCGGGATCCCGAGTACGGTGCTGCGCGCCACCTCCTCCCGGCTCCACCATAGGCGGGGTTCCGGGTGTACCAACTAGGGTGGGGACCCGCCTGTGCGATCGTACCAAGCCTCGCAATAATCATCATACATAGGGAACATAGCAAGGCGTTGGTCATCGTAGATGGTGTCTACGCGGCGCTCTAGGCGCTCTAGAGCTTGAGTGTTGGCAGTCATATTCAGTTCCATACGCTGCAACACACTCATCATCCCTTCAAAGTCAGCAGTAGGGGGAGGGGGTTGGGTAGAGGAGGAGGGCATGAAGGAAGAGGAGGGCATGAAGGAATCGGCCTCTCGCCTACGGTAGACATGTGGAGGCTCGGGTACGGGACCGAGTCTCGGGTGGGTGGGCCGCATCTCCAACGGGAAGGAGATAGGTAGGTAGAGCGGCATTCCCTGTGTGGTCATCCTCTATAAGCGGCCGGGCTAAGGTGGGGTCCGGAAGAAGTATAGGCCGGTTAGCGGCAATCATCCACCTATAATTCCGACCACTAGGGACAATGTACCGGGCGCATAAGAAGTGGTCAAGGTCAAGGTAAGAAGGCCCCGGAACAGCATTGGCCCGAATCTCAACATGGCCGAAATGACAAGCGATGTGGGTGACCAGTCCCCCAATGACAATAGGTACGGAGGAACGGACACTGCCGTCCTCCTCAAAAGTGGGGTAAGTCGTAGAAATCTTATGCGAGATGATGCATAAATGCATACGCAAGATCAAACCGCATAGGCATGGTGACGGGCCACGGATAAGTGCCAAGAGCACTTAGTTCCTCGATCCTAGAGGTGTTGGGTTCCCACCGCCCAAAGATAGTACTCCCCAAGAATTTTAACGAGGAATCGAATGCTAGGATGATGGACCGACTTAATCTGTAAATGCCGACGGTTGGGTGGTCTAACACCAGTGAGGGCTTCCCGAGTTGGCCTAGCGAAATGTCTCTCGGTTTCTTCCTTTCCCCCTAACGGTCATACCAAATAGCTGTGCAAATTGACGGAGGGTCAGTCTCCTATCCACATTGGAAATGCGAAAATACAGGACATGATCATTTTGAGCGTGTTTTCGAATCTCTAAGGAACTTAGAAATTCTAGGGTCAGGTCTGCATATGTGCCATGGTACAAGGTGAGGAATTGTTCTATTCCCATACCAACAAATAATGTGCGGGTAATTTCAGCAATACCCAAGACATGCAAGAGGTCACTATGAACAAATCGGGTGGGGGCAATCATACGGTGCTTAAGTTTTTGAAAACGCACCTTTTGAGCCTCATCCTTGAAAATTATATGAGGAAAGTCAGGATCTACCTCAATTGCAGTAGGGTGAGAGCCACGTGTACCTCGACGACCCGCCATTAGAGATGATGAAAACCTGCAAAAACAGAGCAATGGTGGAGAAATTGAGAATTTCACAAAAATTTGAAGGAAATCATCTCATAATGCACTATAAAGTTTGAAAACGCAATTTTCAAGGTTAATCTAGCAAAAATCACCATAAAAATCAAACCTTTACTCAAGAAAAACCCAAAGAGGAGGAGTGAGAAGAAGGAGGAAGAGGAGAGAGAGTGAGGGGGAAAAGTTTGTAAGTAAGATGGGGAATGTGGTGAGGATGAGTGAAAGATTAGAAATTTTGAAGGAATTTGAGAGTGGATATGGTGAGGAAAGAGAGAATTGGGGTTAGGGTTTTGAGAGGAGAGAGAAAGAGTGAGAGGAAGAAGATGAAGTTAGATGGGGGTTTGAAAGAGAGTGAAGGAAGAGAAAAGATTTTCGTGGGTTTTACTCGAGAATCTGCGTCTCGCCCGACCGGGCGGGTTTCGCCCGACCGCCCGGGCGGAAATTCTTCCTTAGTTTTTTTCGTGTTTTCTGAATTTCTCTCTTGGATTTGTGCTTGCGCGCCCGACCGGGCGGATTTCGCCCGACCGCCCAGGCGGAATTTCGTCCTTAGTCAATTTTCACGTTTTGGAGGGCCCAGCTTAAGTGTGTTTGCGCGCCCGCCCGGTCAGAATTCGCCCGACCACCCGGGCGGTTCCCAGTGCACATAATTGTGTTCCGCTTTAGTCCGTTTTTTCTCATGGTCCTGCAGTAGAGTTCCACACTTCTCCACCTTTTTTTCACTCCAAAAAGAAAAATAAAATCAAATCAAATCAAAAGAAAAAGAAATGAAAAAGTAGGAAATTGGGTTGCCTCCCAATAAGCGCTAGTTTTTAAGGTCATTAGCTCGACCTCCTCTAGTATCACTCAGGTGAAGGGATGGAGAGTATGATGTCAATTTGCTCAGCAATGGGATCTCCAGCTCGGTAATGCTTCAATCGGTGGCCATTGACTTTGAAAGTGTCTCCTTGCCGGTTCCAAAGCTCCACTGAACCATAAGGAAAAACCTTGTAGACCTTGAATGGACCGGACCACCGCGAACGAAGTTTACCAGGAAATAGCTTCAGACGAGAATTAAAAAGAAGAACCAAGTCCCCTTCCTTGAACTCGCGTCGCACAATTCCCTTGTCATGCCATCTCTTAGTCTTCTCCTTGTACAATCTAGAACTCTCATAAGCATCCAGGACGAAGCTCATCAAGCTCGGCAAGTTGAAGGAGTCTCTTCTCGCCCACCGTGTGAGAGTCGAAATTGAGGCTCTTAATAGCCCAAAATGCACGATGCTCTAACTCAACAGGGGAGATGACATGCTTTCCCATAAACAAGACGATATGGTGTGGTACCTATGGGGGTCTTGAATCTTTGTCTTGTAAGCCCATAATGCATCATCAAGTTTAGCGGCCCAATCTTTTCGTGTTCGTGCAACCGTCTTCTCTAGGATAGTTTTGATCTCACGGTTGGAAACCTCCACTTGTCCACTAGTTTGGGGATGATATGAAAGTCCCACTCTATGATGCACCCCATACTTCTTAAGCATAGCTTCAAATTTATTCTCCGAGAAAATGCTTACCTCCATTACTAATCAAAACCCGTGGAATGCCAAAGCGAGGAAAAATAGTTTTCTTGAAAAATCTACTAACCACACGAGCATCATTAGTTGGAGAAGCAAGAGCCTCCACCCATTTGGAGACATAGTCCACAAGCAACCAGAATATACTTATTCCCATAAGAAGAAGGAAACGGACCCATGAAGTCTACACCCCACACATCAAAGATCTCCACTTCAAGAATAGCGTTAAGAGGCATCTCATTCCGACGGGAAAGATTTCCCGTTCTTTGACAACGATCACAAGAATGCACATAATGATGAACATCCTTGAACAAAGTAGGCCAATAAAAACCACATTGAAGAATTTTTTGCTAGTTTTATTAGTACTAGCATGACCTCCACAAGGTAAATCATGACAATGAGATATAATAGAGGATACCTCATTTCCGGGAATACACCTTCTAATCACCCCATCTCGCGCAAGACTTGTAAAGGAAAGGCTCATCCCAAAAATACCTCCTCACATCCTTAAAGAATTTCTTCTTTTGTTGAGATGAATATCCATGAGGAATAGTGTCACTAGCCAAATAGTTGGCTATGTCAGCATACCATGGGATCTCTGCGGTGGCTAAAGCTAGAAGGCTGCTCATCGGGGAAAAGTATCATCAATTGGTAGAGCCTCATCACCCTCGGCATCCGAACAATTCGAGAAAGGTGATTCGCAACAACATTCTCAACACCCTTCTTGTCTCGAATCTCCAAGTCAAACTCTTGTAACAACAAAATCCATCGAATCAAACGGGGCTTAGCATCCTTCTTGCTCATCAAATATTTAAGAGCCGCATGATCGGTGTGAATTATCACCTTCGACCCCACCGAGATAGGACCGAAATTTCTCCATCGCATACACCACTTGCTAACAGGTTCCTTCTCGGTTGTGGCATAGTTCATCCGGGCCGGAGTAAGAGTCTTGCTTGTATAGTAGATGGCATGCGGTTTACCATCCTCCCTCGACCCAATCTTGCTCCCACTGCGTAGTCACTAGCATCGCACATAATCTCGAAAGGGAGATTCCGGTCGGGCGATTGAATTATAGGAGCAGAAATAAGAGCTGCTTTTAACTGTGAAAAGCCTCGGTACAAGCATCAGTAAACACAAAGGGGACATCTTTGCCTAAAAGCTCAGTTAGAGGTCGAGCAATTTTTGAAAAATCTTTTATGAAGCGGCGGTAGAATCCCGCATGACCAAGAAAACTCCTTACTCCTTTGACAGAGTTAGGGAGGTGGTAAACGCTCAATGACCTCTATTTTTGCTTTGTCGACTTCAATGCCCCGATGAGAAACAATATGACCCGTAAGCGACTCCTTGTTGCACCATAAAATGACATTTTTCCCGAGTTGAGAATCAAATTAACTTCTTTGCATCTATGGAGCACCTTTTGTAAATTAGCAAGGCAAACGTCAAAAGATGTTCCATAGACGGAGAAGTCATCCATAAATACTTCCATAGAGTTCTCAATAAGACTGGAGAAAATTGCCATCATGCAACGCTGAAAAGTGGCAGGAGCATTACATAATCCAAATGGCATCCTTCGATATGCAAAAGTGCCATAAGGACATGTAAAAGTAGTCTTTTCCTGGTCACTTGGATGAATAGGGATTTGGAAAAAACCAGAGTATCCATCCAACCAACAAAAAAAGAATGTTTTGCCAACCTTTCCAACATCCGATCAATGAAGGGGAGGGGAAAATGATCTTTTCGGGTGGCCTTATTCAATCTTCTATAATCAATACACATGCGCCACCCTGTCACACGAGTCCTAGTGGGAACTTGCTCACCCCTTATCATTCTTGACAACGGTCATACCTCCTTTCTTAGGGACTACTTGAACAGGACTAACCCACTTACTATCTGAGATAGGGTAGATTATACCTGCATCAAGTAATTTAAGAACCTCTTTCTTGACTACTTCCATCATATTTGGATTAAGTCTTCGTTGAGATTCTATAGAAGAAGCATGTTCGTCCTCAAGGATGATTTTGTGCATGCAAAATGAGGGATTAATACCCTTAATATCATCAATGGTGTACCCAATGACATTCTTATATTTCCTTAAAACATTGAGCAATTTTTCAATTTGAATGTCATCAAGCTCAGCATTAACAATAATAGGGTATGTATCATTGGGACCCATGAACACATATTTCAAAGTAGAGGGGAGAGGTTTCGGTTCTACCTTAGGAGGCGTAGTACTCTCCTTGGTGTCCTCGGGAATGCGCAATTCCTGGAGAGGCTTTTTGATTCAGGTGGCTCGTGTTTCCTCTAGAAGTCTCTTGTATTCCTTAGTCTCCCAATCTTCCTCATCAGCACTACCCATCAAGACCGTTTGTAGCGAATCATCCAGTTGCAGATTGAAAGCCTCGGCTTCTATCACCTCATCAAGAGCATCCACTCTATAAACAGTTTCTCCCATAGAAGGAGAAGTCATGGAGTTTGTGAGTGTGTACTCCATCTTTTCATCACCTACTTCAAAAGTGATTTTACCCTTCTTCATGTCAATAATGGCTCGGCTCGGTGGCCAAAAAAGGTCTTCCAAGAATTATGGGAACTTGTGCATCTTCCTTCATCTCCATGACGACAAAATCACAAGGAATAAAGAATTTACCCACTCGAAGAGGAACATCTTCAAGTATACCAAGTGGAAACTTCACGGTCTGTCGAGCTAGTTGTAGAGAGATGCGTGTGGGTTTTAGTTCGCCCATGTTGAGTTGCTTGCAGATAGATAACGGCATGAGACTAACACTAGCCCCAAGATCACACAGAGCATTCTTGATAGCAATGTCTCCAAGCTTGACAGGAATGGAATAGCTGCCCGGATCTCCTAGCTTTTCTGGAAGCGTATTCTGCAAAATAGCACTACACTCAGCAGTTAGGGAAACAGTGACATTTTCTTCAATTTTTCGTTTGTTAGAGAGCATGTCTTTCAAAAACTTAGCGTAAGAAGGCATCTCAGATATGGCATCCAAGAAGGGTATGTTGATGTGTAGCTTCTTCAGGATGTCAAGGAACTTCCCATATTTCTTTTCAAGTTTTGCCTGTGCCAATCTTTGAGGGAACGGAACAGGTGGCTTGTATGGTTTAATAGGAACGACAGTGGGTTCCTCCTTCTCAGACTTATTAGCTTCATCTTCCAAACCCGTCTTCTCTTGAACTTCCTCACTCAACTCTATAACCTCTTTTGCAGTGTTGTGGTGCTCAGTTACCCTCCTTGTAGGCTCTTGCAATTCCTTACCGCTCCTCAATGAAATGGCATTGATATGCCCTTTGGGATTTGGTTCAGTTTGCCCAGGAAGTTGGCCTGAAGGTTTAGAGAGGTGGCTTATTTGTTGGGCTAGTTGGGTCATCTGACTCTCCATCAATTTATTATGAGCAGTGATTTGTTGGAGAGAGTTGTTGAAAAAGTCATTCTGCTTGGCTTGGTATTCAACTTGCTTAGCCTGAGAGGAAGCTAAATTCTCCATGATAGTCTCAAGGTTGGGTCGAGAGGATGGTGATGAAGGGTTGAATGGTGGTCTTTGTTGGAAACCGGGTGGCTGGGAGTAGTTGGTGTGTGGAGGTTGAGGTTGGTTATTTTTGTAGGAGAAATTTGGGTGATGCTTCCAACCTGGGTTAAATGTGTTTGAGTATGGGTTGTTTTGTGGCCTTGTATTTGTGTTAAGGAGGGCATTGACATGCTCAGTTCCCGCTCCCAGATTATTATATTGACACTCGGTGAAAGAGTGACCTTGCACTTCACAAATCTCACAAATAGGCGGCTGCTGGTCCGTTACTCAACCGATCAACTTTAGCTGCCAAAACTTGCACAAGTGTTAGTTAAAGTAGCAATAGCATCAACCTCATACTTACCTCCCTTTTTAGGGGCTCCACGAGATATACTCCAGTCATTCGGGTAATTGTTGGCGGCCATATCATCCAACAATGTCTTCGCGGCTTCTGGAGTTTTTGCCATGAAAGTACCGCCAGATGCGGCATCAATAGAACTTCGAACTTCATGCTTCAGACCATTGTAGAATGTCTGAATCAGCAACCACTCAGGAATGCCGTGGTGTGGACACTGCCTTTGCAAAGCCTTGTATCTCTGCTATGCTTCGTAGAGAGACTCCAATTCATGTTGTTGAAAGCCAGATATCTCGTTTCTGAACTTGGAAGTTCTCATAGGAGGGAAGAATTTGTAAAGGAAAGCCTTCTTCAGTTCTGGCCATGTGGAAATCTTCCTCACTTCTTCTTCCTTAAACCATTCCTTTGCTTCGTCCCTGAGAGAAAAAGGAAAAGCACAATACCGAATTAAATCGTCAGAAACATTAGTTAATTTCAAAGTATTGCATTTTTCTAAAAAATTAGCCAAATGATCAGTAGGGCTCTCTTTGGGTGTTCCCGCATAGGAATCCTGTGAGATAAACTGGATGAATTGTGGCTTGAGCTCAAAATGATTGGCAGCGGTTGTCGGTCTGTTTATGGTGGTGGTGGTCTCATCGGGCATAGCATATTCCCGTAGAGACTTTGGTGGTGCTTCGTCTCCCATTGTTGGTTCTTGTTGTTGTTGTCTTCTTCGGCCTCCTAATCTCCTTCTTTGTAGCTTCGATCTCGCGATCAAGAGTAATCGGATCTTGTGGACCCTTGCTACGAGTACGCATGCAACAAAAAGACTGAAAGAAAAGAGATCAAACTGACAAATAGAGTGACAATGATCGAACAAAGACAGTTTAGCTAAATAAAATCAAAGATAAACTAATCTAATACCGTTAGTCCCCGGCAACGGCGCCAAAATTTGGTAGGCGTGTCGCGCACCTATCAAAAGTAATTACCTAACCAACTACCCAACTATGTAGCAGAGCAAGTCAGGGGTCGAATCCACGGGGACAAACAAGCATCAAACACTAGATATCTTGACTCAATCTAACTAAACGGATGACAAATAATGATGAAAGGGGTGTTGAACTAATTCTAACACTAAACTATGACAATCACTAGAAACGCACAAGGTATAATCAGTTAATTAAAACATCTAGAATTAAGCATCACCACTAGCATGACCAATACATGAATAATTTCCATCCCAAATAAACATAATCAACGGTTCAAGAGGAGTAATGCACCCTATAACTACCAAAGACCTCTCCCGAGTACCAATGGCTACTCTAAACAAGCAATCAAACATATTCCCATAGAATCATGCAAGAAAGAGGCATTACGCATAGCATCACAATTAAATTCCTAGCAATCCCATCTAACTATTCCCATAGAAGATATTCATACCATTGATTGGATCAACAAAACCATCTAGATTCAATTCCCATTGAAAATAAGATATACGGAGTCAAATCAAAATCACCTATCCCTAGTATGATAATGAGCATAAGAACAATCCAATCAAACAAGAACAATTGATCATATAAACTTGGGATTAATGGAAGAATTCATATATTAAATCATTGCTAGGGTTTTACTTAACCCTAGATTGATGGACTACTCACACATAATTGAAATAGCAAAACAAATAATAAACAAATTAAGAGACATAATAGTAATGAAAGGAAAGAAGAGATTAAGAAAACTTAGTCTTTACTTGAAGGAATCAAAGCGTAGTAATCAATGTTTAACAATGGAGTAAACTCAAAAGCTCTCTAAAAAGTTATAAAATGTATTCTCTAGTAAAAAGGCGTCCTTTCTAATTCTAAGAAAATAGGTATTCATATGTCTCATAAATCTGGCGCAACACGCGCTTAAAACGCTCAAAGATCGTCTTGCCCGACCGGTCGGGCGGATTTCGCCCGGTCGGGCGATCATCAGTCATTATAATTCTTCGTCGCGCCTGACCGGGCGCCTTTCAGCAGGTCTTCGTTCGCCTCGCCCGACAGCCCGGGCGGATTTCGCCCGGTCGGGCCCGCATGTAAGGTTTGCCTGGCAGCTTAACTTTTCTGAAAATGCGCTAAGTAAGTTCAGCATCCGAATTCTGACTAAGTAAGAATCGCCCGACCACCGGGGCGGATTGCGCCCGGTCGGGCGGTTACCAGGTTTTTGGGCTCGATGTGAGATTTTCGCACGTCCCGACTTCTTGTCTCATGTAGCGATCTCAAAGATTAGGAAATGCACCAAAAATAGGTTAATCCTACAAAAATCAATCTGAAAACACAACCACACTACAAGACACACATTAGTACTAAAAAGGGCTCCGAAGAGCGCAATTAACACCAATAATCCATGGGAAATTGGGGTAAAATTCTATATAAAATAGACATATCACTAATCTAGAATGATTCTGGTCAAGCTTCTGTCGAAGATGTCCAAAATTTTTCCTTGCCCATAACTTGAGTTCTTGTTTAATAAACTGAAGTTTTCGGGTTATATTGTAGAAATGCGAACGTGAATGTTGTTGGTGCCAATATTTGCTCACAATTTTCCTCGTATTAGGATCATTAGTCCATGCATTTTGGAAACGAAATCTAGCAGGCTTATATTGTCTTATTTGAGTTGTAGTTAATATTATAGGTGCATGATCAGAGCAGGTATAACCATCATAGTGGAGAAATGAATTTCGATACTTTGATTCCCATTGAGGAGAGACTAAACAACGGTCAAGTTTTTCATATATATATATATATATATATATATATATATATATATATATATATATATATATATATATATGTCATTATGTCTCTTTTTCCAAGAGAAGGAGTTCGGAGAGCTGAAAACATCTTGAGCCTGACAAGAGAATATGAAGTTCGAGAGAATTTGACAACGGGAAGGGGTAGCATAAATCCCTCCTTTTTTGTCACTAATGTGCAAGAGTTCATTAAAATCTCCAATAAGGCACCAAGGTAGGCGAAGATTGGAGAAGAATTCAGTTACCTCGGTCCAAAATGGAGCTTTATCTATATTTTGGGCAGGAGCATAAATACCAGTGAGCCAAAAAGAAAAAGACGAGCATTTTTCTTGAACTATGAAGTGAGCCAAACGAGACGATGATGAGTGCGGTGTAATCGAATAAGAGTCGTTTTTCCGTAGTACCCAGATCCCACCACTATGTCCAATTGGATCTATAATGAGCATACCATCAAAACCCAGGGTATTAAGAATCTTCTGCCGATTTATTTTTGAGCTCATGGTTTCAATTATGATTAGAACATCAGGTTTGTGTTTTCGAGTGAGAAAAAGAATCTCACCAAGGGCATTCTGTTTTTTAGCACCTTGAATATTCCAACTAATAATTTTCATGGATTACTTATATTTAAGATATTGTTCCATTGTCGACATAAGATGTGAGTCTGGGTATAGGCATCACAAAATGTTGGCCAAGGCCGAAAGGCAATCGCGTAGAATTAATGCGAGAATAGTAGAGAGCTCCAATCAATAAACATAAAAGTAGGAAAGTTACAATTACATTATGTTTCATAAGAGATACATATATCCGTCGTATGAGGAGTTTGCTATGGCTTGATAGTCGATGTATACTCTGATAATGTAGGAGCCTTCCCACGACATTGCATTGTTTCCAACAGTAGTTTTCACAATGGTTAAGCTTATAAAGTTTCAAAGACACCAAGTGTCTAGGCAGGCATCGAATGATGCTGGGCAAGGCTATGCGCCAGTCCCAAAAGTAGCATTTACACGCAGATTTGTGGCCATTAATAAAATAACAGTCAAGCTTATACAATAGTAAAGAGAGCACAATCTTTATACCGGACCATGGCTTTGTCATGAAATAATAAATATCACTTGATATATGTCTTAACATGACTATATCAGTGCTTATTGATTGACATAAAAAAATGTAGGAAAAGCGAAGTGAAATAAAGAAATTTTATTGAAATAAACACAAGTATGTAAATATATTTAATAGAAATGTAAATAATGCGATGTGAACACAACCGCAATAGCATCATTGAGCTCGTAGCCTTTATAGTTGGGCTAAAAATCCTTCAAAATAATCTTTGCCTTTTCTGGCTTCGTAATTTGTATGCTGTAACACGACTACAAAACCGCGAAGTTTTATGCTGTACACCTGTACTAGAATAACTAGATCCTTGTCTTTCTATTTATTCAGAAAAGACTAGCCCAGTGGGCTCCGGCTCAGCCCACCCATACGCCAGTTCAACAATGCATGGACCAGTCTTGTCTAGTGAGTTATGGGCCAAACTAATTGTTAATGGACGAGTACACGTCTGGTCCTCCTGGCCCAGATTGCTTCATGGGTCGGTCACAGTTCTCCCAAACTAGCTCAGCTCTTGAACCAACCCGGCCCAGTACCACCTCTTATTTGGAAGAAATAATCAAAGGAAAGAATAACATTGAAGTTTTGTAAGAACAAACTCCATATACACATCTTCGTCAGACATGTTTTATCTACTAAAAAAGTGTGAAACTTGTACTAATATGCCAAACATAATCTTTATCATACAGCGCATAAATTCATGCTCGTAGACCGTAGTATACTTGATAGTGGTAATTAAGCAAGTTTTAAAGAGTAATACATCTCGTGTTAGTATCTAATGAATTACATGAAAAAGTTTACACAAAGGAGACCAGAGTTCACGCACGTCGCTTCCCTAGTCCCCTCTACAAACAAGTACCGACTATTTAGCTACTTGCTCAAGAACAGGTATCTTCTTCCATGTCTCTTGTTGAAGGGGAGGCAACGAAAACATGCTTACAGTTGAGCTTTTGCTTCTGATTTCTTTCAAAGCTCTTAATGCCGATATAGTACTCTTCATGTAGAGGCTCTCCATATACTCGATCTCTGCAAGTTCCTTGGGACATTTAAGCAGACCGTTAGTGTTGGCCGTGGTACAAGTAGTAGTAGGCCCGCAAGTTTCATCAACATCATCGGCTGAAGGGGCAGTTGTTGGCTCGTCATTAGTGGGAAAGAGAAGGTCAAGCATTCGTTCACACTCTTTAACGAGCTTGTAAAGTAGGTCGGTTGTGAAGAAAGGCTGTTGTAGGACCCTCTGAATAAAGGGTAAGCGTATGAGAGCCCCGGTTCTTTTGTCATACTTTTTGAGAATTTTTACCAGACCTGTAATTAAAAAAAAGGTCAGATTTAACAGAGGAAACATAAGATTTATAAGGGGTTTATGAACCATATAAATACTATAATATTTAGTCACTAGATATAGCCAATACTATAGTTTAAGAGCACATGCTAAACTTTAGAGTAAGATTTGCTTATTTTCCACAATTTATATAATTCTGTTTTCGCTTGAAGACATTTCCAATTGGTAAACTACATGTCAATTTGTACACTTCACATTGACATGAGAATTGGTCAGGACTCAGGAATTTCATAAAAAGAGAGTGGTGTGTTGATAATGTAATTAACTACCACAGAAAGCTGTCCATGTTCGATGAGAGGAGATTGTCTCTCGTGTTAAGACAACATTCAGTAGGATACTACTAGGTGTTCATTAAGTAGCCTACAGAGTCTACAGAGGGCGAGGAAAGAAACTCCAAGTTTATAATAATGATGTAGAAAACATAAACATTTCCCCCATATTATCCCCCCAATCTCCCCAAAATACCACCTAGTTGTCCTTAGGATTCCATAAATACTCCTGTAATGAACCTTGGAGGCTAGCATCTCAAAAGCAAGTCATTGCTGGAAAAAAGATCTAAGAAACGTTCATAAAGTAGCTCATGATCTTATCTCCTCGATTCGTGCTTCCAGTAACACCCTTCCCCATCAACTAAGGCCAGGAACAGCTCACGGTATGTAGAAACTTCGAGAGAATAATACACACAAAGCCAATAACTTGAAACAAGGTCACCAGAAGAAGGCAATTGCTCTGAAGTTTTGAGTCATTTGACTAATACCCCTGAAACTCTCGATCCAAACAATCGTTATATAAGAAAATGGCTAGATTTTAGTTAAGTAGACTTTAAAAGGATGGGTTTGTGGGACCATTTTAGTAACTGTCAATTTTGTTAGTGTACTACATTACAGTTTGATCATCAAGAGTTTATCTGTCTATAAATGGAATTGAAGTCAGATGATGGTGCCCAACCTGGATTCAGAGAATATCCAGCCAACCCATGGCCATACGTAAAGGCATGGCAGTTACAGGGTATTGTTTTAATAATGGTGGTAATTCTTATATTATTACAAAACTTGATATTAAAGGATTGGAAGATGACTGAGCCAGATGGGCTAAGCAAACATCCACAGTTCAGCTCATACAGTCGTACATAAATAAAAGACACGAGTTTCAAGCAAGGTATCTCATTATTGAAGGTAATATAGGCTAGGCTTAATTAAGCCAACTTTACATGTTTTAAGCTTATTTTAAGATACATGCCTGATGCCCCTCCAAAAAGGGGAAAGAGTAACCTGCCAATGTTTTATTTGTTAAAGTTCAAGTATTAGGCTTGTCATTTAACTACCAACTTCTTTTACACGCAAAAAAGAAGAAAAAGTTACTTTGGTACATAGCTTCCTTTATTCTTCGAGTTCTTTTCCTCTTTTGTAAGTTTTATTCTATCATCTAAGTTGTACATCAAATGTGAGGTACTAACACGACTTAGAGGGCTAACCATTATCTAGTCCAACAAAAGCATCCATGATAAGAAAGTGACTTTCACAGTGTATTTCAGGAATAGCACAGGCATGCACAGACTGAACACTATCAATTTATCCTAGAATTTATCTTTCAAACATATTTTATTGCTTAAATTCAATACTTATTTTACAATCTTTGAAGTATGGTCATAAACAAAAAAAATGGATCATCAAACCTAATATTTTAAGAGTCTTCATAGAAAGCTTAGGCAACACTCTATTGGGTCATCATTGTCTCACTGTTCACATTCTCTTTCCCTTGAAGTTCTAGCATTAACTAGTTCAAAAACAATTAAAAAGAAAAAAAAAGGTATAGTACTTTTTCTCAAAATAAAGAATCTTAAAAGAAAATACCAGTATAGCAGGGACCACATTATTCTGGTTTGACTAGAGTCAACTTTAAACACAACTGAATGGACAAGTTCAAAGAAGTCTGAACGACAACAGCATATATCTACGTAGATGTTTCTATTTTAATTTAAAACACGGATATAATACGTGTAAAAGATTGAGACTGGATCTAATTTAATATAACACTTCAATTTTACATAATTTAAAAACAATAACAATATATGCTTAGGTTTTTCTATTTCTGTTATATATTGGAAAACACGTCAAACACTTGAACATAGTCCCTAAGAAAGCACTACAACAAATAAAAAATAACAAGTTTTCTCTTCTCACTTTGACTCATTGACAAACGAGACAACTTTACCACCTAAGAAATATCCTCATACAAAAAACAGAACCATTCAATCAATAAACACACAAAATTCAACCTAATCTCTATTCTCATCTTCCTTTTATGTATCCATCAAACTAGTGAAAAGAAAAGCAAATGTAACTTTCATCCAATTAACCAATACATTTACCCAATTAGTGCACACAAGATGGCTCTCATTCACCACATAAAAGGAGCTACTATTGTCAATAACAACTACGTAATTTCTCTTGGTAGTCATTTCAACTTTCAAGTACCCAATATTTAAAGGACTATATTCCATATGCCTATGGATATCCAAGCAAGAAAGGGACAACTCAATTACCACTTGACTCCCACATCCAACACTTACCCAATTTATCAAAATAAATTCTTGCAAAATAAATCATCAATCAAGAAGCTTCCTTAGCCAGTGTTCCCAGCAAACTTCAACTGGAGCACATTTTAATTTCTTATTATTTGACTAAATTTACAACATCATTAGCACGAAATATAGAGATGGAAACTGCAACTATCATGCAGCTACTAAACCACTATTCTTAGCAACCTTGTACTCCTTTTCTTTTCGTTCTTCGTTTCGTTAATTACAAATTACAATATCACTAGCATGAAATTAAGAGATGAAAATTACCTGTATAGTTGAGAGCACTGTAATTTTCCAACAAAACCATCTCCCCATGAAAATCAACAATCTCCTTGCTAATTTTGAGCATATCTTCATAATTACAAGCATTTGTCTTTGCCACTCTATCTTGCAACTCCTACACTCGACCAATAAATACAAACTAAGTACCAACTTCAACTTCTCCAAATAATTTCACAACTTTTTAACTAAAGTCATACTAATTTAAACTTCATCCTTATTAAGCAAGAGTTACAGTATTCATTATTAATCAAACTCAGATTAGCTAACAGAGAGCACCAATAATAGGTTGACACCTGGCAAGGAAAGAACCTTCACAGTAAAGTTAGAATAACAGGCATAACGGTCCCTAAACAGTGGGACCTACTGTTTGATATCAACCAAGAGTTACTAATAATGACAAAACGACATTTCATACCACTCGAAACGACGGAACACAAAAAGGTTACTCCACAAAAAGGTTATATCAATCACAATACGCAGAAAAACTCCAAAAGTTACAGCTCGCAGATCTTCATCTTACGCGAAGAATCGGAAATTTCGCGAACTAATAACATATTAAACAGTAAAACGCCGTAGTTTCAAGCAAAAACTGCAACAAAATTAATCGTTTAACTCTAAAATCACAAAATCAAGAACTCAAAACCTAAAATTCAAACAAACTTCAACTTAATTCATCTCAATTTCACTAAATTCACCATAACTAAATCAGAAAATTATGATTATGAATTATACCTTTAATCTGATGATATACTCTTCCTCTTTCTCAACGAAAAACGTGTTGAATTTCTCAAGTTCATCTTCCAACAACGTGAGAAAATCAACCTCTTCCTTCGTCATACCTTCCTCACCGTCGATCCTCTGTCGCTTAATCGGACGGTCATTATTACTCTCATCGCCGCCATTGTTGTTCTTCGGAACAATCAACTTCAATTTTTTCTTCAAATCTTTGTACGATAAAAACTTATCTCGCCATTCCGGTAAAGTTTCTTCGATCTGATTGCTCAAACTCTTCCCAAACTTCATCGATCAATCACACAAAAAACAAAAACAAAAAAATCCGCAGAAAAATTCGAGAGGAGAGAGAAAATTCAGGAGAGAGAAAATGAAAAATTTTATAAGGTTAAGCAAAAGTGAAGATGAAAGTGGTAGAGAAAGAAGAGAGATAAAATGGAGGAGAGTAATATAAATGAGATGAGGATAGGCGAAGAAGAATAGAATATTCGAAATTGTTTCGTCCGAATATCCTTTATTTTTAATTAATATCGATGTGGTAGAAGTATATTTCTTGGTTTAATTCCATTCTTGTAAAAAATATAAAATATAGTTGGCATAATGTAAAAAAAAAAAGAGTGGCTTTTGTGAGGTGGCTTAAGGTGTTGTTTGGCTCACTAGACTTGAATTTGGGGGTTAGTTTAGTTAGTTGGAATAGTGGTGTGATTTTTATGAATGGAATATGCTTCTTGGTGTTATGGTATCTCCTTCTTCTATAGTTATAATAAGGTTATAATTTGCTTAATTAAGGGATTCTTGTCTTCAAATCTTGGCAAAGTTGTATAATATTAAAAAGTAGTGTTTTAGTGTGGCTATATTTGTATGTCTGATCTGTTGTCATTTCAGTGTAAGTAGTATGTTTGAACGCTTTTAATGTAGTGATTAGAATATCCTCTGAAAATGTAATGTCATTTGTTAATTAAATAAGAGACGTAACGTATATTCTTGCTGTATGCATGTAATAGTTCTCTCAACCTATTAGTTTACTTGGTAATAACAATCAGGCTATTATTATAAAAGCATTTCTATTGTTCTTTGGTGGACTTCTTTTGAAAAAGCAAGCTTCTCTTGGATGAAGGGCAATCTTGGTCATGGCCCTTAGTCTAGGACCATGGGTAGTTTCACTGGTAAATAGGAAAACAATATTAAAGTGTTATTCTTCTTTTAGTATGCCCCCATGTTAAAATATTAGTATATTTCTGGAATATTCTTCGTGGCTGGTACACTATATATGTGACTCCTAAAGACTTGTATCATCAAACTGTACGATTACAATGCGATCTTATAATTTTCAACTCAAACATGTATTATAATTTATATATACATATAAGTCATACTTCATTTTGGATCGTGTTCAACCAGGACTTACGTACGTCATTTTCTCGTCATTTTCATACATGAAAAAGATTGCTTATGAATTTAAAATTGGAAATAAAACACTTTTTTTTTAAGAAAAGGAATTTGGTTGAATAATATCGTTCTAGTGATCAACATAATGCAAAAGAATATATATATCACCTTTGTGCATATGTGCAATATTATTTTTGGACGCCTAGCACTTTAGTTACATGTAGAGTCATTATTGATATGTAATTATATTTTCTCTAAAAAAAATTTATGGGGTAATTTAAAATTTACGTAATCTCTATTCTTTTGGCTGCTTTGTTTAAACTCTTAGATTTGATAAAAACATAACCTAAAAAAAGGAGAGAGAGAACATAGAATTGGGATCAAGTATAAACATCTTAATTAACAATATACAATAAGTCAATAACAAAGGTAGAACTCCAATGTTAAACTTAATATGATCAAACTATTACCATGATATGTACGTCCACATAAATTGTTTTTAGTAATAACATTTTATAGGAAAGTAATAACATACTATTGTATAATTTTTTTGGGTCGATTTAATTAACTAAACAAGAAGCTTTTAGGAGAATGTAAGCTTGGATTAGAGTGAGATATAACGGGCTTGTTAGGAGAGTTTAGGCTTGAATTTGTCGATTTTATGTTAGAATTAGACGCCTATTTAAATAATTTTTGTAATTCTTGTGGGTCGAATTAATTAAACAAGAAGGCTTTTTTTTCTTTTTGAAGGAACTGAAGAGGAAGTTCAACTTGAACTTCTTTTAGATCCAAGAAAGAAGACTCTATAAGACTATAAATATAAGTTAAGAGTATTTTAAGTTAGTCAGTGGTCATAAATAGTGGTAATGATAATACATACTACCTAGTTCCTATTTATCTACCTCCGTTCCTTTTTGGAAAGTGTGTAGATTAAAAAGGAACGGAAGTAGTATTAGTGTGCATTTGTGAAAAAAATTCTCATGTTAATGTCCATGACAATAAAACTTCATCACAAAATTTAAATAAAGTATAATGTGAGTTCACTCACAGACAACGCGTGGGTATTTTTGTAATAAATTATAACTTCAGGGGCGCGTTAGTAATTTCCCCGGCATTAAATGACTTCGAAAGTTCGCTCATTTCAGGGGATCAAAGTTCGCTCATTTCTTTTCCCCAATTTCTCTGAATTCATTTCTCCCCCAATTTCTCTGAATGCGATTGTAAAACCGTACCCTAGAAATCGATCGCGACGAACTTTACTTTTGACTTTTTCGGCGAGATTTGTTCGATTTTCCGATGGAAATTCCGGCGAGATTGATGATTCAAATGGCGTTGGATTCACTTGTTCCGTCGTTGTGGGAGATTGAAGTTACTTTCGCTGCTGCTGCTTTTGTGATCGCCAGTACTTCGAAACTTCGAAATCAAAACTTCAATTTCCAGATCTGAGTACTTTGCATTTCTTTGCTGTTATAATCACCTGATTATGTTTCTCATGATGATTGGGGGTTTAAGGTTTTCTAACGCCATTGTTGCTCATTTGTTTAGTTGTTGTTGTTTTGCTCATTGTTGCTCATTTGTTCTGTTATTGTTGTTGTTCTGTTGTTGTTGTTTCAATTATTCTCTCTCTCTCCTCCTTCCAAACCTCCCAAACACAACAATGGAAATCTGAAATTCGCGAAAAAAAAAGAAATTTCCAGATATGAAATTCAAATGTTTTTGGTTGTTTTACATGATCAGGATATGAGCAAATTTATCATTGTAGGAATGAGCAAATGTATTCTGCAATAATTTTGAATTCTAATGTTCAAATGCGTCAAGCATCTATGCTCATTTAGAATGATTGAAGAGCGAGAAAGAAATGAGCGAATTATTGATGAGGAAGATGATGATGAGCAAATGACAAAGTTTGCTCATTTGGACAAAAGTGTTTGCTCATTTTCTTAAATGAGTAGAAATGCTTGCTCATTTGCTCATTTTACTCATTTGCTTCATTTTGCTTCATTTTTCTCATTTTTTTCATTTCTTTCATTTTGTTCATTTGGAGAAAATAGTTTTGAGTGTCTGTGGCGAAGTACAGCCACGGTGTACTTATAAATTTTCCCAGTATAATATATTAGGCTTTTTCAGAAGTGTGCTTTTATAAAGCATACTCTATTATAAATCTAGATGACCATTTCTTTTGGTCGTTGCTCATTTAGAGAGCCAAAAATAGGCTTGATTGATTAAACGGTACACCCAGGTGATGTGCGGTATATATTCTCCCAATTTACTTGTTGCATTAATAACGAGATGAAACTATACTATTTGTAACTCCTTGTTTTTTTTATTCTACTAGTGGTTTAAACATTAAAAAAATTTGACATTAATTTTTGTTGAGTCATACATATATATAAGAAAAAAAATGTATTTGTGTTAAATTATGGTAAATGTATATGTTCAAAGATTCAATGTCCATGATTTTTGCTAATGCATACCTAAAGATGTACTTGTAAAAGTAAAAAAAGAAGTGTGCATTGAAAATTATATAGAGATAAATGTTCAGAATTAAAGGTATTAATGATCATCTGCCCATTTCATCTAAAGACGAAAATCAGATTAGAGTTAAGGTTTCCTTCCATAAAATGTAAATATGCAATGTAACACATTTTATATTATAGTAAAATACATTAAAAAAATTTAGTGACACTTACAAATTTATGACCATACTAAAGAACCTATTATGATAGTTTATCCTACGAATTTAAAGATAACTGTCATATTACCATACAACCCTTTAATATATACTACCTCCATCCCAGAATAGTCTGAACACTTTCCTTTTATGTTTGTTCAAAATTAGTTTAAACACTTCTTTTTTTTGGCATGGTCTCACTATTAATATATTATTTCTTTTACACATCTTTGGCCCACACTCTACCTTTTATCAATAAAAAGTTACCCAACTTTCTCTCTCCTCTAATAAAAAATACCCCACCAACTCCTATCACATCTACTTTTTAAATAAAATAACATTTGATAATCACACTACAACTTATCACCTTAAACTACGTGTCTCAACAAGTGTTCAGATCTTTCTGGGACGGGGGGAGTATTATACCTTTGATAAATTGGTAATGCTACTTTAATTTATTGATATTTCATATTCTTAAATACCTTAGAATTTTGATTTCCATATGATGGTTAGGGTTCGTTCTCTTCAACTTATTTTAACTTATATAAGATTTTATAAGATAAGATAAGATCAGATAAGATAAGATAAGATAAGATGATAAGATAAGATAAGATAAGATGTTAGACACACACAATAAACTATCTTATAAGATAAGATAAGATCAGATAAGATTTTATAAGATTTTATAAGATAAGATAAGATAAGAAAAAATAAGTTGAACAGAATGACCCTAAAATATATTTTAAAAGCCTATAATAACACCTTAGTATAACAATATTTGCCAAAAGAAACTAGAATTCAGCGTCAATATCAAATAATACCTACATATATTGTGCTTCACATTCATAATAGCATAAACAAAGTTTTCTAAATAAAATATACTTATAGTATTATATATTAAACGACTCATCTATATATAGAACTCAAGCTGACTATAATGCATATAAACTCAAGCCAGTTAATATACCCACATCTCTACTTTGCATACAAGGATTTATGAAGATACAACTATCCCATCATTGCAATTCTTCAAAAAGTTGAACAAAATATCATCGAAAATCTATACTTATTGTCATTTTAGAAAAAAAAAATTATAAGGGTACTCATTCGAACTACAAAACATCCATAAGCCAATAAACTCAGCTTTAACAAACCGGCTCAAGCCTTCAAGCCGAGCCGAGCTGATTGGACTGTCCTTTGTACAATAAATAAGCATGGTATAATTCTATGGGCATAAAGAATATGCTGACTTTGTCCCACCAACCAATCAGAAAATTTCTTTCTAATTTATTAAAGAATAAATAAAAGAGAAAAAGGCCATGTTCAAAGTTGGTGACATCTTCAACGAAGAAAGAGATTAAGAAATAAAAAAAAAAGAAAAAAAAAAGAGGTGATTAAATTATAATATATAGTACAGATAAGAAAAAAAAAAAAAAGTTAAATGTTGAAAGGCATATTTTAAGGCACGAAAGTTTATACGCAATGAAAGAAAAGCATATCGGCATATTATTACAAAACTCAAGAATGTGCGGATCTTTACATGGTATATTCTTGGATCAATTAAGGAATCTTTGATTATTGAGCCCCAAAATCTACATTTTATGTTCAAATTTTCTCAATTTGACCTTTTCTTTTTATCATTATAAACTTTGAACTTTCGTTGTCTCAATTATGATTGAGAGAGAGGAAATTCAAGAGTAGTTGTTGAAAGAAAGAATTGTTCAAATATGAATTTCATATATAACTGACTTTCTCAGAGTGTTTCGCTCAAGTTAAGCTCAAGTATAAGTGTAAGACTGATATATTATACAGTTTTATACTGTTAAGGATATTTCTTACCATGATTTGACAAGTAACGTGCATGAACGAAAGTTCAAAGCTTTATATTTTCATATTTGAATATATAGTGTCTTGGGATCTTCGATGCCGTGCAGATCTACGTCTTGAATTGAATTTGAGTTGTTTATTACCAAAGAATATACTTCAATATTGAGCTTTATAAACAAGAATGCTTCAAACTTTTTCAGCCAAATAATTTAAATTCATGGAATAGTTGATAAAATCAAAGTATGACCATCTTTATATTATATGATAATATATAAAGTATAGTTTTAACTTGGAATAAATCACAATATAATAATTGTATATTCCAGACATATTCATTTTATTTTTTGATGTATATAAATGGTTTTGTTGGAACAATACATTGCAGGTATTGTATTTCACTTGCAAAATTATGACGTGCAAGCAAAATATGTTCAATTGCATGACACACTTTTAAATTAACTTGCACTTTTCTTTTTTGTTTTGAACTTGCACTTTTTCTTTCTTTTTTTAACTTGCTCTTTAGGTGTGATTTGTGAAGGCGGTGAAGCTACTAACCACTCCTAGTCCTAGTACATATTGTAGTTATTCAGATAAGAAAAAAACATATTGTAGTTATTTTCATTGCCAGAACTTATTGAAGTACTCTCATTTGAAGTATTTTTTTAAATAATAATAATAATAAGGCATTATCCTTCAAACAAAAAAAAAAAAAAAAAAATAGGCATTAACAATAGGAGAAACGTTGGGGGTGAGATTTTCTTATCCTATATTCCACTCTCAAGGGGTCTTGCCTGCATAGGTGGGAATTAACTTGCGAGATCCAGTAAGGCATTTATCCTTACCATCCTAAAAAAAATGGAGACACAAAGGGAGCTTGGAGATTTGAGTTTTCTTTTTTCCTTTTGGGAGGGGGTATATATGGGTAAAAGGGAACTTTTGACATTTAATGTGCACCATTTTTATTAATTGTAGGTGTTATTTTTAGGGTGTGGGTGTTATATAATAAAAAGAGAGTTGAGGTGGTGCGCTGAGGCTTTGGCCATCTAGTGGAGGTTGTCTTTAGCTCGCAAAAGAGGCATTCGCAAGGTGGTGGTCGAGAGTGTTTGATTACAATCAAAGCTATCCAATGTCGTGAAGTTGGAGTGACCATATTTCATATGTTAGATGAAGATAGTTTAGAGATTGCTAGTACTTATGATATTATTAGTTTTTCCTTTGTTAAGCGGAACATTAATAAGGTTGCCTATTATTCAGCTTACTCTACCACGGTGAAAGTGGAAAAGAGAGTTTGGGACGATGTTCTTCCTTCTGTAATTATGGATTTGACTCACTTTAATGAATTAATCCGTTAATGGATTCCGAAAATTTACTTCAACAACTAGTTTTGTCGAACATGTCTAAGTGTTTACATGTTACAAGTACAACTTACCATCTTTATTTATTTCTGTTTTCAACAAAATAGAATCATTCAATAAATATGTAGATTTTTTAAGTTTATCACATGACACTATTACACCTCTACTCTTCCCCATGACTCATGTGGATTTGGTCACCTTGATCATCCCCCCTAAAGAACAGAAATTTAAATCAATGGCTCCGATCGAAAGGACTAGGATCAAAAAAGTGTTCCAAAAATAAATAAAAGAATAGATAAACATTTCTTTTTTTGCCTTGATCGAGAAGCATATCCAAAAGTTACCAAGCCCATAAACATATGAAAATGCGGGTGAAATAAGAAATTATGTTGGACCAAATTCGGACGCATGAAATGTGCCTTTTTAAGGCATTTTATTGGATATTCCAAAATGCCTATCTTAAACTCGAGGGCCACTTCTTTATTCTCTAAAAAGTTATTCTCAATTGGCTTGCCTTTTGTGTATATTTATTTTTCTCCTATCAAAATTAACTCATACATTTATATGAGTTCTTAGATCTGAATTAATCTTAAAGTCCTATTAAAATTTGTCATATGTAGACTAAAGTAACAAAATGTTTTTTCAAAAAACTTCGACAAAAAAATGTTTACATAAACAGATTTGATAATGTCAAGGTAAAAATTGAAGGATTTTGTCCTCGATCAAGTGTAACAAACTAAATGTATATGGACAAATTATGAAGATAATATATTCAATAATATTAGGTGACCACAACGTTTTGCTAGAAGCTAATTGTGGTTTGTTGGGCTAGTATATTTAGGCCAACTACTAATATGTATTGGGTCCTATGAGGTCACACAATGTGACAACCCTTGGATATTACCTAAATCCATTTGTGAAATGGGTTAGGCCGTTTTTAAGATGGATGGAAGAGTTGTAACTCATGAGTTTATTAGGCTCATAATGTATGACATTATGAGGCAAAATAAAGCCTCATGAATCATCTCTTTGTTAATCATATGGGGGTTACAAAGGTGAAGGTAGTACATCATTTTGTAAGAGAAAATCTAATTTTCTTTTGCTCTCATCTCTCCCATTCATTCGGCCATCATACACCTCAAAAGCAAGAGGATTCTTCTCTCTTCCGTACTAGCATACGTGGTGATCTAAGGGTTGTTCGTGGACCAACACTAGAGGAACGGCGGTTGACGTTCTAAAGGATCTCCACTAGAAGGCTTGTGGTGGAAGTGGAATTCACGCATCAAGAGGTATATTCTATACTCTTTGTAGATTCATGTTAATTTATGCAAAGATCTTGGTGTTAGATGTTTGAGTATGTGATACTCGTTTTCCGCATTAAGCATCTAAATTCCTACAGTGGTATCAGTTAGCCTATTGCATAGATTAATATGATCATGTTGATGCATGTTTTCCTTTATTTTAATTCATTTAGGGGAGGGTATTAGCATGAGGATATTGTTTGCATGATTACAATTGGATTTTAATCTTGTGGGAGTATAAAAGTTGTTTATACATTTTCGATACATGTATATATACATATATAATTGTTATATTGTTTCATGTTTTAGTTAAGTTGTTAATTAGAATATGATGTATATATGTATGATTCATGAATTGCATGCTTTTGAGTTTTTATGCTTAATTTGATTATGTATAATTTCATGGCATGAATTCTTGAATTTGAGGCTAAGTTTGATTTAGTTATGCATAAAAGTGTTTTAATGTATAAAGAAAATCATACGTATTTCGATTAAAATTGCTTGAATTGAAATCGGAAAAGTGGAAGCAGTGAGCTTCTCGCGAATCGCGACTAACATCGCGAGTCGCGACCTAGCTCGCGGGTCGCGAGCGGTGGTCTGCCATCCTTGGCTCGTCTCTCTTTCAACGGATAAAAACGTTAAAATCTGTTTATCCCTTAATGCATATTAATAAGTTATTATGCATGGTATCCTATGTTAATACTTAAATGAGTTAAAATTATGATGGGAGTTTCATTTTGTGACATTTAACTTTATGTTAGGATGTTAGTTTTAATAAAGTTGATTAATACTTTCATGCTAGTGTTTGTGATTAAATGTCATGCAATGCTTTTGTGTTTTAATATGATTAAAATATATGTGGTACCTTAAAGTGCTTATGTATTTTTCTTTAAATTTAATAGTTGATTAAATTTGTTAGATTAATATTTTAAAGCCCTTGGGAGATAAATTCTAATATGATTGAATTTGTCTAGAGGTACTAACCATTTAATTTAATATGAGATTAAATTTGGTTTGTGTTATTATGTTTTAAAGTTGTTGAAGCATAATAATTTATTTTAATAAGTTGATTAAAATGCATGTTATATATATATATATGATATTATGGATGCATGCGGTGACTAGTATGGCCCAAACTTGGATAGAAATTACGATCTGCGTATCGTTAATGTATTTTTGTAATTTAAATACGATCTATGCATCGTTGGTATTTTTGTAATATTAGTTTAAATTTCAAAAAATTAATCAAGTTGAAGTGATTCAAGGATGGAGATCCGGTGTTTTTCATTTCCATGAAGCACAAGGATGGAGATCCAAGGTGGTTCAAGGATGGAGGCCTTAAAGAGTAGTCTTTAGGGTTAGGGGCCATACTAGGATCACAATTTACTTTATGCATTTAAATTATTGCTTTTGAATGCTTTCTAAGTTTTATTATGCATGTGATTTATTTTTGCAATGAGTTCACTAGTAATTAAATCACATAATAATTTACTTAGGTCCCTAAAGCTAATATTGGGTAATTGCTTTTTCAAATAAATATCTACTAAAATCTTGATCGTTAGTAATAGGTTCTGCCAAAGCAGAGTGTTACTTCCAATCTTGGGCTAAGTAGAGTAAATTTCCGAAATTTGCACGTTTAGTTTGGTTTGGCCCAACAAAATCATCAAAACGGTTTTGGATTTTGAAGCAAAGGGTTGGGTTTTTGTGTTTGGGTGTCAAGTTCTGTCTAGGATTAGGAAGGCTTTCCCCAACGTTGTGGGTAACTTCCTTACCTGGGAACTTTCATCACCTTAGTAATCACCCATCAACTAAGAATTACAATTGTTGTAATTAGTAAAAGAGTTTACTTACCTTTTAAATTTGGTTTTAAGTTGAGGCCAAAGTCCACTTATAAATCATGTTTGATAGGATCTTAGAATCACTTGATTCAAAAGGGGACACATTTAAAATTGGTCAAGTGCATAGCTTTTATTTTAAAGTGTTTAAAATTTGTTAAAAGCTATTATGATAAACATACTCATTACTTTTGCATCTTCTATGTAGATATCATGTCTGGTAACAACAATAATTCACCTTTTAACTTACGTTCAATCCTTGAAAAGGATAAGTTGAACGGGAACAACTTCCTTGATTGGGAAAGGAATCTGAGAATTGTTCTTAGATCCGAAGGTCGAGAGGATGTTCTTGAAACCCCGATCCCGGTATTAACGACCACCTCTACTGAAGCCGAAAAGGCGGCCCATAAGGCCATTGCAGAAAGGTCAGTAATTGTTACTTGCCTTATGCTCGCGGCTATGGAACCAAGCCTTTAAAAGAGGTTTGCAAGCTTGGATGCCTGCAGTATTATCCGACAGCTGAAAACCATGTTTCAGCAACAAGCTTGGATAGAGAGGTATGAAACTCACAAGGCTATTCTTGAGTGTGCGTTAGTCGAAGGCAAGCCAGTCGCCACTCATGTCTTTGAAATGATTGGTTATTTTGAGACGATGGAGAGGTTGGGCTTTCCTTATAGCCAAGAGTTGGCTACTGACATCATACTACACTCCCTACATGAAGGCTTCAACCATTTTAGGTTGAACTTCAATATGAATGGGGTGTCGAAAACCCTTGCTGAGTTACATGGGATGCTCATGACTGCCGAGCAAAACATCTCTGTTGCACCTAAGAAGGAAGTTCTTATGGTTCAAAAGGGAAAGGGTTTTAAGAAGGAATGGGCTGGCAAGAAAAAGCAAGACAAGGGCAAGCAAGTTGCCGCTAAGACGGCTGATAAGCCACAGGCAAAGGCAAAGCCAAAGGTGGCCGCAAATGCCAAGTGTTTCCATTGTGGTCAAATTGGCCATTGGAGGCGTAACTGCCCGAAATATCTGAATGATAAGAAGTCTGGGGCTTCTTCTTCAGGTTTCTATGTCATTGACATTAATTTAGCAACATCTACTTCTTGGGTATTTGATACCGGTTGTGTTTCTCACATTACTTCGAATGTGCAGGGACTAAGAAGGAGTAGAACCTTGGCTAAAGGGGAGGTAGAACTGCGGGTTGGAAATGGTGCAAGGGTTGCGGCCGTTGCAGTTGGGACTTATAGTCTACCTTTGCCTTCTGGTTTAATATTAGAGCTTAATAACTGTTATTATGTTCCTGCTATTACCAAAAACATTATTTCTATTCCTGTTTTGGATAATGAAGGGTTTTCATTTACAATTGAGAAAGGTTGTTTCTCTGTTTATTTGAATTCAATGTTTTATGCCATTGCTAAAAGGTCTAATGGTCTATATTTCCTAGAGTTAGACAAAGATGTCCTTAACATAGACAGCAAAAAACATCGGTCAAGCGATACTAATCCTACTTACTTATGGCATTGTCGTTTAGGACATATAAACGCGAAACGCATTCAGAAGTTACATAAAGATGGACTTCTAACATCTTTTGACTTTGAGCCATTTGATGTATGTGAATCATGTTTAATGGGTAAAATGACAAAGTCACCTTTTACTGGAAAGGGTGAAAGGGCCAGTGATCTATTGGGTCTAATACATAGTGATGTGTGTGGACCAATGAGCACAAAAGCTAGGGGAGGGTTTGGGTACTTCATTACTTTTACTGATGATTTAAGTAGATATGGATATGTCTATTTAATGAAGCATAAGTCGGAATCGTTTGAAAAATTCAAAGAATTCCAGAATGAAGTCCAAAACCAGCTTGGCAAAACAATTAAAGCACTACGATCCGATCGTGGTGGTGAATATTTGAGCCAAGAGTTTAGTGATCACTTGAAGAGTTGTGGAATTCTTTCACAACTTACTCCACCTGGAACACCTCAGTTGAATGGTGTATCCGAAAGGAGGAACCGAACACTACTTGATATGGTTCGGTCTATGATGAGTTTTGCTGATCTTCCAATCTCCTTCTGGGGATATGCTATCGAAACTGCTACTTTCACACTTAATAGAACTCCATCAAAGGCAGTAGAAAAAACACCATATGAGATGTGGAGTCGAAAAACTCCAAGTTTGTCTTTTCTACGGATTTGGGGTTGTGAGGTTTATGTAAAACGTTTACTTTCAGATAAACTCGCCCTAAATCAGATAAGTGTTTCTTTGTGGGTTATCCCAAAGAGACCAAGGGCTATTACTTCTACCATCGGACTGAGGGCAAAGTGTTTGTTGCTCGTCGTGGTGTCTTTTTGGAAAAAGATTTTATTTCCAAAAAGGCAAGTGGGAGTAATATATTTCTCGAAGAGGTTCGAGAAAAGCAACAAATGGACATAGTTCAACCTATGTTAGAGTCAAAAGCACAAGTGCCAGCTGTGGACCTTGAAGTAATTCCTCCTTTAGAGGAATCTTCTCCCATAACTAACCAAGTGTTGGAGGACGTGCATCCTATACACAAACCTCCTACTGTCCCACTCGAATCTAATTCGTGCGAAAATTCTCAAATTGTTGAGAAGAAAATTTCTCCTGTTGCACCCCCTCGTAGGACTAGTAGTTCAAGAATACCAAACAAAATGTTTGTTGATTTCTTGTTAACTGAAAGTTCTGAGATAATGATCTTAGAATTTGAAGAACCTACTACCTACAAGCAAGCTTTGATGAGTGAAGACTCCGAAAAATGGCTTGAAGCCATGAGGTCCGAAATGGCATCTATGTCTGAAAATCAAGTATGGGACTTGATGGATTTGCCCGATGGGGTTACACCTATTGGTTGCAAATGGGTTTTCAAAGTGAAAACAGACAAGAATGGCAACGTTCAGGTTTACAAAGCAAGATTGGTTGCAAAAGGGTTCAAGCAAGTTCATGGTATAGACTATGACGAAACCTTTTCACCAGTAGCAATGCTTAAATCCATTCGGATACTCCTAGTGATTGCTGCCTTTTATGATTATGAGATTTGGCAGATGGATGTCAAAACCGCCTTCTTGAATGGGTTCTTGAAAGAGAATGTGTATATGACACAACCGGAAGGTTTTGTGGATCCAGAATATCCTAGGAGGGTATGTAAGCTTCAAAAATCCATTTATGGATTGAAGCAAACATCCCGGAGTTGGAATCTTCGTTTTGATGAGGCAATCAAACTGTTTGGTTTTCTCAAAAACGGAGAAGAGTCTTGTGTTTACAAGAAGGAAAGTGGGAGTAACATAGTTTTCTTGGTCTTATATGTAGATGACATACTTCTCATAGGAAACGACATTCTCATGCTTGAGTCAGTCAAGGAATGGTTGAAGAGTTGTTTTTCTATGAAAGATCTTGGAAACGCTGAGTACATTTTGGGGATCAAGATCTATAGGGATATATACTCTTTGTAGATTCATGTTAATTTATGCAATGATCTTGGTGTTAGATGTTTGAGTATGTGATACTCGTTTTCCGCATTAAGCATCTAAATTCCTACAAAAATTCAGGCATTCTTGGATCGTTTTTTTGTGTGTGTTTTTTAAGAATATATTGGTGTTTGAACAACTTCAAATTTCCACTTTAATATCATTGGATATAATTTTATGGACATCATTTAGCGTCGAAAACATTTATGTACATTTTCTTAGTTCGGACTATGGCCCATAATTCAATCTATCTACATCTATTTTTCCTAATTAATACTCAAAATATAGATTAATAAGACCAATTATGTACTAGAATTTTCATATTTAAGCAGTTAAATCAATGAATAACTTACTCGAGTGTCATTTGAACTATAATTATTCAATTTAACAATTATTTTTTGGAGTAAAGCAGAGGTCTACTTAATCAATTTTATTATGAGATAGTTTTTCTCAAATATTTCATAAAGGAAAATGGGAAAACAAAGAAAACATGGAATAAGTAATATAGAAATCACCAAATCAGTATTCCAGCATTACAAATTCTTTACAAGCACTTCCTTTCAAAAAAAAAAAAATTCTTTACAAGCACTAACCTGATTAAGTGACGAACTTACTTACAGACATACAAATTACAAAACCATAAGTCAAAGATAATAAAGTTTAATCACGCTAACAACTACCAAAACATTGTTTATATCTTATAAATGCACAAATTTTTCCTTTGCTTTTCAAAAGATCCACAAATCACTTCTTTATTATATGCACTTTTTAACTAGGATTAATGACAAAACATAATTACGGAATAGTATTTATTTTCTTTAACAGAATTACAAAACTATCAAAAGAAATACTTCATATACTTTTTCTGTTTTTTTAGTCTGTTGCCCATATTTGGGCTCTGACTTTGCTGAGTGGGCTTTCTATTGCCTGGGCTCTTGCGAAAAATTCTCTGAGACTTGTGGGCCTAGTTCATGAAGGTTTATCCTCCTTTTATTTTACTTATTTATTTCGATTTTGTTGCACCCCTCTAAAAAAAAAAGAGAGCTTTAATACCATCAACTGGTTCATCAAAATCTTTTTCTTTGTTGCAATTTATTATACTTGTTGTTGTAGCTTATTCTCAAGGATGTCGATAGAATGTGCCAAATGAAGTAATCAAAATTAGATGAACTAATTCATAATTTAACTCCTATAGGCAAAAATTGATGACATACTATACAGATGTTATGAGGACTGTTATAAAGGTTCCATTACCAAAAGAAAAAAGAAAAGAAAGAGCAAAATTGCTGACATAAATAACATCAACAGAGATCATCAATATATCATATCAATTGTTGTGCAAAGGATGAAGACACGATAATGTCATGTGAATGGTTGTTTGAACAAATGCGTTGGGAATCATTGGAACATATTTGTATTATAGAGGTGGCAAACGGAATCTTAACATTAGGTGAATACGTGAATACATCTTTGACGTATAAATATGGATGAGGAGTCAACTCGGTTTGGTTTTAGGACGGTTCAGGATGGGTAATATTTAGATCAAGTCAAATTTAATCGGGTCAAAATCGAATTATACAGTTTCAAGTATAGTTTTGGATCAAATAAATTGAGATCGGCGATTGGATACACTTTTTTTAAGAGACAATAATATACAAGTTAGTTTTCATATTAAGATAAACCCTATATATGCATTACCCCATGTGGAAGAAAAAGCTACTAGTTAAACTACTCATCCAATTACAAACTAAATATAATGAAAATAAAAAGTCAAATTGACTTATAAGTATTGTCAATTTGTCACTCTATCTCAAAAGATAATAAAGTTCTTCATACATATTGTCATTGTACAACTTCATTAATCATTCATTCATATGAATCTTTTAATCATACACAAAAGTGTTAATGGGCCATTGCTAATAAGTAATAACCGGCTCTTTGCATTGTTGAAGAGGTCCATACTGGGAGGTCTCTAATATGATATAATTGCATCAAGCATATAGAATATAGGATCTTGAATTTTGTCACTTTTTATTAACCAAATGGGTGTCACCACTCACCAATGACTGGGGTTTTGCGGTGCATGATGTTGATGGTCTATATATTTTCAAATTTGGGCGGTTATATATGTAAATTTTTTACAACAATTTTTTAGGCATTTGGTAAGATGGAAAATGATGGGATAGTCCATTTATAAGTTAATAATTTCCCTATGCATGTCTATATTTGTATCTAAAATTCTAAATAGCTTATTGAAATAATTAAAAAAAACTGTTGCATAGGGCAAAGGTCGGAAAAATGACTAGAGTTTCTATCAAGATGTCTATTAAACTGGATGTAAACTTGCACTCTCTAAAATTTACCTCTCACAAATGTTCAGCACATCAGCATGTGATCAGAGGTAGAATGTGAGGCACTGTATAATAATGATTTTCCTGTAAAGTTTCGTAGAATAACAAACTCTACGTTAGATATAATTTGCTTACTTATGATGTCCCTTTTTAGTTGCAACATTCACTTTATGCATGCAATAAAATAATCATTCTATGTCTTTTAACTTATTACATGAGACAATTGCTTTTACACGGTTCTAAGAGCAATATATAATTGTTTAGTATCGTCATGTATGTATATAAGGATATCAATGGTCAAAATTGCCTATACTTTTATCGGAATTGGCGTGTGATAGTCATGGATCCTTAGATTGGTATAGAAGATCCTCAGTTTCGTATCGATGGATCGAAGAAAAGTTGGTCCATCCTCGGAAGTTTATTGGGTTTTCCATGGGGAAAATGAATTGGGTCATGAGTCTTGACTTGGCAATGCCAGGCCTTAAGATTTAAATGGATCCTTGCCTTGTAGTAGTAGTTCTTTATTCTTAGAAGACCAACTCTTGGGCCCTCCTCTGTTTCGTTGTTTCTACAGCCCAACCATGGAATTTACTTGATAAAAGATCAAATCTCACATCCTTCTTAATGGGTTTATTATCTAACTCATATAGGGACAAAGGAAAGAAGGTAGAACTCCATTCTAGTAGGGGTCGTATGCCCGTATATAGGATCTTGCTAATGAATGTTTCTAGAACGCTATACCAACATTCAATATATTTCCTAAAATGGTATACATTTTCGGATGCATGCCAAAATCACGCGACGATTGGTGTTATATATATATATATATAACTACATAGTAATTTGATAAAGGCCAACCATAACTTATTTGCCTATAACTCAATGCTGTAGGTGTAGGAACGAAAACTGGTAACTAAATTGATACACTTAACTGACCACCGTGGCGTAAGAAGATCACTGCCCTAAAGTTGAATTTGCCTCGCAACAACACACGGACTCACAGCAATCAACCTCCAGGGATACACGGTTTCTGCGTTTCTGGTGTTGACAGAAAAACAGATTGAGAACGATCTTGAATATTGCCCAGAATAATGGAGGAGAAAAGAGAGAGAGAAGAAGTGAATGTGTTTCTGTGTCCCTAGAGAATCCCAAAACACTGGTATATATAGGGAGAAGAAAACCAAACGAGATTAGAACGAAGCTGACATCGTGGGAAAAACGGTCACATAATGGGAAGAGTAATGGCCGTAAATTAGGAGAGAGTTTAGGGGAGAAAACGGCATTAAAAGAGAGATTAAGGGAAAAAACGGTAACTTAAGATTGATAAAAAACGGTCATAAAATGCCAACATATTTCTGACCCAAAACTATAGTTAAGTTAAGTTTATTCCCCAAGGCCCAAGGCCCAAGGCCCTGGCCCGATCCGGGCGGGCGGCGCGCGTGTGGTATCCATACATCACCACATACCCACTAAAAGCCTCATTGCTACTCAACTCAAAGGGTAGAGGAAGAGTAATGGTTATAAACCTTACTCTTCCCTTATATTCTTTCAATGTGGGACAAAAGGAAACATTGACTCTTCATATTCTTTTGAAGCAAACTTAAAGTTTCTACTAAAAACTCCAACAATCCCCCACATGATTCAAAAGAAGAAAACAGAAAGAAACGGGGCTGAAAAAGATGATCTGGGCAATAGATACTAGGTTTTGAAGTATCAATGTCTTATGGACTTGAATTGACACTCAGTGCATACAAATATGTCTTACTGTCATAATAGGTAGATTTCTCTTTGAACCTTTCACGAGGTTAGCAAACCATAGGTGCGCATTCAACCTTTTCTAAATCAAGAAACGTTCTCGCAATTGTAATATCAGTGCCCCACAATTAACCTGGATTCTCATGAATGCTCTAGAGAGCCTAAGCCTTTTGACTCTCATAGGGGATTGGGCGTAACCCCCACATTCACATAGGTAAGTTCATCAAGTTTGTACTGTCACAAACCACCTTAAGTAAGGCTATGAACTTATTAAGAGCTATAAGCTCAACCTCACACATATAACAGTATAATGAAACAAAATACTACATCACTTTTATTACTAGGAATGGTAGTGGTATCAACAACTTGAGTTCTTTTGTGATTTCGTTTGACCCTTTGAACTTAGGAATTCCTAAGAAGGGTATCCACCACAATTCACTCCACAATAGGCTTTAAACCCATTCCTTGTGCTGACTCCAACACCATTTTTCTACAAAGGCCTTTGGTAAGAGGATCAGCAATATTCCTCTCTGACTTTACATACTCGAGTGACAACACATTATTTTTAACTAAATTTCTAACTACGGCATGCCTTAAGCGAATATGCCTTATCTTGCCGTTATAAGCTTGATTATTCGCTACCCCAATTGCTGCTTGCGAGTCACACCGCATAGAAACTGATGGAGCTGGCTTCCCCCACAATGGAATATCAGCAAGCAAACTCCTTATCCATTCAGCTTCTTGACCTGCCAATTCTAAAGCAATAAATTTAGATTCCATGGTAGATTTGGCAATACATGTTTGCTTTGATGATTTCCATGATATAGCTCCACCAGCAAGAGTAAAAACATAACCACTAGTAGATTGAATTTCATCATTATTCAACACCCAATTGGCATCACAAAATCCTTCAAGGACACAAGGTGTCCTTTGATAATGTAGACCCCAATTGATGGTACCTTTTAGATACTTCAACAATCTAATCAAGGCAACCCAATGCTCTCAATTAGGACTGTGAGTATACCTGCTCAATCTACTAACAGCATAAGCTATATCAGGTCTAGTATAATTCATCAAGAACATTACACTACCAATTATTTTTGCATATTGTTCTTGGGATATACTATCACCCTTATTCTTTTTCAAATGAATACTAGAATCATATGGGGTTTTCACGGGAATGCAATCAAATTGATCAAACTTCTTTAATATTTTCTCAACATAATGAGATTGATTTAAAGATATCCCATATGTCGTTCTAGTAATCTTTATTCCAATAATAACATCTGCCTCTCCTAAATCCTTCATCTCAAAACAAGAATTTAGGAAACTCTTAGTTGCATTTACTACGTCTATATTGGTCCCAAATATTAACATATCATCCACATATAGACATATGAAAACACAACCAAGCTCATCAAATTTGGAATAAACACAAGCATCAGAATCATTTACCAAAAAATCATTTGAAGTAATAGTTTGATGAAATTTATCATACCATTGTTTTGGTGCTTGTTTTAAACCATACAAAGATCTAATAAACTTGCATACCTTGTCCTCTTGACCAGGAACCTCACATCCTTCTGGTTGCTTCATATAGATCTCCTCATTTAACTCACCATTCAAAAATGCAGTTTTCACATCCATTTGATGCACAATCAAATCATGAATAGATGCAAGTGCAATTAATGCTCTAATGGTGGCTACCTTAGTCACAGGAGAATAAGTATCAAAAAAGTCTAAACAGTGTTTTTGGCGATGCCCTCCAACTACAAGTCTAGCCTTATACTTTTCTAAAGACCCATCAGACTTACATTTCTTTGTAAAGATCCATCTACTACTTAGGGCCTTACAACCTCTAGGAAGGTCTGACAAAATCCAAGTATGATTACTCATGATAGACTCGATTTCACTGTTAATAGCCTCTAACCAAAAACTTGAGTCTACAGATCTCATGGCCTCAGCATAGGTTCTCGGGTTCTCTTCCAATACAAGCACATTAACATCTTGCTCATCTAAACACTCTTTTTCAGCTAGAAAGGTAGTAATAAAATCAGGTCCGAAACTAGACTCAATTCTAGCTCTCTTACTCCTTCTAGGTTCTAAGGTCTCACTAGATGATGCAATGTCATGATGCACAGAAGATGAAGATGCAGTAGGCAAGCATGATGGTACACTAACTTTCATAGGAAAAACATGCTCAAAGAATTCAACATCTCTTGACTCTCTAATAGGACCAAAACCAGAAGCATCCTTAAGAATGAGCCTATATGCAGCACTGTTAGAACTTAGAAGCATAACCAATAAAAATACCATCTACAGTCTTAGGTCCAATCTTACTCCTTTGAAAGTCAGGAAGTCCAATCTTACCCAAACACCCACACACTTTGAGGTAACCCAAATTAGGCTTGAAGCCTTTCCACAGTTCATAGGGAGTCTTATCTAACCTCTTATGGGGAACTCGGTTAAGAACATAGCAAGCAGATAAAATAGCCTCACCCCACATGTTAGTAGGCATACCTAAACTAATAAGCATTGCATTCATCATATCCTTAAGAGTCCTATTTTTCCGCTCAGCTATTCCATTTTGTTCGGGTGTATAGGGAGCTGTAACCTCATGAATAATCCCATTAGACTCACAAAATTTCTTAAGGGAAACTCCATCATATTCCCCACCCCTATCTGATCTCACCCTCTTAATCGTAAGGTCTAATTAGTTCTCAACTTCGGCCTTATAAATTTGAAATTTCTCTTCAGCCTCATCCTTTGAACTCAATAAATAAGCCTTAGTATAACGTGAGAAGTCATCAACAAATGTAATACAATACTTCTTTCCTCCCCTACTCATGGAATTCTTAAAGTCACCTAAGTCACTATGGACTAACTCTAATAAAGTAGAGGAACGGGATACATTTTTATTGAATGCTTTCTTAGGGTGCTTAGCTTCTACACATATTTCACATTTCTCAAAAGATGTATTGCTAAAGTCAGGAATAAGACTAAGTTGTTTAAGCCTTTTAACAGATGCAACATTCATATGACCTAGTCTAGAATGCCATAAAGAAACAGACTCAGCAATATAAACGGAAGCATTAGAGTTCTTATTATCAATAACAACATCCAAAACAAAAAGTCCAGCATTACAAAAGCCTTTACCCACAAAAACACCATTTATGGTTAATACAAGTTTATCGGATTCAAAAGCTAACTTAATCACAGCTTTGTTTAAAAGAGAACCGGAAATGAGGTTTCTGCGGATGTCGGGAACATGCAAAACATTCTGTAAAGCAATGGTTTTCTCGGAAGTTAATTTCAGGAAAACCTTTCATTTGCCTAGAACACTCACAGTGCTTGAATTGCCCATGAAGACGCATTCTCCTTCTGAAACATTGATGTAGTCCTGGAACATCTGCTTGTTGGCGCAGATGTGACGGGTTGCACCAGTATCAACGATCCATTCAGCAACGTTGCTTACCAGATTGACCTCAGACACCACAACAGCAATAATGTCGTCTTCAGCAAGGTTGGCTTGAGCTTTGTTGTCTTTTGCTTTGTTTGGAGCTTCCTTTCTTTGACGGCAATCCTTGGCAAAATGCCCATACTTACCACAAACGAAGCAATTTCCCTTAAACTGACCTTTTCCCTTGAAGTTGTTATAATTCCGCCTTGTACCATGAAACTGATTTGGACCCTTACTTTTTGGTCCTTTACCTGCATCAGCTTTATTTTCCACAAGACTAGCAGAAGAGGAAGAATGATCAACTGATTTCCCTTTGATTTGGATACGGTTCTGCTCCTCAATCTTAATGTGGGAAACTAATTCCTGAAGGGTAAAGTCTTTCTGCCTCTGTTTTAAGGAATGCACAAAATTTTCCCATAACGGAGGTAATTTCTCAAGTAAACAATTGGCTTGGAACATATCAGGAATAGCCATACCCTCAGCCACAATATCAGCACACAAATGTTCATACTCATGAACTTGATCTAGTACAGGTTTATCATCAGACATAGAAAACTTCAACCAACGACTACAAGCATATTTCTTAGTCCCAAAATCATCAGTATCATACTTAACATTCAAAGCATCCCAAATATCCTTAGCATTTTTGGACTTACTATAAATCATGTAAAGGGCAGAAGTCATATAATGCAGTAACATCCCACGACAAGTCTTATTATCTTTAACAAAATCCCTACTAGAATTCTCAGGAGCAGCAATAGCAGACAAACAATAATCTACCCCAATTTGACCCAAAAAAAATTTCCATCTTATCAGACCACATTTTATAATTTTCCCCATCAAACGGATCTAACTTAGACATATCAGGAATAAATGGATTGGTAATTGGCACAGCATTAACACGCACAGGTTCATCAGTTTTTTCACCAGCCATAGTTCCGTAAAACAAATTAAACAGAAAATTCAACTTTAGAATGTAGGAACGAAAACTGGTAACTAAATTGATACACTTAACTGACCACCGTGGCGTGAGAAGATCACTGCCCTAAAGTTGAATTTGCCCCGCAACAACACACGGACTCACATCAATCAACCTCCAAGGATACACGATTTCTGCGTTTCTGGTGTTGACAGAAAAACAGATTGAGAACGACCTTGAATATTGCCCAGAATAATGGAGGAGAAAAGAGAGAGAGAAGAAGTGAATGTGTTTCTGTGTCCCTAGAGAATCCCAGAACACTGGTATATATGGGAGAAGAAAACCAGACGAGATCAAAACCAGGCTGAAATGTGTTTCCGGTAACTTAAGACTGATAAAAAACGGTCATAAAATGCCAACATATTTCTGACCCAAAACCTATAGTTAAGTTAAGTTTATTCCCCAAGGCCCAAGGACCAAGGCCATGGCCCGAGCGGGCGGCGCCGCGCGTGTGGTATCCACACATCACCACATACCCACTAAAAGCCTCATTGCTACAAAACTCAAAGGGTAGAGGAAGAGTAATGGTTATAAACCTTACTCTTCCCTTATATTCTTTCAATGTGGGACAAAAGGAAACATTGACTCTTCATATTCTGTTGAAGCAAACTTAAAGTTTCTACTAAAAACTCCAACAGTAGGTGCACTAATACATTTTGTGATTTTAATTTAACTTTCAAATTTGCATACCCTAGTCCATCGATAGTTTGATTATAAGTTAACTTCTCTGCCTATATATACAAGTTACATAGTGATAGAGTATAGAAGTATATCACAATAAAGTAAAAGACCTAATACGTACTAATTAGGGGGTAGAGCAATAATTTCTACTAAGGAGCTCCTCTATCATTTGCATGGCAACTCTTTCCTCTTCATCCATTAACAAATGATGAGCTTCATCACAAATTTCCCCAAAAACACCATTAGTTGATGGAAATGGTATTGACATATTTTCTATTCGTTTTTCTTGCCTCTCTTGTTCTTTGTTAATACTCTCTTCTTGATCAATATCCACATTAACATCCTTATTTTTCGCAAATTTAACTATTTTGACCCATTTCGAGCTAGGACTTGGACCAATGCGGTTTTGCCAAATGCCGATATGTGAATTCTCAATGTCGAGCCTTAGACAGGTTAGCGAAGAGGATGGAACCCTATTAGACTTGCAGAGCTTGGCCTGAAGAACTTGGGATAAGCTTTCATGAGTAGTGGGTGAAGATGATGCTAGGTAATTAATCCCTTTTAGTTCACCAATTTCTTGAGAGGGTGGGAAATTGGTCTTAGCATTTCTTCCACACAAAATAATTGCAGCTTGGTCATATGCTTTTGCTGCTGCTTCTGCTGTATTAAAAGTGCCTAGCCACACCCTCTTCTTACTTGACGTACGAGACACATACAAAACAATAAAGACATTAATTAGAATACATGAAAAAAACTTCATAACTTGTTCATGTACTTTTTCCCTAAGTTTAGAGACACACTCCAAAAAAATTTCAAAATGGAAAATAGTAAGATTCTAACAAATGATAAATGTAAGGATTTTTTAACTGGAATAATACAAACTTTGGCCCATTCTCTCGCAATAATACAAACTTCTGATTATTTTTTAATAATACAAACTTTAGGCCAAAATTCCTCCAAAGAGGTCAAGTTGAACACGTGTCGCTTTTTTATTGGCCGATTTTGGCCTACTTGGAGGAATTTTGACCTACTTGGAGGAATTTTGCCTAAAGTTTGTATTATTAAAAAATAATCGAAGTTTGTATTATTCGAGAGAAACGGCCAAAGTTTGTATTATTGCAGTTAAAAAATCCTAAATGTAATTAACATAACAAAAATTAGCCTACACATGCATGCTCAATGAAGTTTATATGGAATTAGTAAAGAATGCAAGAACAAGTAATCTTTGTCTCTACGAGAAAATTTGTGTGGAAGAAAATTAAAGAACAGACTTCGTGGCTACATGGTTAGAACGAACTTAGAAGGTGCAACTATAATAATGAATAGGAAAATATATCTTCCTGATTCGAGGATCATTAACAATAATACTAGTTATCCCGGGAATAAAACAACATATTGCACCAAAGATGTCATGCAACAAAATGCCATATCTCATGATGAATGAGCTAGTATATACTGTAGTAATAACCATTATAATATAATTTTAAGACGAATATCCTAATTTTATTCACATGTGCATACTGTCAAACTAAAGTTGTCATACTACAACCTCAAAATAAACCAGAGGTGATTATGGGTCGGGCCAGATTCGGACCGGGCCGAGCCTTAAAAAAATTGCCCATTGGTCGGGCCAAAATTCGGGCCAAAATTTTGTGCCCAAAGCCCGTCATTTCGGGCCAAAATCGGACCGGGCCAGAAAGTAGACTGAAAAGTCATTTTTGCCCAAAGCAAAAAAATTATGCCCGGGCACGACCGCTGGCCAAAAAGTTTCTACCCAAACCCGCCCAAAATTCGGGTCGGACCGGGCTTTTTTGATCAACTCTAAAATAAACTATTGACGTGGCAATCAATTTTGGATAGGTGAAATATGTTATAAAAGAAATAAGTAGAGCTTGTCTGAACGTCTATGTGTTGGAGTCTCTGAAGACTCCAATAAGGACACGCTGGTAATTTCACTTAATGGTCATTTAAATTGGCAATACATAGAGTCAAGTTGGTACCATGTTAGATTGTTGAGTTACAATTTGATAACAAAATTGAGTCAAGTTGATATCAAATTGTAACTTGGTACCAACTTCACCTTATTTTAGTACCAACAATACGGTACCAAATAGAGTCAGGTTGGTACTCAAATTGTAACATGGTATTGGTACCAACTTAGCTTTCATTGACACCAACTAAACTGTATTTTGGTATTAACTTACTCTTTAACTTCAGAAATTATGAGTGTTCTCATATTTTATTGGAGTCTTTCCAGAATCCAAACACTGTTACCAACACTTTGTTGCTCTGGACTACCATATTATCGAACAAATTACGGTAATCTATTTAAACCGATCATTATGCAATATTATTTTGGGTGAAGTATGTTCTGAATTAAGTTGTCATAGTGTTAGTTCAAAATTTTCACTAAAGAGGTTTATTTGTTCAAAATAGAAAACTAACGTAACCATTACATTAGGTCATAGAGAGTATTTATCAATAAAGTAATAAAAAAGGCTTACAGTAAAGGATGACGAATCTCAGATACCCAAGATCCCCATTGTCGTTGCCTAACTCCTCTATATTTCTGAGAGGATACCATTCTTTTTTTTTAGTGTAGCTCTAGATTTAGTGTAGAAAGATCATAGAGAATGAAAGACCAATTTCATGAAAACAAGAGAAAATGGAAGATAATTTGGTTAACGTGTTTTGGGTAGAAGAAGACTACTAAGTATATATAAGAAAACTTGGAGTCTACAATGTGATAGTCTGATAGATATGAACTTTCCTACACTCCTATACGATGAGGGCCAAAGTCCAAACCCTAACAACTTGGTTGGATAGTACGAAGTTTCTTTACACTAATTTATTGTATACCCAACTGACTTTAATTATCACATAAAAATCGACTATATTAGAAAAAAAAAATCGACTATATCCGAGATCCGACTATATCGTATGAAAACTGACTATATCATCATACAAGAAATGACGCCATAGAAGGTGGTTATATCATATAAAAACTAACTACATCAAACGAAAACTAACCATATCAAATGAAAACTGACTATATCATATGATTTCCGGTGCACAATAAGTTATTGTGAAGCCGATCCATTGTGAACTCGGTCCATTCAAGTTTTTTTGCACTTAGAATTTCAATTTTCCATTATGATAGCTCAGCTGTAAGAAAGATAGACGTTCAAATGCCCGTAAAAGAAATATTTGTGCTTTTTATGACAAAATGATAGCTCAACGAGTTGATCGATGGCCTGACGTGAGGCAAAAATTACTCATCACAATATTACATTTCCTTAGAGTGATTAATCATTTTATCCTCCCACAAATCTCTTTCTTTCCCTTTGTTCTATTGATTTTGTTTTTTATACTTTCCTGTATATCTTAATATATTTGTGTCTCTAATTATTTTAATCTAATTTTTATCTTGTTTCTTATACTTGATTAACCTATTTTCCAAACTATTTGTGTAGTAACCCTCGTGCAAGTACACACTACCAAACAAACAAGTTAGTATAATTATAGACTTTATGGATGTCCTCCAGCCAACAACTTCCCCATAAACCCATCTTAGTACAATATATATAATGGTATCTACCACATATCTAAGGTAAATGGTCCTCCATCTAAATTATCTTCAATGTACAATTCCATGAATACATTAAATGCAAAAGAAAAAGAAAGTTGTCTGTTATTAGAATAGTGTTCGAATGATAATTGTTCATTTGGCATCATATGTCAAGATCTTTTCAATTTAAGCTATATAATGTTGTCTCACCACAAAAAGTTTTTTTTTTTTTTTTTTTTGACAACGAAAAATCGTGCATTAATTAAAAGCGGAAGACACCCTATCTTGCTAATACAACCAAACCGAAAACAAACAAACAAACCTAAATGAGCTGTATGAGCTCGTACATTCCAGCTAAAACCAAAATAAGTAAAACTAATACAAAAGCGCTTAAGAAGGGGGGCGTCGCTGGTCAGTGCGTGTGATGGCGGATTCGAACCTCGGAATGCTGATGGAAGTGATAGAAAAAGCGGATGGCGATCATGATCCGGACAACGAACAACCAACGACGAGCGTCGCGTCTCGCCGCATGAGCTATCCCAACAATCTGTAATTGCTTGGGATTCTGGGCTCATGATACTTCGAAAAGTCACGTTCCATTGTGTCTCATTACTCTCGCTCGAGAGTATTTCAGATTTCTCCATAAGGTAGGAGAAACGTTGATGAGTGGGCGTGCAGAAAACCCCAGATGCAACTGGGGTGCCGCCTGCAGATTTGAATTTTTCAAGGCAAGGACCATGAAGATCAATGCCAAGCTAGAGAGAGAGCCAAATAAGTGGAGCTCTCGACCACACCTTCGGTTTGCAAAACCGAAAAACATACGTCCCAACCATGAAAACCTATAATCGCCTCGTCCATGCTCACGAACTTCTTGAGCTACCTTGTCCTTCAGCGCATATTACCAAAAACCGATATAAACAACTATAACAACCTTGAGCCACCAAACCTGACCGAACTGACTAACACATGTCGATGGCCAAAACCAACCACATACAACTTCTTTGACAACTCGAAAACAACGCACTCCTTTTATTCGGAGATTTAACACACATTTTAAGAAATTATTTGACATAACTATTTGGAAAGGCCAACAACCGGGGGAGGGGGAGGGAAGCCCGACACTAATAGGGGGAGGGGGAACGGGGAGCCCGACATGATCTGAGGGGAGGGATAGGGAAGCCCGACTCTAAATTGGGGAAGGGGAAGGGGAAGCCCAAAACAACTACAATACTAAACACGAGACTTGCTTACAAGGCTTGTGGACGGGGGCGGGGCGGAAACGGGGACCAGCGATAAAACCCGACCGACAGCGACAGTGTACTGACCAAAGCAAAACCCCAACGAAAAGGAGGTCACACGAAACGAAACAGGGTATGAACTAGGGGGAGGGGGAGAGGAAACGCACAAAATCGACACAAAGGGGAACGGGGAAAAACGCAACGACTAAACCCGCCAAGCCAGGTGACCGGAGAAGGGAACCACGAATGGTCACCACCAATGACGAGGAGAAGACACACCGACTGGACTTAATGCGGGGAGAGGGGGAAAAGCACGGCAACCTAAAAACTACTACAGGGGATCGGAGCAGGCTCGCCGGCGACCAGGTGAGCGGCCACCAGCGAGCCTGGTCAAAAGCGGCGCCTGGGAATTGAGGGTTTCAAGCTGGGTTTTCTAATGAGAGAAGGTAGAGAGCGACGAGAGAAAAAAAATTTGGGGTGTGCTATATACAGCAAAAAAAAAGGCTAAATACAGCAAAACATATTAAAAGATTAACCTACCCTTTGGGGGTCATCTATGACAAATGACCCCCTTTTGGGGGGGTCATCTATGACAAATGACCCCCTTATATGGGGGTCGTCTATGACAAATGACCCCCCTGTAGGGGGGTCATCTATGATAAATGACCCCATTCCCACCATACCCCTACCGCGTCAAACATATAATATAACCTGACACGAAAACTTTAGGCGCCGGCTATTATGTTAGGGGGGATGCGATAGGCCCATTTTAGAATTTTTCCCAACCCTAACGCATCCAACTTTATAAATAAATGTGACACGTTGGCTTGTGTGCACAAGTACTTACGGTAATGTATTTTGCTGTATTGTTGCACCCCTGCGTACGAGATTTTTTTTTATTTAAAAAAAATAAAATTAACCATGGTTAAATTAGGCATAATTTTAGATGCTGTATTTAGCCTTTTTTTTTGCTGTATATAGCACTCATGAAAAATTTTACCACAAAAAGGTTGGTGCAAAGTAAATAGTAACTTGTCCACCACGCGCAAATAATGTAGTATACTGTATACTGTAGACCTTACCTTTGCCAATTTAGTATTTCATTGTCACTTCAAATAATAATCCTCTTAATTATTTTCACTTTCACCCTATAAACCACAAAATTGAAATATCATTACTTAATGGCTATCAAATTAAGAAATATTATCACTTCAATGAGTGCACGGATATGATTTATGATCCTATAAGTATACTCAAAACACAAAATTCTCTTACAAAAATTACAAAATAAAACATGAACCACAATTTTTCCACATGAATGTCAACATGACAACATTTAATAGTCAGTTGATCACTTATTGATGTTGGATCTTGATTCTTGATTAAAAGAGGTTGTTTTAAACATTAAATCCGAATATATAGGTCTTTGTTTTACTAACTTTTGAAGCTTATTGTATTCTTTTATATTGCTTGCAAATAATAATAACAATGTCAATAATAAATCGAAACTTCAAAAAACGATATTTTTGGTGTATACTTCACTTACAGTCTATTTCTTATTTCTTATTTTTATTTTAGGTGAAATTCAACTTACTTTTCCGTATATGAACTTAACTTACTAGACCTTATTATTACTGCCTCCGTTCTTTTTCTATTGCAATAATAGGGTTTTTACACTATTCATCCACCACCCTTACACTATCAATTCTGATTCTTACATAAGGAAAATATATATAGTCATGTGAGATCTTGTTAGATTTATCTAGGTAAATACTTTCAACATATCAAGTTTTTATAATTTTTACTAAAAATTAATAATATATATTAAGAATTAAAGTTGTGCATTGGCAAGCATGAAGACTCAATTGTTGCAATAGAAAAAGAATGGAGGAAGATCTTATTTGAACTTAATTATATGAATTTAATAGACCTTATTTTGTGAGTGTGTCAAACCTTATTTTGCTTAATTTTGGTGAACTGAACTTATATAAACTTATTTGGCCTTATTAGACCTTATATGAACTTAATTTTTCTAATAAGGACTAAAAATAAGGTAAACAAAATAGGCCCAAATATTAAAATTAGTTATAGCTCTAGAAACCTACAATCCGAGCACATACGATCTATTTGACTGCACATTTTATCGCTTTTGTCCGTCTTTTGTTATCTAGAGCATTAACGGCCCGTTTGGTTAGTGGTCATAAATGGTGGTAATGGTAATGTAATTTAGTGTAAATTTGTAAAGAAGTTCTCATGTCAATAACCATGGTAATGAAACTTCATCATAAAATATGGGTTTTCCTATATAAATTTTCATTACCATCCAATACCACCTTCCCAAGTGGTAATGGATGGTAATGAGATTTTAGGAAGAAAATGGATGTTTTGGGATCAAGTAGCATTACCATGGGTAATGAAGTGGGATTTCCTTTACAAATTTACACTATAATGTATTACCATTACCACCATTTATGACATCTAACCAAACGGGCCGTAAGAGCAATGTCACTTGATTTGCACGAACAAAACGTCTTGGGTGGATTGGGTTGTCAATAATTTATTGTGCACCCAAACTGAATTTATCACACAAAAACTGACTATATTAGGAGAAAAAAATCGATTGTATCATACGAAAACTGACTATATCAGACAATTGACTATATCATACAAAAGTTGACTATATATATAAAAGTCTAAAAGGTGATTATATTATACAAAAATTGACTATATCAAATAAGAACTGACTTATCAAATGAAAACTGACTATACAAAAGTCTAAAAAAGGTGATTATATTATACAAAAACTAACTATATCAAACAAGAATTGACTTATCAAAATGAAAACTGACTATATCATATGATTTCCAGTGTATAAATAGTTATTGTGAACTTAGTTTTTTCGGTTTTTTCACCAGGTACCCCTGTAGTTTTTCAAAATTCATGGGGTACCCCTATTTTTAAACAAATGCACTAGGTACCCTTGACATTTTTTTAAAAAGCAATAAATGCCCTTACTCTTTTACGGCGTTAAGTTGGCATTAGTGCTGTATTACAATAATGCCCTCATTCATTTATGGCGCTACAACAACAGGACACCAAAAGCATTTTCGAAAAAAAACCCTCGAACTTCCAATCATCTTCCTTGTTCCTCTGTTCTTCTTCCTCCAACTGGGTTGGCCAAAAAATCTGATTTTTTTTTTGATAGTGAATTAATCTAGGCCATATTCATCAATCTTTGCACTTGAACTTGACGCGAACAAGCAGAGTTCTTTGGGTACCCAAAGGAAGTGACTTTTAAGGGTTTAGGGTTTTCTCTTCAAAATTTAGCAAAGGTAAGGTTTTGTAACTTCTATTTTCAATTTATTTGCATTAATTAGTTGTTAAAGATGAATGAGTGTGTTTTTTGTGTTCATCTATGCTATAATTCCATAGTTTCATGTGTTAGGGTGCTTTGCATTCACAATTTTTTGCCTTTTTTTTTCCTATTTCAGTTTAATTTTTGCATGAATTTGTTGGTAAAGTTCAATGGGTGTCTATATTTTGTTTAAACTCCCCTAAATTGTGTAGGTTAATGTTGGTTTGGTTTTTTTGTTTTTTTTGTTTGTTTGATTGCGAAATAGGATCATGGAAGAGATGTGGTTGTTGTGTGATTATAAGGGTAAACAGTTTGATGTGAGGGTTGAAGATGTAGATTTAACTAGTTTTATGTATATGTTGAATGACATACATGATGAGACTGTCAAGCAAGATGTGTGGTTGCCTGAGAATTTTAAAGTCTATTTTAAGCATCCAAGGACCAAAAAATTAGTGAAATTGTATGAAGGTGTACATGTTGCAAAGATGTGGGGTGAGTTTGCTGGAATGGACACTATTGAGGTATTCATAGAGGAGACCTAGCAGCCCCTTAGGTTTGTGTTCAAATTAGTGAAGGACTTGAGGGAAGCAAAAAAAATAGCTGAGGTAGAGAAACTTAGGAAGATTGCTGAAGAAAAGGAAAGGGAGAGGGAGGAAGAGAGAAAAAGGCGGGAAGAAGAACATGATATGAGGGAATTGGAGAGTCAATTGCCCCCTATGGCAATTGAAATACCTGTGTACAATGTGGATGATTTGAGTGTGATGTAATATTTGAGGATATTTTCACAGGAAGAGGAAGAAGTTGTGATGGAAGAGTCACAACCCCAACCCGACACACAACCTACACCCCCTCCGGAACAAACACAATCCCCTACCCCCCCCCACAAACACATTCCCATGCCCCCCCTCCACCACAAACACAACCTGCCCACCCCTTCCAACCACCTCCATCTCCCACTGAACATGTGTACTCACCCCCACAACCCTCTCCTCCACCATCCCCCTCCACTGAACAACCCCCACATTGGGACCCACCTCCATAACCTTCCCCTCCTCCATCCCCACCACCTGAAGTACCCTCACAACACACTCAGCTCCCTAATCTTCCAAAGCTGCTGCTTCAAAGAAAGCAGGTGCAACAAAGAAAAAAGGTGCAAGGGAGGGGTTTAAAACCTCTAAAACCACTGTCAAGAGGGTTGGTACATATGTACCAAAGATTAAGGGGACTGAGAGAGGGGTTAGAAAGCCTAGAAATCCTGGCCAACCACCTGAAATGCATGTGGATGCAGATGGGGATGAAGAAGAGTTTGATTATGGTGAGAGTAAAGATGATGATTATGTTGGGGAATATGAGAGTTCTGAGGATGAGGGTGTTGATTTACAACTGGAGGCTGAATTTGAAGATGAAGAACTGGATGTAGTGGAGGAGAAGAAATTTGAAGATTATTTGGATGGTGGATCAGTTTTGGATAAGTTGTACACAAATGGTAAAATTGTGGGGGAGATGGTTTTTGGGCAGGTTAATCTTGCTAATTGGATGATCTTCTCAAACAAAGTCCACTTCCTTGGTGTGTTCAAGGACTTCTGTATTCAAGAGGGGTTTGCTGTGAGGGTTGAAAAAGCTGACAACCTTAGGTTCACTGCTAGGTGTATCATTGAGGACTGTGAGTGGAGAATTCATGCATCCAAACTGATGGATGGCATCAGCTGGGCCATAAAGCCCATAACTGGTGAGCACAAGCTTTGTGGAAGAATGGAGGAGAATCCAATGGTATCTTGTATTTGGTTAACAAGGCATTTAGGTGATGTTATTAGTGCAAACCCTGATGTACCTGTGCACTCATTACAAAAAATGTGTTTGGAGAGGTATAGGATAAAGGTGAAGGAAAGGTTGTTGTACAAGGTGAAGTGCTTGACAAAGGAGCAGATGTATGGAGGTTTTTCTGAGTCCTATGGTTTTCTACCAGCATATGCTGAGATGGTTAAGCAGACTAATACTGGTAGCTATGCTTTTGTTACTTGGACAACCAACTCTTCAAACAGCACACCCAAATTCAAAGATTGTTTCTTCTCTTTTGCTGCTCAGTTCAAGGGGTTCCTAAGAGGATGCAGACCTATTATTGGGTTTGATGGGACACACTTAAGTGGCTTCTACAAGGGAATCTTGTTGACTGTTGTGAGTATTGATGGAAATAATGAGATATTTCCAATTGCATATGGGATAGTTGACACAGAAAGCAAAGACAGTTGGTCCTATTTCTTTAGAAACTTGAAGTTGGTTTTCCAGTCATAAGGTGTGAACAAGGATGACTGGACATTCATAAGTGGTAGGATGAGGGTAAAAATTCTTTACTTTTATAATTTTTTTTCCTATATTTACATCCTAATTACATCCTAATAGTCTGCTATTTTTTTCTCCTCCTTGTAGGGTGTTGAGGGAGCACTGTTGGAAGTGTTCCCTAAAGCTACTAGGAGAATATGATGTCAACACCTGTACTCCAACTGCAAGAATGCTGGATTCACTGGTCCTGCTTTCCACAAAAGCTTCTGGATTGCTGCTAATGCATACAACCTATATGTGTACAAAAAAGCCATGGAGAAGATAACAAAGGTTGACCCTAAAGCTACAGAGTACCTGGACAAGACATACGAATTAAACAGTGGTCTAGGCATGTTTTTGACCCTGTTGTGTGATGTGATCGCAACACAACAAATTTTGTTGAGTCATTCAATGCATGTACAAAGCCTTTCAGAGATATCTCTGTCCTGACTGTGTTGGAAGGTAAGTATAATGTACTGTTTTGTTCTTCTAAAGTGTCCAATAATTTGTATGCTTGCTTATGATTGGTATGGGTTCATTTAGAACTATTAAGGGTTGGTGTATGAAAAAGATGGGAGCTAGATTTGATAAGGCTGTTGATATGGAACCTAATGACCTCACTGACTATGCCATGAAGTTGTTGGAGGTGAGGGCTGATGAAAGCAGGTTTTGCCATATTGTTCAAGCTGGTGGAGGGGAGTTTGAAGTGTTAGATGATCATGTTCACTTTCCCATTAGGCTAGACACTAGGATGTGTACCATGCAAACATGGTTTGAGGGTAATTTTTGACCAGAGGCTTAACCCACATGACTTTGTGTCTGCCTACTACAAGGGGGCTACATACAAAGAGACCTATGCAAGCCACATACACCTCATGCCTGACTCATCTCAATGGCCTGAGTTTGACCTCCCCATAATTCACCCTCCCCCATTCAAAAGAAGTGTTGGAAGGCCTGCCAAACAAAGGAAGAGAGGGCCAAATGACAAGAAAAAAAGGCAAGAGGAGCATCACTATTAAGTGTGGCAAGTGCAAAGAAATTGGCCACAATTCAAGGACATGCAAAGGAGGGGCAACACAAAAGCAAAGAAAGGAGACTGCTGCATCAGCATCACAATCACAACCATCTAAGGGGACTGCTCAGCAGGGGAGGAAAAGAAAGACTGCTGCTGGTCCATCCACTTCAAAGGGTTCAGCAAAAAAACAGAAGAAAGGCAAGAATGCAGTTTGAGTAATTAGGGGACATAACTTCTTTTTGGTACAAAAGCAAACTTCTTTTTTTGGTACAAATTAGGATTAACAATATTTTTTGGATGAAACATGGAAAAGTGCAAACAATATGGTCATTTCTTTTTTGTAAAGCTACTTATATATAGGTTCAAACAAGAGCATTTTTTGTAAAGCTACTAATATTATTGCAAATGGAATGTTATTGGCTACAAACTTCGTGCTACATTACAAGTTTTGCTTCATTTGTTCATTACAAAAAAAAGTAAAACAAACATAAATATGCCTATTTTGATTGCTCCTTGCATCATTTTTTGTTGTTGTTTGGTTCTCTTCTTGAGTTGCTTCATTTCCTCCTTCAAGTTCACATTACTTGCCTTATCTTTCTCTTCTTGTCTCACGTTGGAGTTATGGTCAATCGTACCAACACACCACCTAAACATGTTGTAATCATCGCACTTGTAGTACAATCTTTGTGGATTCATTGAGGACTCCGAGCTCCGAATATTGCAAATTTTTTCCTACATTTGCAAGTTCTATTAGGAACTCTAATGTATGAGGATTCTAAGTAACTAGAAGTGTGGGATTGTGAACTCATAAGAATTATTGGAGGAGGGAGCAAAAACTTAAGTTTGCTTTGGGAGGGAGCTAAATACACCCAGTAGGACTGCTTATATACCAATCCCAAGTCTTGCAACGGTCAAAAAATTGAATTCAGTTTAAAAAACTAGCCGTTATAAAAAAATGAATATATTTGTAAAACCTTAGGGGTATTTCATGCATAAAAGATCAGGGTCAACGGTTCTCTAACGTCATTCCTCATTAATGGCATTTGATAAATTGTTCACAAACCTTAGGGGTACCTGGTGCATTTGTTTAAAAATAGGGGTACCTCATGAATTTTGAAAAACCATAGGGGTACCTGGTGAAAAAAACCGTAGTTTTTTTTATTGCACGAAATGACATACAACATTACCTCCTTGGCTTCATTAAACCAAGGCTATTGTAGTTCACCTTATTTTTACTGGTCTGAACGTATCTGATCTGAACTTATTTTTTTTGATATGATCTGATCTGAACATTTCTAATCTGATCAGATCTTATCTGAACTTATCTGATCTGAACTTATTTTTTCTGATGGGAACTGATTTGATCTGATCTGAACTTATAATTTATAAAACATATTATTACTAATAATATTATTACTTTGTGTTTCATTACTAGTATTACTATTACTATCATTCTAAAACTACGCACAACTTTTAATAATAATAATAATAATAATAATAATAATAATAATAATAATAATAATAATAATAGCGGTGGTAATACTAATAATAATCATCATAATATTCAGGATTTTTTTATTTTTACCACCTTATAAATAGCCCGATTTACACATTACCACCTTTTTTTTTCTTCGATTTTACCACCTTTTAGTTGCCAACTCGCTAAAAATCACCACCTGGACTCAATTTCGGTGAAGAATCCGGCAAGGGGGGCACATATAACTTATTTAAGTTTAGTTCCCCCCCCTTTCCCCAAGAGCCTCGATTTTTCATTTCCTCTTCATTAAAACCGCAACTTTGCTTCCAAATTCCACTAACAATCCAAAATTCTTTGATGGAAACCTAAATTAAGTTAGGGTTTACCATTTTCTGGGAAATTCAACCTCAATTAAAGGAGAAATTGGAGAATACGCAACTGCTAAAGATATGATTTCTCAGTCCAATTTCGTAGTTAGGGTTCTTATTAAATTTTAGGCATTCCTTGATTATTGATTTTTTTGGTAAATTGGGCCCAAATTGGGGAATTTTTGGTTCCATTTATCATCATGCTTGCTCTGGTTCTCATTTATCTTCATTATTATAGGCACATGATGTCTCAAACTTCTTCCCAAAACCACGAAAAGTGCAACTGTGAAATTTCTGCTGGTAGACTGAAATCATGGACCATTGACAACCTAGGGCGAAGATTCATGACTTGCAAGTTGTGGGAACAGGGAACAAATAGAAGGGGGTGTGGTTATTTTAGGTGGATTGATGATGATCAGACAGAGTGGACATGACTACAATTGTCCTCTTGCTGCGAAAATTGGAAATAAAGGAGGAGAGAGAGGAGTTTGGTGTTCTGGAATTTTGGGTGAAGTGGTGGAGAGAGAGAGAGAAAAAGATTCTCTGTAAAAATCAAAGAGGAGAGGAGTTGATGATTTTTACAGTTAGGTTGTTGGATGAATTGAATAGTTTAGGGAGGGTGATTGAAGGTAATCGATGAAAGCCGAATGGGGAAGGAAGAAAGAGAAAGAAATCGGGGGGGGAGAGAGAGTCAAAAAGGAGGGAAAAATTTTTTTATCCGTAAATGTGGGCACCCCTCACCGGAATTTTGCCCGGAGCACGAGTTAGGTGGTGATTTTTATTGAGTTGGCAAGTAAAAGGTGGTAAAATTGAAAAAAAAAAGCGGTAAAGTGTAAATCGAGCTATTTATAAGGTGGTAAAAAAAAAACTATTAATACCAATAACAAAAATAACAACAATAGTTTTTAAATATAAGCATGATCTGAACTTATTTGATCGGATTCGAACTTATTAGATCTAATCGGATCTGAACTTATCTGATTTAAAATCAATATATATATAAAGGAGGAACTTTTCAGGAGCATAGGGAGCTCCTCAAGATTTCGAGCTCATAGAGCGCGCCACGTAGGATTGCCACGTCATCAATCTATATTTTTATTTTTTTACAAAAATAGAGTTCTAAATGATTTAAATACATATAAGGAGATTTGTATAAGCTAAAATTAGAGTTTGGATATATAAGGAGATTTGGATAAGCGAAAATTAGAGTTTGGATTTGAATCAACAACCTAAATTATTATATCATGAAAATTGTGTATAACTTTTGCTACATAATTCATAATATTATAATTTTTGTACTATTGGAGAGTGCTCGAAATATGGTTCGAAATAAGATCCATTTATAATATAGTTGTACAACTTATGAAATATAAAGCGCCATGTAGGATTGTCATGTCATCAATTTTTATATTTTTTTTTTCTAAAAATAGAGTTCTACATAGATTTAAATACATATAAAGAGTCTAGGATAAGCATAAATTAGAGTTTCGTTTTGAATGAACAACCTAAATTATTATATTATGTAAATTGTGTATAACTTTTGCTACCTAATTCAGAATATTATAATTTTTGTACCATTAGATAAAAAGTTATAATTTGATAGTATGCATCGAGACGAATCTAACAAGATCCCACTTTATTATGTTTTTCTTTATATAATAGCGATACATTTGAGTCAAAATTGATCAATAAATAGTGTCATTTCACTCAATGTTTCATTTAAAACAGAACGGATGAAGTATTAGAGTTTTGGATTATGTAAAAATTAGAGTTTGATTTAAATAAAACAGCCTTAGAATTATTACCTTCTACTTTCTTAAAGTATCATTCGGGTATTATACATGTTAAAATTGTATTAGCTATTGTTAGTCATACCTGTTATTGGGATACCATTTAATAATAGATTTAGCTACAATATTCAATTGAATATTAAAAATTATAAAATTTATATATCACAATAACAAATCTAAAAATTACAGTATAATGACAAATACTTTCTCCTTTTCTTTCTACTTCAACAATTGGTTTGGACATGGTTTTTAAGAAAATAAAAATAGGATAGTTTTACCTCTTTAGTTAACTAGAGTAGGGGACAAATAAATCCTTATTATAAGGCAATTCGGGTAATTAATGATGATTTTATTAACATAAAGTAAAGGTAATATTGTCAACTGTAGTTTCTTTTTTTACCAAAAGTGGAATGGTTTGAAAAGATTAAACTACCTAAAGTGGTAATTGTTGTAATAGAAAGAGAACAGAGGAAGTATGTAAATACAATGATCTTGAAAAATCTCATTTTACAACAACACAAAATCAACAATAATTTTAACAATATTTTTACAATAAAATAAAATAAACAACAACCCGTGCAATGCACGGGCTTCAAACCTAGTAAGTAATAATAGGGGAACTGAGCATAGCCTAAGTTTCCCTCCTACCATTCAACCACAACTTCAACTGAAAAACCTACCAGTCTTCAGTCTTCAGTCTTCAGTCTTCAGAGAGATAGTTAATGAGTCAAGAAACGATTCATGGATTCCAAGAACCTAAAAACCCATTTTTATTTGTTTGTTTACCTCTAACTCGGTCACCCATTACAGTCCCAACACTGACTCACTGAGTCGTACACCGAGTCATCAAACCCCATGCTTAAAGCTCGTAAAGTGTTCTCAAATCAACCCAAAAACTCAGGGTCCAAACCCGGGTTCGAGATGGACACATATAAACCTCATCAGGAGGAATGGGAAGGGGTTAGGGTTCGAACCCGGGTTCTTAAACCCGGGTCTGGTTCTAATTTGGAGAATTTTGTGGAGGATGATGACAAAAGGTTTGATCTTGAGTACGAGGTGAGAAAATAAATCACAATTGTGGTTTTTTGAATTTTTTTTGTTGGTTTATGTTAAATGTTAGTAATTAATATTAAGGGTTTACTGTACTTTTTGGTTGAAATTTATCAAATGAGTTGATTTAGTAGTTTTGGTAGAAGTCCTTTTTTTAGGTGATTACGAGGGTTTTGTTTGTATTGAGTGGATGATTATATCCTAAGGAGAAAAATGGGGGGTTTTTCCTGAAATTTTAGTAATGTAGAAGGGTATTCTTAAACTTCTTGTTGAAACTGCTCAAGTGGGGTATTGATAATGCATATATGGGATTATTGATTAGGGTTATTAAAGTTGTAAACTTGTAATGGGATACTGACAAGCAAAAATGGAGTTCTTGATAATGTATATATGGGGTTACTGTGATGCTGCACACCATCATTCGTACGTGCCACGCGTTACACGAAAGATGGAATGTTAGATTGTTTGTGATAATGTGTGCTAATTTTTTTTTCCTGTTTAGATTTCTTTGGGTTATTGATCAGTGGTGTTGTTTGTATTGAAGGATAGTTGGCACAGGAGGTAATTAATTTGGAGAAATTGCAAAACATAGCTAGTACAGGGATACCGGATGAAGGAAGTCTTCGTGCAACAACTTGGAAGGTTAGAGCTTTAGACATGTTGATTATGTTCGCCTGTTATTACTTGGTGTTGTATAATTTTAGTGTATAGTGAGTACAAGTGAAATTTCTAGCTAGCTTACATGATTGGCTAATCCTTTTTCTAAGCTTAAAGCGACCAAGTTCTTAATGTAATGTAATGTTACTTTAGGTGTGCTGTTTGCTGCTTGACCATTAGCATGTCTTGGTTCTTCTTGTTTCAGCATTGATAGTTTAAACTCAAATTCCTCTCCGTAACTTGGTAACTGTGTCATGGAAGATGAGGCTTCATTCAGCAAAATAATTTTTTGGGCTGTGCTTTACCTAGTTATTATGGTACATTCTAAGATATAGTTATCCATTCACCAATCACAGGGTGCAGGCTTGTAGCTCGGTTTTATCTTATCATCTTAGCTATGACTTCTTGACAGGCATGGAATATTGAATTAGTTGTCGAGAATACATTCTTTTATAGATTTAATTGATTCACCAATCACCGGGTGCAGGCTTGTAGTAACTTTATTCTTTTTTTATTTTTTTTGTCTAAGTTGCATCTTTATAATATCAAGTGTTCATTTGGTTCAACATAGGAAGCCATACTTCCTGGGAAATTGTTTTTAATTTGTAGTTCTATTTCCCATGAAATGAAAGACGGTTGGTCGATCATGAGAAGTAAAGCTTCCCATAAAAATTTCCACTTACCTAGGAGGGCCGAGGTAATTAACATCGTTCCCAGAAAGTTGCACTTATCTTTTTGTCAACCAACAACTTTACAGTTTTCCGCTTACCAGGAGCTTCTACTTCTCATGCCTTTTCAGTCAACCAAACAAGCACTTAAATGGTAATGAGCTGTGTTTTTTTTACTGACTGTCTGTGTGTGTGTGTGTGTGTGTGTGTGTGTGTGTGTATGTGTGTGTGTGTGTGAACCCCCCAAGTTGCCAATATGAATAGGCCTCATACTCCCGTCTGTTGCTTGCAGCTTCTCTTGGGCTATCTACCTCCCTCCAGAGACTTATGGAAGAAAGTGTTACCTGAACATCGTTTAAGATATTTAGAGCTAAAAGAAGAATATCTACTAAGTCCTGTAAGATCCTTCTTGGAGGCTCTTTTTTAAACAGCATACTGTAAAGTGTAAACTTACAGTTGCGCTTTTATGTAGTCAGTCACAAATTTCAAGTGGAAAAGAGACTTCAAGTTCTAGAGAGCATGGAGATGGCGTTGGACCACTCAGACGACATGATGTATCTGATCAAGACCATCCACTTAGCCTTGGAGAAGCTAGTGTCTGGCACAAATACTTTGAGGTATCTTCCATACTGATGATTTGAGATTGATAAACTTTATTCTCGGGCTTATTGCTGTATGATTTTGATATCTTTGTTTGCTTTCAGTACACAGAGATTGCAGAGCAAATTGACCGGGATGTGCAACGTACACACCCAGAGTTGAAGTTTTTCTCTAGTGATTCGTCATCGAGCAAGAAAAATAAGGTATAAGCCTCCCTTTTTCTATGCTTCCCATGTTATAACCTCTTAACCCTATCTTGAACAATCATTGTAAGTGCCGTGTACTTCTTTTGTCTATACTTGATTCAGGAGTCAATGAGGAATATACTTCTTCTGTTTTCTAAGCTCAATCCTACTACTCATTATGTGCAAGGGATGAATGAGGTTTTGGCACCAATGTACTATGTATTTAGTACTGATCCTGATGCAGAAAATGCTGTAAGAACATTTTCCCTTTTCTTTTGATATAGATGCACTTTTGTTGTCAACCTTGCTTAATGCAAAGAGCACCTTTTTTACCACTTTCACTCGATCTTTTTTTAAGCGTCGAGCACCTTATATAGGTTGTCTTGCAGACCATCTAGGTCTAGTGGGGATGGCCAATGACAGAAGTCCTTATTTGATACCATCCCAAGGTTTTCAGTCTCATAAAATCGCTTTAAGCTATTCTCTAGAGACCCATCCTGGAAAAGTTTCAATTTAAGTAGAGCGAAATCCCTACTTCTTAGCAGCTTGCCAGCTTGCAAGCGTCAGCCACACATAATAATGGAACAGGACGAATATGATCAGATAGAATTACGGTCCATAAGGAAATATCACAAGAAAACTTTTGTTGTGGATTTATGACCATCAATATACATAGGAAATGACACCAAGGTTTATTACTTTATACCAATCTCATAAGTCATGCTTGGAAAACCCTTCCTCAAAATTGATTAGGAAGTTCAGGAAATAGTAGAAGTTTAGAAATTTTGGGTCCGCAAGAATGGTTACATGGTGTCTCTATTGGTTGCTGAGACCACATATGATGCCTCTCCACGAATGGCCCTGATTCATCCAATGTTGAAGGCTGTAATTTATTGTGATTGTCATGGCTTTCTAGTCATAGTGAAAGACACTGGTGGAAACTGAGGGAGAAAAGTGTATTGAATTCTCCAAAGTTTTAACTAGTATTCTGGAGTTGCCAAGAAGTGCATATGGGCTATTTGGAGTTTGACTACTATAAGCATGGAAGATGGCTCAAGCATATTACAAAGACCCTTATAAATGCCAATGTTTGAGGACAGAGATGTTTATCAAATACATGTTACAGTTTTGTTGAGTGATTGTTTACATATTACATTATACCTGGAATAGTTAGAGACCTTAGAGTCTTTATTCACTGCCTTGATGGATGTGCTTATAGTTTTACCTCTTTATTCCCATTGCTGCTTTGCTGGTGAAGTTCACATATTCTGAGTATCATATGTCATATCTTACCATGCAGGAGAATGCAGAAGCTGATAGTTTTGCTTGCTTTGTTCGAGTCTTGAGTGATTCAGTGGATCACTTTTGCCAACAGTTAGATAATAATAGTTCCGTGGGAATCCACTCGACCCTATCAAGATTCAAAGAGATGCTAAAAGCCAACGATGAAGAGCTCTGGCAGCATCTTGAATTTACGACCAAGGTAAGCTATATTGATAAATTGCAAAAGGGGATTGAAAAATATTGCAAGAAGATTTTTATGAAAATACTAAAGCTATACTCCAGACGTGAGGTTTTAGACTTGATGGATGTTTACAGTGGGAAAAACAACTTTTGGTGTATAATATGTCAATATGTGTTGAGTAACCAGCATGAGGTTATGGACTGAATTTGAGCTTCTGAATGGGCAGGTTGATCCACAATTTTATGCATTTAGATGGATCACATTGCTATTGACTCAAGAATTTCCATTGAATACCATTTTGAGAATATGGGACTCGCTTTTAAGTAATCCATCTGGCGTTCAGGTTTGTACTATTTCTTTCTAGTTGCATTTTCAAGTAACGAGTGGGCTATACATCGCAAAAATATTCGTACCAGGAAATATCCCTTGTTTGGATATGTTTGCTCTTCCTGTTAACATGAATTGTTCACTTTCCTTCCCTTACCCTTACAATCTAACAGAAAGAAGGGAGAAAAGGGCCAAATTTTCATGCAGATCATCTTTTCGTCGTAGGGAGGTGATAAACCCACACTGATAATTGGATTAGGAATCCCCAGATCAGGGCATTTTGGTAATTTAGGAGGTGACTCTAGGGGCTTTTTGGGAGTTCGTGAAATATAGGGGGGGGTTTCTAATAAAGATTATGATATTATGCTAATACATGGTTATATCAATGGTCAAAGTTGTACGACGGGGGAGTGGGGACCTTGGAAAAACAAATGTTCCCATTATTTATGATGAAACAGGAAGTATGTATTTATGCATCCTCTCCAGTGAGTCAGTGACCACGTCTAACTCTCCAACGGTCCAACCCTACTTAATCAAATGCTGCTTTCTTTTTGCCCAGGACATGCTTCTATGTGTATGTTGTGCAATGCTTATATGCGTGAAGAATAGATTGCTGAGTGGGGATTTTGCAGCAAACTTGTATCTTCTACTGCACTATCCCGAGGTTGACATCGAACACCTTCTTCAGGTAGCGAAAGATGTCGTTCCTGACACCTCCACGCATCGTGTTTCTTAGCAATGAATACCTTGTACATACCTGTTTCTATGTCTTGATATAGCTTGCATCACGCCACAAACAGAACTTGTGCAAAAGCTCTATTTACCTGTCCTATTTTATGAGTCTCTTCTCTTTTCTGGATCAGTTTGGCAACATCAAGTGATTCAGAACTTATATAAAAGCCATATTTCAACCTGGACAAGTTCAAGCTTCCCTCCATAACCAACAAATGGCTAGTATTTCCCAATGTGAATACTGCATAAAACTTTCTTTTCTTTATCAGATTTCATTTGCACGTCACAATTATTTTTCTTGCATCAAAAGATTTTTCTAATTCCTTTAAAGAGTTAGACTATTCACTGAAAATGTTACGCGGAAACATAGAGATGGGGTAATTTTGTAATTTCATTTTGAAGTGAACCCCCGTTATCATCTTTTCTCAAGTTCTCCCCTGAACATGTTATAAGGAATTTAAAACACCTAAAATAGCAGTTAACAAAGAGTTTGAAACGGTCGAAAAGGACCCCAAGAGTGAACACAAAAGAACATAATACAAGCAAGGAAATAATTTGAGAGTGAGGGGTAGCCTAGTGGTTAGAGCTTCCTTCCCAGTTCCAGGAGGTCTTGGGATCGATTCTCACCCTCGGCAAGTTGGGATTCCCTTTAATCTTTTTGATGGGGCAGTTAGTATATGTTTGGTATAGGAATGGTGGATGCATATCATCATAGACATTGACATGAAACTTTTATAACATAACTAAGCGCATTCCTAAAGAAGACTAAACATGAAGCTAAAAAAAAGCCCGAGTATAGTGCTGTCTTTGCTTGAACCCTATAATAAAAAGTTTACTATTGTTTTAGTCTTTCAAAAGATTACAGCATAATGGAGCATGCATCTAATCGTAATCCAGCAAGATGAGAATACTTTGTTCACCTAAAAGTCACCTGCCACATACTATAATACTCCATAAGCTCAAAAACTGGAACTTCCTGAATGTTTTTACATGTTTACGTTTTATTAGAGGCTGTTTTTACGCCTTTACACGTTGTATCCTCTTGTAGTAAGTATTTAATAATGCACAACTCACTTTATCTAATGATGAAAGTTTGGCATCCCCTCTTCTCTGCATGAGTACAAGGGAATATCGTTGAAATAATATGCTGTATTGCAACTACCCCTTCGTCACTTTTTGTTTCCTACTGTGAGTTCTTTGCAATTGAGGGATATGGATGTAAACTCACAAATCAGTTAATTAATTGTCCAACTAATATGGTGCATGAATCATGATGTGAATCTGCACTTGTCAATTTGATAATTGACTTCATCAAAGATTATAATCACCTTATACTATTTTACTATTACATTCAAATGCTAAAAATCTAACATGAAACTCATTCATAGAGAATATACGCAGAGTATTCTCTTCGAATATATTTTTTTGTAAAATATTATCTTTACAAGTCTTGTTAGTTTTCCTTTTTTTTTTGGCCCCCATTAGGGACCCCATTGTAAGATAAAGGGCCATGCCAAACCGGAACCTTTCGCAGGTTAAGCCGGCCTGGAGCGGGGGGATGGTAAGGAAAAACCCTCTCCCAAGACCCAAAGTGCCCCTAGTAGAGATCGAACTCCTAACCTTGAGGGTGGAACTTGGAAGGTTCTTTCCTTACAACTAGGTCAAGCTTAGCTTGGTAGTTTTCCTAATATAATTAGGATTATCATTGTAAGGAGAATATATACAGAGTATTCTCTATCACTCAACTCATGTACTTCAAAGTTGACATCACCATGAGTCCATGACCATTGGATTCCAAATAAAAAATGGATAGTTCATATTATTAGGAGCGAAATTTGATTCTAACATTAGTAACATATTTGTTCTATACTCGTCCACTTTGATCGAACAGAATTAACACTTCATATATAGGAAAAGAAAAACTAGATTTGGGATTATTATATCAATATTAATACTTCCTCCATTCTTAAATAGGTGTTAATTTGAGTAAATTGACACTATTTTGTCAACTAACTTTGACTCTATTTCTCGCTATTATATAAAGAAAAACATAGTCAAGTGGAGTTCTTATTAGATTTATCTCAATGTAGACTTTCAAAATACCAACTTTTTACTCCCTTCGTCACAAATAGTTTCCATATCATTTTTCAGGTCAAACTTTAAAACATTTGACAAAATATTCTCATTGATATATATATATATATATATATATATATATATATATATATATATATATATATATATATATATATAAGACATACTCATATGGAAACTTGTTAGATTCGTCTCAATATATAATTTTATAATGTCATGTAATTTTTATTAATATGTAACTAAAGATATTGATGGTTAAAGATACGTGTTGGAGGCTGTGCAAAAAGAAATGTAAACTATATTTTGGAAAGGAAGGAGTATAATTTTTACTTGTGCGCGATTAAATATATTAACAATAAAAGAAACACATTGGATTACGTAAAAAAAAAATGAATGTAATACTTATTTAAAAAAATAAAGAAAGTATAATAATGATTTGATTAATATATAGAGGACAAAATGGTTCAGTAAACTAGCTAGAAGCTTTCTCACGAATCACGCTCTCTCGTGTCATTTTGTATAGTTGTAATGTACTCCCTCCGTTTCATTTTAATTGTTACACTTTGACATTTTACACTATTTACAAGTTGCACTTGGACCCTCATTTGTGATTTATACATGAATAAAAACATAGGCATGTGGGCTCTTATTAGATTCGTCTTAATATGTATCTTATTAATACTTACTTTTTTTAATTTTTACAAATACAAAACTAGAGATATATATCCTCAAAGTTTTGCATTGGCATGCGTGAAAAGTGTAAGTGTAACCATTAAAAAGAAACAGATGGAGTATGGTTGAAAATCCAGCTTGTATGAACTAAACTTTTGGGCACGTTTGCTTTATTTATACCTGTAGTGGGGATCGGTGTTAGCCCTACATGGCCCTAATCACACTATTCACATGGATAAATGATAACATGGTTACCTTCCATTGGTGGATCAACTAATCAAATCAAATACTGATTTGAACTTAAAGCGTTTGTTTGCAATGTATGACTGCAACCTTAGAGAGCATTACGTTCCAAAAATAAGTTGTAACATTATTTTTTACGTTTTATAGTGCATAATTTTTGAATTATTAATCTAAAGTATACTTCATTCGTTCTTTTTCTATTGCAATAATGAGATTTTTACACTATTAACCCACCACCCTTAAATTATCTATTTTGATTTTTACGTAAAGAAAAATATAGTTATGTGGGGTCTTATTAGATTCGTCTCGATGTATACGTTCAAAATATCATTTTTTTATAATTTTCACTAAAAAATACAGTAATGAAAGATATTAATAGTTGAAACGTGAAAATTCTATTGTTGCAATAGAAAAAGAACGGAGCAAGGAAATGCTTGTTATATTGACAATATACATACATAACAACATTCATCTTCCATATTTTTGTGAAGAAACAAAATGATCGACATTGATATATGAATAGTGTTAAAGTCAAAATGCTGCAAGTATCAAGATTTAGAGGACGTATATATATATTTTCTTGATTTCTCATTCGATAAACATTGGAACTTTATGGTCAAGTTTTGTAATTGTCTTGTAATGTGGAGTATATCTTCATATATGTTCCGATCTATATTTTTTTAAATACAAAGAAACGGTGTTATTGATTTTAAAAACCATAATTGAGTTATATGTGGTGTATGTGACTTGTGAGCATAGTTTTAGGATGTGTTCAACAAAACCTTTTTAAGTAGTTTCTACAGGTGTTCGTGTGACCAAGTCATGATTCTATTACATGTGAGAAGTGGTGTTTGGTGAGATGGCATGCTTTAAGGAAATTTTAGTGGTTGATGTAGTGTCTTGGAAAGACTAAAAGATCAATTTTTGAGGTAGAGGTGGCTTGTGGAGTAATTTTTACCATTGGTACGTATTTCATAATTTTATTATTTAACTAATTGTATGGCTAATTTTACAAACATTAATTGTTTTTAAAGCTAGTTTGACAACTAAACTCCAATAAATAACAAATCTAATAGCTGACATCTTATTTTCCTACAAAAGAGAACTAACAGCTAACTACTACTACAACAAAATTATCAAAAAAAAAAAAACTACTATTACAACAACTACTCTTCTCAACATGCTTATATTTAGTGATGGCTTTCAAAAACTTAGATTTGAATCCGTTTGCATCATCTTATCTCATAAAATCCCAAAAGGAAAAAAAGGATATTGATAATATGACGGCCTATGAGATTGATTTAAAAAAATCTGCACCAATAAAACGAAACATGTTACTCTTTATGAACAAATTGTTCCGTAAAACAATAACAATTACAACAACACAAAATAAACTTTAGAAACCTAAAAAATAAATTACCACCTCGATTATGCTTTACTTCTAGAGCTAACCTTGTAATCTTAAACAGTATACACGGACTTAGAAATAATATAGACTTCTATATTTGGTTGAATTTTTATTTCATTTATATTTTTCAACTTTATTCAATCAAATGTAACCACTATTCTCTGCAAATAATATAGTACTATACTTCTTCGATTCTGTTTTAAATGAAACATATGACCTTGATACGGGGAGTTAAGAAAGGGGAGAGATAGAGAGAAGTCAATACCAAATAAAGTAGCATTTCATTTACTAATTTAAATGGACTTAAAATTATAAGTGTTTAATTTATTTTAAAATGCAGGAAGTATAAATGGATCCACCATCTACAAGATTACAAGTACACCACTAATTGAGGAGCAAATTATCATAGCACTAAAGAATGTAGTAAAATGTTTTGGTTAAAATTTCATTTTCAAAGGGTAGTGGGGTAAAAAAGTTTCCAATAGTATTCTGCCACGTGTTCAATCTTGGTGGACCCAAATTTTGTCTGAATTTATTCGCTCCATATCCACAAGTGGACTGATGGCCCATGGCATATCCCATTATAGTCAATCAACCAATTGATTTATTACATCTTTATAAGTGCCAATAATTCAACCAAAAACAAATAGATATTAAATTCATGATATAATCTTCAACTATAATATATAAACCTTTCACCATTCACCACTTCCATTTTTCCTCTTAGATGCTCTAAGTATTTCTTTTAGAAAAAAAAATATGCACTTTTTCTAGTTCTACTTGCATTCTTTTATAAATGTTAAAGTTTCTATTTTTATAGTAAAGTCTTTTATATTATTGTCAAGTTCATAAAGGTTTTCTCATCTTCTGTTCACTTTCCAGAAGATAAGAGATCAATTTTAGACCTTAGCTTGTTTCAGGTAAAAAGATATTTCTGAGCTTGTTCATGGGTACATATTATAGACTTTTATGATGTTTATATATTTTGCACAAAATGTTACTTAGAAATGCTTTCTTTTTTTTACATATCTTAGACTGAATTATGGTATATAACATATGGTGTAGGTTAAGATAATATGGCGAAAATTCTGTTGCATGGTGTTCTTCATGTCACCATTTATGAGGCTAACCGACTCTTTGGTGGTGGTGGTGGCAATTTTTTCCACAAGGTTTGTACCCTTAATCCAAATTTTTATTCATTATTTTTCTTAAGAGGGGTTATTTATATTAATCTCATTTCATTTATAAGTAAAAAGTTCATGTGATTAGTTTAGCAGTAAGTAAGTAAGCAGGATCTTGGAACAAAACGCAGCTTTTTTATAAGATTTTTTACTCAGCTGATTTTGATATGTTTTTACTTATCTTTGAACTGTTCCTGTCTTTTGTTAGTTAAATGATATGTCGGTAGCATAATTTAAATCTTACCATAAATGCTTATCTGGTAAGTATTCTGGTTAACTAAAGTTAAAGGAGGAAAGAAAAATAAAGGTACTTGTTTGCTTATTTTTGCAAGTCATTCAAGTTCTGAGGATTATTCACGTGAATACTTTGTTAGCTATGAACATGATCAAGGTTGCAGATTTGCAGGATTTGCTTATTAGCAAGCAGATTCTGAGTTGGTTTCATCTGATCTGAGATTGTGAATTATCTTAATAGTTTATGAACCATCCGAATATTTTGATTCGAGAAAAGCTAGGTATCTAATTGTTAGATATCTAAATTTTGGAATATGAGTGCGTGGAACATTTTTTGTCATTTCACTTAAAGTGGGGCCACACTTTTTCTATTCCACATCTAGATATTTTAACAATTAGATATCTAGCCTTTCTCTTTTCGAAAGTGGGTGGGATATTGGTTCAGAATGTAGATTGGTTTTTCTTAGATGGTAATTTAAAGCCTATTAGACGCCGAGTAACCAGATTCGAGTTATGGCCCAATTTAGGGAGCAAAGCTCTCCCAACAAGTGCTACTACGTTCCCATGACTCGGAATTTGAGACCTTTGGTTAAGTTGGAACGACCCTTAACCAGCTCATCCAAACATTGGTTGGTATACAACTATACATTATAACATAGCTTATCAAACTAGGCTATCCTAATTTACATCCACTATATGCAAGTAGGGCATATATGATATATAAATAATAATTTTGGACAAATTAACGGGTGTTTTGAGAATTTTCCAAAAAGATAGTAGGTGATTTGGTAAAGTTACATTCACAAAAGTTTACCAAAAATGACACTGATACTTCTATTATATTCACAATTTGCATACATTGAATAAGAATTAGGAATTTCTCCTGATCAAATTAAACAGAGTAACTTTTCTTGTTTTTCTTCTCAATGTCTCTGTCTGAAATATTTTTACCTTTTTGTTGTGTTTGAAATGTTTGACACAGGTGGTGGAAGGACTTGAAAGTGTAGTAGGAAAAGGTGCAGGGAAACTATATGCCTCAATCGACATAGAAGGAGCAAGAGTTGGCCGAACAAGGCTAGTAGAAAACGACTCGAACCCCCGGTGGTACGAACAGTTTCACATATGTTGCGCTCATATGGCTTCTGACATTGTCTTTACTTTGAAAGAAGATGAAGCCATAGGAGCCACCCTTCTAGGCCGAGCTTATCTTCCTGCCACAGACATACTAGGTGGTGAAGAGGTTGATACTTGGCTTGATATCCTAGACAAAGATCACAAACCAATACATAAAGGGTCTAAAGTCCATGTTTTAGTTCAATTCTTTGATGTTACTAGAGATTTGAATTGGAATAGAGGGATCAAAACACCCAAATTTCCTGGGGTACCCTACACTTATTTCACTCAAAGGAACGAATGTAAGGTTACCTTATACCAGGATGCCCATGTCCCTGACAACTTTGTCCCTAAGATCCCTCTTTCGGGTGGGACTCACTATGAGCCACACCGGTGTTGGGAAGACATCTTTGATGCTATTACTAGTGCTAGGCACTTGGTTTACATAGCAGGGTGGTCCGTTTATACTAGTATCACCTTAATAAGAGATACTAGGAGGCCAAAACCGGGTGGAGATATGACTTTAGGGGAGCTCCTTAAGAAGAAAGCAATGGAAGGGGTAAGAGTTTTGATGCTCATTTGGGATGATAGGACTTCGGTTAAAGGGCTGCATGAAGACGGACTAATGGCCACCCATGATGAAGAAACAGCAAAATATTTTCAGGGTACAGAAGTGCATTGTGTCTTATGCCCTCGGAACCCTGATAGTGGGAAGAGTTTCATACAAAACATTGAGATTGGCACGATGTTCACCCACCATCAAAAGATTGTTGCTGTTGACAGTGCATTGCCTAGTCAGAGTTCTGATAAAAGAAGAATCGTGAGTTTTGTTGGAGGTATCGATCTTTGTGATGGGCGTTATGACACTCAATTCCACTCCCTCTTTAGGACACTTTCAACAGCACACCATGATGATTTCCATCAGGCTAACTTCCAGGGTGCCTCGATCAACAAAGGTGGTCCCCGAGAGCCATGGCACGACATTCATTGTAAGCTAGAGGGGCCAGTTGCTTGGGATGTCTTATACAATTTCGAGCAAAGGTGGAGGAAACAAGGTATTAAGGATATCCTACTTGACGTCAGAGAAATGAGCTCAGTTTTCATTCCTCCTTCTCCTGTTTTTTTCCCTGATGATCATGAAACTTGGAACGCTCAAATCTTTCGATCCATAGATGGCGGGGCTGCCTTTGGCTTCCCTGATTCCCCTGAAGAGGCCGCAAGAGCAGGACTTGTAAGTGGGAAAGATGGTGTCATTGATAGAAGCATTCAAGATGCATATATTCATGCTATAAGAAGAGCAAAGAGGTTCATTTACATAGAAAATCAGTACTTCGTAGGAAGCTCATTTGATTGGAAAGCAACTGATATAAAACCTAATGCTATTGAAGCTCTGAATCTTATTCCTAAAGAACTCTCCTTAAAGATTGTTAGTAAGATTGAAAAAAATGAAAGATTCACTGTGTATGTTGTTTTACCGATGTGGCCTGAGGGTTTTCCTGAGAGTGGTTCAGTTCAGGCTATACTTGATTGGCAGAGGAGAACTATGGAAATGATGTACACTGATGTGATTCAAGCCCTTCGAGCTCAGGGGATCGAGGCTAACCCCAGGGACTATCTTACATTCTTTTGTCTAGGAAACCGTGAGATCAAGAAACCAGGTGACTATGAGCCTGCTGATAGCCCGGAACCTAACACTGATTATAGCCGAGCACAGGAAGCTCGGAGGTTCATGATCTATGTTCATGCTAAGATGATGATAGGTAACTCCTTGCTCTGGTAGATCATATATCTAATATCTTATTTTTGCACTAATCAAGTTCTTGAATAGTCTCTTAGATCAAAATTATGCAGCTTTGAAGAATTTTTTCCAATTATAATCTATGCTAATGCTAAAATACTGAGTTCGACTTAGTTTACTTAATGCCCCATTATACAACATTGATTGTTAATGCTATATTGATCACTTCTAATATGCTTAAAAATACATGTGACCCACATGAAATTTTCTACAGAAGTATCAACTTTGAGAGATTTGTACCTTTTTCTTCTCTTGAATCCACCTTATGTGAAATTATTAGCTCTAATCTGAACTTATATATGCTTATAATCTATCAAAGCTCATGATCTGAACTTAAACGAAACTATTAACTATTAATATGTTTCTTTAAGGCAAAACGATCAACATCTAAAGTTTTGTTTATCAAGATATCACCTTAGTACCATGCTAACTATATAAGATCTTTCTTGTGATAGTTGATGATGAGTACATAATTGTTGGTTCTGCCAACATAAACGAGAGGTCAATGAATGGAGCCAGAGACTCAGAGATAGCCATGGGAGCTTACCAACCATACCACATATGCAGCAGAAATGAGCCAGCAAGAGGTCAAGTTCATGGTTTCAGAATGTCTTTGTGGTACGAGCATTTAGGCATGCTCGATAACGTGTTCCTTGAACCAGAAAGTTCAGAATGTGTAAGGAAAGTGAACCAAATCGCGACCAAGTACTGGGATTTATACACTTCTGAGGCCTTAGAATATGATCTTCCTGGACATTTGCTCAATTATCCTATTAGTATCACTGAAGAAGGAGAAGTGGTTGAGCTTCCTGGATGGGATTGTTTCCCTGATACTAAAGCTAGAGTTATTGGCACTAAATCTGAAACTCTCCCTCCAATTCTTACCACTTAACCAAAACCAAAAAAATCAGTATTATGATAATATGCTTTACCTTGTTTCTTTAACTTTACTATTATGTGAGACTTGGGTATGTTATGTATGTTGATTATATGTGGTGAGAATAATCATAAGTTGAATATTTGTTGTACTGATTTTTGTACCTTCTATGTATTACTTGTAATAAAAATGAGGTATGTACTTTTGAGGTGGTGGTTGGGTAATAACCTTGGATTTTATTCTTCCCTTTGCAGTTTTATGTTGTATTGAGTTCAAAAATATCCATAAATGAACATGTTTTACCTAGAATATGTCAAGAGTGGAGTAATATCTAGTACTTCTACTATGTGAAGAAAGAGCATGATATGTGCGATAAAGAGCTAATTTAATTTCTTTACTCAGAAATCACTGCTCAGATGGCCCATTGCCCCACTTATATAGTTTGAAGTTTGAACCTTAAGTCAAAGTGATGGTAGGCAAAGGTGTATATTATATTATCGGCATCATTTGTGGTGAAGACAAAGATATTGTCACCAATCTTTATTATTTGGTGAAGGCTTCACCTAGGAAGCTTCTTTTTTTGTCTTGTGGTTTTTGTGTTTGTCCTCTATTTCCTTTATTTATGATAAATATCCTTTGTTTAAAATGTTTATCGCAATTTATAAGGTACTCCTTGGAATATATAGAGTTATGTACTCTTAATTTATATTCCTTTATATATATATATATATATATATATATATATATATATATATATATATATATATATATAAAATTCAATGCACAAATTATTACAATAGGCGGTCTAACTTTAACATAAAACTAGTTTTTTAGTTCGGGCGATGCCCCAAGTCAGTTACAATTTTACAATTATCAAATATAATATTATATATAAATTTCATAATTGATTTTATTAGCTTTTCGCAATATTTTGTTTAGTCCGAAATTGGAAAATGGACATTATGGCATGATGAGTTGTTTAAAAAAAACTTCTAAGGAGTTGGGGATTAAAATAACAATTTCAATGAAATTAGGGTAAAAGAATGTTATTAGTTGATAAAAGTGTTAGAGATCAAAAGGTTAATCTATGTCTTTATAATTACATATAATTATAAGACTTTATTATGATAGTGTTAGAATGTAGTGATTTAGTGGTTGAACACTCACATTTCGATTCAAAGGTCTTGTGTTTGAATCTTAGTAATTACACATTGATAATATATTTTAATGAGATTATAAACATGTGTATTAGAAGTTTGAGAAGAGTGTCACGTGGCACCGTTCCTTTGATGGGAACGCCTTTTAATATATTTGTATAGATTAGACAAACCCAAACCTATATTCTCTTAACAAACCTGTTCCATTTAACTATAACCCAACGCTATTCCTGAACATCTCACACCAACCTAAACGTCCCTTCTCTTCTCTTTCCTTTGTTTCCATTCTAATCTCGAATTACAGGAGACAATTTTATTACATAACTCGACAGTCTTACCGAATGGACTAAACTAGTCACTAAATGGATTGAACTAGTCACGAAATGGAATAAACAAAGTGAGAACTGAATAGATTAAACTGGTCACTAAATAGATTAAACTGGTCACTAAATAGATTAAACTAGTAACTATATTCAGATAGATGATCCGTTCTCTTCTTAACATTGGCTTTGGACTCTTGCCTAATTTTAAATTAAAAATAGGTGGTCTCTTGCAAAACCAACTAAATTTAACGAGACCTGATAAGGAAAATAAATAAAATATTGAAATTGTGCTCTGGGAGTATATAGAGTTATGTACTCTAAGTCATATGGTATACTTTTTTTTTTTTTTTTTTTACTTATGTAACGGAATAAGTAGAATATGGACTTTGAATTGGTCTACTCTTCCTTTGATGTCTAAAGTACTAAGAAGTGTTGGTCAATCTGATGGCTTTCTGGCTACTAATCCGCATTATATGAACTTCTAATTGCAGATTAAATATCAATATACGTTAACCTTCCAAGTTTTGAGCTGTTATTTAACACTAGAACAACAAGCAACTGTGCACTTGCTTGGAACATACTATAGTGTTGAGTAAGTGAGCTAATGATATGGCCTTGGCACTTGGGCCCATCTCGATTCTTGAAAAGGTTGGAGGGAGCAAAGCAAAAAAGAACATGACTTGCTGCCAATTAAACCTTTAGAAAATGCATGGATCTTAATTCTTGATGAGATGTACAAAAATAACTTAAAGTTAAACTACCTATTAATTTTCACTTTTTGAAAATAACTATATAATAAGTTCTTTTAAAAAGCAACTACCTATTATCATTTTTTTGAGTGGATTTCGTCAATGAAGTCCATATCTCATCTTTCTCGCGAATTTCACAGGTTATGCTCTCAAATCTTCCATCTTTCTAATTCATGACATATTGACATCATATTGAAGACAAAGAGTGTTCACATTGGGCATTTAGCAATAAGCAATTACATATAGTGTAACACCCCTAGGTGTGGGGGAGCTCATTAATAGTAGATATTGCCCTTTTTGGGCCCTAGCTCACAACCCAAAAGGCCTCTAGTAGGTTGAGGTGTCCTCCTCTATACAAAGAAGGTTTTGTTCTCCTCAACTTTCGTTGTGGGATAGCCAAGATCTTAAAATTGTATAAGAAATTTAACAAATTTCCTAGAAATAATTCGAAAATTTAACGTTGTGCATAAGAAATTTTTACTTAAGCTATATAAAATTGTATAATATTCTTGTGTCCTACAAAAGTCATAAAGATTGAACTTTATAGTTTTACCCTATTATTTTACTTTTACAAAAATCTCTGTGTCTTGCATACATCTAATATCTAATAATCAAACCTTAGTAAGAGCCTAATATGTAAGTTGCTTATTTGCTAATTTTCTCATTTGGGGATTTTAAAATTGAAGAGATTTGAACTACCTAAATTTGAGTATTACTTCTCAGTACTAGGTAGAAAATCACTCAAATTCTTCCACTAACTCTTACCTCTATTAGTTTGTAATGATGTTGAAAATATGTTAAGTTATACTCTATTCAACTTTTTTAATTTACTTTAGAGAAACAGGTTGAAATTAATTAAGTCTACATAAATTTAGACGAGTCAATTCAATTAATTAGAATTCATCATCATAGATTACGAGATCCTAGAACTTAAGAGATGATATGGCCTATAACTATGTGCAAGGCCCCGAGATATTACACTAGCCAATAATTAGACTATATCCAATATATTCCGAATTTTCGATCCCGAATCAAATAATATGAGATCAATAATTTAATGAATATATTCCATTACCAATTTTCACTCCTCATCTCACCAACAACTTTCCAAACTCCTTCTTTCCATGCAAATTCTTAGGTGTTTCCATGAGCACCTAAAACTATGTGCTCTCAACCACTTTTTTTTGCACATCTGTCAAATATTTTGCTCAAATGAACAAAAAATGTGCAATAAATTGTGCAAAAATATGAGAGGGATCATCTAGTTCTAGGTGCTCCTGGGAGCACTATGAAGGCTTTGATCTTTCCATCGTGGAACTAAAAAGAAAACTTTTAGGAGATTGGTGGGCTTCACACTAAGTAAAGTTACCTAATGCGCACGTCTAACATATAGATTTCCACTGAGTTTGGAAAGACGTCTCATTGTTGTGGACTTCAACTTGGGTATTTTAGCAATTTTATAAGTTGTAGGTGCCAAAGTGATATGTAAGCTGGTACCAAAACGCAGTCAAATTAGTACCAAAATGCATTTGTGTCACTTTGGTAATGTCGTATTGGTATCAAAGTGACTATTTTGATACCAACTTTACTGTGATTTAGTACTAACTTACAATTACTTTGATACTCCAACTTATGAAATTACTTTAATATCCTTGTTCGAGTCCATCTTAGACTCCAACAATGAGACACCAAAACTTTCTCATATCCACTCATGAGGAATGCTTAAGAAAGTACAAAACGTATAGAAAAAAAGAAGGGTAAAATTACTGAGTTGCTAAATGAAATTATTGGCCAATAGCAAACTAAAAGCCCTCTTTCTAAGTAACATACATACTTGTGCAGTTGTGCTTCTTACCTTTCTCTATTCTCATGCAGCATTTGGTGTCTAATGATATTTGCCCACTTTCACAATATCTTTGCTTTTACTGGTATGTTTCACTCTCTCTTTCCCCTTTCTTTAGCTGGGCATTCTCAATTTATTTGTTTTTGTTTGATAGAAAGTTGGGTACTTTTTGTATTTCATTTGTCTGATCTAATCTGTTTTGATCGTATACTGTAATACCCATATCATATAAACAATAAAATTGTGTAATCAGGGTTCCATTTTCTCTTAATATTGTGAATTTACAATTAGATTTGCACCCCTTTGAATTTGCCCCTGTGCTTGTTTTGAGAAGTCTGAATTTATAGAAGTTTTATGCTGTCATATAGAAGTTGAATTGTACATTAAATTGATAAATTGTTGAATTGTTGTGATTTGTGGATTGAGATTTGTGGTAATGGTCGTTTAGATTGTTCTCTAATAATGTGTGTATATTTAAATGCTAATTTTGGATGATGAAAAACAAAAGTTTACAATTTTTTTGGAAAGAAGGTGGAGGAAAGTCACGAAGGTCCTGTACTTCATTTTCTCCGACATTAAGTTGATTATTAACAAGATTATTGTGCTATTTTGAAGTTTATAGCTGTAACCCCGATTTCTGTTTGTTATTTATCAAACAACTCATGAAAATTAACATGCATAGCTTTCGATTTTCGAGATGTTCTTTTGGAGAAGAAATTTAAGATGATTTAATTTGCTTGACATTGATCTTTAATCTTGTATGAGCACTTCCTTTTGCAGAAATAATACCAATATTTTGTATAGGTATCAGGGAATGAACTAGTAGTTTTGTAAAAGGAACCTTTTTGTTTTTGAACTGCTTTTTTCTCATTCTTTCAAGATTCAAGCTTTGGAGTATCTGGGTATCCAAGAAGAGAGTTTTAATTTGTTGGTTGTCATAATCTTTAAGAAATGACTAAAATCACGACTTGAGGTTCTAAACTCGATAAAATGAAACATTTTATTGTCTTGTACTATTAATTGATTGTGTCTGAGGTAGCAAATGTTGTATAAGTTTCTTTCTTTTTCACTACACATTACTCAAAAAATGAAAGTCCACATGTCCTTCTTAGCCAACTCTAACATTTCCTCCAACTCTTCTTCAACCCATATTCTCTCAGCAATGTTGAAGGGATGAAGTTTAGCAATACAATGATCAACCATATGAAGCTTTGCAATGCAAAACAAAGCACAAATTCTGCAACTCATATCAAAGTTTGAAAGACACTTCTTATACTAATATTAGATTATTAATAGCCAACACAATTTCTAGCCGAAATGACGAATTCAGGCAAGGCATTTAAGCACCACAACTTCATCCAATTCCTATGACTCTAGTTTGAGAACTCCCTTTTTGCCCACAATCCTCTATAGAGCACAACATGTGGTAAGCTGACTTGGTAGTGTATTCTCCATGGAATGAATAGTGCCAAATAAGTTCTTTGCTAACAATTATGAAACCTTTTCCTTGATAGGAAAAATTACTCTGAACTTAAAGGGGATTGGAAGCCATTTTTCAACAAGTCTTTCTTGATATACCTTGTTTGATAGTCTTTTTAGATTGCATTTACTGATTTTGCAGGATCTTTCAGACAAGGAGTATTGTGTGTTAGATTTTAGTCCATGGAAGTATGTGATTTAAGATCTGTGCTTTTCTGCCTCTATTCTGATTGTTACATATGACGAACGTGTTTTTAAATCTATTTTGTATCTTCTACAGATAAAAATCATGGAAGCCTTGATGAGTGCACATATTGTGAATGTTCCTGTTTGTCGTGTAAAGCAATGTAATCACTCTTTACTCACAGCCAGTTCCCCAAGATTAATCGGAAAGCTACACCGGAGTGTATTTGGGATGATGAACAACTCCAAATTGACAAACTCAGTTACTGCTTCTATCCAGCCACTTGAAGCTTCAACCACAGACCGCTTTGACAACACACTGCCATCCAAAGGTTACTGTATGTTAAGAATTTTATTAGGAACCTCTCTTTGTTGCTGGGAGTAGAGTAGACTCAGTAGAGTTTGCAGTTAATTCTCTTACCCTCTTTTTCCCTTGACTAGTTAACTAACTTTTCATTGGGCAGTACTTGGACAACCATTTGGTGTTTACTTTTTTTCAGAGATAACTATTTCTGGTGAAAGAGTCTGTGAATTCTTGTCTCTGATTGACAGATTAGTGCACTCACTTGTATTGCAGACTGAAAAAAGATATACTTATAAACATAAGCTATACCTCCTTTTTTTATACGAGGATATTCTTTGTTTGCAAAAAGAACCATTTGTTTTCTATAAGTGGAGGTGAAATCTGTTTGTTGATGGATTGTTTCGTTCTGTTATGCTACCTGGACTTGTTTGTTGATCAACTTGAGGCTTGAATTCAATTCACTGAAATTTGTCCAAAAAGAACTATAACTCTTTCCAAGAAGCCTCCAGTGGAAGAGTCATAATGTCATATACACCACTATGGTGATTGATTTATCTTCTGTTAATAAGGAAGCCTTTAATGTTTATCAAAATGTTGTTTCTTTACAGGCATGCCTATGATGACCTCTAGGACATTATTATGCATGTCAGTACATTTTATGCTTGATGCATAAGAATTGACCTCACTTTTTTTGGATCATCATTCTCTTTTGCTTAACTTACAACTCGATATTTCCATCTTTGTTGCTGTAAATTGTCATGATTACTCTGTGAGTGACATTTCTGTCATTTATCTGCAGAAATGCTCAACTTGTGGAGAAATGTAGATGCTGTTTGCTTTGATGTTGATAGCACTGTGTGCGTAGATGAAGGTATTGATGAATTTGCCGAATTTTGTGGAGCTGGAAAAGCAGTTGCAGAGTGGACATCAAGGTTGACTTTCCTCTTATGCTGTGCATTATCCTCCGTGCCTAGTTTGTGATCTAGATGCTGATATCAGTTTGTTGCATTTTAAAAATGCTTTTTATTTTTCTTGCAGAGCAATGAATGGTACAGTTACCTTTCAAGAGGCACTGGCTGCTAGGCTATCCTTAATAAACCCATCTCTTTCCCAACTCCAGGATTACCTAGAGAAGAGGCCTCCACGGTGAGCTGACAATAAAACCTATGAATTGAATAAATTCAACAGAGCAGGTTTCTATGATGTCTTACATTTACATATCATCTAAATGCTCCATGTCAAAGGACTCTAAGATTTCATCCTCTTAACTTGATTTATCGTGTACCCACTTGTTAAATATATTTCTGTGTGGTCAATGTCTCGATGGTCACCTAACTTGCAGTCTTACACAGACTTTGGTGCAACTGTGCAGCATGTCCAACTGTACTAGTGTTCTTGTCCGTGTTGGAATGTATAGTATCCTGCATTACTTAGGTGAATCGCGGGGACCATGTATCATAATTCATATATGGTTAACTGATCATACTGCAAGCTACATAGAATTGTTGGGTTCAAACCTATCAATGCATTTGATGAAAGTTGCTGTTTTAAATTCATAGTTGAGTGATGTCGGCAATAATGTTAGTGTTCCACTAAATTTCTGTATTCTGTGACTTTAGATGCATAAATGACTTACTTCCTTTTTCCTACTTTCCTTTGGTGGCATAGAATACTAGATCGAGTATTCGTTTTTTCTTCTGAGTCTCTGCATGTTCAATTCTGTAATTTAAGGTCAAAAGTAACATAACTACCTGAACTTCATGTATCTTATATAGAATATAGATGACGAAGAGAAACTTTTATATTTCCGAAATTCTCATGACATATGTTCGTGACCTTTATGTATAATAAAATGGTATATTTCCCTTTATAATTTTCATTATTGTTTATCCTTCTGTCGGTCTTGTTTATTTTCCCAAACAAATTCTCCACCATTGAAGATGCATCTATTGCATCTATCTTCCTTGGGTTTTACCCTTTTCTTTCACACTTAGAAGAGTAGGAATATCTTTTATTGATGATGGTTTATCTTAGGCTTGAACAAGGAAAATGAAGATGATGTTTACTTGCATAAATACATAGAATCAGCAGCGTAATTTTTTCTTGCCAATTCATGTAAGGTTTCACTGAATAGATTTGACTCTCTGCTAGTCTGCTTTTTTCCTCTAATTCAGCTTGGAATTGTTCTGCATTGTGCACTCCATTGTTATGAAAGGCCTGCTTATAAATTTCATAGATAAAATAATTAACCAGTCGAGCTTATTGATATACAGACTTTCTCCAGGAATAGCAGATCTGGTGAAGAAGCTTAAGGCTAGGAACGTTGATGTTTATCTTGTATCTGGAGGCTTCCGTCAGATGATTAATGTATGTCATTTTTTTCACCAATGTCCTTGTTAGTTGTTATTGTCATCTCTGGTTATAAGCATTAAGTAATTGAGGAACCCTTGTCACCAATGAGTGGTGCTACTTCAGTATTATAACTGAAAGCTTAACTATTTTTTATGCATCCAAGTTCTGATCATGTACTCATGTATTCCCAGTTTGTTTAAAATAATGACTATAACTTTCTCATCCTGAAGCCTGTTGCATCGATCCTTGAAATTCCACTCAAAAACATATTTGCCAATCAATTGCTCTTCGGAGAATCGGGAGAGTTTCTAGGGTTCGATGAAAATGAACCTACATCAAGGAGTGGAGGTAAACCTGTTGCAGTACGACAGATACGAGAGGTTTGTTTAATTTTTCTTTTATAAAATGATTTTAGTTTGCAAAGAATATCTTATGAACCACTATCTGTCTCCATTTTCAGGCTTTTGGGTACAAAACATTAGGTATGATTGGCGACGGGGCAACGGATCTTGAGGTAACAATGCATTTTAAATCTTTAAACCTAGCCCACTTATGCCTTAGATTAGCAATTAATTATCCCATAAGATCGTAACAATTGAAGAAGAACTTTGAACTGAAAGAGCCAAATAGGACATTAAATATGAGAAAAAGGTAAGTTTTTTACAGTTGTTCCATCATCTCCACAACCAGCAGATGTCATGACAAAGCGAGTTGATTAACCATCTTTCACTAAAAGATTTCAACATCATGTATGTTTCTTTTTTTGGCATAGGTAATACCACTTCCTTTTCGTGGTATATTTTTCTTTTAGATTTTCTACTTTTGTGTCTGAGTAAATATGACATGGGTTTGGTGTGATTGTAGGCTCGTCAACCTGGGGGTGCCGACTTTTTCATCTGCTATGCTGGAGTTCAACTTAGAGATGGTGTTGCTGCGAAAGCTGACTGGCTGGTGTTCAATTTTAAAGAACTTATCAATTCTCTGGACTAGCTTCGACTTCTTGCAATCCCGTCAACGTATTAGATACATCATTGATGCTGCAACAGTAGCACCCCTTAAACCACATTTATTGTAATCCAACCATTTCAAACGAATTATTGCCCTCCTATTATTAGGGAATACTTACTACCCAAGGCCTGGCATGACCCCTAAGAGGTAAATGGTTGCATTCATGAGTAAGTGATGCAATTGTTTGTTGCATCATGCAATATATGGATATTCCGTATCTATTACATACGCATGTTGTGAGTAAGTCTATTTGTTCCTATATTACAGACACGTTTAAGTATGGTGTTCAACAGATAGAAACACCGTGTTTCCGCTCCCGAAGCCGATGACGGATGACTGATCAGTAGTATTAGAGTTTGCTTATGATGCAATACTGTGATGCTAAGTGAATATTTCAGACTCTCAGTTCCAGACCACAGTGCATTTTGTCCCAAAGCTGAAAATTTATTAAATAAGTGAAGCTGGTGGTTTACTTAGATTTGTTTGATCTTCTGGTATTGTTTGCAATGGTTCACTTTTTGTTTTGACTGTTTACATCTATGTTTTGGTAAAATTAATCGCTGGTTAATTATTTACGTGTTATTTACTGCTTCAGGCTTGCAGTTCAGCTATTGCCAGTAGAAAAAGTAATTTACTGCAATAAAAATTTTCATTTAGGCTTTCAATAAAAAAATCTATCTACCAAACTTCTTATTTAACTCATCTTATATATTTGTTAGGTAAATGCTTCGCGCGAATTTTGTGGAATAAAAAATAAATTTACCTCTTGATAATGTTGTTATTTTCTAGCAAATAATTAATTGATGTGAGGGGGTTTTTGAACGAAAACTTTGGCAGTCTCCAACATGATCCACCCTCTCACCAACCAATGGAACCCCTCCATCATTCGTACTTTGTTTACAACTGAAAGTGCCCTGCGCATACCGGGAGTAGAACTCCCAACAGCAGGATCGCATGCAGACACCCTTTACTGGCCCCACACTAGATCGGTGCTTTCTCAACCAAATCGGCATATTATGTTTTACTTCAGCAACAAGAAATCAGCAGCATGAAAACTCCACAGGAAGATCTTTTCTTCCGCTATTTGTGGAATTGAAGCATCATGCCAAATTGGAAGCTTTTTATATGGAAAATCTGGCACAATAGCCTAGCAGTGAAGGCTAACCTTTTTCAGCGAGGTATAGGTGTAGGCGTGTTTTTATTTTCGCCTACGCGGTGTGAACGCGTATTAGATTTGACTACCCCATTGTTATGGTTTTATTGAAAATTGTTTTGTATTGAAAGAAGTCACCTACAATTCTTTTTAGGAAGAATCATAAACCTAATTGGATATGGGAAAACCGTAGGCACACATTATCAAATGTAGATTTCCCGTCCTGACTCTATAGATAGTCAAAATGAACCAGAGATTGAGTTCGGAGGTGAGGGTACAAATATAGTCATAATGAACCACATTCGCCCAAAGTTGGCCTCTACTAAATATCGATTCATAACAGATTTTATACCCAAAGAATAATCATATAACGTTTTAAACACCCCAAAAATATTTAGTCCGAATTGGTTCAGGAAACACATAAAAAGACTAATTTTAGTGACATGTTATTAAGCAATCAATATTACAGGGAACCTAATAGGTTGTCCAAATTAATCTGATCAATATTAGAACAGTTCTTTAGGTCTTTGATTAACAAAAATAACATGTGGGTAATAAAAGCAATAATGCAGGGACAATCATATAATTTGACAATCAGGCAAACATATAATATTTTAAGGCAAGAATAATAATAATATAAAATTAAGCATAGAAAAGGGGTTAGAATATACAGTAGGACGATTCTATATTAAAGATCTACATCAGGAAAGAAACAGTTAGTAACTTCAATATAAAAATCGTTTATTTAAGGACCCTCAGGATTATACCGTGGCTTGGGTCTGCGAGATTGACAACCTTCGGGACGAGCAATCGTGAAGCCTGAAAATCTGAATGTCTGAAAATATGTAGATTGAATGTACTCCATTTGTGTTTGAAAGGTGAATTTTGTAGAGAGATTGTATGTTTCGTAGAGAGGTTCGTAAAATATTCGTCGAGTGTTATGTGAAAAATCCGTTCTTAAATCTGTACGGAAATCAGGCCTATTTATAGGGAAAACGGCTTTGCGCCAGGCGCAGCTGACGTGGCAAGCGCATGATGCGGCATGACCAGTAAAAAGCATACACGTGGTACGCGTTTTGAAATAGATAAGAAAGAAAATTGCGCTTCACGCATAGTTGTGCGCCAGGCGCACGACACAGTGTGTGGCACAGTGTATGGCACAGTGCCACGTGTCAGGAAAAGCTGCGCCTGACGCACAAGTCGTGCGCCAGGCACACGGCCCTGCGCCAGGCGCAAGCTGTTGCGCTAGGCGCACCAGCCTGGCTCTTGACGTATCATTGCAAGCTTTTCTAAAACGCGTTTTAGAAGATTTTCTTTTATCTTTTAACTACGGATATCCGATTTTACGAGATAAAATCTGATTTTAACTTATAAAAAAATATCTTTTGAAAATACTTATTTATTAAAATAAATCAAATAATTATCAATTAATTGGTTTTTTCAAAGAATTAGGCTCAAAATACAATTAATTATCATGAATAATTAATTGGGCTTTAAAATATGACTTTAACACTTTTCAAAATGGTTTTGAATGGCTTTTCAGACTGCTCTGCCCTTGGATCGGACCAATAAGACCACGATATGTTTCATCATCGGATCCTTAAATGAGGAGACACGATTTTGTGTCTACAGAAGCCCCCACTTTGGCTGAGGTTCAGGAAACCGAAAGTCAAAGTATACGGTGTCGGGACGGAGAACAATTCTAAACGTTTTGCAGTTTAGAACTGATCTATATACGCCGGTCTCTGCAAAACAAAGTTAGTATGCAAGACAATAAGTACAGGCAATCTGATTACCTGCAGATGAAGATGTTAGCAGATAGGTGCCAACAACTTACATAAAGCACATAATGATGCAATAATGCAAACTTAGACTCTCTAAGGATGCACAAGACGCTATGCAAGGATTAAGGTTATGCAAAGCTAAGGGACGACACGTAATGCAAGGTCAGGGTTATGCAAGACTAGAATGTATGAAATGCAATGCAAGGTCAGGGTTTTGCAAGGTTGCAATGCAAGATCAGGATTTTGCAAGGCTAGAAGATGTGTAGAATGATAGCATGATAAGAAACATATGGAATAATTTTCGAAAATCGTTTTTGATAAATAATCGAGGTCCGTAAACGAGGTCCGTAAATAATCGTTTCGGGAGTTTGCTTTGAATCGGAGGAACCACCACACATAGGAAGCCCCCACTTTGGGTGAGCTCGCCTGAATTAGGCTTGAGCTTTAATTGAAATGTACTTGATCTGATATTGAAATATAGTTGATTTGTCTTGAACTTCGAAAGTTGTTGCTGGGGATTCTTATTTGGGAAGTCGATATAGGCAAAGTCAAATATCGCCAGAAACCATGAAATTGTCGGAGGGTCCTTCAGGGACAATGAGAACTTGGATTGAAAAATAAAAAGGTTTAAATTTTATGACTCAAATAGATATAGGTGGGAAAAGGCTTTGACGAGGCTAGGTTCAGACTCGAGTCTATGTCGGGATCTAAAAAGAGATTATGCTCCTGAATTCTAGAAAGTCAAATAATTAGACCATGACCATGTTAGGATTTTCGCTTACGCGGTGTGAGCGCGTATTAGATTTGACTACCCCATTGTTAAGATTTTATTGAAAATTGTTTTGTATTGAAAGAAGTCGCCAACAATTCTTTTTAGGAAGATTCATAAACCTAATTAGATATGGGAAAATAGTAGGCACAAATTATCCAATGTAGATTTTTCCGTCCTGACTCCATAGATGGTCAAAATGAACCAGAGATTGAGTTCGGGGGTGAGGGTACGAATATAGTCATAATGAACCACATTCGCCCAAAGTTGGCCTCTACTAAATATCGATTCATAACAGATTTTATGCCAAGAATAATCATATAATGTTTTAAACACCCCAAAAATATTTAGTCCAAATTGGTTCAGGAAATACATAAAAAGACTAATTTTAGTGACATGTTATTAAGCAATTAATATTACAGGGAACCTAACAGGTTGTCCAAATTAATCTGATTAATATTAGAACAGTTCTTTAGGTCTTTGATTAGCAAAAATAAATGTGGGTGATAAAAGCAATAATGCAGGGACAATCATATAATATGACAATCAGGCAAACATATAATATACAAAGGCAAGAATAATAATAATATAAAATTAAGCATAGAAAAGGGGTTAGAATATACAGTAGGACGATTCTATATTAAAGATCTACACCAGGAAAGAAACAGTTAGTAACTTCAATATAAAAATAGTTTATTTAAGGACCCTCAGGATTATACCGTGGCTTGGGTCTGCGAGATTGACAACCTTCGGGACGAGCAATCGTGAAGCCTGAAAATCTGAATGTCTGAAAGTATGTAGATTGAATGTGTTTGTGTTTGAAAGGTGAATTTTGTAGAGAGATTGTATAAATCGTAGAGAGGTTCGTAAAATATTCGTCGAGTGTTATGTGAAAAATCCGTTCTTAAATCTGTACGGAAATCAGGCCTATATATAGGGAAAACGACACTGCTCCTCACGCGCTGGTTGCGCCAGATAGGGGTGTTCATGGGTGATTAACCGTCCCGAAACAACATTTCGGTTCGGTATCCGAAAGTTTATGTTCGCTCTTTTTGCGAACCGTGACTGTAACCGTTTAGACCGGTTACCGCCTAAGCGGTTAACCGTTTTTTCGGTACGGTTTTTCGGTTAATCATTAACCGTTATTTAAGTTATACTATTATATTTTACTTAATGTACATATATGTTTTTTATTTTTTTGTGCATATATTTTAATATTATATATACTCTAATGTAAAATGTATTATAAAGTGGATAATATATCTATTGGAAAACATAACTAACACTAAGAATTCACTCCATTTCCTAATTATAGTGTATATTTTAGTACTAGAATTTCCATATAATCACATACTTCCTCTAATTATTGTAACTTAGTAACAAATATTAGAATTAATGTAATTGTTTGAAAATGTTTCACAATAATTAAATAGAGCAAAAAAATATTTCGGTTAACCGTTTACTCATAAATCATAACCATAATCGTACCGTTTAACCGTTAAATTTACCGGTTCGGTAACCGTACCGTTAAAATATTTTTTATCGATACAATTACCACCCGTTTTGACCTGTTTTTCGGTTTCGGATTTTTTATGAACACCCCTAGAGCCAGACGCGGCATGACCATTAAAAAGCATACACGTGGTACGCGTTTTGAAAAAGATAAGAAAGAAAACTGCGCTTCAAGCAGAGCGCACGGCACAGTGTGTGGCATAGTGCGTGGCACGGTGTATGGCACAGTGCCACGTGTCAGGAAATGCTGCACCTGACGCACAGTCGTGCGCCAGGTGCACGACCCTGCGCCAGGCGCAAGCTGTTGCGCTAGGCACACCAGCCTGGCTCTTGACGTATCATTGCCAGCTTTTCTAAAACACGTTTTAAAAGATTTTCTTTTATCTTTTAACTACGGATATCCGATTTTACAGGATAAAATCTGATTTTAACTTATAAAAAAATATCTTTTGAAAATACTTATTTATTAAAATAAATCAATTAATTATCAATTAATTGGGCTTTTCAAAAAATTGAGCTCAAAATACAATTAATTATCATGAATAATTAATCGGGCTTTAAATAAGACTTTAACACTTTTCGAAATAGTTTTGAATTGCTTTTCAGACTGCTCTGCCCTTGGATCGGACCAATTAAGACCACGATATGTTTCATCATCGGATCCTTAAATGGGGAGACACGATTATGTGTCTACAATGGGTCAAGATGAACTTTCCCAGCTTTGTGCCACTTCTAATGAAGACCTACATCATTGCCTCAGAGCCTGTCCAAGAGCTTTAGAAGTTTGGTCTATTAGTCCGCTGGCACAATGCATCAATACTCGACCAACTGTGCCTATCCAACAATGGTTGATAGCCTGGGTCACAAAATTCCGCAAAGGGGATGGAATGGAAGGAAATCGGTTCCTGTCTTTTGTGCAACATTGTGGGGAATTTGGTGTGCTCGTAACAATGATGTCTTCCGAAATCAACCGGCCACAACTGAGGCGATTTCTAACCTATTTAATGATGCGCTTTGGCAACACCAATATTTTTGCTGATTCTCCTCCGCGCAATCAGCCAAATACTCCAGGCCCAATTCCCCCTCCCCCCAGGATTTCTGGTAGCCAACATAGGGGAACAAACGCATGGGAACCCTCAAATTACTCTCTTAACTGATGGGTCATGGAACCCCCTAACACAGCAGGGAGGTTGCGCTTGGGTCCAGGAGACAAGATTGAGCTCATATTTGACTGCTGAAGGAACTAGGGCCACTGCCAATTCAGCTCTCCAAACATAAGCTAAGGCTGTTCATCGTGCTATTACATGGGCTACAACAAAGCGGTACACACAAATAAAGATCAAGACCGACTCAGCTCTACTGGTTCATTCACTGCGATCCAAATGCACGCTGGATATTTCAATCCAATTGACGGTAAGTGAAATACAAAAGATGGTTGCCACCCTGCAATGGTGACATGTCTTAAAAGTCCCAAGAGATCAAGTAAAGGACGCACACGAAGTTGTGCGTTGGAGTCGTATGAATGGTAGTATTAATGTACGCTTTCTTGGATGTCAAAAAAATGATTCTAAACAAAATTTGTAAATTTTTACAAGACAGATTTAAAACAATTATCAAGAGAATAACCCTTTTCAACCAATCTCGGAGGCAACCAATAGGGTTATTTACCGAATGAATTCATATTCAAACTTAATTTTTAGATTTAGAAAATAATCTTAAGAAATTGGTATGATACTGCCATAGCATTTCATATCTATAGAATTAATAGTTCACTGATTTTCTTTGAAAAAACATTTTTTATTAGGAAGTGGAAAAAGGAATTCCAAAAGGAAGCAAAATTAAGCAAAGTAAACTGCATAACTAAAACACTAAGGAGGAACAAGACGTGGTAAAGGCCACTCCAGGAATATCCTCGACTAAAATACAAGCTAGACTATATAGAACAAGAGAAATGATGGTAAGACTGATCTTGAGTAACTCCCAAATTGACAAGCCAATCCACCGCTCCATTGCCTTCACGATAAACTTGACCATCTTGATATTCCAGTCCAGTTTGTCGATCATCTCTTGACAACGGTTGATGATATAAGCAAATTCACCTCTTCTTTTAAAAAGCAGTGACTAGCGAGGTTTACACTCACTTAATAGGGTCTTTAGAAGTATGTATGTATAATTGATCTCTTTAATTGCATTTTAGATGCACTCATGCATGATTTACCCCATTAGTTGGATTTGGTTCGTTTTGTAGGCTTTAGAATCCAATTCAGTTACATTATCATCTTTTATGGAAAAAGATTTCTTCCATTCACATTAACTTTAATTACATACACATTGTGAAAATTGATACATTGGAGGTAAAATATTCGTTAAATTTAGATCTTATATTATTAAAATAAAAAATACTTTACGATTCATTGAACCAGGATATTTAGATCAAATCAGACAAAAGTAGATCAAGGCTTTAAAATTTTAGATCAAATCACCTTATTTCAAGTGAAGATAACAACAAACCATAGTTGTTTGATTCATTAAATCTAGGATTACAGTTACAATTTTGCACTACATGTCCCAATTCAATTACTCCCATCATTTTATTCTTCTTTCTTTTAGTCATTTACAAGAATACATAGTATGGTGAATATTTCTATGAGATATCACTCTTTGAATTTACACCCTAACATCTAGTCTATCATATACATAAGCCTAAATACATGTCAAATAGACATTTGTTCATGTGTCTCACCTCACGACTGCTATATTATACACCCGAGTGTCTTATACACTTAAAGCTATTTATTTCTTTGTTCCTTGCTTATTTGTAGAGCTCAAATGAGCAATAAAAAAAAAAAAAAAAAACTTGTTTTAAGACCCGAGTTTATGGCATAAATTTTGCCTCAAGACCCCTCACGTGTTATGCAAGGACCGGGCCATTATATACTCCCTCCGTTTTTTTTTTTTTTTTTTACTCAATTTACTTTGGGGGAGAACCAAGGAAGAAGTACAACAGTATGAGAGAGAAACTGAAAAATGTGAGAGAGAAACTATAAAGTGGGTTAAAATATTAAAAAGTGAATGACATGGGTGGAGAAAGTAGATGTGACATATTACCAAGAATAAAATAAGCAACAGTGTAGATTAAAAAAAAGACCAAAAAGGAAAGTGTATATATTAAAATAATAAAATGAGTCATGTAAGCAATGATGAAACCCGACACACAATAAACACGCCGCCTTGTACACCAACATAGTGTAGGATATACAACAGAATTTGTAACACTCCACCATCATTTCGCAAGGCCATGGAAAATAATATTCCATCAAAGGGAGATTAAAAAAAGGGTAAATGAGAGAAAATGATGGAGAAATAAATAAACAAAAACAAAACGAGATCAAAGAGTGCATTAGACTAGTCAAAAGTAAACCTACTAGTAATACATGTACTTTATCTAATTAGAGAAAAAAGAGAAACAAAAAAAAAAACTTATGAATGAAATTATCAACCAATCCACATTCAAAACGAAGTATATTTACATCATTCATGCAAATTTACCTATCCTCATAATATTTCATAATCAATCATACATACTTGTTTGAATTCCAAATGAACATTTACAAGAAGTAATTTAAATAATTACAAATTTGATAATCACCCTCTTACATGTTCATCACAACTCTAAACAAAAAAAAACTAAACTTGATTAGTAGTTAATCACACTTTCCACCTTAAGGGAACAATTTCCCAAGAACATCCTCTTTCTTTCTCCTTAAACTTTCCCTCTTCCACAATTCTGTCAAAATCCTAAAAAAGTGGTGTAATTCATTTCATTTTCACCCACCAAAAACAACAACAACAACAACAACAACAACAAGATCAAAACTTTGTACAAAAATTCACAAGTTAAATCAGAATAATTATCACAATTAACTGAAATTAATAAGAGTAAGTGATACGATGAATCACACGATCTCTAATAATTCCTTTGTAAAGTGCAAGTCTATTAGCAGGCATTCCCCTGTTTTCAACTTTACTAATCTTCCTTAAAATATTATTACTATGTTGTCTTCTAAATTCCTCATTATCTCCTCTTGGATCCACCACATCTTCTGCAAATCTCACCCTTTTTTTCTTTTTTTCTGCCTTCTTTTCACCTGTTATCAAAAAACCCATAAAAACCCATAATTCAGAAAAAATAAAAAAATAGAAAAAAATAATTAAAAACAGGGGATATTGAAGAAGAGAGAGAAAGTGCAAAAAAATACCTGAAGAAAGACAAGGGCGAAGAATTGGAATTGGGTTGACTTGAAAATGAGGATTAGAAGGAAAAAGATTGGATTTTTGGAGTTTCAAAGCAAGGAGTATGACAGTACCAGAAACAGCAGCCATGGCAGTAGCTAAGAACACACCTTGAGAGCCTATAATGGAGGACATTGAAGTTTTTTAGAGAGAGAAAAAAAGGGTAGAGAGAGAAAGGAGGTGAAGACCTCTCAACTAATTCCAAAAGACAAAATGTGTTCTCTTGGAAATATTAGGCCAATAAATTTATAAGGAGTAGTTTAATATGAACAAGAAGATTGGAGAATGAAGACTGAAGAGGTAGAGAAAATAAAGGGCAAATGGAAAGTACTAGTGGTAGTTTACAATTGCATTGGGGTGGGGTTGGTGTGCCTCGATGGTAACTACTAGTCCATCTTTCTTTATAGACGGATAGACCTAGTCTAATTTGGATTATGTAGAATTAAATGTCTATCTGTTTTTTAACAGTTATTTTTACTCTCATTAATATTTCCTCCGTTTTATAATACTTACCACATTTTTTTGGAATGTTTTATAATACTTGTAATATTATTGTTTTGGATAAATTTTTACACAAAAAAAAACATTACTTTGTTACCAATTACTCCCTCCGTTTCATTTTAATTTACTCACTTCACTTTAGGGGAGAACCAAGGAGAAAGTGTAAAAGTATGATAGAAAAACTGAAAAGGTGGAGAGAGAAATTGAAAAGTGAGAGACATAAATTAAAAAGTGAGTTAAAATATTAAAAAGTAGATGACATGGGTGAAAAAAGAGGAGAAAGTAGATGTGACATGTTACCTAAAATAGAAAAAGCAACAGTGTGTAGATTAAAAAGAAACAGACCAAAAAGAAAAGCGTGTAGATTAAAAAGAAACGGAGGGAGTACATGCAAGTATTAAGAAATAAAGTAAGAATATATTGTACACGATGCATGTGGAATATCTTGATTATAAACTGACATTAGAATAAAATGATATCATTAATAAGAATTCATGAAATGCGTATAAAATGAATTTGAATACAAATTATTTTATTGTCGCAATTAACTCAAATAGCAAACATTGACCTTAACAATGATATGGTTTATGTGAATCTTTATTTTTTTTATCCAATTATCTTGTATAACTACATGCACTCTTCCTTGCAGTCAACTTTAAGCATATAATTAACATTATAAGAATGCGTTTGGATTAGTCTCTGAAAGGTGGATGTAATACAAATGCCAAATTTTTTATTTTCAAATGTTGCTCATTATTTTTTTTTTATTAAGATACTCAATATGTTTGAAATAATTATTTTGCTTGAACTGGAGGGTATTTAATACACTACTTTGACTTCTTTTTTTTTAATATGAAATATTAAGTAGTATCAAACTTCGGTATATTATATTTAAATAGTATTTTGGTTCGGGCGGAGCCTCGGGTAAGTTACAATTATCAAATGTATTATTATACATAAATTTCATAATTGATTATTAGCTTTTCGTAATATTTTGTCTAGTGCAAAATTGGATAATAGACGTTATGGCATGATAAGTTGTTTAAAAAAACTTATAAGAAATTGAGGATAAAAATTACAATTTCAATGGAATGGGAATAAGAGAATGTTATTGCTTAATAAAAGTGTTATAGATCAACTTGTCTATGTCTTTATAACTACATATAATATAAGACTTTATTATGTTTTACTTTGAATCATTAAGCATTGAAATTGTAGTAGATTAGTGGTTAAACTCTCACATTTCATTTCAAAGGTCATGTGTTCGAATCCTAGTAACTACTCATTGCCAATATTTTTAAATGAGATTATAAACATGTCTATTAGAAGCTAGAAAAGAGTGGTATGTGACACCTTTTAATATATTTGTATAGATAAGAGATGAATTCAGTAGTTAACATTTAATATATATCTTTGGCCATAAAGTCAAGTATGACAATTAAATGAGGATCCATAGAGTACTAACAAAATAAATATAAAAAATGTTATTCAAAGTATCAATTTATATTTTTAAAGTATTGGTTTTTACTTATTTTTTACTAACATAATGTAAAAAAAAAGTAATGGTCTAAATTATATGTTGATGAACGTGAAAGTCAAAATGGAATCACAATTAGTAAATGTAGGGAGATATTTAATAAGCACAACATTTTTTATGGTATCTAATGCACATCCAATCATAATTTTTAGTTATGCATGAGTAGAAGTATTTTAAAAACATGATATTGGAAATTGAATAACATGAATGCTTAATAGTTCATATCATGAAATGGATAAAAAAGTAATAGCTAAAATTTGGTGAGGAATATTCGCAAACTCACCATCACAAAAGTACGCCATTGTACGTCACTATTGAGAAAGATAAACTATGGAAAAAGAAAGATCTTTACTTGGTAGGGTAAACCGTAAAGAGCATAGGCAATTGATTAAAATGTGAAATCCACATGGTAATGGTCTAATGGAACTATTGAAGGCTTCATTAATTTGTGATTGGTGAATGGTGAGAAATTGAGATGCGAAAGTACGTAAAAAGCCTTACAGCGCATAGGGGCGTGATTCACAAGCAAAAACAGGAAAGTTTTTTTTTAGCTTTTGCTAGTGCACTGCAAGAAAAGAAATGCTTGTAAAATTTGCAAGGGCAAGTGAAGAGAATGCAACTTTCTTTTAAAAAAAAAAGGAAAATTAAATCCTTTTAATTTTGTACTTTTTTCTTATCTTTATATTAAAGTGGCGTTTGGTTGGAAGAGGGAAAAGGAAAAGGAATCAAGATAGGATTAGTAATAGAAAGGAACTCCCCAATATGTTTGGTTAAACAAGAGAAAGGGTTACAATGTGCAGATTGCAAATTTGCAATGCACCAAGTCGTGTTGTCCCACAGGTCACCATGCCTATCTTTTCTTTCTTTATCATTAAGTTGATCGTGCTGGTTTGCACTTCGCAGGATGTCTCTTGTGTTTTGACATGTCAATCTTTACATAATGCGACATAATCCAACCTCTTTTAAATCACTCCTATGATCAGACGAGAAGTCGTTGTGTTGTGTCCATACGCCCATTGTCATCTTAAATGACTAATGTACTTATGAAAGAGGGGTCAATCTACCCAAAAATTACTTTATGTTGGGCATCCATCATGGTGACAATTTAGCTAGGCAATTCATTCAATTCACCTTTTTCTTCTCTCTTTTCTTAATTTGTTTAATGTCTTTCTTCTTTCGTGCTCAAATTTGGACAATTATTGGGAGTCCTCTAATAGATTCCGTTCGCATAAACTCTAATTATTTACTCCATATTGTTTATGGAGAAAGAATATGTCGAGCCATAATAATATTACATGGCAAAGGAAAGATAGTTTGAGGGTTTACACTCTACCGATCATATTAATCATCTAATTATCTAATTATGCATTTCATCTTTATATATGTTCAAAAGTCAAAATATTAGTGTAAGATCTAAGTATAGAATCCTTTATATTGTGGTAAACTGTTACATGTGAACTGTGAAGAAGTATGTCGTGAGGGTGACTATTGCCATATCTGAGTCCCCATGTGTAACCATGTGTTTGCGCAGGTAGGGCCATGTAATTTGTAACTTCCTATTTCACGAGATCCTGTGAATTACTAGTAATGTTTAATTTGGTAAACATATACTCCATTCGTTTCATTTTAATTTACGCACTTCACTTTGGGAAACCAGGGAGAAAGTCAAAAAAGTATGAGGGCGAAAAGGTGGAGAGAGAAATTGAAAAGTGAGAGAGATAAATAAAAAAGTGAGTTAAAATATTAAAAAGTGGACGACATGGGTAGAAAAAGAGGAAAAAGTAGATGTGACATGTTACCAAAAATAGAAAAAGCAACAGTGTGTAGATTAAAAAGAAACGGACCAAAAAGGAAAGTGTGTAGATTAAAAAAAACGGAGGGAGTAGGATTGAAGATAAATTAGAGAATTTGACCTATTTTAAAGATTGAGGATAAATTATAGGTTTTCTCCTATATTTTAAAGGTTTGACATTAGTATTTGGTAAATAAAAGATTGGAAGATCAATTTGAACACAAAACGTTAATTTCAAACAACTAGTGAGAATAGCTTTTTGGTTAGAGAGAATTGGACTTATTAAGGTAAAATGATAAACATGCTAAAATAAACCAGATGTATCATCTAGTCACCAAACACTTCTATTTTATATAAACAATTAATACATTTCGCTAGCCAAATCAACTAATATAATTAGATTTCAGCTACTTAACTAATTGCCAAACATAACCTATATTTTAGGAGAAAAAAAATCAAATAATATTATCATACTCTAGAAAATTAATTAGTCAAGTTAACGAGCGGGTGGTGAACGTCAAACTTGGGAATCGTTCATTATCCTTTTTTATAAGTTTTCAGTTTTTTTTTAAAGCCAAAAATAAAAATCTGTAGACTATACAAAGTAGTTTCCAATATTTTGTTGTCATTTTTCAAAGTTGACATATTTTGTACAAGTATGACTAATTTTAAGTTAATTATACCTATTATTTATGACTTGTATATTTATAAAATCAAAATTTGAAAACTGACAATAATATTGAACAATCCCTTAGTTTTCTCTTATAGGTTTATTAATAATTGTTAAACTCACATCTATATAAATCTATTAAAAAACGTTCCTAAACAAGGAACGGTGTCATGTGGCGTGTTCCCTAAGAGCGTTTTACTTCATGTAATCCATGTACAATAAAAAAAAAATAGAAATTGCATAGTATAGGTTTTGATCCCTTGACCTCATGTTCATATACTAAAATCTTAACCACTAGATCAAGTGGTATTTAGTATTATTATTTTAAAGTACAATATTAATAAATAAAAATATCTCTTACATGTGGTATAGCACGGACCTAATAGTTTTATATCAAAATTTGTGCAGTTGTGCGTCGTCCATTGATGGAAAAAAAAGGAAGAAACTATGAAATAAAGTGTGCATCGTCCAATCAACATCGGCTAATTAAACTTAAACACGTTCATCTTAGAATTCGTACAAGTCAACTTCGTATTACTTATTCAATTGGAAAATATGGCATAAATTATACTTACATCTCGTGCACAACATGACACATGGCAAAAAGGGGTTGGACTCGCAAAAGAGAACATGCATCACGTAGAAGAATAAGAAAAATACAAATTTAGTATAGACAACAACTAACTAAACTGATTATTGAAAGAAAGGGAAAGAGAGGAGGGAGGGAGAGGGGTCACACTTGTCTGGGAACAGAATTTATGTAACAATATTAGCTTCATATTGTCTCATATACCAAATAAATTCCACTACATATTATTGTCCTTTTTTCCCTTCAATTTCTAACTTCATCGATTGTGGGATTCTCTCTATATTACTACTTCCTTCTTTGTCTTTGTGTGTTTGATATTATGAATTGAAATATAATGTGATATTAAGTTGAAAGATTATTTGATTATGGAGCGATTTTAATGAGAAATGCAGTTTTATTTTCTACACAAATTCTTAGGTATAATAACTGTTAACACCATAAGTTATGATATAACAACCAACAAACCACCGCTTCTTTTGTAAAAAAAAAAAACTCCAATGGCATGAAATAAATGACATTATCAGATCCATATCATTATTTGTATAGTCAATGCCATTCTCGTTGAAGTGTATGTCATTACGCATGTTACACAATAAATTATGGTGTAACATATTACACAAAAAACGCACTGTTAATTGATGATATGTGACATCACACTATTGATGGTGCATCACATCATAAACAACATAATAGTATGGTAGATATTTTTTTTTAATAGTTGAGAAAAAATCCTTTGGGCTGCCCTTGTACAGGGCTCTCACCCAGAGGCTCATTATAAGCCAGACACCCACCAAACCCTACCCACTTAAATTTATAGCATATTGCTTAAGGTAGAAATTGAATCATAGACATTGCTAGAGGTAGGGCTGTTCAGAGTGCGGTTTGGACCGCAACAAACCGCAACCCAAACTATTTTTTCGCGATTTGGGTTGGTTTGCAGTTTCAAAATTGTGGTTTGGTTTGTGATTTCAAGCAAACCGCGGTTTGCGGTCTGGGTTGGGTTTGAATTTTGTGAACCGAAACCGCTCCGTAAACCACAAATTTATATGTTTTTTTTATAAAAAGTTTATATTTTTTGATTTTTTTTTTAAAAGTTTATCTATTTTGATTTTTTTTTAAAAAACACACTTGACAAATTCACAGGCATAAGAGATATGAGATAATACGACTATACAAGACTACAAGTTAATATGATTGTACGAGTATTAGGTTAGGATGTTAAGTCTTTGCACTAATCACTCATCTGCTCCTCTTTGCAATCCCTTGCCTCCCTCACTTATTTGCTCTTTTTTTTCTTTGCTCTTCTTTGTTTATTGTTTGTTAGTCTTTTAACTTCGTCTGCAGATGGGAGCTTGTGAATTGTGAAGTCTTTTTTATTTTATTTGGACTCTTTGTATTTATTATCTAGTTTTAGAGAATTATGTATTGGTTTATCAACAACTTTGTACCCAATTTTTTTTAATTCTTATTTTTCAAAACTCGTATCGCGTAGGAAAATATGGTTAAACCACGAACCACACCACACCAAACCATTTTGTGTGGTCCGGTTTGGGCAAAAGTGCGGTGCGGTTTCGGTTGAAAAAATGGCAAACCGTATATTTGTGGTTTGGTTTGAGTTACATTCCAAATCGCACCAACCCAACCCACAAACAATCCTAGTTAGTGGAGATGGAAAAACTCACCGCTTAAGCCAACCTCATCCATTCTTAATAATATGGGAGACATGCCAAAAGTAGGACATAGGGAATTCAGTAAAGCAGTGGTTCATACTTCATACCTACTTTAATTTCTTTTATACTAAATTACTAATTGAAGTGCTGTCTGCTTTTGGTGTTATAGAATACCTTGCTATAACTGAGTTTGACAAACCAAATATCCACACTCTTATTTCTTTGTGTGCTTTGCCTATACTTTCCCATTATAATACTCAATAAAAAGGTTGAAGAAGGAGAGAAGAATGAAATGATGTTTCCTAAATCCTAATTGATCCACTTGTACATCCCCTAATCTGACAAAAGCCATGTGAAAGACCAGTGACCACAAAAGGCAAGCAAGCTCAAAGTGGTCATGTCTCGACACCTTAGCCACATATCACCATGTCATATTTGATTAATTTTTTTTTTTTTTTTTTTTGGCAACACCATATCACATTTTCATAGGAGAATTTATTGACTTCATGTCTTTCGAGTTTCATCTAATAATTAATGAAACAATGTATGACAGATAACATAGTCTTTCTTTTATTAACACAAATTACAGGTATAATATATGGACCCAAATAGGGTTCAAAGATTACAGGTATAATGCCTATGCTCGTTGAGGACTTCAGGTCCAAAATCCTTCCCCTCCTTCGATCCTTTCTATTGGTGTCTAAACAGGTTATTAAAAAGGTTTTGGGTTGACCCACGTCGAACCATATCAGACACGAACTAATCAAGTTTATGCCAGTCAGTGCCCTGGGTCGGGATCGGTGAGGTTTTGTTCATCTAGGTCGGTCACATTTGAATCATCGAATTACTAGGTGACGGACAGGTCCGGGTCAACCCATTTACAAGTCGGTCCATTTTCGGGTTCGAGCGCCTGTGGACAGAATTTAACCGGGTTTGTGCAGGTCAAATTGGGTATCATGTACACTTGAGTCGAGTCAAGTTCACTCGGGTTAAATCAATCATGACATTGGTTCGACCGCTCGATCATTGCGAAGCATCCGGTCCATTCGCTATTGACCTTCACTTCAGTTGCGATTGAACTTCGGTCGGTCATCTTTTTATATCGAGCAGTTATCTTTTTTAACAACTAGTTATCACATATCAAATAGTTTTAAGATCGAATTATTATACTCCGGTTCGGTTACTTTGGATTTTTCCTGAAAAACGAACCAATAATACTTTCTAAAATACGTGTATGAAAGTCACATCGGTATGCGTATACTTTTATTGATATTGTACTTGATTGATATTTAAATTCTCATTTAATCAAATAAAGTTTAAGATAAAGTTTAATTCTAAATCATGATTACCAACGATATTTTCTAAACTATAAACATCAACTTGAATTTAAACAAGTTGTTATTATCAGATAAAATCAATAAAGGTATTAGTGTAAGTCGATAAATCAATGAATGTATCATTATTATCACTACTAAATATATATCGCTTATAGCAGATAGTTAAAGATATTAATATATAATTAAAGTTAAACTTCCTCCGTTCTATAATAAGTGAAACATAGGGATCGGGCACAAGATTTAATAAACATCACTTTCAAAAGCCAAAAAGTCATAAAATACCATTTTCATTATTAAAAGGATGAAAGAGAAAAGTAAACTACACAAGTTTGTGATGGGTACTCTTGTCATTTTGTCACTTTATTTTTTCCATTTAAGGTATGTTTCACTTTTGGAACGTTCTAAAATAATAAGTGTTTCACTTATCATGGAACTGAGGAAGTATGTTAGAGGGTCTAAAATTTACCTATTATTGTGATTAATATAGAACAAAGGAAATATGGGGGGGGGAAGAAAACCATCATCATAACATATTAGCAAATCGAACTTACAACCCAGTGCATATTGGCCCTGTTTGGTAAAGAGAGGTTTGGGGTAAAATTAGAGGTTTGAGCTCATATTAGAGGATTTGACTAGTTAATCCTTTAATGTGGGTGCTTGGTAAAGAGAGATTTGAAATAGCTTTTTGGGCTCAAAAAGCTCTTTTTGAAAAATTTAGGAGAGGAGCTTTGTGATATTAAAAGTTTGAGAATGAGTGGGGAAATTACATTTATGTCCTAAAGTTCTTTAATATTACTACCCTTACCAAAGTTTTTTATTTGGTTTTTCTTATTCTTGTAATTATTTGTTAATCTTGCATTATTCTTATATCTTATATATTTTTTCTTGTATGTCTTACTCCCAATATATATTCACCAAACATATTTATTTTCTAAACATAAATGGTACAATAATGGATTATGCCAATGTCTTTATTAAATATATTTGCAAATTATCTACTCATAAGTTTAAATATTTTAATAATGATGAATATTGAATTTTTTAGGTGTGGTTAAAATTATTATTTATTAGTATGTTTTATCCCCAATATATATTCACCAACCATATTTACTTTATAAACAAGAAAAAGTACAAAACTGAAAATTATGTCCATGTCCTTATTGGTCATTTTACACAATCAAGTACCAATCATCTATCAGCTACTTATCAAACACCTTAATAAAAATAGCTAATATAATCAGCTAGTCAAATCAGTTAACAGCTATCCGTTAATTGCCACACAGGGTTGTAAACTGTAAAAGCAGTGAGAACAAGCTGGGAAGATAAAAAATGCGAGAGTGATTTGGCAGAATATGATTTGAGGTATATCTACAATAAACACTTTCACCACGGAAACCCATAATGTTTACTTTGTTAGCATGTCATAAAGTGTGTGCAAACCAAAAGACATTTTCCCTTTTCAAAAAGCAAAAACAATAGATAATTTGGATAAAATTTATAGAATATACTCAAACTGTTTTTCTAACCTACTTCCTCCATTTTTTTTATAGATGCTACATAGAGAAAGTTGAGAGTTTTTAAGAAAGGTAGAGAGAGAAAAAGTGAGGGACCACCAGTTTTTGAATAAAAAAACATTCGGTTATTTCACCAAATACTCCTGACAAATCACGAAATTCGCCATATACCCTTGATGTTTTAGATATTCACCATATACCCCTGAGTTTCTGAAAACGTTCACCAAATGCCCTTTTTCTAACGGACGTTAAGTCGACGTTAGCTTTATTTACGATATTGCCACTATTAACCCTAAACCTTAATCCTAATCTACCCCTAACCCTAATCTAACTCCTAACCCTAACCCACCCTCCCATTCACCCCAGCCCAGCCCCCCCCCCCCCCCTCCTCCCCTCCCCTCCACCTCGAAGCCGGCGCCTCACCCCCTCACCCTCCTTTCCACCGCCGCAAAGAAGCCTTCCCCTCCCCTGCAAGCCCCAGGCCCCCACCCTTCCCCGCAAGCCCCAGCCCCCACCCCCGCGATCTCCCCAGGCCCCCACCCCCTCCCCTTGCCAGCCCGGCCAGTCCCCATCCCCCTCGATTTATGCGGCGGCCCCCTCCCCGCCCCCTCGATTTCCGCATTGAAGACGAAGATTGTTACCGCGAAAGTTACCGAAACTTTGCTCGACGAACGTTGTAATTTACACCATTGATAAGGTTTTGAAGCCGAATGAGATTTTTAAGATTTTTCCGGCGATTTCGATACTCCTACAACCACAATCGAAGGGGAAATCGAGGGGAAGAGGGTAGGGGACTCGGGCTAAATCGCGGGGTGGGGGGCCGGGCCGCCATGGGGAGGGGGGGGGGATGCGGGAAATCGCGGGGGGGGGGGGTGGCCGGGCAGGGGAGTGGTGGTGGGGGATGCGGGAAATCGCAGGGGGCTGGCCGGGCAGTGGGGGCGGGGGCGGTGGAGTGGTGGGGAGGAGGAGAGGGGGTGGAGGCCGGGCTTGGGTGGAGGGGAGGGGGGGTGGGGGTTGTTGGCAGGGGTTAGGGTTAGGGGTGGGTTAGGGTTAGGGTTAGGGTTAGGGTTAGGGGTTAGGATTAGGGTTAGAATTAGGGTTAGGGTTTATGGTATTAGGATTTTAGGGTTAGGGATTAATAGTGGCAATATCGTAAATAAAGTTAACGGCGACTTAACGTCTGTTAGAAAAAGGGTATATGGTGCACAGTTTTGAAAACTCAGGGGTATATGGTGAATATCTGAAACATTGAGGGTATATGGTGAATTTCGTGATTTATCAGGGGTATTTGGTGAAAAAACCGAAAAACATTTGTTAAGGAAAAAGTATGGGTATTTTAAAGGAGAAAGTGGGGGACCACCAACTTTTTAATAGTATTTTAAAATCTTTATGGTGAAAAGGGATCCATTTATGGTATATAGCATCTATTATGACATTTCCATTTAAGGAAAATGTAGCATGTATAAAAAAACGGAGGAAGTATGTCTCTAGTGCATAGATTTAGCTCTAATTCCTATTATGAGAATAATATCTTTAATTCCCTATGCCATCTATCTATTGATGTTAAATAAAACTAAAAGAAATAGCTAATTCTAAGCACTAGGCTATAAATTAGAAAAACCCATATTTAAAAACGTTATGTTTTTACAAAGTTTACTACATTTTTTTAAGGTAAGATGAATGGGGTTCATTTGAGGGGAGATAAGGGAAAATTCCTCAAATAAGTCCCATGAGGTTTGATCCCTAGAACTCAGGGATATGATATGGGAAACAATATCACTAATCCACGGACATTGCTACACCTACCCACCGGGTAGGCAACCCACTACTAATAGAGTATTAAAAAAATTAATAATTATGTTGAGTTGAATTCCATTACCACAACTCTCAACAAGTCTTTATTAATGGTGGGTAGACAAATTTTTTTCCCTAATCCACCACCTCAAGGTCCTCAACCTCTACAAAGTTTACTACATGGATTCACCTTGGCAATGACAATCATGCAATCTTCACACTGTTGCCCATTCATCTATTTTACGTTCGGATAATGCAATCAAATCCTAATTTTGCATCTACTAATTTATCTCACATCTGGACACAATGAACATTTAGAGCATTGCCAGAGATCAAAATTAGTTCTCAGATCAGAGGGGATTCAAGGCCTCCAATTTTAAGGAACCTAACTATATTTTTATATTTTATTTTTAACTTTTTAGGTTCTATGAGTTTATTGGGGAAAAAAATCAACATTTGTGAATCCAACATTTTACCCCTAATTTATATACTTTTTTCTTTCTTCACATTTCATAGCTATTTTAGTTTTATCTTTGGTATATCTTTACTATTTGTTGTATTAAGGTGTCTCCTTGTTAAATATGAAATTAACATTGAAGTATTTAAGAAAGTTAATATTTTTCCACACCATTTTTTATAAAAAAAACTAAATTAGTTATTAAAATATGAAATTGTGAATCCGTTTTACAGCCTAATAGGGCCCATGTTTAATGCGTGACACAGGGCCCAAAATTGTCCGAGATGGTTGTGCTAGTTCTTAATTTCATATGCCGTCAATACACTTATCTAATTGTTCCTTTGCTCTGATCAAGAGAATAAGATGTGCCAAACTAGCAACAGATCCTGAGATGAGATTGGTGTTTCCTCGGACATTCCCATTGATCAATTACACAAGTCGTGGTGCCTGATCTGTTTATCATTACATAATAAAAGAGGCTAAAATGACCTCTTTATCGTATTTTTTTTACCCTACAAGGAATTCAGTTAGTACTTATTTTTTTATTTTTTTTGACAACGGGGAAAATTTGCATTAATTAAAAAGGGAAGTACATCCCAATGCTAATACAACCAAACAAAAACAAAGAAACAAACTTGAGCTTTACTCGCTCTTACATAACAATTACAATAACATAAATAACTTAAACTTAGATAAAAACTGCTCGATCTGGAGGTCTGTGTTGTTAGATAATTGTGTTGTAGCTCTTCTGTTGGTGGTCGACAAACGCCATAACAATGATGGAAGCTGGGGGAGGAGTGGATTGATTTCACAATCAGAGGAACGAAGAACAAGCGAGATTTGGAACTCGCACCTTAATCAATCCCCATGACATTCTGTCACATGGGATTCTTGGATCGGGATTCGTGGAAGAGTCACCTTCCTCTGTGACTCAATACCCTCTTGAATGGGTATTACAGGCTTCTCCTGCTCAAAGGAGAAGCTCAACTTAGTTGACGTGCTATAAACCCAATTGACAAATTGGGGAGTCGCCTTCATATATCTTTTTGTCAAGGCAATGATTGATAAGATCATTACTAAGCTAAACTGAAATCTAACCATGGTTAGATCTCAAAGGATTATCCGATTACCAAAATCGGATAAAACAAACTCCAGCCATGAAACCTTTTGCCACACACTTCCATGCTTAATTCCATAAAACAAAAACGGAAACCCTAACCAACCATACAGACCAGGCCTATCACCTTGAAGACAAGAACTACTCCAACAATTAACAAACTTATCAAGCAGATTGAGTAAGCAGACAACTTACTCATACTAACTCAACTAATAACTAACAATGTAACGCGGAGAAATAAACTAAACCCGACACTTAGGCTGTAGCAAGGATAACGATGCAATAACGGGGAAGGGGAAGCCAACAAACACGAACAGGGGATGGGGATGGGAAGACTCACTAAGACACTAAACCAGGGGGGAGAGGAAGGGGAGACTCGACGGGAGATGCTAACCCGAGGCACCACAACAACGGGGAAGGGGAGTGAGAGACCTACTAACGTAACGAGGGGAGAGGAAGGGAAACCCGAGAAACCAAACAGGGGAAGGGAAAGGGAATCCCGACGAATAAAAAACACTAGGGAAATGGGGAGGGGAGGCCCTTGAACCGACGACAACCATTAGGGGAGGAGGAGGGGAGGGGGTAGGCGAAACAGACCGAAAAAAACAGACGACACCACTAGTAGAAGGGAGACAACGGAGGGGGAAAGGAAAACCCTAATCTACGGGGAAGAAATAAGAAGGGTAACGGCGGAGATACGGGGGATTGGGGGCGGGGACGGTCGGGGGAAAGGGAAGAACACGGAGTGGGGGAACTGACCCGACAAAGGACCTACGGCAGGGGAGGGGGAATGAACACAAGACCTGAACGACGGCAGAGAGGGGGAGTAGGTTTACCGGTGACCAGGTGAGCGGCGCACGCTCAGGCCGGCCGTCGGCTAGCCCGCTGCTCAGAGCGCGCTTAGTAAGAGTTGGCTTAGAGTTAGGTTTTTTTGGGAGGTTTTGTAAAGAGAGAAGGAATTTTTTTCCTTGTACATGTCGATCCTAGTACTTAATTACATATACAAGTATGATGTATCGTTCAATCATCATTGCCTAAAGGTTTACAAGGAATTTGGACTATACGTATTGAGTCGTTTAAGCTACTAGTTAGAAAGTATCAAGGAATATCGTGTTCGATTTTTGTTGCGTTGTCATGTTTGATCAAGTTTTGTTTCACAAATTATTGGGTGTAATTGTTACATGATAAATCATATTTACATATAGTTTTTAGGTGCATTTAGGTTGTATTTTAGAGCATTTAGATTCATATATAGATTCATTATTACATTATATTCTTAAGTTATGTTATTCTACTCCTATTCGGTATATTTTCTTATTCTTGATGAATTTCAGGCATTGAGGACGTATTTGGAGTATGATTAGCAAAATTTGAGGATTAGGAGCACTTAGAAAGAAACTACAATGCATAAGGATCGTATGGATATGTCATAGTACGAGTTTGAGCGAAAACGAAGTGGAAAATCATTAGAAGAAATGTGAAAAAGGAGTCATGTCTACTCTTCTGAGCATAACTTTTGATGTGCTTCTTATAATCGAGTTATTCCAGCATATTTGGAAACTAGACTTGAAGAACTTTCCAATGATAGGTTGCACGCTCCGAGGAGACTTCTAGTCAAGGAGTTGTGCCCTTCCGAAGTTGGGACTGTTTTTGTTGGAATCTGTTTTTGTACACGCGGATCACTAATTCCGCCCATTTAATGATATTTCGACCTTCCTTATGTTTGTAACTTACTTTCCTAGTCTTATTAGGTTATTGAATATTTTTTAGGTTAGAGATATCTCTCTCCTCCTCCTCCCTCTATCACGTTATTTTTTTCTTAGTTTTAGTTTTTAGTTTTCTTCTTCTCTTCTCTCTAGCTTTGTAGTAGTAAACCCTAGTTTTTCTTGTTCTTGATTTTTCATGAGTTATATTATTTCCTTCTCTTTATTTCATTGTTTTCTTTAATTATGTTTTTCTTTGTAGATTTAGATTTTATTATTTATTTCATGATAGAGTAGTTTTTATTTCTAGGGTTTGGGAATCCATGTTTATATGTTATAATTCTTGATGGATGTTTATTGATGGTTTCATTAGTCATTGTTATTTCTAATTGATTAGTGTTTTCATTGTTAATCTTGCAATCTGATCAATTGTCTGATTAAATATTGCTAATGAAAAGTCATAGATCGAGAGATAGTACTTTTTAGAGGCTTGCCTACAATTAGCAAATCTGATTATGTTGAGCGATCATACTAGCATATGTTGATTTGAGAGCGTTAAGACCCGACCGTAGGATTAACCTGTGCTCTAGATATCTGATTAATTGAACTATTGATGATATTTTGATAGATTATAAGTATAAACATGGTGAACCATTGCCCTAGATCTTTTTAGTTTGATTTTCATATTTTTATTAGTTTAGAGTTAATTCAAGTATTCCTGATCTTGTTTAGTTTCTCTATACCTTATAAGCTAGATTAAAACATCCATCTCTCTGTGGATTCGACCCTACTTACCCTACTACATTGTTAGAAGGTTTTGCAGGAATTATTTTTGACAGGTGTACGACAGCCTATCAAATTTTGGCGCCGTTGCCGGGGAGACGGTATTGTGTTATTTAGTTTTTATTGTTGGTGAAATTAAACTGTATATACATATATTTTTCTTTTTTCTTTATTTTTGTGAATATTTTTTTTGTTCTCCTTGTCTGTTTTAGTGTGTTGCCATGGAGTGGAATAATTATAGTTCAGAGGGGGATGTTTTTTCTAATTATCAAGGGCAATATGATTATTCTAGGTATTATAATGCGAATGATTATGTTTATGATGCATCATATGATTGTCAAAATTTACAAAATTTGTGCATGAATTCCTATGAATATTCCCATCACCCAAATGAGTCTTATGCGCCTGATTATACCCAATGTTATCAACCTGAAGTGAATCATTATTTTCAACCTGAAACATCAGAGCGTCAGGAATTATTTAACATGATGAAAGAGTATATTGTTAAATAGCATGAAGATTTAAATGAATTAGCTCATGATTACCAAAACATGGCGAAATCTATTGAATTACTTGTTGTGCAACAATCTACTAATCAACTGGTTATACTTGATTATAATGATTTTGGTGTTGAGAATTATACTTCAGAGGAGAAAGGCATTGATTTGACTCATGATAATTTGTTAGAAGGTAAGGGTGTAATTGGTGAAGTTGGTAGTGAGTGTATCTATGTTGACGAATCTATAGTTGAGAGTGAATTATCTGGCACTTTTTCGATAAACTTTTCGTCTGCATATGAGCCTAAAGTTGAGAGTGAGATAATGCATGAGTCTTTGTCAGTTCCATCTGATACTGTTTTTGAGTCTCACGTTCACTTCTCTAGAAAACTTGATCTTATTCCTTCTTCCCCTTTATTATATCCTCCATCGTTCCTTCTTTCTCCCCTTTTGAATGACTCTCATGATAATGTAAATAATGTACAATTATTTTCTTTTCTTTCTTTTGAGTCATGTAAAAAGACTAACGATTTTTCTTTTTCTACTTCTTGTAAATCTAATTTTTCCTTTGATTTTTCTTTTTGTAGTTTTAGTAATTTTTTAGGATTGATTTTTTTCATTTTTACTTTTCATTCTTATATAATATGCTGTGAGTTGTTTGCAGGAACGTATGATAAACTTCTTAGAGCATTGAACTATTATGAGTGATCTACTAATCTTTAATTTTATTTTTTATTGAATTCACTTGACTTCAATATTTTTAGGTTAGTTATTTTATTTTTATTTCTTATTTTTGTGAATTCATTTGAATTCTCATTTTCTTATTTTAATTAGTTGATTTTCGTATTTTATTCTTTGTCTTTGAATTCACTTGAATTCGTTTTTTTTTTTTAATTTGTTTTAGTCCACTAACGAGCTAACAAAATTTGTGAGTTGTGTTGTCATGGTTTGAAAGCTTTACAGGTTGAAGTTGTGCGTTTGGACAAGTGAGGCTTAATCACAAACTTGTCGAGGACCCGCTGCCAACCCATCGCCCAACGGGTCTCACACTCTGCACAAACTACAGCTGTCTGCCAGCCCACTGGTTGGTCAGCTTCGTTGGCCTACACACTGCTCGCTAATGTAGCAAGCTGCCTGGCCCGCTGGGTTCCCAGCGCTCGCTGAAGACCACCTGTTTCTTTCCTCCGTCTTCGTCTTCCCCCACACACGACCTGCTTCACTCCTTCCCCCCTGGTTCTGTCCTTCGTCCTCTTCCGTCCTTCACCCGCCTCCTGTAGTCCTGTCGTTTTCTTCACCGACCCAGCACCGGCGAATCACCATCACAGTCTGCGTCTTTTCATCTCGTCAGCCCCACGTCTTGTTTTTCCCCCTCCGACACCAACCCCCCTCGCAAGCCTCTCCTAGTCTGCACAGCGCACCACCACCCGCGCCAGACTTCTTCGCCGACTCCCACCATCGCCTGCGTTCCCCTCGCAACACCTCTCGCTCCTCTCTGTTCTTTCTTTCCTTCGTTCCCTCTTTCTCACCCACGATTCCTCTCTCCCCATCCCACGTCCGCTTTTTCCGACGAACCACCGGCCGTGGCCGCTCCGCACCACCATAAATTCTCGCCTAGCAAAGCGCCAAAGACCCCCTTCTTCTCTCTTCTCGTTTCCTCTTCTTTCTTTTGTTCCCTATTTTTGTCACTTTTTTTTTAATTCCTTTTTTTTCCTTTTTCTTTTTACTTTTGTTTTATCACTATTTTTTGAGATATTATCTCAGATAACCCTGACATATAGGCCTTTTTCCCAAATGACCCTGACATATTTTTTTTTCCCAAATGACCCTAAACTTGTATTTTGTCATTAAATCTAACGGAATTGTTAGTGACGTTAACTATTTTCAAACTAAAATACTTACTGCCTTTTTTTTAAAAAAAAAAAAAACCCCAAACTCATCTCTTTCTCTCTCTTGTTCTTCCCAAACTCATCTCTTTCTCTCTCTTGTAAATTCAAACCAAAAAGCTAGTACTACTATATTCAATCAATACTTTCATCCACTGTTAAATTCACCAGAAATCGAATCAAACTGGGGCAACAAATTTGGCGCCTTTCAATTAAAATTGCTAGTGTGTCAGAGAAGAAGAGCAACTCACTCCAATTTTGCAATTTGTAATCTGCAAATATACTAGAGTAAAAACCCTAAAATCACTGCAATATCACAGCAACAAAAGTAAGAGAGGAGAGAGAGAAAATGATGCTGAGAACACCACCTTCGAAGAAACAAAGGCCCGATTGTTTGAATTACAAGGAAATTTACATAGCACAATAACCAATTATTCCAAAAGGCATATTCCCAATTGTTGTCCATTGAAGCGGCCACCCCCAAACTTACCCAAACACAACTCACACATGGGGCGGCAAGTAGAAGAGCAGGTGGTGGTGTGCAGTGGTGCACGCGGGGTTCGTCGGTGGTGGTGGAAAGGTGGAGGAAAAAGAAAATGCTGCTGGGTTCGTCGGTGGTGGTCGAAAGGTGGGGGAAAAAGAAGATGTTGCTCGATTGTTGTCCAGATTTCAAACAAACAAAAGCTTGTGGCACCCGGCAAAAAAAAAAAAAAAAAAAAAGAGTAAAGAAAGTTGCCCAGATTTTTGGGGCTTGAATTATGCTCGATTGTTGCCCAAATTTTAGAGTCGAATATGCCTAGATTTTTGGTCGAATCTTCTGCTAATTTTGGGTTGTTCGAATTTGGGGCCTTTTGTGTTCGATTTGGGGTTGTTTAGGGTTCGAATTTTGTGCAATTTTTGGTGATGGTAGTGTGGAGACGAAGAACAAGAGAGGGAAGAAGATGAAGAACAAGAGAGATAATCTGGTTTAATTAAAAAAAAGTTAACACCGTTAGATATCCCGTTAGGTTTAATGACAAAAATACAAGTTTAGGGTCATCTGGGAAAAAACATATATGCCAGGGTTATTTGGAAAAAAGACCTATATGTCAGGGTTATTTGAGATAATATCCCCTATTTTTTCCCACTAAAATCCTAATTCTAATGATTTTTTCCTTTTTGATCCATGGATGTTATAGGATTCTATTCAGTAGGCCCCAAATTGGTTCAAGTTCACCTTTGTGAAGCATTACGACATGATGTTTGAGAATATTTGAGTCTTCTCCCAATTAATTGGGTAGTACGTATCTATTCTCACTTGTACCTGTTGTTAATGTTTATTTCGAATTTTTGCTTGGATTTTTGTTTTGATGCCATCTTGTTGGGAATCTTTTGTACATTGATTGTTTAGTTCATTGGATTGTTGGGATTTGTGTGTGGTTTTGGTGGTTTGTTGTGGCTTTTGGTGGGCAACTTTGGTGATTGGATGAATGTTGTGGTTTGGTTTTCATTCCTTCTCTAATCTGGTTTATGCAGTGAGGACACTGCATATTCTAGCTTGGGGGAGGAATATTCTATCATTTATTTGCTTTCTAGGCGTAGATTTTATTGCTTTCGTAGGATGTTACACGATTTGTACCGCTTACTAGGAGTGGGAGTTTACGTGTAACCAAAAAAATTGTATTGTTGCTTTCGTAGTTGCATTAGCATATTTCATCTCATATTAGATTTCATGTCATCTTAGTTTGCATCTATGGGACTATTGCTGACACTTTTTGAGAACCTTGATGATATTTTACTACATTTACTGCACGTCATTCATCTTGTTCATGATTCTTCATAGCACGATTGTTTCGCAATTGATTGTTTGTGGTAAGATTATTTGATCTCCCTCTGGTTCGATTTAACTTGACTATGCAGACACCCTAGCCTAAGTGAGCTTCTGTGCCTATAAACTGACGTTTCTGTGTCAGTTATGTTCTTTCATGTGTGATTAGTTCCTCAGTTGTCGCATTGATCTTGACTTTGATTTTGTACTCCTTGATATTCGATAATGCATACATTTTGATATGATTGAGGCATTTCATTTCATGATCTTAGCTCCAGAGTTATTCTTTTTTTTTCATATTTTCCTTTCTCTAGCCCCATTGAGCCTCCCCGACTGTGTTTAATTGAAACCTACATTACAAGCCCTTGGCCTCATTTGATATTTGTCCTAAGCCTAGCTTGGGGGATCGAGTATTAGTTTTGGTTCAGTTTGTATTAAATTGAAGTGCTCTATTTGTGGTTTAGATGGATGGAAAAGTATGTTTAGTGAGCTTTGAAATTGAATTGAAAGTTCGAAAAAAAAAAAGTGAAAAATGAAATGAAAAAGAAGTGAAAAAAAAAGTTGTGAATAAAGTGAAAGAAAAAAGGATATGATTGAATTTCTTTAGTGAAAAAGGTTGTTGATTATATTTGGAGATTGTTGGTTGTTGCACGGAGTTGTTGTGACCTTCTTTGGTCATGTTTTCAGTTATATGATGCTCCCCCTTCTTGGTTTTTCCACCACAATTCCCAAATTATTTCATACCTTTAATTTCAGCCCCATTACAACCCTTAAAAGTCCTCTTGATCATTGTGTATTGTATTGTTGAGTATTAAGTGAGTCCAAAAGTCAAAGTTAAAGAGTACTTGCTTCATCTGAGTCGACTTGATTAGGTTGAGTGCCATCATTTATGCCTTAAACACATGAGAGATTTGAGTACACATAACTATAGTGAGGTCTGTTAGGTTTTGTTAAATCCAGCTTGGGAGAGATGGTATGTGGTATGATTGGAGAGTCGATTGTGTTACGTGACATGCTATGCGGCTTTGTTCGAGATTGTTTCGATGCTTGGTTTGTGTAGTGATTATATCTCTTGTGTTTTCAGTTGAGTGTTTAGCCCTGTTTTAGTCCAATATTGTAGGTTGTCTTACTTTTTCCATGTCTATGTCTTATAGCTTGGGGACAAGCAATGGTTTAGCTTGGGGAAGTTTGATAAATCATATTTACATATAGTTTTTAGGTGCATTTAGGTTGTATTTTAGAGCATTTAGATTCATATTTAGATTCATTATTGCATTATATTCTTAAGTTATGTTATTCTACTCCTATTCGGTATATTTTCTTGTTTTTGATGAATTTCAGGCATTGAGGACGTATTTGGAGTATGATTAGCTAAATTTGAGGATTAGGAGCACTTAGAAAGAAACTACAATGCATAAGGATCGTATGGATATGTCATAGTACGAGTTTGAGCGAAAACGAAGTGGAAAATCATTAGAAGAAATGTGAAAAAGGAGTCATGTCTACTCTTCTGAGCATAACTTTTGATGTGCTTCTTATAATCGAGTAATTCCAGCATATTTTAAAACTAGACTTGAAGAGTTTTCCAATGATAGGTTGCACGCCCCGAGGAGAGTTCTAGTCAAGGAGTTATGCCCTTCCGAAGTTGGGACTGTTTTTGCTGGAATCTGTTTTTGTACACGCGGATCACTAATTCCGCCCATTTAATGATATTTCGACCTTCCTTATGCTTGTAACTTACTTTCCTAGTCTTATTATAGATTAGAGATATCTCTCTCCTCCTCCTCCCTCTATCACGTTATTTTTTTCTTAGTTTTAGTTTTTAGTTTTCTTCTTCTCTTCTCTCTAGCTTTGTAGTAGTAAACCCTAGTTTTTCTTGTTCTTGATTTTTCATGAATTATATTATTTCCTTCTCTTTATTTCATTGTTTTCTTTAATTATGTTTTTCTTTGTAGATTTAGATTTTATTATTTATTTCATGATAGAGTAGTTTTTATTTCTAGGGTTTGGGAATCCATGTTTATATGTTATAATTCTTGATGGATGTTTATTGATGGTTTTATTAGTCATTGTTATTTCTAATTGATTAGTGTTTTCATTGTTAATCTTGCAATCTGATCAATTGTCTGATTAAATATTGCTAAAGAAAAGTCATAGATCGAGAGATAGTACTTTTTAGAGGCTTGCCTACAATTAGCAAATCTGATTATGTTGAGCGATCATACTAGCATATGTTGATTTGAGAGCGTTAAGACCCGGCCGTAGGATTAACCTGTGCTCTTGATATATGATTAATTGAACTATTGATGATATTTTGATAGATTATAAGTATAAACATGGTGAACCATTGCCCTAGATCTTTTTAGTTTGATTTTCATATTTTTATTAGTTTAGAGTTAATTCAAGTATTCCTGATCTTGTTTAGTTTCTCTATACCTTATAAGCTAGATTAAAACATCCATCTCTCTGTGGATTCGACCCTACTTACCCTACTACATTGTTAGAAGGTTTTGCAGGAATTATTTTTGACAGGTGTACGACAGCCTATCATTACACCATAATTTATAGTGTAATAACCCACAAACCACCGCTTCTTTTGTAAAAAAAAAAAACTAAAATGACATAAAACAAATGATAAAATGACGTGAGATTCACGTCATTATCTTTATAGTCCATGTAATTCTTGTCAAAATTCTATGTCATTATACATGTTACACAATAACTTATGGTGTAACATGTTACACCTAAGCTGCACTCGTTTGTTTTTGTTAGATCTTGTTTGTTGATTCACAATAAACGAAATCTACAGTATTTACTAATTTATTCATTTCATTTGTTATATATAAAAATTAATTTTGATCTTAATCTATATATAACTAGGAGGAATATATATAACAAAATCTAAAATAAGTATATAAATTACTCTTAACTCATACTTATTTCCATAATTACATTCCCAAATGTATCAACAATGGTCAGCATGTTTAATTTGACTGATTTTTTTAGAGAAAATGTATTTTGTCAATGAGATGGAAGGAAATTATTGACAAATATGACCAAACATAGTAGTAATAGTCATAAGGTTACTTAGATGAAGTATAGTATAAGTCTTTTGTAATTGTCTCAGCGATCAACCCAAGTTTAATAATAAAAAATTCTCAAGCTTATATATAAATTTTTTGCAAACGTGTTTGTCTACTTCAGCATATTAAACCTCATTGTCAAACTCATTTATATAATTATCATGAATAGATTGATGCACATAAATTATCTCTAATCTTGACAAGCATTTTTGGTTTCTTAAATCTTTTGGGTGCTGTCATGACAACTGACAAGGTTGTTGTTTATTAAATCCATGGAAATAAGTTTGAATGAATTCCAACTTTTGTATGCATCAAGATCTTCAATGGTAAAAGGGGAGTGAGTGTAAACTAAGATTTTGATTCATTTTTATTAGAGGGTTTATTAATCAAACTCTTTAATATTGGTATTCAGTAAACGTAGGACTGAAAGAACTCTTTAGACTCTAATTTTGATTTTGAAAAAACTAGTGAGAGAAGGTTTTTTTATTTTTTTAATAAGGGAAGATTGAGCATGTCCAGTGAAATGCCAATAATATATGCTAAATGAAATCAGCTACAGTATTAGTTACTCCATCCATTTCTTAAATATCTTTTCATTCACTTTTTAGATGGTCAAATTCTAAAAACTTTGACCGTGTGGAGTAGTGTATATGTGAAAATATTATCTCATGCATGGGAGGTTTAGTTGGATTTGTGGCCAATTTGCATTTTAATTTTCCAGAGTTTTTGCTATGATCGAATAAAAGATATTTAATGGTCAATATATATAGTGCATTAAATACCGCGTAAAAATGCAAATAGGAAGATCTTTAAAGAACCAAATAAGTGTTTAGTGATTACCAAACATTTCTATACACCCTTTAATATCACCAGCTAGTCAAACCACTTAATACAATCAACTATCAGCTAAAACAACCAGATTACAACTAACAACTACTATTCTCCAAGTGCCAAACAGATTGGGCTTCAGTGACAAATTTATGATTTTGGTTGTTGGTTTTCTTTCTTGCGTTGTATTTTCAAATTTATAAGTGAAGTGATATTATTATTATTGGCCTTTCAACAACAATAGCCATGTAGTACTATTTAATGTTTATTTCATTATTATTATTATTATTAATTTAATGTAAGAAGTAATGGCATTATTAATTAATATTGGCATGATAGTTTGTATAAATTTACATAACATAGTCTAAAAAGTAAATCAAATTTATTTAGAAAGAAAACATACTAAGTTAAAATCCTCCAAGGAAAATAATCAAAATAAAGTGGGTGCCCAATTTGCACCGACAATTGCACATTTGCGCATCACAATAGCGACCCCGTGTGTCATACAAAAGTCGCACCAATAAACAAAGATGTCATGGAAACGGCCACTTACAAATAACATCAAGATATATTTGTTTATTATTATGCAACTATTAGTCTACTACCCAAAATTATGCTTCCTCAATAATCAAGATTGTCTTTAGGTGTGACTTATGAGGATATAACCTGCGGTCAAGGTTATACAAGGAATTCTCCATTATAGTTGCTACATGATTTCCACACGAGAAAATTGTCCCAAATTCGAATGACTAGAATCAAATCCAAAAACGAAAATTCGAAGTCGACTTGATACCTGAACCGACCCAGTCTCGTTCCGAATCAAATACACATGAACTTGGACTCAGGCCGAATCAATTCGAACTATACCAAGTACCAACAACCATGATTCCTCAATGTAAAGTGAACCAAAATTTAATTTTTTGTTATTTTAATTCTTTATTATTTACTTCTTTTTTTTTTTTTTTTATCATTCTCACTTTCTTGTGCGCATCTCCTAATACACATCTTTGAACTTTAATATCTTCCATTGTTTATTAGTAAAAAAATATAACGATTGAATATTAATAAAGTAATAATTGAGACGAATCACATAAGACCCCACATGACTATATTTTTTTCTTATGAATTGAGAAGATTCTCTCTAATTATAAATAGCGTCAAGATTATAAGTGAGAAAGATAAAAAAAATAGAGAGAATACTTTTTTTTAAAGAGAAATTTCATTAATTGAAGGCCAAACAATGTTACATCAAATTCGTCTTCGAATAAACTATAATGAACCAGATCGAGCAATACAACGCAACCCCCTTTTATTTGCTGAATCAAACAGCTATTGATGAGAGAAGTCTATCATTCTGACATAGTTTGGGAAGAACATTCTTGATCGAGCCATGTTGATCGCAACTGAGATTCCAATAACTTCATGTTGAGTCTCGAACTTCAACCAATGAGAACAATTTCTCATACCTAAAATAAAAAAAACATACTCGCAACTCCCATAGGGGAGATGGAGATCTCCACAACAGAGACTAAAATCCCCATAACAGGGTTTGAAAAAATTTCATAAAGAGAGGCTAATTTATTCAACAAAACTAGAAAATGAACTAAAAACTGAAAATAAAAGGGGAGAAGGGGCTTACCATGGATGAAATCATCCATGGCATCCCCTAACTGATGAAAAAAGGATAGGGGAGGCTAGGGTTTGAGAGAGAAGAGAAAGAGAGAGGACGCTAGGGTTTTCCTAAACAAAGATAGTACTTTAATATTATCTTATATTTGTTATTTGTAAAAATTAACTGAAAATGTTTTATTTTGTGAATTATATATTAAATTCAAATATTGTCTCGACCTGAAACAAGATCGATCTAAATTGACATGACCTGACACAAACCCAAAACGAATGCACAAACACGAAACAGGTCCGACATGGGTTAAGTTGTACACGGCTTAAACCTGACCCGAAAGAGACCCCACATGAAGGATCCTTTTGTCACCTATAAGACTAATCGTACCCTTTACATATTGTAAGTGGGATAAAAATTTGGGGTAGCACAATATTAAATATTATCTTGCAAAATTATCTAAAAATGTGTCTCTATTCAAAAGAGATAATATATATTTAAAGAGATATCTAAATATAATTGCTTCAAATCTCTCTTTGTCAAAATAAAGTGGAGAATATGATCAGTTGTGTATTATTGTAGTTTTAAGGGACGATTTTGCAATGGGCCTATGGGGAGGGGTTGGAGGTTGTGTGACTTGTAATGTAGTGGTGTCAATCTGGGTCACTGACTGGGTTTGGGTTGACCCAAACTGGGTCGGAATGATTTGGGTCGAAATAATCTGGGTGAGAGTGTGTCATAGGTCGGAACTGGGTGGGTCGGGTTCAACTGGGTGAGGGGATCTAGGAACTGGGTCGGCTGAGCCTGGGTCAGCCGGTATCTGGGTTGGGTGATTTGGGTCGGAATGGAATAAGGTGAAGTCGGCCTAAATCGGCTTTCGGAATGACTTGGGTTGGAAGAAATCGGCTTTCGGAATGTCTTCGGTCGGAAGAAATCGGCTTTCGGAATGACTTGGGTCGGAAGAAATCGGCTTTCGGATTACTTGGGTCGAAAGAAATCAATATCGGAATAACTTGGGTCGGAATAAATCGGCTTCGGAATGACTTGGGTCGGAATAATTCGGCTTTCAGAATTACTTGGGTCGGAAGAAATCGATATCGGAATGAATTGGGTCGGAATAAATTGACTTTCGAAATTAATTGAGTATTCAAGAAATCGACTATCGGAATGACTTGGGTCGGAATAAATCAGCTTTCGGAATGACTCGGGTCGGAATAAATCGGATCTCGGTAGGACTTGGTTCTTGGATCAGCTGAAATCTCAAACCGGCGGCGTATTGATTTGGGTCGAGATTGTTATAACTTATACGTTATAAACTTATAACATGTGATATTGTGATATAGATTATACTTTATAGTGAAATATTATAGTAATTATACTAATATTGTGAATTGGGATTGAGTCATTGTGAATTTTGTAATAATACATTGAATCATTAATAGTTTGAATGTTTTATACTTATATTACTAATTTTAAAAGTTACTAAAGTAAGACTTATAAGTTATACTTATATTATTGGGCCATTCACCATTGGGCATTGGCTATTGGCCTATTGCCTAAGTATCGGTTATTCACTTATTCTTATTCATGATTGCATAAGTATTCAAGTAACAAGTAACAAGTAACAAGTAACAACTAACATCTAACAAGTAACAACTAACAACCACAAGGGTTAAGCATTTAAGTTGTTAAGGGCTTAAGGCATAAGTCCATACTCCATAGTCCATACTGATTATTGATTATAGACTTATAGTGTTAGAGTCAATAGACTATTAAACTTAAACATTTTGTTAGTTAGTGACTTACACACTCTCAAGTCTGAATGAGTCACTATATAGCAACAAAAAGAGTTAGACTTTCATCGTTCATGGAACAACTCAACAAGTAGTGAAGAACAATGATCAACGTTAATCACTTAATCGAGTATGTCAATATGTCATATGAAGATGATACATAATCATACACTATATTAGTAGAGGATGAATATGATCGAATTTCGTTAAGTTAAGGTTCACAATCTTGACATAAATTAATTAATCAAATGATCATAAGATTGATTGTCTTCGACATTAATCAAAAGTCAAAACCATCAAATGATCATAAGATTGATCATCGATGTTATTACACGGTTTTAACAATAATCAAAGCATCATTAGAAATTTAGAATTGATTGATCGACTTTCATCGTTGATGTTTCAGTTTTGGATCTTAAAAGACAGTAAGATACTAAGTTGCTATACGTATCGTCGTATAGCAACTTAATCATACGTATCGTTGTGGATCTTAATCAAAAGTCATACTAGGAATCCGTCTATTTCATTACTTAAATAATCATACATTCATATTTCATACTTAACAATTTCTACTTTCACTGTTTCACATCAATACATCATTATTCATTCATAATAAATTTTACATGAATCATCTTGTTTATAATTAAAAATAGTAATTAAACTTTTAAAGTTTGTAATTATTATTAATTTATAATATTACTAATTAGTAATTACTAAACAAATTTACAAATCATTACTATAATTACAATCGGTATTAAAAAATGTAGAATTATAAATATAAAAACTAGAAAAAAGCATTACTTGTCTTAACAACTCTTAAGACTTAACCTTAACCATTTGATTTGAGAAAGCGTAAATCCAACCATTGAGATTTTGAAATCCATGTGCTTGGTCACTCTTGATGTTCATTGGTCAAAAAAATATGTAAAGGATCTTGGTTTGAGACCATTGATTAGCTAATATTAAATATGAACCATTGAGCCTTCATTTCTTTAATCTCTAAAATCAGATATTTAAAAATCTAAAATTAACTCACTAAAATGAATCTTAGCCACTCAATGATTAAATCCAACAGTTGAGATTGAATCAAAAATCTAACCCTAAACCTCTACCCTAATCCCTAGTATATAAACCTATTTTTAACCTCATACGCCTCATTTCTTCACCTTATTTTCTCTCTCATCCGACATTCCCTCTCAATCTCTCATCCTCTATTCCTCTCCCTTCCAAACCCTAAAAAAAACCCTAAAAATTCTTCGCTTCTTTCAGATTTTCTTCCCCTGTTTGAGATTTCTTCGCCTCTTTTTTTCGATCAATCTCTAATTCTCTATTACTCTCTCATTTTTTTTCTCTCTTTCTCTCTCTCTCTCTATCTTATTTTCTTCGCTTCTTTCATATTTATCTTTCAAATTTCTCATTTCTCTTAAATACGGTTTACGGGTTTGTGTTCTCTTGGTTTATTTTCTGGGTTTTGGACTTTTGGTCAAGAACTGAAGATCGTCGGAAAAAAAGACGGTGATCGTCGGAAAAGAAGAAGCAAAAAAGAAGAAAAAAGAAGCAAAAAAAAGCAAAAAAAAAAAGCAAATTTAATATTTAAAAACAGTATGTCGCAACCACCAGGTAAGTGTTCTACAAAATCTACACTTATAGAGTTCTAGAATTCGTTTTTTTTTATAGAATTAGGAAGATCTGCTTGCATGTGAATGTGGGATTATGTGCTGGTCCAGTTTGCAGATCTACTGGAATATCATGTATTTTTTGATTTTTTTTTTGTCATATGTGAGATCTAGAATTTTTTAGGAATATCAAGTTTATTTTTCGATCTTAATACTGATTTTTTATTTGTATCTTTTTTTTTGTCATATGTGAGATCTACTGTGGTCTGTCATTATTTGTCATGTATAATTGTATATTAAATTCTTAACTTGAATTGTTTTAGGGTTTCTGACTTGTTTACAACTTTACATGTTTGATGTTTGTGATGATATGTTTGCGATTTCATTTATTTTTCGATCTTAATACTGTTTTTTTTGTCATGTTTGATGTTTGTGATTTCATGTTTGTGATTTCTCGTTTATGTTTAACAATCTAAGTATCTAGGTCTGCCTTTTTGTTAGGGTTTGATTTGTTTAGGGTTCGTGTTTTCTGGGTTCGGGTTTTATGTGCTTATTGATTTGGGTTTGTGTTTATTGATTTGGGTTTGTGTTTTGGGTTTATGACATGTTAAGGGTTTGGGTTTTGGGCTTGTTTACTGTCAACTGTCTAAGTCTAACTGTTTACTGTCTAAGTATTAAGTAATGTTTATGGGCTTGTGTTCTGGGCTTGTTTCCGGGCTTCTGTTTATGGGTTTTGTGTTTATGGGTATTGTCTTTTGTGTTTAGGGGTTTGTGTTTTGTGTTTCTGGGTTTGTGTGTTTAGGGGTTTGTGTTTTGTGTTTCTGGGTTTGTGTGTTTAGGGGTTTGTGTTTAGGGGTTTGTGTTTAGGGTTAGTGTTGAGGGTTTAACCCTAAACCCTAAACCCTAAACCCTAAACCCTTGACCTTGACCTTGACCTTGACCTTGACCTTGACCTCGACCTCGACCTCGACCTTGACCTTGACCTTGACCTTGACCTCGACCTCGACCTTGACCTCGACCTCGACCTCGACCTTGACCTTGACCTTGACCAACCTGACTTGTCTAGACTATGCCTTGTTTAAACTTTAAATGTGTGAATTTATTTTTCAGTTGATCAATTGACATTGGACTCCATTATTGGGTCCAATTCCCTTTCTGTTGAGGAGGAAACCATTTCTCCCCAAACCCATGATCCCCTCATGTTTGGGAGGCGTACAGCCAAGGTTTGGCAGCACTTTACCTTGTTTAAGAAGGAAGATGGTAAGATATTTTCTACATGTAAGCATTGTAATGCTAAGACCTATCGTGCTGAGGGAACCCAAGGTACTAATAACCAAAATAAACATTTAGAAAAGTGTGAAGCTTACTTAAAAGTAAAAGCTACTCAGCCTGGGGGGCATTATGATCAAAAAACTTTCAGTCGTATGTTTGCTGAAGCTATTATATATGTGTCATGCATATCCACTGTTGATTGTTGAGCATACTAAGCATAGAGAATTGCTTTCTTACTTGAATCCTAACGTGAAGCATATTTCTAGGAATACTATGCTTAAGCATTGCACTAATCAGTTTGCTGCTCTTAAAGCTCAATTAAAGACAACTATAGGTAACTTAAAAGGAAAAGTGTGTTGTACTTGTGATTTGTGGTCTGCACTTAATAATGTTATTTTTACTGTTTTGATTGCTCATTATGTTGATAACTCTTGGGTGCTGCGTTCTAAAATTCTTGTATTTAGACATTTTCCTGGGTCCCACACTGGTAAGAAGTTGGGTAAGTTTACTCTTGATTTGTTTGATGAGTGGAATATTAGAGATAAAGTGTTTTCTTTGACTTGTGATAATGCTACTGCCAATGATGTTATGATTCAAGTGATGGTTAGGGACTTGAATATAACTAATTTGTTGCCTTGTTTTGGTAAGTTTTTTCATGTAACATGTTCTGCTCATATATTAAATCTGATTGTCCAAGCTGGTTTTAAGTTTATGGATAAAACTGTTTTGAAGTTACAACAAGTTGTTACATATGTTTCTTTTTCAAACATTAGGAAAGAGAGGTTTGATGATTGTGTGAAGTATGTGAATACTGGTTTTTATGGTTCATTGATTGGTGATGTTCGTACTCATTGGAATTCTACATTTCTTATGATCCGTAGGTGTTTAGAAGCTAGGGAGGCTGTAGATAGATATTGTTTACTTGAGCATGGTTTAGATGTTTCTCTAACTGATTCTAAATGGGAAACTGTCCAAAATGTTTGTGATTTTCTTGAACCTTTTTATGATATTATTTGTCTTTTTTCTGGTTCTGATTACCCCACTGCCAACCTATATGTTGAGAACATTGTTTTGATTGAAAGTCTTCTGTTTTATGCTAAAGAAAACCCAACTGATTCTATACGTCTTATAGCCGCTCCTATGTATGAAAAATTTAACAAGTATTGGGAAAATTATTCTTTGATTCTTACTATAGCTATCATGCTTGATCCCCGTTACAAAAAAACTTTGTTCATGAGTTGTATGCTACTGTTTATTTGCCCCAACATCTTGATGGTAAGGTTAAAGAGGCGGTTGATGCCTTTACTGAGTTGTATACGCACTATGCTACTGTTTATTCTCACTTTCAATTGAGTCAACTCCAACCCTCTTCCACTACATCTTCTATGACTACCGGTTCTGATTCATCCACTCCAAGTTTTGCAAGGTCGATTGCCCGTCCTTTTAAGAAGGCCATCCTTGGAAAGGTTGGCTACTATGTGTAACATTTGATTGATTCATGATTACTTTACAGTTTGTGATTGTTAATAGTTTTG